>BSBN01000925.1:3720897-4961196 GCA_027924645.1 Cunninghamia lanceolata | reverse complement strand
TCTGTGTGTGACATATGATGTCCTAGATCACCTAAAGAGAAATATTTTAGCATACCCATGTCCTAATTTTGCAGAAAATAATAGAGATTGTGGATTATGCTAAATGCATGTTATAAACCCTTAAGGAAAACTGCCTAAAATGACTCAAAGGACCTAAGATTTAGTCTAATATGACATGCACCTACATGCACAGACACCAAATGACAAAAACCTGCAAAAAAGCCCAAGTCAGCCATGAAAATGCTAGATCTAAACCAAAAGTGACTTGTGCGACCAAATGTGATGTTCTGTGCATCAAATGTGCCTACAGACCCACCAAAGATGACTTTCCCTCACCATATGCAACTTTTGATCTTTCAAATGTGGGTTTCAACACCTCAAATGTGACTTTTCTCGCCAAATGCAATTTTTCCCTAAACCTGAACTCAGAAAATCAAATTTCTTAGTAATAAAAAATAAAAACTAGAATGATTGGGTCCCATCAGGCGTGCCATTTTGTGTTGGGTAGAATTTAACAAAGATCAGAACCAAACGAAGATCAAGATCCAACCCAAACTCAAGAAATCAAAAACCCCAAAAGACCTAAATAAAAAGTATGCAAATCAAAATGATTTCACCTTGGGTTGGACGATTTCTTGTTGAAATGTGGGTTGCTTCTCCATGCAACCAAGATCCATTGAAGATACAAGTAGGATGATAAAAAATGCAAGAAGAAGATTAAACATGCAAGTATTAGATTTCATGAAATGGGATGAAGATTCAATTCCCTGGCCATTGTCGTGAATGCATAAATCTAAAAAGAAAATTATTACACTCCACTTCCAAATGCAATGACCAAGAGTTGCAAATGAGTGGATTTAGGACTTTTATGTGAGGGAGCTTGAGTGCTTTTGGAAGGTTTTGGATCGACAGTGGAGAGGAGATGCATCTGATCAACGATGGAGAAATTTTGGGAAATGGATATGAGGAAAATGAATTAAATTTATTTATTTAATTCATTTTGTGAGGGACATGGGGAATATGAATTAAATAATTAATTCATATGTTAGGTGTGATAAAATAAATAAAATATAAGTTTTATTTATTTGTTGGAGGAAATGGATGATAATAATAAAATAATTAAAATTATTTAATTATTAATAAGGGATGAATATACACAAGTGAAGAAAATAGAAGGATAAGAAAGAGAATAATCAAATAAATAAAATTTATTTGATTAATTGTGAAGAATGATGGAAATGAATAGGAGAAATGATTAGGGTTCACTCACAAGTGTGCAAGACAAAATAATGCATGAGATATGAAAATGCAACGGAAAATTTGACAATGTGATGCAATGCCTAGATGTTGACATGGGTCAATTTTGGGTGTCTACATCTATTGTTCATAATATAAGGGAGTTGTTAAAAGAAGGACAAGATGATGTTAATACACTACATAGACTAGCCCATATAGTGCATAACACCATTATGCCGATGATTGAATGTGCAAATACTATTAATATGCCTATCATCAGTTCATACACAAGTATTGGCACCTATACCAACTACCAAAATATGTACTTTTACATCATCCATTCTCACTACTAATGCACTAGCTTGTAGTAATTCTACCACTAGTGTTGGAGTATCTAATGGCATTAATTCATAGAATTACAAGGTTGTGGTATTCAACTATCAGTACCTACCAGCTAGGGTGACTTCTTATATGAATAATTACTCTCAACCACTGCTCTATTCCACCTATTTTCAACCACCTCTCACTTACAATTATTCTCAACCACCTTCCACTTATACTCATTCTCAACCACCTTTTGTTACCACTCATAATCAATCACCTCAAAATTTAATGACCACAACTTCTAATTCTCAAAATGCATCTCCTAATGATGCCCTCCTAAACCAACTCTTACAAAGCATGACTTTCTTACAACCAAATGTTACAAGCTTGAGATATTCTTATCAAAGTAATATACAAACTTATCATGCTCATAATCCTCTACCTTATGCAATCTTGAGAACTCCTATGTTAGAAAATTTTGAGACTCCTCGATTTAAAAAGTATGGTGGTAAAGGAGACCCCAATACACATGTGGCAACATTCACGGTAATGTGTAGTGATTTCTTCTTTGAAGAGGACTTGAACAACAAAACTCTTTCTGTGATCCCTCAAGGATATGGCTTTGGAATGGTTTTGCTCTTTGCCTCTGAACTGAATTTCTCACAATGTTGATCAATTCTTACAACATTTCCAAGCAAACATTGGACCTCAAATCTCATTCATTGAGTTAGTTCATTGTAAACAAGGTCCGAAAGAGAAGTTAACTGAGTTTATCAGTCAATATCGAGCTCTCTATGCTCAAAATTCAATAATAGATGAATGATGAGGATGTTCAGAAGATGTTTATTACAAATTTACAACCTAACATTTGTGATAAGATCCTCTTGATGAAATACAACTCTTTTCAACATTTATGCATAACTCTTCATGATTATCAGCTCTCATCTAGTCAGTATGAGAACCAAAACTCATCAGCTCAAGGTGATCAAGCTCAAGCTAGAACATCTCAAAACAACTTTAAGAGGAACAATAAGAGTTTTATTAAGATAAATGGGCAGAATTTGAACAATTTTTTACAAGTGTCCGCTATCACTAATCCAAAGAGGGAATCATTTTAGTTTTGACAATAGCAAAGACACTTTACTCCAATATATAACTCATTACATTCCATTATGAATCAAGCAGTGAGCAATAATCTCTTGAAGCTTCCTCTTATTAAACCATTGGATAGGAATAGAATGCAAGGACCTCACTTTGATGCTAATGCTTTTTGTCATTATCATTGACAACAAGGGCATGATATTGAATGATGTATGTGTCGTAAACATGAAATTCAAGACCTCATCAACTTGAATGTGATACAAGTAACTAGTGTGAATGACAATGGAAATAAATCAGTTGCCCCTCCAAATCAGAACTTATAGATCTTTACTAATCCATTTCCTAAGCACAACAACAATATGGTAGAACAAAATACAATAGAATAGGAAGATGATTATCTGGACTATGATGAAATAGTTGGATTGATAGAAGTGGATAAGGAGAAAATTGAAAATTCACCTCATCCATAAGGAAAAGGTATTTAAGTTGAGGTTCTTCCGTCATTATCCCTTTAAGGAATGGGAGTTAACCAAAATGCACCAGATTTACAAATTGAACAACAAAAAAAGAGGTCATGATACAAGGAAAGGTTGCTGTGGAAGAGAATACCCCATTCGGCCATGAAAATATTAACAAGAAATCAAAGGATCAAAAAAGAACAAGGTAGTTATCATCAGTGGGAAATAGCAATGATTCCCCTCCTCACAAGCAACAAAGGATTTCAGATATACAAGAATTTGAGAAACAAGCACCACATGACTATCCTGATAATAAGAATCACTCATGTATGAACCACTCAAACTTTGTACAAAACTTGATGGACCACCTTTCTAAGATGCTCACAAGCCCAGACTCCTCTTAGATAAAATGAAAATATATGTGTGTGTGTGTGTTTTATGTTCCCTCGTGATGTGTTGTGTTGTTTAGGTCTCCTTGGATGACCCTTGATACTCTTGTAAGGTCAAGGATACCAGGAGACCACCTCTGTTGTGACCATTCTACTATTTGTATCATCATTCTTCTATATAGTTCCTCTCCTCTATTTTATTATTTTGTGTTGTACCTTAGGGGCATAGCATTGTAGTTGATGACCTGGGGGCATCCTCCTACATGGTGTTCTTAAGGCACTTGTTCTCTCTCATTTTATTGTTTACCTTCTTCTAGTGATTCTAACTAGTCAGTGGATGATGAAAAACAACTAAATACTAATACAGACCGTGTGTCCCTTCAGCAAGCAAAGAAAAAAATGGACCTAGTCCATACATGACGATGGGGTTCATATATATATCTAATGCTTGACTAGTAGAATCACTTCATGTGATGTTTCATCTTATTGCATTTCTTGTGACTAACATTTAACAATCCACTCAATTTTCTATTCTACACTTTGATTGGTATCTCACCTTATTGCTACACTCGGTTCTGAGGTATCTGCAATATAGCCCAATGGTTATACTTGGTTCCTAACTTGCAGTATAGCCTTGGTCCTTGATGTGACTATTTTCATACATATCTTTAATGAATTGCTTTGGTTGTTATCTTAGAGAAAGATTTCTAACCTCTCTTGTTATCTTATCATTTCATATCAATGTGTTTATGGGAACATTCGATGATCATGTGCACATGTCACCTTAAGGGCATGGGCTTTGTGAAAGTTCTTGTTTCCTTGCATGTTTTCTCTCTACCTCAACATGCTTGATATTGATACACGACATCAACCACCTTAAGGTGGGGGCATATATAATGATATATGTCTAATGATATTGGTACTAATGAAGCATGTTTGTAAGCCCTCTCTATGAGGTGAGATGCTGTATCTCTGGCACGAGTACACATATTTATTTATATTTCAATCAAAGAAGCCCTCTACATGAGGCGGGATAACGTATCTCTTGAGCTAGTGCATATCCTTTTATTCAAAAGCTCTTCTATAGAAGGCGGGATGGTGTATCTCTAGTGTACATCCTTTTATCAAAAAGTCCTCCGTGGAGGCAGGGTTGTATCTTGAGAGTATCCTCCCTTAAGCGTGTTTTTGGTGGTTGTTGTGGCATAATCCTAATCATTAGGTGTGTCTACAACATGTTTGAGATGGTGGGACTTAGAAATAAGCTCCTTCCATCACCTTTTTTGTCATGTTTAAGAAGTATAGTATGTCTATGACATGCAATATGGCACTCATGTTTTCCATGTGTCTTCCATGAGTTTTTCCCCTTGTGTAGTTTAAAGGGTGTGGCGATGAGTCCCCCCTACACTTGGGTTTTGTATGGCATGTTTTACCCCTCATGTAGTATAAAGGGTGTGGCAATAAGTTCCCCCTACACTTGGGTTTTGCATGGCGTGTTTTTCCCTCATGTAGTGTAAAGGGTGTGGTGATGAGTCCTGGTGCAATCATAGTAGAAGGGTTCATAGAATGAACTATCCAGGTTGTGTAGCAAGAGTAAACACAACAAAATAACTCAAATAAAGAATTCAATGAATGATCCAAATGCTCATTGCTCAATATATCATGTATTCAGAATGCTTATATGCCAGCAACATGCAAGCTATAAATTTGGTCTCACAACCTTGATTCTCTAGTGACAATAGATATGGCTTTGAAGCATAAAACATCTAATCGAAGCTATCTAAACCATATCATAGAACTACTAACTTTCTAATACATCCTAGAGATCTATATATATCATCTCTAAGCTCAAAGAATCCTCTATGTCAGCCAAGGAAGGTTACAAACTCCAATGAAGGGATGTAACATGTAGAACAAATAGGTCAGCCTTAAACAACTGAACCTTTTCCTTCAGTTGACTATTTGTATGCTTTATTCTATGAAAACAAGTGATCTTCTGATAGTGATAGCTTTTAGCAGACAAGTCCAAATAACCTAAAATTTGGATATGATGTAGCTGATGATGTCTAGATGCTAAGTCCTGCTTCGCAAGCTCTGAAATGAAAATGCAGAAAAATGTTGTACAAGATGTTGAAATTGATACTGGATGAACTGAACTGGAAAATGAAAGAAAACAAAAAGGAATGCAAATGTTTTTTGGTTGATGCAAGATTGTGTTGTGATGCTCACAACACGCCCCATTTTACTTCTTAGCAAAATGAGAACCCCTATTGTGGCTGTGGCTTTTTTGCTTGTGTGTGGGTCTGCTTCATGGTAAAAGGGAAAAAGAAGTAAATGCTACAAACCTTGTTGAAAATAAAGTAGAATAGCATTAAGTACTAGAGAAAAACAGGGGTGAATTCCTTGTCAAAAATGAGTAAGGGTTGCTTTTTGAACTATTTTAAAATTCCCAATATTTTGCAAGATATGGGTGTTTTTAGGTAAAATGCACTATAGGAGGGTTTGTATGTGGCATATACAAAGTCATTTGTATGTTGTGTTGTTATATGAGTTGTATAAGGGAGTTATCAGGTTTATTACATCATTATACTTGTATGCATTTCGCTAACGCTTTATCCTTACATACAAGTCAGGCCTGACAAAGTTCAGAGTTAAAATGAATAATTAGTTAAGTCCATTGGGTGTATTTTAAGTTTGTATGTTTGGCAAAGAGGAAACATACAAGGTGATATACAACAGTATATGCATATCGCGAAATCGAAAAGAATATGAAATGAGGTTTTATTAAGGTATGTTTTGTTCTTTGTATGTATGTTTTGGATACATACATTGCAGTATACATATAATGCAGAACTCAAGGAAAATTAAAATCTGATATAAATGATGCATCATACCTTAATGTATATTGAAAGATGTATTTCACTTTATATACATCACAGAGCTGAAAAGTAAGTAAATTGTGGTTTGTAAAAATGAGAGGTCTGAAAAGGAGATACTAAAATGTTTATATGTATCTAGACTTGTATCTAAGGGTTTGATACAAGTATTATTATATCACAGAAATACAAGTGAAAAGTAAAGTGGGCCCCACTGCTTGCATAACGGGTTTGTATAATAACAATGTATATATTCAATATACAAGCCGATGTACAAGTTAAAAGATGCAAATAGGAGATACAAACCGGATGTGAAAAGGAAGGTCAATATAGAAAAGTCTTTGTATGTTTGGAGCGCTTGTATGTTTATGATATACATATCTGAGATACAAAGAAGTAAAAAGCATCGCGAGAGATAAAAGGTAAAGAGAGGGTTTGTATAGGATGATTGTATATGTGCTTATACAAGATAACATACAAAAGGCGATATACAAAGCAAAGATGCATGTACAGAAAAAGAGAAAAGGGAAGGAGATTTAATTTGATTTCTTGGATAAATGCTTGTATGTTAAAAGATACAAAGAAAACATACAAGGGAAAATATAAAGAAATGTAACAATGTATGCTGAAATTAAACTAACGGTAAAAAAGTTTAAAAACGCAAACACTACAATAGAAGGCCGAAAGTTTTGGTGCATTAATTGTTGTAATTAATGTCGATCTAACACTCAAAAGGAGTAAAATTTAACGAGAGTTAGGGTAAATTTAACACTATTTTGCTTTCAGATATACATTGTTAAGAGTTAAAATTGTAGAAGAAAGAATTGTTACAGTGATTCAAACATAACTCATCAAAGCACATAACTCATCAAAGCAAAGGAATTACGGTAGCTGGATGAAAGCAAAAGGGTAAAAGTAAGTCAACGATTGAAGTCAAGTGGTCAATATATACAGGATAGCCCCGAAGCAGAAAAAGGTAGATACAGGGGGCGAGGTAAAAAAGTAAAGGAAACCACGAAAGGAGATAGAAAAGGAGAAATTACCCTTGCATAGAGGTTATCCATCCCTAATCAGTACGAGTGGAGTGGGAACAGATACAAATATTGGAAATTATGATGCAGATGATGTTTTACAAAAAATCACTACTGCAGATGCTTTGCTAGATATGAAATGTATATGGGAGAGTGGACTATACAAGGCTATAGGTTTCCCATTGGCTATGGAGGCCAGAGATTTGTGTTTAGATTGTGTAACTCTATATGATCCAGCTAACAAGAAGATTATGTTGTATGACAGATTTATTGCTGATTTAACCATGGAGGGGATTGCGAGGACATTTGGGTTGGAAATCAATGAGAAAATGAGGGATATTGATATAGATCAATATAATGAAGATTTTCATACAAATGAGAGAAATTGCAGAGAAAAGATTTTCTACAATTGGTATAACCCAGAAAATAAACCCAAGGCTATAGCCAGAGTGCACAAGAATGTGATGAGAATATACTTCAAGGAAGAAATCCATTTGATGATCACAATGGTGAGTAGATTGGTAGGAGTGAGAGATGGCACCAAATGTGAGCCATGGATGTTTACTATTATTGAATTCATGAGAGAAGGAGGGAAAGAGCAAGGACAGATCCACTGGGCCAAAGCAATAAGCACAGCTATATGGAAACGGGTCATGCTGAGAAAACAAAAGATGATGCCCTTCTATCTATCTTCATACTTGTTATATTCATGTGCAGCAGAGATTAGACCATACATACATGGAACAAAAAGGGTGGGAACCCTAGGGAATGGTCCTAGTTAGAAATTAGTATATGAGCACTACCCTGAATTACAAGAGTAAAATGCATTGAAGAAGTTTGCTTTAGTCAGTGATGTGTTTTATTCTTACATGGTGAGAATTTTGAGAGAGGAACCTGATAAAAGATTGTCCAAAAATGCAGAGGATGTAATTGGATTGCATAGTTCTTGGTTCATTCAATTTGAACATTTTACTTATATTAGGACTGAAGGATTTGAAGGAAAACCCTTTATGCTGCCTTGGTATCCTTGATAAATTGATTGTTTTAGAATTTTCAAGGCAGAATTTGAATGCCTTTAAAAAGTATAAGAGGAAATTCAGTAGAAGAAATCTGAATTTGCCTTGGGCTATTGGCAGATACTTCTATTTCAGTGAAGAGGTTGCAGGATATTCAGAGCAAGAATTAAGATATTATGGCTTTCAGGAATTTGATTTAGTCAAGAGATTTGATCCTTTCCATAGGATCCAAAATTATGTTGATAAAAAGTATAAGCATCAGATACATATTGAAGATTTTTGGGCCGATTGCAAAAATGATAAGGAAGTGAGGAAAAGAGCTCATAAAAGATTAACAATTAAGCAAATGAGGTCCATAGGTGACATATATGTTCCCCCAGAGGTTCAAGAGGATGATAAACTGCTACATCACAGTTATGCAGAGGCTAGGTTGGCTCCTATTACAGAGCCTGATTGGTCATAGCCTTGGAACACATCTTTGGACATATTGTCCAAACCAATTATATTGTTTTCAAAGACATGGTTAAAAGACAGAATTGAAGAACTCAAAGTTGAAGGAAAAGAAATCACCTATCTAAAGAAAGGGAGAAAAAGAGTAAGAGAGCCTAGTGAAGACCTCCAATGCTTTTATGAGAAGAAAAGAAAGGTTGCAGAGGCTAAGATTGTTGAAAAAGATAAGAATGCTACTTTAATGGATCCCTATGCATTGGGAATAATAGTAGCAGTGGCATCAGATACTTTTATAGATGCAAAGTCACTAAGTCATGAGGTTAGTGTAGAGGAAGCACAGACTTCCAAAGGTGTAGTAGGACAATAAATTAGGAAGGCAATACCAATAAGTTTATCAAAAGGGGAGCCTTCTAAAACAAGTGAGGGAATAGGAGCACAACAAGTAGGTGAAAAGTTGAGTAATATGCCTAGTGCCTCCACTTCATCAGAAAAGAGACAAATATATGTTCAAGTGAAGATAGAGTTGGCTAGAGAAATGCTGCATGAGTCAGAAACACACAAAGCCAAACAAACTATTGAAACTATTCATATTGGGAGTGATACTAGTGAAAGTGAAGGAAGATGAATGTATGCTAGAAAGGAAATTGAAATAGAGGAGGGGTCTAGTGATTTCCCAAGTGAAAAGGAAGAACAAAGCACTCAGGCCGAAATGGAAATTGAACAAGGCCTAGAGCATGAAGAAGAAAGGGTACAAGAAGAAGCAGGAGTAGTGGATCCATTTGGTACCCTAGTCCCTCCTAAAATCATTAAAGATGTGCAAGAAGAGGCACATAAAATTGAAGCTGAGAAAGAAGGTGCACCTGAGAAGATAATCACAGAAAAGCATGCTCAAGCAGAAGAAGAAACAAAAGCTGACACCTCAGGTGTAGATGTCTTGAATATTTTGAATATGTATGATGAACAAAGCGAAGAAGAGAAGAACACATAAAATATGCAGGAACAAGAAAAAGAAGTAAAAGAAGATGATACAAAGGTAAGTTCACCTATACATATAGAACAGGTATAGGCAGAGCATAGAGATAAAACAAAAGATATAAACATGCCGAATGTAGAGCAAATATATATAGAGGAGGACCAAAAAGAAGAACCATTAGAAGAGGAAGGTCCTGAAGAAGAGGTTGAGGATGGAGGAGACACAGAAATAGAAGAAGAAGAAAATGAGGGTGAATCCAAACAATAGGATAATCCCATGGTACAAGAAGAAGCACCTCAACAACTGCCTCCACCTCGGCAAGAACATCAACAAGGAGAAGTAGAAACAGAGAAACCTCACAAGGATGTAATTGATGAAGTTAAAGTTGTTGAAGATACAAAAGAGATTCTTGCTTGGTTAGGAGCATAAATAAGAAAAGAGAAGAAGGAGGTACAATTGGTACCAATTGACATTAAGAGCTTGTTAGGTGATACCACAACAAGGAAAGAAAGAAGAAAGGCTAGAACAATGTCAGCCATATAGAGAGGTCCAGATGGATCTAGAATGCTAAACCTAGCCATACCACAAAAAGAAAAAGAAAAAGGTGAAATAACCTTAGAAGAGTATAAGATACTAAATTTTGACCTTAGGCATACTACATGGGAACAACACATCACTGAGTGGGATGATATGCACCAAGTGACAATGGAGATGCTAAGAAAAGACAAAGACAAGCAAGAATACCTGAAGGGACACATTGTCCAACTACAACAATTTATTAGAGGGATATTTGATCCTAATACAATAGTCCTAGAACTATCCAGTGACATAGCAGTTGTATCCAAAGAAGAAATAAGGGACATGGAAAATAAAAAGCTCAAGGCTAATATTTTTTATGAATGGTTCAAATATTTTATACAAGAAGGGGAGTAGATAATAAAACAAGCTGTGAAAAGTTGGGAAGTGGTTGCAAGAGAAAGGAACAAATGTAATATACTTGTGCATAATTGTCAATTTAGAAGGGAAGAATACATGTCTGAACTTGTACAGTTGACAGAAATAGAAGAAAGAGCAGAGGAGTTAATCAATGAAGGAGTAATTACCCCTTCACTGGCAAGTCAAGTGTCACAAGGGAGATTAGAACTTAAATTTGAAGAAGATAATCTTAGAAAGTGTATAACAGTTGCCCAGGATTTAGAAGAAAAAGTAGATGAAATGATTAGAATGCACAAGAAAATAATAGAAAGACTCTTAGAGCATGAATGCATAGATATACCAGCATACGAATTGGAAAGGGCCTTAACAGAGTTTAATCCCATTTTTACACCATGCATAGAAAATCCTGACGCATACTTGAGCAAATAGATGATGGATTCATTAATGGAACACAATGCTAAAATGAAGAAGTACAAGAAAAGAAGTGAAGGATCAGAGAATAGAGAAAAGAAATTAAAAAGAGTTGCACTACATGAATATATATGGATAAAGAGTCCAGGAGGAGACAACACTTTTGTAGAAGGTGTGATCAATAATTTCAAAACATATTTAAAGGAATGAAAAGACAAAGGAGGTAGTGGTTTTGAAAAAAGTCAAGTAAGGAATATCAGCAAGCAGAAGTCAAAGAGAAAGGGAATCTTATTTTTTGGAAAAGATTCCAATAGCATTCTTTGAGAAGGAAAATATGCCATTTCAATATTTTGACAGGCGGTTAGAGATGAATGTGCACCATCGATCAATAATAGAAGGATCTCAACCATAGATGGAGTTTGTAGCCGTAGCAATGAGAAGTTTCAAAATCTATATAAGGAACTTTGCTACTTGTACATTAATTACATAGGGATTTTGAGAGAAAAGCTGGCAATTGTAGTTGTTTGAATATTTTGATTAGAAGAATATTTTAGTTTAGAGGAGGTTACCTGTGTCTGCACTAAGGAATGCGTGGAGCATCTAGCTTCCTTACTGTATCTGTAAGACGTTTTGTAAGTTTCTGTAAGTTGATTAATGAAGTAAAGAGTCATTCATACATTGTAAATCATATGTGACTGTATATTTTAAATACAAATACATTTGGAATTCTGTGCCTACTTTAGAGTGTTTTCTATATCTTGTTTGTATTTGAAATATTATCTCTTCAAAAGCTTGCAATCTTGAATGTATGTTCATGAAAATACTCAGGGCTTACATTTAAAGGTTTAGTCTATGGATTTAATCAAGTTGCTATAATGCTTACAATGTGAATAACAGAGCATTTAGATCCTATAGCAGAATGAAGTTCAATTTAAATTTCTCTAACTTTTCCCAAACATTTGAAATATTTAGCTTAAACGTAGAAATTTAAAGGAGATTGTCTGATATTTGAAGGAAATATAAACAATTGAGTTAGTATTGGACAATTTTCATAGTATTTGAAAAGAAAAGCTTGTGTTAATATAAATCATATAAAGCTTTGTGATACGGTTACAAATTTATGCAAAGAGATGGATAATATGTCGATATTTGTGATAATTTTCATAATTCGAGTCTAATGAGTCATCAATCACCTTAAATCAAGTAAGGCCCCTTGCATATTATAGCTTCACATTAACCTACTGAATCATCCACAAGGTCAAGACCTGACCATACAGAAACTTGGGATTAAGTAATCTTAATTGATTTCTTCATATCTTTCAAGACAGTTAGGTTCATTTTGTGAATTTTAACTTTTGTTATGAATGTGTAAAAACAATCATCAACAGATTGCTCTGCAACTTGGGATGCTCCTACATCAGACACTTGGGGTTGTTGAAAAAGTTAGTCCCTCACTTTGCTGGGGCTAGAGAAAAACCACGATGGTCCACCTCAGCCTGAGAAATCCAAGGTGAATCTTCTGTCGGTCTACCTTTCCACTTAACCAAATATTCTTTGTATTGCTTCCCTTTGGTACTGTGTCCAACTCTACTATCCAAAATGTCTTCTATCTACTTCATTTGTTGTTGTGGTACTGATTCTTCAATCCATCTACAATGCTATCACTTGATTCTCCTTCATGATACTAATATAGGTCTACAATGTTGAACATAGGTGATATACCCAATGTCTCTGGTAGCTCCACTTCATATGCATTTCCTGAATCAAATTTCTTGAGTATCCTACATGGTCTAAATTTCTTTATCTTCAACTTGTTATATGTCCCTACTAGAAATCTTTCTTTTCTCAGATACACCATCACTTCATCTTCAACTGTTAAAAAATTCTTTGTGTCTTCTCTTCTCATTTTCCTTCTCCTTATACTTAGTATTCATCTCCTCCAAATGCTTCTTGACTTGATTATGCACTGTATCCATGGGTTCTGCAAATTCTTCTACCTCTGCACTTCTCTTATTCTCCATATTGATGTCTCTCAATTCTGCTACTCCTCTAGGGTTTACTTTGGTTATAATCTCAAATGGTGTCTTCCCTATACTCCTGTTCATTGAATTATTATATGCAAACTCTACTTTTAGTAGAATTAGATAACAATTTCTAGCCTTTTCGCCTACCAAACATCTCAAAAAGTTTCCCAAAATCCTATTTACCACTTCTGTATGTCCATCAGTCTGTGGATGAAATACTAAACTGAACTTTAGGTCTGTCTTCATCTTCTTCCATAATGTCCTCCAAAATTATCTAATGTATCTTGTATCCATGTCTAAAATTATGCTCTTAGATAATCCACGTAATCTCACAATCTCCTTGAAAAATAGGTCAATAACATGCATTGCATTAGTTGTCTCCGTACAAGGTATGAAATGTGCCATCTTTAAAAATTTGTCCACCACTACAAATATAGAATCATGTCCTCTCCATGTCTTCAGCACTCCCAATATGAAATCCATGCTTATGTCTTCCCAAGGTCTCTTTGGTACTGTCAAAGATTTGTATAACCTAGTATTCTGACTACTCCCTTTTGAAACTTGACATACTCTACAACTTTGCACAAACTTCCTTACATCCTTATATATCTGAGGCCAAAATTAATGTTCACATACCAAAGCCACTATCTTGTTAATTCCAAAATGTCTTGCCAATCCACCACTATGTTTCTCCTTTATCAAATTATCTCTCACTGAACTCATAGGTATACACAACTAATTTTCTTTGAACAACATATCCTCTTGAATGAAATATTCCAACCACTTACTTCTATCTATCATAACAGTTTCTTTACATGCTTTCCATGGTTTTACAAAATCAAGATCTTCCTTATACATGTGTTTCAGTTCTTCAAAACCTAATACTTCAACTCTCATCTCTGTTAGGAAATTCCTTCTTCTACTGAATGCATCAACAAATTTGTTTGACTTCCCACACCTATGCTTCAATACAAATGTGTAACTCTGCATGGACTCTACCCATCACATATGTCTCTGATTCAACTTTCTATGACTGTTTAGATACTATAAAGCTTGATGATCTTTATATAACACAAATTCTTTAGGTAACAAGTAATGTCTCCACTTCTTCAAAGATTGAATTATGGCATAGAATTCTTGATCATAAATTGAATATCTTTTCCTTGCATCATTCAACTTCTCACTAAAATATGCTACTGGTCTACCTTCCTGACCTAACACTGCTCCTATTGCAGTTCCACTTGCATCACAATCCACTTGAAATACCTTGTTGAAATTTGGTAATGCCAACACTAGTTGCTCTATCACTTTCTGCTTCAACAATTCAAAACTTTTATTTGCTCTTGATGTCCACTTAAAGTCCTTTCTGTCACCTCTCATTATCTCTATCATCGGTGTGCATCTGAACTGAAATGTCTAATGAACTTCTAGTAGAAACTAGATAATCTATAAAATTATCTAACTTCTCCAATGCTCTTAGGTGTTGGCCACACAACAATTGCTCTAACTTTCTCAGGGTCCATCTTCAAACCTTCTATAGAAATCACAAATCCCAAGTATACCAATTCTTCCTTCATGAAACTATGCTTCTTGATGTTTATCAACAATTTCTCTTCTTGAAATCTTTGCAATACTTGTCTCAGGTGCCACAAATGTTCTTCTTTTGTCTAACTGAAAATCAAAATATCATTGAAGTATACAATAACAAACTTACCCAAGAATTTCTTCAAAACTTCATTCATCAATCTCATGAAAGTACTTGGTGCATTAGTCAATCCAAAAGGAATTACTAACCATTCATACAATCCTTCATTTGTCTTAAAAGTAGTCTTCCATTCATCTCCTTCTCTGATCTTGTCTGAGGGTATCCACTCTTCAAGTCTATCTTTGTGAAATATTTTTCTCCACTCAAATAGTCCATAATGTCATCCATCCTAGGTAATGGAAATCTATACATAACTGTGATCTTGTTGATTGCTCTAGAGTCTATACACATTCTCCATTCTCCATCTTTCTTTGGTGCTAGCACTGTAGGTACTGTACAAAGACTCAAAGTTTCTCTGATCAATCCTTTCCTCAATAATTCATGTATCTGCCTATTCAAATCTACATTCTCTGTTGGTGTCATCCGGTGTGCTACTTTGTTAGGCAAACTATCTCTAGGTATAAGATCCATATGATGACTGATACTCTTGATTGGTGGCAATCCTTTAGGTACATTATCTAATATGATGTCTTCATACTCTGTCAACTATTTGGTTATCTCCTCTGGCTTTGATTCTTCAGTCTCTGTGATTAGGGTTCTAGGCTTCTTAGGAATCAAATCATAACACATATTCTCATGTCTCAATCCATCCATAAATTTCCTTCCATCAACCAAATAAATTCTAGAATTCCCACATACTTCATTCTTAGGCTCATATTCCAAAGGTATCAAGGTTATTTTCTTTCCATTAGATACTATAGTGTAATTATTTGTTCTCCCATCATGTATAGATTTTCTATCATACTGCCATGGTCTACCCAACAATATATGACATACATCCATAGGCATAATATCACACAATACTTCATTATGATAAGATCCAATATGAAATTTTACCAAACATTGTTCACTCACTAGTACCTTGTGTTCATCCTGAATCCATGCTATCTTGTAGGGCTTAGGGTATTTCAATCTCTCCAGGTTCAACTTAGTCACCATCTCTTCTAAAACCAAATTATCAATACTACCACTATCAATGATAACCATACAACATTTATCTCCTAATTTGCATCTGGTCTAGAACAAACTTTTCCTCTGCGATGGTTCCTCAGTTGTCTCTACTTGAAATAATGCTCTCCTCATGACTAATGATTCTCCTTTCTCTATCTTTCCAACTGAATTAGGTGAACCAATAGGTTCTTCTTCTACATAAGCTGCTCTTCCACTATTTTCTGTTTTCTTGCTTCTACCTCCCTAATGACATTCAAATGCTCGGTGTTCTTCACCTGCACACTTAAAATAGTTTCCTCTAAATGTTTTCTTATCCAAACCTCTTTCATCTCTCATATATCCTTCACTCTAGTAAGAATTATGATTCCCTCTATGGTAAAAAGTTTTGTCATCTCTCTGATATTAATTGCTATCTCTGTCTTCTTTCTTGAATGGGCTATCTTGTTTGTTCTGCTCCACATATGTTCTATCTCCTCCAATATATGTTCTACCTCTTTGAAATTTTCCTCCTCTTCCTCTTTGTCTCTACTCATGCTTCTTATTCAACTTTTAGGGAAAATTGATATGCTTCTTCTATTGTTGTCATCCTTACCAGACTCGGTTCTTCTTGAATGTTCAATCTCAGTCCATTCATGTATCTTTCCACTTTCTCCTTGCTTGCTTCACTATGTCTAGTCCTTATGATCATCTTATGAAATTCTTTAGTATACTTTTTAACATATTTCTCCTTTTGCTTCAGGTTTTGTAATCTCTTCAATAGCTCCAACTCATAGTCAACATACATAAACTGATTCTTCAACTTTGTCACCATTCTATCCCATTTTATGATCTTTTCTTTTCCTCTTCTATTTCTATCCAACTATACTTCTTTCCACCAAATAGCAACATGTCCTTTAAACTTAGTCTTTGCAAATCTCACCTTCTCCAAATCTTTAATTTCTTCATATTCAAAATATTCTTCCAAATTATTTATCCAATTGATCAATTCCTCTGGATTCAAATTTCTAGTGTAATTACGTACTTCCACTCTAATTCTTTTTCTAATCTTCAAAATAGCTCTCAAAATTTTCACTTGATCTAATTCTTCTTCTTCTAGAGTTTCTTCATTTTGATCAGTAGATTGAAATTCTTCATCATCACTTTCAACATTAGGTCTAGGTGTTAATCCTCTTCTTTGATCTTCATCAACAATATCCAATCAAACTCTCATTGTTTTCATCATTTCCATCATCTCATCTATTCTTCTAGCCATAGTACCTACAACAAGTATTCTCCTCAACGACATCTCTTCCTAGGATCAAGTGTAACTATCTCAAATTTGACAATCTTACCACAAGATATCAACTGCCTCATACTTGGTGATCTGTTGACAAGCACAAGTAGACTACCTCAAGTCAATGATTGGTTCACCACAAGATCTTATGGAATGCCTTCAAAACTTTGCTCTGATACCACTTGGTGTAGTCACGATCGGAGGGTTCACAGAATGAACTGTCCAAGCCATGTAGCAAGAGTAAACACAATGGAAATAACTCAAATAAAGAATGCAATGAATGATCCAAATTCTCAATATATCATGTATTCAGAATGCTTATATACTGGCAACATGTGGGCTACAAATTAGGGCTCACAGGTCCGATTCTCCAGTGACAACATATATAGCTTTGAAGCATAAAACATCTAATTGAACTTATCTAAACCATATCATAGAATTATTGACTTCCTAATACATCCTAGAGATCTATATATATCATCTCCAAGCTCAAATAATCCTCTGCGTCACCCAATGAAGGGATGTAACGTGTAGAACAAATAGGTCAGCCTTAAACAAATGGTACTCCTCCGCAAACAAATGGAACTTGGTGTGGACCTCAAGGAAGGTCTATCTGATCTTTATGTGCCATGTAATATGATTCATTTAGCTCCACAAGTCACAAAAGTGCTTCAGAAACCTTCTCCTTCAGCTAACTATCTGTATGCTCTGTTCTATGAAAATAGGTGATCTTCTAATAGCGATACCTTTTAGCAGACAAGTCCAAATGACCTAAAATTTAGATATGATGTAGTTGATGATGTCTAGATGCTAAGTCTTGATCTATGAGCTCTGAAATGAAAATGTGGCAAAATGCAATACAAGATGTTGAAATTGCTAGTGGATGAATTGAAATAGAAAATAAAAGAAAACAAAAAGGAATGCAAATGTTTTTTGGTTGATGCAATATTGCTCTACAACCTGGGATGCTCCTACATCAAGTCCCCCTACACTTGGGTTTTGTATGGTGTGTTCCCCCATTTGGTGTAGTGTAAAGGGCATGGCGATGAGTCCCCTTACATTTTGGGGTTTTGTGTTGTAATTTTAATTTCTGTGCATATACATATGAAAATGAAAATGTTATATCAGTTGTCTTCATCATGTTTTGTGTGACTACTATCATATCTTCATTGTGTCTTGTGTGTCTTCAATAATGTCTTCTCCATGTCTTGTGTGCTTCCTACTGTCTTCATTGTGTTTTGCATGTCTGTGATGTGTCTTCTAGTGCTTACTTGAGATTGGGGGCTAGAAATAGTTCCTCAATCTTTGTGTATGCCTTAGCTTCAAGTGCCTGGTGTGTTTGATGTGTTTTCAACCATACTTTAATGCATGTATGGGTTGTAAGATCATACATAAATTAAAGTGGGGGCTAAATATTATGTCATAAAATGTCCCCCTTGGACTTTTACCTCCTAAGTTGAGCTTTCGAGTCCCTTAGATTTAATCATGCATGTTAGAAATGAATCCCAAAGAAAAATCCCATGAAACCCATGTCAAATTAGACTAAGGGTACCCTTGAGAGCTTAATCCAACCCTAAAATAGGTGCCTATATTGAAAAAATGAGAGGGGGGGTGAATCAGTTGTCCTAAAACTTTTAACCAATTTCAATCATCAACTCATCAATCACTTATATTCATATATAATCATGAAAGCATAAAATGAGAAGCTCAACAAAAAAGCATAATCAACATAGGAGAAACCAAATTTTTATGTGGAAAACCCTAAAAGGGAAAAACCATGGTGGGTGTTAGCCCACAAAAAAATAGAAGTTATATCAATACCAAAAATCAGAGGCTCATTGCCTACATGGCTCACTACCCAAATTGCCCATTGCAAAGAAAGGCTCACTACCGATGGATGGCTCACTACCAAAGGGTGGCTTATTGCCAAAGGGTTGAATTGGGATAACAACATTTAATTCATGCCAAGGTTTAGTTCCATTGAAGCGCAAACACCTCTGCTCTACTCTGCTACTTTACTTCACTTTATCTTGATATCTTTGCATGTGGGTACATTTTCATGACTCAATTACAAGTATTTATACACTACATCAACCTTGGAATGATCATCAAGGTCGACACTACAATCATCAACCATTGGAACAATCTCCAAGGTTGGCATTACAAACATACATAAAATAGGTCTGGACCTAATACAAATTTATCTAAGGAAAAGATGTAAGTATGTATGTGGATCATGCCATGCCTTATCTAGGACTCAAACACAATCTTCCATGCCACAACACGCTATCACAATCTTTGATAAATCTTCGCAAGTGATGAATTCAACTAGGTCAGCCAACACTGATGTTAACACAAGTATTCTCAAGAATATGCTTAATGCATGATCTGAATTACACCTTGCAAACCAATATGAATGTAGGATCATGATCAAGAGACATCAACAAGAACATTATAATCACCAAGAACAACCGCACGATCTCTAACAACTCTATCAACAAGATTCTTCAAACCAGAGCACAAGAACAACACTGCCAGCCACTGTCATGAGTAAATGATAGCTTGTGGACAACCAAATCACAACCCATTACACTTGAAGGCATTTAACATTATCACGGACTTACTTCCAGAACCTTAGACCAAAATACTTTAATGTGGAGGAATGCGGAGAAAAAAACTTTCTCCCCGTCACCACCAAACACATAAAAAATGTTGTTTTCACTCTAGTGAACATATCTCACTCAATTCTTCATACTAGAGGCTCAAACTTGGAATATAACATCTTTAGATAGGATTTTAAATAAATTCCAATCCACAAGTAAAGAAATCCATTCTACAAGGAATGCAGAGCATTCTTCTAGACTATTCTTCTGCATGTAATGCACTGTTTCTACTATAACATATTGTTATCATCGGAGGGGCTAATTTTCTCAATATCCTCAACAAAGTAAGAGCACAGTTGACACCAGTGAGAACATAGATATGTTGACATCAATGACAACAACAATTAGGCACATAATTGCAACATCCTAGACAAGGGCACCCATGCCCTTGTCGTGCCCTATTTTGTTGGGGCCCAAAATTTAAATGTTGACAAAATGACCATTAAAGGTTTCCCTTATCAGTATCTTAAGTTTGAATTATAAAATTGTAGTGGGAATGCATATATAAGCATGTTTAGGACTTCATTTTAACTAGAGATGGATAATGTGAACTTGTGATTTTGTGCTAAGGATACTTAGCGCTTTCATTGTGTTGCAGAGAAGTATTGTGTTGTGTTTGTTCATGTTTGTTGCAGATTTGTCTTCATCAATCCATCTCCTCATGACGTGAAAGATGTTCATCTCCCTATGAGAGCTTCACCTCTAAGGTGACATCTACTTTGTGTTTTCAATCATTTATCATATTAATTACTTTTGGCCTCTGTCCTACAAGGACACACACTCTCTAACAACGATGTTGGAAGGCTTGAATGCCATTTTGAGGCTTGATCAAGGCAAGCTCCTAAACACCACAACCCCCAACCCCTCTCTTGTGATTGCAGGTGATAGATGTTAGATCTTGCAAAGAGGAGCTGTAAGGAATCAATGCAAATCATAAGGATTTTAGATCTGAAGAAAAAGGTAGAAAATATCCCTAATAGGTCAAGGGCACCTACTCTTTTGACCTCCAATTTTGTAGTGTCAGGAATCTCTGAAGTGGTTATAGTCTAAAGCACATTTCATCTCAAAGCCCTAAAAAAAAAGAACGAACTTGGTCTTGGGTGCCCATTCTTTTGACCTCAAATATTCTGCATTCTAAAATCCAAGATCTGGTATGTATATAATCTACATTTAGTGTCTTTCTATGTGAGCATTTGTCAGGTTTCATCTGTTTGCTTACGATTTTGCATAACTAGGGTTTTGGGCTTAATCAGACTAAGGTTTAACAAATTAATCAACAAATTCAAAATTTCCTTATCATTCCAAGTGACACCAAATCTATAGCTAAGTCCTCTTGTAAAAGTTGTGATTCAAATCGGTTTAATGTCCTTGAATGTATGTAGTGAAAGGAGGATCTAACTAAACTATCAACCTCATCAACAACCCTCTTTTTCTACATAACAACTCTAAGATAGAGTTCTCTCTATAACAGTCTTCTTCTTTCTTTTTTTCTAATTCAGGAGTGAGCCATTGGTAGTGAGCCCTTCTTTCTTTTTGGATAGTGAATCCTTTGAGCAGTGAGCCCTCTGGTAGTGAGCCTATTATATTTAATGTTTTGATTCATTTATACTGTTAGCTAATTCTCATCATGGTTTTTCCCTTCTTGGGGTTTCCATGTAAATCTGATGTTCTATTGTGCATGGTATTTTGATGTGTTGTTGTTCCATTTGTTTACATTCATGCTAATTCTGATTAAGGGTTTGATGTTTTAATGTACAATTGATTTTCCCCCCCTCTCAGTTATCCTATGTGTCTAACAATTGGTATCTAAGCAAGGTTCCTTGGAAGAAGCTTAGTCACTTGCGGTAGATCCAGATGGTGCACATGAAAGGTGTCAAGGTTCCTTTGTTTGATGGAACAAATTATGCATTCTGGAAGACCAAGGATGGAAGGATTTCTTGTCTCATTAGGGTTTAGTGTATGGAAGTCAGTTGAAAATGGATATACTATGCCTACTGGTGGTCAAACAAGTGATGATGACATCAAGGACTATGAGAACAATGGCAAGGAAAGGAATACTCTTCTGAATGGTCTTTCTAATTTAGAACTTCTGAATATAATGAGCTACAAAACTACTCAAGAGATATGGCAGAAGCTAGAAAGTATCTATGAAGGAGATGCCAAGGTCAAGCAAGCAAAGATGTAGAATTTGAAGACCAAGTTTGAAACCCTAAAGATGTCAGAGGATAAAGATATTGCAACCTACATGCATGGAGTGGATGAAGTTGTCAATTCCTTCAATGGCCTTGGTGGAAAGATGGAGGAAAGTGAAGTGGTAAAGAAGGTACTAAGAACTATTCCTAAATCTTATATTGTTAAAGTTTCTACTATTGAAGAGGCTTAAAATTTGGATCAATATACTAGGGATCAATTGTTTGTTGCTTTAACTACTTTTGAATTAAGAGAGTTTGGTCAGGATAATTCAAGAAAAGAGATTGCTTTTAAGGTTAGCAAGAAAGAAAAGAATGATGAATCAGATCTGGTTGATCTTGATGAAGTGGAAGCAAATTTTGTAAGAAGATTGAATAAGGGCACTAGAAAATATAGAGGTAAGTTACCTTTCAAATGTTTTAACTATGGAAAGATAGGTCATTATGCTTCAAAATGTTTGACCAATGTCTGAAATGAAAAATACAAGGATAATAAAGGTAAATCTGTCAAGAGGAGTTATTGTGTTAAAGAAGATGCTAGTATAGCTGATGATGAGTCTGACTACCCAAATGATGAAAGTGATGAATGCTTGTTCATGTCTTTGAATGTTGGAAATAATTTTGCTGACTCTGAAAGATGTATGAAGGAAATTGTTCTGGAAATAGGTCACAATATCAAAGGAACTATGGTGACTACTTTCTATGCAAGAGAGGAGAAAAACTACTAGATAATTGACATTGGATGCTCAAATCATATGAGAGTGATAAGAGTAAGTTTGTTAAACTTGAGAAAGTTGAAGGTGGTCTTGTTAAGTTTGGAGATGATACATCTGCCAAGATCTATGGAAAAGGTTCAATTAGTTTTGATGGCAAGAATAAAACAGATGATGTTCTTTATGTCAAGGGTCTCTGGCATAATCTTCTAAGTGTAGGACAAATGTGTAGAGGATGATATAACCTTGTGTTTCAGGATGATGGTTGTGAGATTAGAAAAGTAAATTGTGGAACTCTGGTTACTGCAAGAACAAGGACATAAGTAAATGTTTATCAACTCAAAGGTGCTAATGGTAAGTGATTTATGACTCAAATCAATGAAATTTGGCTATGGCATAGAAGAATGTGTCACATCAATTTTGATAGCCTAGTGGGAATTAGCTCTACTCAAGCTATGAGAGATCTCTCAAGAATTACAAAGCCTATCAAATTAATTTGCAAGGAATGTCAGGTTGGGAAGAAAACAAGAAAGAGGTTCAAAATCAAAGAATTTTCTACCATAGGACCTTTGGAGTTGGTACATACAGACCTATGTGGACCTACAAGAACATGAAGTGCTCAAGTTGATAGGTATTTCATGTTATTAATTGATGAAATTAATCTAGAATGACTTGGGTAATATTTCTCAAAGAAAAATTAGAAGTGCTAGATAAGTTTAAAGCATTTAAAGCTAAGGTAGAGAATGAAATAGATATGAAAATCAAGTGCTTGAGGTTTGAAAGAGGTGGTGAGTTCACCTCCAATGAGTTTAATAGTTTTTGTGAAGATCATGGAATAAAAAGGAATTTGTCAACTATTAGGACTCCTCAGCAGAATGGAGTTGTGGAAAGGAAGAATAGGACAATTTAGGAAGCAACAAGGACAATGATGAAAGAAGCAAATCTACTAGATGTTTATTGGAGAGAAGCTATTCACACTACAATTTACATACTAAACAAAGTGCAAGCAAGAGTAAACAGTTGAAAAACTCCCTATGAGTTATGGTATGGAAGAACTCCTGTTAAATATTTCAGTGTTTGGAAGCAAATGTTATATTAGGAGAGATGAAGAAAACTTAGGAAAGTTTGATGCAAGATTAGATGAAGGAATCTTTCTTGGATATTCTACAAAGAGCAAGGCTTATAGATGCTACAATAAGAGGCTAAAGAAGATAGTTGAAAGTGTAAGTGTCAAAGTGAATGAAGAACCACATCAAAGCTCAGTGTTGATAGAAGGATATGAATCTAATGAGTCCTCTTGTAGAGAACAAAAAAAGAAGAAGAAAAGGAAAAGGAGATGCAAGTTGAAGAAGAAGAAACTCTGGAAAGGAATCCTAAGACTCCTAAGTATGTGCAGAAGAATCATTTTGAGGATCAAATCATTGTAGATAAGAACAAAAGTGTATTGACAAGAAGAAACGTTGCTATGATAGAAGAATAGGTAAATTTGTGCTTACTCTGTAAAGTATAACCTAAGACAGTGATTGAAGCATGCAAAGATGAATATTGGATCAAAGCTATGGAAGAAAAGTTGATGTAGACTGAGAAGAATCAGACTTGGGAGCTAATCTCAAGACCAAAAAACAAGAATGTGATAGGAATTAAATAGGGGTTTCAAAACAAATTGAATATGAATGGAGAGTTGGAAGAAGAGGTATACATTGAAAAAATGGAAGGATTTCAATTATCAGATGACCCTAATATGGTCTGCAGATTAAAGAAGGCATTGTATGGACTCAAACATGCTCCTAGAGCTTGGTATGCAAGATTGGATAGGTACTTGTTGCAACAGGGATTCAATAAAGGTACCATAGATAGCAATCCTTACTTCAAAGTTGAGAGATCAAATCTTGATTGTGGTTGTGTATTTTGATGACATAATCTTTGGAGGAAATGAGGCAATGTGTAAGAAATTTGTAGAAGAGATGCAAAATGAGTTTGAGATGTCAATGTTTGGGGAGATGAATTTCTTCCTTGGGCTACAAATCAGTCATACAGAAAAAGGTATATTCATTTCATAATCAAAATATGTCAAGGAAATGTTGAAGAAGTTTGGAATGGAAGATTCTAAACTGTTATGTACTCCTATGATTACTAGCTGTATGTTAACCAAGAATGATGAATGTCCTAAGATAGATCATAGAAAGTATCGATCAATGATTGATGGACTGTTACACATAACTGCTACTAGACTGGATATCATGCATGCAATTTATCTTGTGGCTAGATTTCAAGAAAATCCTAGAAAATCACATGTGGCAGCAGTCAAGAGGATATTTAGGTAAATGTAGGGCACTCTAGTCTATGGCCTATGGTATCCAAAGGATACTAATTTCTCTTTGAGTGCTTATACTAATGCAAATTGGGCAAGTTGTGTGGATGATAAAAGAAGTGCAAGTGGAGGTGATTTCCTTCTTGGAAATAGATTAGTTTCTTGGCTAAGAAAAAAATAGGATTCAATGTCATTATATATTGCAGAGGTAAAGTATATTGTTGTATCATCTTGTTGCACACAAGTGTTGGGATGAAGCCGACATTGAAGGATATTAGAGTATCGTATGATGAACCTATTTCTATTTTGTGTGATAACACAAGTGCTATCAACATTTAAAAGAATCCGGTAATGCATTCAAGGACAAAGCATATCTCAATCTGATGTCACTTTATAAGATAGAAGGTTGCAGATAATGAAGTGAAGCTAGAGTATGTGCCTACAAAAGACCAAGTTGCAGATGTTTTCACAAAGGCTCTTCCAAAAGATACATTTGAGTATCTCTGGCAGAAGTTGGGTGCTATTTCCCCTCCTTTCAACTAGATGCATAAGATTGTGCATCAGTCCAGTGAAGTAATTCAAGATTCATTCTTTGTTTTGGACTGATGAAGGCTACCTCTTAAGGGAGTAGGTAGTGGTGGTTTTTGGTTGGTGTAGTTAGGGGGAGCAAGTATTGTCATTTGTGTGGAAAGAGATGAGTTGGTTACATGTGTTATCCCTTAAGAGAGAGAGAGAGTTGCCCACTGTTGATTTTGTCAAAGGGGGAGAGTAGAAGGAAAAATAGTTAGTTGCAAATATTGTCCTTTGCCATTGATGTCAAAGGGGGAGGGATACAAGTTTTGAGAGAGTTGGTTGAAAAACCATAGTGCATGAGAGATAGAAGTTTGATAAGGGAGAGATGTTGGTTATACCATGGAGCAAGGAGAGAGAGAGAAAGTGAAAAAAAAGGATGCTCAAGTAAGGGGGAGTGGTACTTGAGAGTAGAAGATAATGAGTTTCTTTTGTTGATGATTTTTCATCAGGTGTTGCCATCAATGACAAAGGGGGAGATTGTAGGTAAGTGTTGCACTATGTTGTCATTGCTATCAACCTCTAGTCTAGTTGTGATGAGTAAGTGCTTATGGATGTCAACCTCTAGTGTGGTTGAGATACTAAGAAGGTATTGTAGATGTTGTGATTGTATTGAGAAAGTGTTTTTGGTGCTTAGCTTCCAAGTGCTTTTGAGAAAATTTGAATAAAGAGTGTATAGTGTGATAGACAGGTGTTTTGTATTGTGCTCTGCATTTCTTTAGTCTTGAAGTTATCCTTGTGTGGTTTGGATATGTTGATCAGAGGTGTTTAGAGGTGCTACATCCAAAGTTTTAGGTTCTAGATCGTGCATCAAAAGAAGTTGTGTTCACCAGTGTGTGGACTGTGAAGTAGGTTGTATGTGAGAAATGTAATTGCTCCACATTTCTCTATGTTAAGGTTTCTTGTCTTGTAGATTTGGGAATGTGCTAATATTGTCTATATCTATCTTCCCTTAGAGTAGTTCATGTTTAGATGCTCTGCAAGATTGGATTCATGAGTTGTTGTCTGTGGCAGTTTGACTGGTTACACAAGATGGATTTTTGTTCTTTAGTTGTATGTGGTTGCGACAGTATTGTTGGATATGATGTTGTTGTTGGAATATTCTAGAATGTTATGTGATGTTGTTATATGGTCTATGAGTTGTTTCCAAACCTGGTGAAGCATGAACTTAATTACTTAAGGGTGTTAATGCAGGTTTGGCCAACTTGGCTTGTTAGCGCTAATTGTGGATGTGCTTCATTTTTGTGGAAGCGTGGTGTAGCATGTTGGTGTAGATTTGGGTCCTAGTTAACCCTTCATGTGGTCCACCTTCACTTCTTTCCACTGTGGAGATGTTTTGTGCTAACCTATTTGATGTTTGCATGTTTAAGGTGCATGCTTTCATTGTAGCCAACTTGAAAATGTTTTTCAAGTTGTGGATTGTATAAATGCAAGGTAAATTGTTGGAGATGGGTGGGGTATTGTGGTGTGAAATGTAATCAACTGTTGTGATCTGAGTGTGAGCTTTAATGATTAAGGATACCGGAAGCAGTGAGCGAATGGTGTCTACATTTTAGTGTACCTAAAATTACTAGAGGTAGTGAGCTAAAGTTTGCGGATTGTGTAGAGTTGTTGTGGTGGATTCTCCTGTTACTCTGAGATAGATTTCTCTCTATAAAAGTCTTCTTCTTTCTTCTTTCTAATCTAGTAGTGAGCCCTTCTTTCTTTCTGGATAGTGAGTCCTTTGGGTAGTGAGCCTATTGTAATCGATGTCTCTATTCATTTATATTGTGACCTAATCCTCATCGTAGTTTTCCCTTCTTAGGTTTTCCACATAAATATGGTGTTCTATTGTGTATGGTGTTTTGATGTGTTGTTGTTCCATTTGTTTACATTCATGCTAAATCTAATTAAGCTTTTGAATGTTAATGAGGGTTTGATATTTTAATGTAGAAGTAATTCACCCCCCTCTCAATTGTCATGTGTATCTAACAAAGTTAACTTCTTCAAGACTTGAGTGCAAACGTGAGTGAACTCTCACTAACTAAGACACCCAAGTAGGCTTAACACCATGTGGAATTATCCATGCATAGGTAAACAATGCATGAGATAATATATGAAATATCCATATGCATGTAAACAATGCATGAGATAATATATGAATTATCCATGTGCATGTACAAACAATGCATGAGATAATATATGAATTATCCACATGCATGTAAATAATGCATGAGATAATGTATACACTAACACCCCCCTTAAGCATAGCTTAGGTGAGCACAAAGTAAAAATTGGCTCCTAACAACAAGGCCTAATGAGGTACCGAAATACAATACAATCTCTCATAAGTTGAAGAAAGAAATAAAACCTAGTGGGAAAAACTTCCCCCCCAAAAGAGAGAAAAGAAAGTGAAATAGAGGACTAGAAATGCCTCCCCAAAAGTGATAGCCCTGAAATCTTTGAAAGGTAGGACCCATGTGTGCCTCCACAAAGAAGAGAAAGAAAGTCAACATAGAATGTCATGTGGTGAATGTTGTAGAATGTCCCTCTGCAACAACTAATGACTCTTCCTTTTGGAAGATGAAAACCCCAAGCTGTCAAATTGTTGAATTCCCAATCAAGTGGAATGTACGAAGGAATTAGGATGTATGGTTCTAGAAAGTGCTCATGTTTCTCAAAGCTAATGTTGAACTATGTATGTGCCATGCAAGATTCAAGAACAATGACCACTAAAGTGTGTGATCTGAGCTGCTGTGAATCATGATGTGTCAAGATAATATCGTGAAGTAGCAGAGAGAGAAAAAGAGGATCCAAACCAAGAGATGATGTAACTCGATGGGAGATATCATCAAAGACAAGACATGTGTCCTTAATGCTATTGTCAAGATCGAGAATAAGATATTCTACAAACAAATGATGGGTGTTTGATAAGATGATATCCTGCTCATCAAGAGGACAAGGGTGAACCTACTAGAGATAATCTAAAGTAGCATGCAGAGAAGTCAAGATCCTTGTCAAAGTGGCAGGTGAAGGTGGAAAAATAGCTGCCAATGCTAGAGATGTAGAAAGAGGAGAAGAAAGAGGAGATGTCTATGTGTCATCAACACATTCAAGACTTTGCCAATAAGCAAGTTCCTCTTCAGTATCATCGTCATACAAAATATTATCATTATCATCAAGGGAAAGAAGTATGTCCATAAAAGGATCATTTGGAAATGGAGGTTAATTTGGATCTCCATACATTTCACATAGTGTGTTCCAGAGAGTGTGAGGGCACTTGATGTGTGATAGAGCCCATGATGTGTGGCTCTCAACGCTTAAACCAATTAATCCTAAGACATGATCATTTCTATTTCCCCATAAATTTTTTTTCCAACATGTACTTAGTTCAAGAATAAGTCCATACAAATGTGGTAATAGATAAATCCATTGACAATGCTTTAGGATACCATTGTGCTAGGACTTGTAGTTTCTTTTTTCCAAAGTAATGACAGACGAATGATTTGTTATCACCATTATTGACTTAGATAGATTACCCCCTTAGCAAAATGGAACTTTATGTGAGTTCATTGATTACAAAATGCATTTATAATCCCCCCAAAGAATGATACATAAAAGGGAACTTTATAAGTTGTCTACATGTGCAAGAACAACCCCCCCCAAATTGCTCAATTACCCCTTAAATTTGCACTTTATAATTTTAGTGCATAGGCATGTCAAATTGGAATAAAAAATGACACTTTATAATGATAGTGAAAAAATGTTTCCAATGATTCAAGCTCAAAAAATTATTCACTTTCACAAATAACGGCACTCGATTTCAAGTTGCCAATCAAAAGTTACAACAATTTTACTATTTTGCCTATATTGCCTAGTTTTGCACTCAAATTTTTTTTATTTTGCCTTTCAGATGAGAAATAAAAAAGGAAAAGAGGATGGAGAATAGTACACTCTCTTCTTGCAATTATTTTGATTCCTTACAAGCAAACAAAGGAAAAAAAGACTTTGCAAATAGGGGTAAATTTGAGGCATCCCAAACATGAGTAGGGTTGTGAACATGGGTGAATTTGAGGTATCTCCTCTCTGTAGGCTAATCCTACAAATAGGGGCACCACTAGCTGGAATTTTGCCTAGGTCACACTTTTTTCTTGGCCACAAACCTTGTAGGTTGCACACCCTTAAAACAGGTTGTGAGCCTTGCAGGTCATGAGCCTTGCAAGTAGGTTGCATGCCTTTAAAATAGGTTGCTATCCTTTCTCTCAAGCACACCCTTCTCCAGCCTAAAATACCCTCTACCTCTCTCAATTAGGCCTAAAATATCACCTTTAGATGTCTATTAGGGTTTGAACCACATGAAATGAAATGAGGGTCGAGATCACATGGAATGGAATGGAGATTACACCAAATGAATATCACTAATTGATCTCTTTGCCCACCAATCTTTAATCACCCTCTTCATAATATTGTGAAGACAAAATACACAAGAATCCTATATGCAAACAATATTTTTTGAGATAAATTATGCATTAATACTAGACCACTATTGGAAATTAAGGTGAAACTATTCCAATATTAACTTTAACAAAATGTATGCAAATCTAAAAATAGATATCCAAGATTGCCCACGGTGATGTTTAAGTGATTAGCACATTCAACAATAATAGTATGAAGGAATAAACACATAACAAGTGACATAGTATTTATGTGGAGAAACCCTTACGATAAAAAAACTCCAAACCCAAAGAGATCCAATGCTTGTATTAATCCTTCAAAGAAGTTTACATCAACACAACATTTCTCTAATAATTTTAGCAGCACCTTGTTACTCCTCCAACTTGCAAAAGAATCATACTTTTTACTAACCCAAGGAACCAATATATAGAGAAGTTAGATGTGAGAATACCACCATGGTATTTCTAAACAAGTGGCAAAGCCACAAGCAAGAACCATATGCCCCCTTTAGTGGATAGCCTGTCAAATTAGTAAACAACAATAAATCTTCACATGGCCTTCACATATGCACCCGACCCATAGCCAATCAAATTTGGTCAATACTGAGTGCTCATTTACTCACCAAAGACATGCAAGATACTGCAAACCTTGGCACCTCATTTTGGATAGCACGTAAGATACATGCAACAACATGCATGTACATGCAAATCCAAATGGATCCCACCTCCAAAGTGGATGCCCAAAAAGAATCTTCTTACAATATTACTTGTAACTACTAATAATGACTAGATCCACCTCTATGAATGCAATTACAATTTGTCATAGACAAATGGATATTAAATATTTTTATCTCTCATGACCCTAGGCATCCAAGTACACATTCCAAGGATCATGGAGACACATGAAAATGACTTAGGATTGTAAGGTTACTGGAACCTTATCCTAACATTCTTCCACTTGACATTATACATTGCAATTACATCCATAGAGAAACATAAAATAATAATCAAGTATAATGATCAAGGCCCATAGCCTTCCTACACCAAGAAAACTTATCTTTGGTTATTGGCTTTGTGAGAGAATCTGCAACATTATCCATAGTGTCAACTTTAACAAGACCTTACCATTCTTAACCATTTCTCACAGAAAGTGATACTGAACATCAACAAGCTTAGTACGAGCATGATACATAGGATTTTTAGCCAAACATATGGCACTTCAAATGTCACATCTGATCCTCATAATCTTGCAATAAAACTAATACATGTACCAAGTCTTTGTAACCATACTGCCTCCTTAGAGGCATGTGCATCAGCCATATACTTTGCTTCTATGGTGGAATCAACAACCATAGGCTATCTTTTACTCATACAACTCATTGCACCTCTAAACAGAGAGAAAACATAACCACTAGTGTACCTTCGACTATCCAAGTCACCTACCCAATCTGCATCAACAAAACCCTATATGTCCAATGAATTCACCACATCATCAATACCATGATAAACTAAACTATAATCAGAAGTTCCTCGAGAATACCTAAACACCCTTTTAAAAAAATTTCAATGCTCTCTACTAGGTTTAGACATAAACCTACTCAAAACTCCCACTACTTGGACAATATCTGGTCTAGTGCAAACCATTGCATATATCAAACTACTAACAACACTAGCATAAGGAACCTTAGACATTTCTTCAAAATCATCATCAAAATTAGGACACATGTCTAAACTAAGCTTAATACGAATTGGAAATGGAATACTTATTGTCTTACGGTCCTGCATATTGAATCTTTGCAAAATGGTATCAACATACTTACTTTGACTTAACTAAATCTTTATGTGTACTTGATCCATGTTGGTCTCCATACCAAGAATATATTTAGCAACCCCCAAGTTCTTCAAATCAAATGTGTCATAAAGTTGAGTCTTGATCTCTCTAATCATCACCTTGATGTTACCCATAAACAACATGTCATCAACATACAAGACAATAATCAGTATCTGATTATCAATAATCTTAATATAAACATAATGATCATCCTCACTCCTAACAAAACCCAAGTTCAATGCAAAGGCATCAATATTCTGGTACCACATCCTAGGTGATTGTTTTAGAAAATACAATGACCATTTTAATCTATAGACCAAGTGTTCTTTTCCTTTCACAACAAAACCATTAGGTTATTACATATAAATCTCCTCCTCAAGATCCCCATGCAAGAAAGTAGTTTTAAGATCTGTTTGCTGAATTTCAAAATCACAAACAACAACAATAGATAAAAGGAATCTAATAGAAGATAACTTAGGAATAGGAGAGAAAATTTCACCAAAATCAACTCCCTCTGTCTATGTAATGCCCACCCGTACACGAGTGTACGAATGGGCAAAAGACGTGGAATTTTTTTAAAAGTTAAATTAAGTAAATTAATTTAATTTAATTACAAGTATTTACCTAATAGAGTTCTTGCACGTACAAATCGAAAGAGAAAATGATACTCATGGGAAAACTTCCTTAATCAAGAATCTATTAAAACAATAAATGAACAATTTAAACTATAGTTATAACAAACTCGACAAATTCTCACATTTTACATTAATATAACGTCATTAGAACACAACTTAGATTAAAATTATATTAATTAATAAATTAAAATTAATTCTATAGACATAGTATAGAGACTAATTAAATTAGTTATTTAATTTACTAAAGAAAAATAAAATCAATTTGTTATTTAATTCTAATTCCTAATTAACAAATTAAAAATGAAAACTAGGTGATAAAATAAATGATTTAAAGCTAAAAAAAGCAATTAGATAAAGTAAACTAAATACATCACTATTATTATTTCTCTATTTGTTTTAAAGAATGCTTTCTTTCCTATAAACTTATATACCCAAAAAAAATGTTTTAAATATATATATATATATAGAGAGAGAGAGAGAGAGAGAAACTGATTAATTTAATTCGGATAATAAAATCCAATAGAGATATTGCAATATATATAGCCTTCGTATGCATATATATGTGTATATATATAAGTATATATATGCTAATAAATTAGGCAACATAGATGATAAACACAACATAGATAAAATTTGAAATAGCAGAGTGATGCATTTAGCATTATCACATAGGATAAATCAAACTTTGTATTGTCGAACAAAGAAACAATATGAAATCACATAGCAATAAACTCATACAACACTTGGTTGATAGTGGCGGCCAATGGAGGGGTGGCACCCCCTTCACAGTCTCATAGACCGTGGTTTGTGAGCCGTGGAGCTACCATGACTTTACAAGCCAAAGCCTACGAACCGTGGGGCTCCCACAGTCTCACAGGCCACTACCTATGGGGCCATGGGGGTTTGCCCCCAGGGACACAGTCCCAACGCATATTAAACAAAAACAACAATGTTACAAAATTTATTTTATATGTTTTTTCTAAAATGAAAGTTAGGAATATGAACAACAACTGGTTTAAATTAACAATACAAAAATCTACTGTTACATGTAATTTTATAAATTCACAAAAGTATATATATATATATAATTCTTTAAAAAATAGTACTGGTAATGCAAACAATATTTTTCGAGATAAATTATGCATTAATACTAGACCACTGTTGGAAATTAAGGTGAAACTATTGCAATATTAACTTTAAAAAAGTGTATGCAAATCTAAAAATAGATATCCAAGATTGTCGACGGTGATGTTTAAGTGATTAGCACATTCAACAATAATAGTATGAAGGAATAAACACATAACAAGTGACATAGTATTTATGTGGAGAAACCCTTACGGTAAAAAACTCCACACCCAAAGAGATCCAATGCTTGTATTAATCCTTCAAAGAAGTTTACATCAACACAACATTTCTCTAAGAATTTTAGCAGCACTTCGTTACTCCTCCAACTTGCAAAAGAATCATACTTTTTACTAACCCAAGGAACCAATATATAGAGAAGTTAGATGTGAGAATACCACCATGGTATTTCTAAACAAGTGGCAAAACCACAAGCAAGAACCATATGCCCCCTTTAGTGGATAACCTGTCAACTTAGTAAATAACAATAAATCTTCACATGGCCTTCACATATGCGCCCAACCCATAGCCAATGAAATTTGGTCAATACTGAGTGCTCATTTACTCACCAATGACATGCAAGATACTACAAACTTTGGCGCCTCATTTTGGATAACATGTAAGATACATGCAACAACATGTACGTACATGCAAATCCAAATGGAATGCACCTCCAAAGTGGATGCCCAAAAAGAATCTTCTTTCAATATTGTTTGTAACTACCAATAATGACTAGATACACCTCTATGAATGCAATTACAATTTGTCATAGACAAATGGATATTAAATATTTTTATCTCTCATGACCCTAGGCATCCAAGTACACATTCCAAGGATCATGGAGACACATGAAAATGACTTAGGATTGTAAGGTTAATGGAACCTTATCCTAACATTCTTCCACTTGACATTATACATTGCAATTATATCCATAGAGAAACATAAAATAATAATCAAGTATAATGATCAAGGCCCATAGCCTTCCTACACCAAGAAAACTTATCTTTGGTTATTGGCTTTGTGAGAGAATCTGCAACATTATCCAAAGTGTCAACTTTAACAAGACCTTACCATTCTTAACCATTTCTCACAGAAAGTGATACTAAACATCAACAAGCTTAGTACGAGCATGATACATAGGATTTTTAGCCAAACATATGGCACTTTGACTGTCACATCTGATCCTCATAATCCTGCAATAAAACTAATACATGTACCAAGTCTTTGTAACCATACTACCTCCTTAGAGGCATGTGCATAAGCCATATACTCTGCTTCTATGGTGGAATCAACAACCATAGGCTATCTTTTACTCATACAACTCATTGCACCTCCAAACAGAGAGAAAAATAGCCACTAGTGGACCTTCGACTATCCAAGTCACCTGTCCAATCTGCATCAACAAAACCCTATATGTCCAATGAATTCACCACATCATTAATACCATGATAAACTAAACTATAATCAGAAGTTCCTCAAGAATACCGAAACACCCTTTTAAAAAAATTTCAATGCTCTCTACTAGGGTTAGACATAAACCTACTCAAAACTCCCACTGCTTGGACAATATCTGGTCTAGTGCAAACCATTGCATATATCAAACTACTAACAACACTAGCATAAGGAACCTTAGACATTTCTTCAAAATCATCATCAGAATTAGGACACATGTCTAAACTAAGCTTAGTATGAATTGGAAATGGAATACTTATTGTCTTACGGTCCTGCATATTAAATCTTTGCAAAATGGTATCAACATACTTACTTTGACTTAACTAAATCTTTATGTGTACTTGATCCATGTTGGTCTCCATACCAAGAATATATTTAGCAACCCCCAAGTTTTTCAAATCAAATGTGTCATAAAGTTGAGTCTTGATCTCTCTAATCATCACCTTGATGTTACCCATAAACAACATGTCATCCACATACAAGACAATAATCAGTATCTAATTGATGCAGAGCATCTAGGACAGCAGAAGCATACTCCAAAACTTCAATGAAAAGGTTCTCAATGTTCACTATCTCTGACAAAAATCAGGATTCTCACAATGCAGGGCTTAACGCAACACTATGCATGTTCAAGACACAAGAGTGGGGGAACTTCAGGGTACATCTCACAAGACTCCTAACTCCATCTAACATTCCACCATATCCACTATGCAGGGTCTACAGGACAGCAGTCTTCACCAATGTCTTCAAAAGACAGTCACACATTTATGTTTTCTTGAGGAGACAGTCATAGTGTCCTCCTTGGGATGATCTCCATCAACACAAATTCAATCTCATACAACAAGCTTAATCAATGACATGCCAAGCATACCAATTGCCTTCATAAACTAATAACATACTAAACATACCTACTATCTTCCTTCTAGTGGCTGTCTCCAAAGAGGACTGACAAGGATAGCAATAAGGTAAGGTGGACTATTTTCTCCAAGAATTCTCTTTCTACTCCTTATCACAGGACCATTGCTATATCAAGGCCCTTTGTGTTGATCACAATGCATGGCATTCTCTGATTGACCACTAAATATAGTCAAGAGCAAACACCTATCTGCTGTTGTCCTTCACTCAATCCCAATACATGAATTTGCAGAGTCATTTACATGGAATCCTCAACACAAACCATCCTCCTACCTCCCAAAACCTTCACAAGACCTTGCACTAACTATCTTACAACCTATTCCACTGATCGGAAACAGAGAAGATTAGTGGAATGAGGATAAATCCATTAGGTACTCAGAAAAAAGCCCTAACTTAGGTTTTCAAACTCACTTACAGAGAAAAGGGAAATGCAGAAGTATAAATGAATGTCAAAATCCCAAACCACTTGCAAATGGAAGGTAACTCTCCACACTAACCAATCATCACAGGCACCAATCACCACTCAGTCGTACAGGTACGAAGCAAGCAAAAGAACAACAAATTTCTTGACTGTAACAATAGGTTTAAGATAGTCTAAAGCAAAATAGTGATATCTCCCACCTAGATCATTGTCAAGACCCCAAACAAGATTCAAAACCAATCTACTTCAATCCTCTAACCATCCATTATAAACTTGGGCTATGACTATTCCGTACAGGCGCGGGTATGGACTGATAACAGCAAATAAAAATAGAAAAACATAGAGAAATGCAGGAAAACAATTTCTTTATTTCATTTTTCTTCAATCTTCCTTCACACACTACCAAATGGATAGATTCTTGGCTTCTTTTAATCCTACCTGATGCCTTGCACAAGATGGAGGGTAGATGAATTGATGGGGGGAGAAGAAAACTATCCCTAAATCATCAACTGCCCAATTAGCACAAGATTATAGTTTTGTAACTGTCCTATCTCTTTTTAGACTATAATGATTGTTTTAATGTTTAAATAATGCTCTCCATCATTTGGTAACCTTTGACAAGGTTCTTAACATACCATTTAACCTTAGACATGCCTCCAAACATGAGGATTGCCTCCTACACACATTAGGAGGGCTACAAACTTGTATGACTACCTCTTACCACATGACTGTCCTCATTAGGACTTACAACATTAGAATAGATTCTAGTTATTTGGACATAGTCCATTACAAGCATGGCTTCAAGCCTTATTACAACAAGAATATGGTCTCAAAGACCTTATTAAATAAAACAAACAACTTAAAAATCAACCAAATCCTAGATGTCTTGGTGCTCCTGCACCATACTCCCTGGCATAATGAAAACTCTTGTCCCAAGAGTTATGGGATCTGCTCCAACCATTGTTCAATCTTGTTGGGATGTTCCTCTGACTAGGAAACATGAACTCTCCAAGTGTGATCCTTCTCCTTCTCCAACCGGCATGATACTTACCACAAGTGTTAGTATTCCAAAACATATTCTGATGTCCTTGTATAGGACCCTGTTGCTGCAATGCTTTTGTTCTTCCCAACTGGAGGTTTTGATTTATTCCTCTCTGTACTATCTACTATTTTCCTTCCTTCTTCTACCTCCTTATAGGGCACTCAATGTCCCCAATCTTGACATAACTCAAGTCCCAAACCTGTTGTTCTTTAGGACTGTCATCCACCTTCTTCTGCTGCAACTGTTCCAGCTGTTTCCCATCATCCTTAACCTGCACATTCAACTACAATTTCTTTCCAAAATAGATAGTAACATGTTCCTTCTTGTCTTCACAAGGTAAAGGCATTAGTTTGAACCTTCTACCATCTGTGCACCAAATAGTTATTAGTATAACCATCATGAACTGTCCTCCTCAAGTGTTGCCATGGTCTACCCAAAATTATATGCCCACATGTCATTGAAATGACATCACACAAAACATAATCCTAATATGGACCAATTGAAAAATCAACATATGCCTTCTTGCTAACCCTTACTTGTTGTTCTTGACTGACCCAAGTGACATTGTAAGGACTAGGATGATCAAATGTTTTCAATCCCAACTTGTGCACCATTTCCCAAGAGACCAAATTATCATGGGAACCTGAATCTACAATCAACTTGCATATCTTTCCATGGCTTAAACAATTAGTTTTGAAAATAGATACCTATGGTGTTTGCTGCATTTTGCCTTTTTCCACCATGAGCATTTCTCCAATCATTACTGGAGAGGCTGACAACATTTTTGGTTCTCCTGGCTTCTCCTCCTCTTGTGCCAAGTGAACTCTTCTATCCTTGCTTTTATCAACATCATCCTTCTTAGGACATTTGAAAGATGTGTGTCCCACTTCATTGCAATGATAACATCTACCTATAAACACTCCTCTACCTGATCCAAATCTACCTCCACCTCTATATCCACCTCTCTGATCTACAGAAAACTCCTTACCTTTCTCATTGTTGTTCTGTACTTCATTAGTAGGTCTGCCCCTACCTCTATATCCTCTTCCACTACCTCCTTGTCTTTCTTGCTTCCTCTTCACCTTCTCTTCAGCCCTGATGGCTAACTGAAAACATTCTCCAAGTGATTTTGGTATTGTCAAACCAATCTCATCTTGCAAGTTATACCTAAGTCCATTAAGGTATCTTGCCACTTTCTGTTCTTCATCTTCTAATCCTCCTCTAATACTAAGTTTATGAAATTGCTCAGTATAGGACATAACATCCATGTCCTTTTGTTTCAAATTTTGCCTCATCCTCTTTGTTTGAATGGAGTAATTGGATGAAAGAAATTGATCCTTCATCATATCCTTCATCCTACCCCAAGAAGTGATTCTTGTTCCACCTCTAGCCACTCTTTCTATTTGCATACTACTCCACCATGTAAGTGTTGTTCCTCTCAGTTTTGTTTTTGCAAATTTGATCTTCTTCTCATCACTCATCTCCTCATACTCAAAGAAATTTTCAAGGGCATCTATCCACCCTAATACCTCTTCACTATCCATCTTCCCCTGATAGATAGGTAACTCTATGTTTGCCTTTGTTCCACTTCCTTGGACTGCCTTCAGCAATCTCACAAATTTCTTTTCTTCAGCATCCAACTCATCCTCAGGAGGATTCTCATCTACCTCCTCATCTCCTTCTTGATCATCTTGTTCATCCCTTCTAGGATTCTTCTCCAATGCTTCCAATCTTGCCAAGATTGATGTATTCTCTCTTCTCACTTGCCTCAACTCTCTTTCCCTTGTAGCATCCTGTTCTCTTCTTTCCCTCAACTCTTTTTCTCTTGCCTCTAAGGCTTCTCTTAACTCATTGTTCTCCCTAGCCATCTGATTCTTAGGAGCCATCTTCACACTCTCACAACCTTTACTATTTCACAAGATCTACAACTTCCTCAAAGTCCTACTAGTGGCTCTGATACCACAAATGATGCAGAGCATCTAGGATAGCAGAAGCATACTCCAAAACTTCAATGAAAAGGTTCTCAATGTTCACTATCTATGACATAAATCAGGCTTCTCATAATGCAGGGCTTAACACAACACTATGCATGTTCAAGACACAAGAGTTAGGGAACTTCAGGGCACATCTCACAAGACTCCTAACTCCATCTAACATTCCACCATATCCACTATGCAGGGTCTGCAGGACAACAATCTTCACCAATGTCTTCAAAAGACAGTCACACATTTATGTTTTCTTGAGGAGATAGTCATAGTGTCCTCCTTGGGATGATCTCCATCAACACAAATTCAATCTCATACAACAAGCTTAATCAATGACATGCCAAGCATACCAAATGCCTTCATAAACCAATAACATACTAAACATACCTACTGTCTTCCTTCTGGTGGCTGTCTCCAAAGAGGATTGACAGAGACAGCAATAAGGTAAGGTGGACTATTTTCTCCAAGAAGTCTCTTTCTACTCCTTATCGCAGGACCATTGCTAGATCAGGGCCCTTTGTGTTGATCACAATGCATGGCATTCTCTGATTGACCACTGAATACAGTCAAGGGCAAACACCTATCTGCTGCTATCCTTCACTCAATCCCAATACATGAATTTGTAGAGTCATTTACATGGAATCCTCAACACAAACCATGCTCCTGCCTCCCAAAACCTTCACAAGACCTTGCACTAACTATCTTACAACCCATTCCACTGATCAGAAATAGATAAGATCAGTGGAATGAGGATAAATCCATCGGGTACTTAGAAAAAAGCCCTAACTTAGGTTTTCAAACCCACTTGTAGAGAAAAGGGAAATGCAAAAGTATAAATGAATGTCAAAAGCCCAAACCACTTGCAAATGGAAGGTAACTCTCCACACTAACCAACCATCATAGGCACCTATCACCAATCAGCCATACAGGTACGGAGCATGCAAAAGAACAGTGAATTTCTTGACTGTAACAACAGGTTTAAGATAGTCTAAAGCAAAATAGTGATTTCTCCCACCTAGATCATTGTCAAGACCCCAAACAAGATTCAAAACCAAGCTACTTCAATCCTCTAACCATCCATTACAAACTTGGGCTATGATTGTTTTGTACAGGCATGAGTACAGACTGATAGCAGCAAATAAAAATAGAAAAAACGTAGAGAAATGCAGGAAAATGGTTTCTTTATTTCATTTTTCTTCAATCTTCCTTCACACACTACCAAATGGATAGATTCTTGGCTTCTTTTAAGCCTACCCTGATGCCTTGCACAAGATGGAGGGTAGATGAATCGATGGGGGGAGAAGAAAACTATCCCCAAACCATCAACTGCCCGATCTGCACAAGATTACAGTTTTGTAACTGTCCTATCTCTTTTTGGACTATAATGATTGTTTTAATATTTAAATAATGCTCTCCATCATTTGGTAACCTTTGACAAGGTTCTTAACATACCATTTAACCTTAGACATGCCTCCAAACATGAGGATTGCCTCCTACACACATTAGGAGGGCTACAAACTTGTATGACTGCCTCTTACCACATGACTGTCCTCATTAGGACTTACAACATGAGAATAGATTCTAGTTATTTGGACATAGTCCATTACAAGCATGGCTTCAAGCATTATTACAACATGAAGATGGTCTCAAAGACCTTATTAAACAAAACAAACAACTTGAAAATCAACCAAATCCTAGATGTCTTGGTTCTCCTACACCACTAATTATCAATAATCTTAATATAAACATAATGATCATCCTCACTCCTAACAAAACCCAACTTCAATGCAAAGGCATCAATATTCTAGTACCACTTCCTAGGTGATTGTTTTAGACAATACAATGACCATTTTAACCTATAGACCAAGTGTTATTTTCCTTTCACAACAAAACCATTAGGTTATTACATATAAATCTCCTCCTCAAGATCCCCATGCAAGAAAGTAGTTTTAAGATCCGTTTGCTCAATTTCAAAATCACAAACAACAACAATAGATAAAAGGAATCTAATAGAAGATAACTTAGCAATAGGAGAGAAAATTTCACCAAAAGCCCACCTGTACACGAGTGTACGAATGGGCATAGGACGTGGAATTGTTTTAAAAGTTAAATTAAGTAAATTAAATTAATTTAATTACAAGTATTTACGTAATAGAGTTCTTGTACGTACAAATTGAAAGAGAAAATGATACTTGTGGGAAAACTTCCTTAATCAAGAATCTATAAAAACAGTAAATGAACAATTAAACTATAGTTATAACAAACTCGACAAATTCTCACATTTTACATTAATATAATGTCATTAGAACACAACTTAGATTAAAATTCTATTAATTAATAAATTAAAATTAATTCTATAGACATAGTATAGAGACTAATTAAATTAGTTATTTAATTTACTAAAGAAAATAAAATCAATTTGTTATTTAATTCCAATTTCTAATTAACAAATTAAAAATGAAAACTAGGTGATAAAATAAATGATTTAAAGCTAAAAAAAGTGATTAGATAAAGTAAACTAAATACATCACTATAATTATTTTTCTATTGGTTTTAAAGAATGCTTTCTTTCTATAAACTTATATACCCAAAAAAAAAATTTAAAATCCAGTAATTGATTCTCTTAAATCCATAAAATAAATTATAATATTAAAACAAAATTATGTATGTATGTATGTAACAAAATTACACACACACATATATATATATATACATTTAGAGAAACTGATTAATTTAATTAGGATAATAAAATCCAACAGAGATACTGCAATATATATAGCCTTCGTATGCATATATATGTGTATATATAAAAGTATATATGCTACTAAATCAAGCAACAAAGATGATAAACACAACGCAGATAAAATTTGAAATAGCAGAGTGATGCATTTAGCATTATCACATATGATAAATCAAACTTTGTATTGTCGAACAAAGAAACAATATGAAATCACATAGCAATAAATTCATACAACACTTGGTTAATAGTGGCGGCCTATGGAGGGGTGGCACCCCCCCTCACGGTCTCATAGACCGTGGTCTGTGAGCTGTGGAGCTCCCATGACTTTACAAGCCAAAGTCTACAAATCGTGGGGCTCCCACAGTCTCACAGGCCACTACCTATGGGGCCATGAGGGTTTTCCCCCAGGGACACAGTCCCAATGCATATTAAACAAAAACAACAGTGTTACAAAATTTATTTTATATGTTTTTTTCTAAAATGAAAGTTAGGAATATGAACAACAACTGGTTTAAATTAACAATACAAAAATCTACTATTACATGTAATTTTATAAATTCACAAAAGTATATATATATAATTCTTAAAAAATAGCACTAGTAAGGGAAGGAGATGAACAACAGTAACAACTATACTTTTCCCAACCATTAAAAAAACCACAACTTTTCAATTGAGATGTAAAATTTAATCACATATCCATTATCCACTTTTCATTCAAGAAAAGTTTCATACATATTCAGAATTTGTATCCACTTATTCCAATTACAAAATAGAGAAAACAACTACAACTTTTTTTATAAATGTCTAGAGTACAATCTTCAATTCTTGAACACCAAACTTCTTTGACCAAACCAGATCAGCAATAACCTACACAAAGAAAGCCAAAATGGATGGCCCAGATTGCTCTCCACCCTACCGTAGTGCTGGAATACCAATCAACCCCCAAGCTTGAGAGATCCATCTAGAACTTGGTTTCAACAATTACACGAATACAAGGATTTATAAACACATAAAAACTTTTCCAATCTCAAGCTAAATTTACAATAGACACCAAAATTGAAGTAGATTATTGATCACAGGGAAAAAGAGAGAGACCTCCTCTCTTGGGGATCATCCATAAACAACCCTTCAAACTTCATAACCCAACTACAACTTCTGATGTAGGGGAATCCTATCAATTTTCAAAATTTGTGGTTTATGTGTCAAGTAAGTGACAGAAGCATTAGGAAGTATGCTCCTGTCACCAAGGCGACAAGAACAATAATAATTGTTTATTAATTTCTATAAAGTCAAATAAATGGAGAAGATGGTGATTATTACCAAAAATTAGTTACTTTGTTATTTTGAGGAAATCGGGTGCAGGAAGGCTCACCATTATGAAGACATATTGAAGGTGTCATAAAAGAAATTCTATATACAACCAAGGAAGGTGGGTAGTAACTAATAGTGGAATGTGGCAAAAGGTAGAAAGACAAAAATAGGTAAAAGAGATAGAAGAGAAAAATAGAAACAGGCCGCATACAGAAGAAAAGGCTGATTAAAGGCACATGGCTAAGAATAGATAGTATGATAGTTCATGGAAGTAGTGGAGCATAATGCTAAACAAGGAAGAAAAGAGAAGCGACAGAAGAAAATTTGTGGAGGCCGTAGTCACTAATTAAAAACATGAAGGCCGACTATGTTTAGAGGGCGATGATAGAGGAGAAGGCCGTTACATGAAGAATGGATAGAAGTGATAGTCGAGCAGGCCGCATATATACTGAGACAGGCTGATAATGTAAGGGGTCAAATGAATGCAGATAGAGAGGCCAATAACCAGAAAAGGGAGGCTGCATATAGATGGCCAAAGGTATTGAGGAGAGGTGAATAAAAGAGACGAGGCCACATGTATTAGAAAGAGGCTGATTTGATTATGGCCATAAGGAATAGGAGATGGAGAGGAGTGAATCTGTAGAAATGAGAGTAGGAAGAAGTTCCTTGGTAGGTCATTGAAGGCCATTTGGAATAAGTGTTGTTAAACTTATCTGTAAACTGTAGAGTTTTGATATATTGTAATAGGAGCTGAATCATCTATTTGAAATGAATGTTTAAGTCTGAGTATTTACCTGTCACCTATTGCCATTGATATTATGGTAAATTTGAATTGCTTATGAATGACTTGTTTAATATTTCATGATGTTGTCCTAGTTCCTGTTATTGAAATAGCAAAAGTTATGTCAAAGCCTTTTAGCTGTGCAGAGACTTGATTCTCACTTGAAGCTTGTAAGGGTATGTGTGCATGTTTGAGATGCCCTGCCATCATATTGGTATCAGAGCAAGGTTGGTCTTGAGTGATAAGTAGATCGCCAAAGAGAGGCAACTTAGCCAGGACATGTGGGTAGTGGAAGAAAGAAGACTGTAAGTATTGCAGTGTGTGTGTAGTACCAAAAGACTAGGCAGAGTGAAAAAGATAAGAAAGCCCTAGTGAGGTGTCTAAAAGATGAAGAAAGAAAGAATGATATAGAAGCAAATGGAGGAAAAGAGTTTCATGAAAAGAGACAAGTGGAAAGAAGAAAATAGAATGACAAATGCAGAGTTTGTAAAAGAGTTGGCAATGTTGAGGAGAGATTTGATGTTGGTAAAACAATTGTATGAAGAACAAGACCCAGGATATTATTGAGTTTGGCCAATGAGTAAGAAAGCAAAATGGCTAGTAAAGGAGATTGTTGAGAAAAGAAAAAGGCAAAAGATGAGTGCCTTGAGACGAAAAGAGAAGAATGAAAAGAGTACCCATAGAGATTGGGATAGCAGAGAGTTGCCTCTGGAGCAACATGGACTAGAAGAGGTCCAAAAAGTTCTCATTGAAGAGAACATGAGAAAAGAGAAAGAGGAAAAGGTATAGCATGTAGCACTTGAGGAAAAGAGAAATGAAGAAGGAAGAATGTCCATGAGGAGGGCATTGATAGAGACATTGTGGTCTCTCATTTTATTTGCTAATGTTATGTTTGCAGATTTGTATGCAGGTGTGAAGAATGTGTGGAGGAAGGTCGAGGATGAGACCTTGAAGATAATGGAAGGTGAGGCAAGAATAGCTCCTAAAGAAAGAGTGGAAGATGTGAAAGAGGAAAGCTTGATGGTAGTAGCATGTCAAGAAGAGTCTAAGGAGGTTGCAGCAGAAGAATGTTGCAGAGAACCTGAAAATGAAGAGGAGCTTGATGTTAAAGATGTTCAGTTTGATGATAAAGATGACGAGGAAACCATAGAGTTTCATGATGCATGTGAAGATGTTGCAGCAGCAGCACAAGATGATTGGAAAGAAGGAAGGTTGAAAAACCAAGAAGATGAAGGTGGATGCAATTTGGGACAATGGGTCCTTGTACAGAAGAATGAAGGTAAAATTGTTACATTTGATCATGAATGTAGAAATGTGAATATGGATAGGCAAGTTGATAAGAAAAAGACATTGGAAAATAGAAATGTGATTGAGGATCATGGATATGTAGTGCCATGTTGGCAAAGGAAAAAGATTGATGTAAGGCAACAGTTGAGATTGATACTAAAGATTGATGTAAGGCAACAGTTGAGTTGTCTTACATCAATTTGCACATTTCTCTTTCTCTGCACTTGCTTGTTAGCAAAAATCTTTTTCCTTTGCCAACATGGCACTACAAGCAAGTGCAGAGAAAGAGAAATGTGTAGATGAATAAGTGGCAACCTAATGCATGAATAAGTTGGCTAGCAAAGAGGCCTAGAGAAAATGATTGGAAGATGAAAATAGAGCAAGTGAAGACAAGATCGAGGGCAGCAAGGAAAGGACATTAATCCAATGATAGAGTGTGGGTGGTAAAGCAAGTAGCAGCAAACAAATGTGTTGTAGAAAAGACAAAGAATTGGAGGCATGACAAGGAGAAAAAACACCTAGGAATTGGAAGCATGATGAATCCAGTAGGAGATGGCAAGAAAGAGAAGGAGCATACAGTAAAGTTGCAACAAGAGAAGCCAAGTGTAGGCAAGGTAAGAGAAAAGAAATCTAATTTTTATGTTGATAAAGCTTTGTATGATATTCATAATAATGAGGAAAATATGAGGAGATTATTAGATGAAAAAGAGATAAGGAGAAATAGATATTTGAGAAGACAAGAAGGTAGGCAAAGGCAACTTGAAAAATGCAGGTATGTCAGAAAAGATGAAAAATGGAATAGAAGAGTTGTATGGAAGAGAAAGACAACAAGGGTATATATTGAAGATGCAAATTTGACCCAGCAAGCAACTATAGAGGAAAGAGATGATAGTGGAACATACATAGTTCTAAAGGAAGAGGACAAACAAAAGAAGAATGAAAGCAAAGAAGAAGATGTAGCAGCAATAGAAAATGCTGAAGAAGATTTATGGAAGCAGTTGACAGCCATTGAGAAAGAATGAAATGAGAAGATTAGAGGTTTGAGCACTAGTAGGACAGAAAAGAAGATTGAAGACCATGATGCAGAAGTGGTGGCAGAAATAAAGAATGAAGATGTAGATTTGGAGGGTAAGATGATAAAAGATGAAGCTGAAAATGATTTGGTGTTGCAGAAGTTGACCATGAAGGACGAATGGATGGAAGATATGACAGAAGGACATATTGAGGATGATATAGTAATGATAAGTATTGATAATGCATTAGATGATGTTATAATTTTTCCATTTGATTATGATTGGTTTAATGAAAGAATAATTGGAGTGTGGAGGTGGATTGTAAGTGATGCAGACAATCAGGTGAGAGCAGCCCATAGTGTTACACAGAAATGTTGGAAGATTGAAACATATGAGCCAGAATGATTATGGAAAAGGTGGAAGAAAAGGTTTGATTTCAGAAGAACACATGTGTCAGAGCACAAGATCTTTGTCCCCTAGGGAGTTTGATGTAGGGGCATCCTATCAATTGTCAAAATTTGTGGTTTATGTGTCAAGTAAGTGACAGAAGCATGAGGAAGTAGGCTCCTGTTGCCAAGGCAATAGGAATAATAATAATTGTTTATTAATTTATAGAAAGTCAAATAAATGGAGAAGATGGTGATTATTGCCAAAAATCAATTACTTTGTTATTTTGAGGAAATCGGGTGCAAGAAGACTCGCCATTATGAAGACATATTGAATGTGTCATAAAAGAAATTCTATATACAACCAAGGAAGGTGGGTAGTAACTGACAATGGATGGTGACAAAAGGTAGAAAGATAAAAATAGGCAAAAGCGACAGAAGAGAAAAGTAGAAATAGGCCACATGTAGAAGAAAAGGCTGATTAAAGGTACATGGCTAAGAATAGATAGTATGACAGTTCGTGGTAGTAGTGGAGCATAATGCTAAATGAGGAAGAAAAGAGAAGCGGCAAAAGAAAATTCATGGAGGCCGCAGTCATTGATTAAAAACATGAAGGCCGACTATGTTTAGAGGCCGATGATAGAGGAGAAGGCCATTACGTGAAGAATGGACAGAAGAGGTAGTCAAGCAGGTTGCATATATACTAAGACAAGCTGATAATGTAAGGGGCTAAATGAATGCAAATAGAGAGGCTGATAACCAGAAAAGGGAGGCCGCATATAGATTACCATAGGTATTGAGGAGAGGCAGATAGAAGAGAGGAGGTTGAATATATTAGAAAGAGTCCATTTTGGTTATGGCCATAAGGAATAGGAGATGGAGAGGAGTGAATCTATAGAAATGAGAGTAGGAAGAAGTTCCCTGGTATGCCATTGAAGGTCATTTGGAATAAGTGTTGTTAAACTTATTTATAAATTGTAGAGTTTTGATATATTGTAATAGAAGCTGAATTAGATATATGAAATGAATGTTTAAGTCTAAGTATTTACCTATCTCCTGTCGCCATTGATATTATGGTAAATTTGAATTGCTTATGAATGACTTGTTTAATATTTCATGATGTTGTCCTAATTCTTGTCATTGAAATGGTAGAAGTTATGTCAAAGCCTTTTAGCTGTGCATAGACTTGATTCTTAATTGAAGATTATAAGGGTATGTGTGCATGTTTGAGATGTTGTGCCATCAACTTCATTCATCATTCTTCCATAATGATCCAACTACAGTATTTTCACAACCCTTCATTTTACGCAGAAACCCAACTATGGAATTTTTCACAACCCTTCAAATTATATAAACCCAACTACAAAATTATCACAACCCTTCATAATATAACATCCCAACATTGGAAGGTGTTCCCCAAAGAGTGCTATGTCACCTCTCTAGATCCCTTAAACAACAAATTTCCCAAATATCCCCAAAACAACTTCAATTCTTAAAACAACAAACATTCATTCAATAGATGGAAATCATACAAAACATACAAATTCTTTCCAAGTTTCAGATCCTACCTCTGCCTTCCAAGTTAGGAGAGGCACAAAACTGGCATACACTAAAAAATTCACAAAAAATAGCAATCCCAAAAATAAGCTTTCTCCAAAATCTTCAAAACTTCAACCAACTTTTGAAAACCCTTCCCATCGTTTTTTCCAAATCCATCTACATGAGAAAAAAAACTTCCCCTTTCAAAATCCCATTTTAAAACAATTAAAATTTCTTTTTCTAAAAACTAAAAGAAGTCTTTAAAGTAATAAATCTTCATCCACCACTAATAAAGACAAAAAAAATAAAAAGATAAAACAATAAAACAAAAATAAAACATCTTAAAATAAATAAAACTAAAAAAAAAATCTTATCACAACATTAAAAATAATTTATCAAAATAACAATCTTTAAAATTAAAATATTTCCCCAAAATCAAAACCATGACAATTTAAAATCTAAAATTAAATTCATCACTTAAAATTAAAAGAATAACATTATCAAAAATGACCAATTAAATTATAAAATACACACTAACATTGACTAAGCCATTTTCCTCTAGGTAGAAAAGGCTTGGGTTAAATACTGGTTTGACACACCAAAAATTCCTTGATAGATCTTTATATCTTATAAGCCTTGGCCACCCCCTACAAAACTTAATTTTGAACATCAGATTGTCTTAAAACATATATATCCAAAGCAACAATTTAAATAAAAATACATTTAACCATAATCGATCATTACACAAATAAATTACTTCCATATAATTTAACATCATTTTCTTTCATTTAAAAATAAACATGTGCACCAATTTAACATAATATCATTTACTTGAACACCAATAATCAAACAGCTTATGAATAATCATCCAATAACCAACATCTCACATATACACAATCTCAACCACACACATTAACCAAATAATAGTTCAACTCACATGTTCCATAGTCCATATGACAATATCAAACCACAACCAAAGAAATGAGTCCACAAGTCTAAAGTCATGAAACACATAATAGGTCTATGTAGAAGAAAAGGGTAGGCCTTACATCCTCCCCCCTAAGATTACAGTTCCTTCTAGAATCCCTCAAAGAGGTGAGGATGTGAAGCCCTCATCTATATTGCATCCTCCCAAGTAGTAGAAGCCTCACCATAGAGGTCCCATTGAACCCTAGCCTGGTCCAACACCCAACATCAAAGGCCCAAAGTTTGACGATCCAAAATACAAATGGGTTCTGAAGTTAGCTCCCCATCCAGCTCTACTTGTAAGGCATCCCAATCCAAAACATCAGACAAATTAGACATATACTTTCTAAGAATAGAAACATGAAACACATCATGGATGCAAGACAGGATGGGTGGCAATGCTAAGCAATAAGAAACCTACAAATCGAGGCATCAACTTAGAGCCCTTGCCATAATGGATAGAACTCGTATGTGGTCAAACTCAGAAAAACACCTTATCACCAACCTGGAAACTCCTATCAACTCTCTTAGCATCTGCATATTGCTTCTGTGTATTTTGTGCCTTTTGTAGATGTTCATGGATAAGAATTACCCACTTCTCCATTTCCTGAACCAACTTGGGTCCCCCTGCAACTCTATCCTCAATGCGATCCAAACTCAAAGGTGTTCTATAGGGTCTACCATATAGAGCTTCAAAAGGAGCCATGCCTAAAGAGTTGTGAAAATCATTATTGTAGGAAAACTCCACTAAGTGTAAATAACCCTCCCACTTCAGTTGTTGATCCATCATGTACATCCTGAGCATGTCCTCCAAAACTTGATTCACCCATTCAGTTTTCCCATCAGTCTCGGGGTGATAAGTTGTGCTAAAAGTAAGATTCATGCTTGAATCCTCTTGTAAGGATGTCTAGAAAGATGATGTAAACATAGGATCTCTATCAAAAATTATCTTACGAGGTATACCATGGAGTCTAACAATATCATTCAGAAAAACCCTCGCCACCAAAGGTGCATTATACGAAGATCTCATAGGAGAAAAATGACCCACTTTCATCAACTTGTCCATTGTAACCATAATGGCATCATGTCATCGAGTGGTCAAAGGGAGATCTACAATGAAGTCCATAGAAATGACATCCCACTTCCATTATGGGATTCCATGAGGATATAACAACCCTATCAAATGTTGATGTTTGGCCTTCACTCTCTGACACTTGAGACAACAAGCTACAAAATCTGCTATATCACTTCGTATACCAACCCAAAAGCACAACTTCCTAAGATCTACATGCATCTTCTTAACTCTTGGGTGTGCCACATAAGGTGCTCTATGTGCCTTTGCCAACACAAAAGACCTAAGGTTCCTAAGGAGGGTAAATAAATACGTCCATTATGCCTAAGCAAACCATCATAATCAAAAGAGTACCCATCAAACTTGTCCTTCAAAACACCATGGAGCCGATTTTCCTACTCTACTTCCTGACAGCAAGAGTCTTGGGGTAATTGTTCTAAAATGCGACCTCTCAAATCTATCTTCAAAGTTAGAGAGGATATCTCGTGTTTTCTCCTACTTGAAGCATCCACCACAACATTCTATTTCCCTTGGATGTACTGTACATCAAAATCATGTACTCACAAAGGAACTCCATCCAATGTTGTTGATGAGCATTGAGATTAGGCTGAGTAAAGATATACTACAAACTACGATGATCTAAATGGAGCTCAAAATGATGCCCTAACAGAAGATGTCTCCACCTTACCAAAGCATGCACTATCGCTGCTAACTCAAGATCATGTGTGGGATAATTAAGCTCATGAATTTTTAACTTATGGGACTCATATGCAATTACCTGCCCTTCTTGCATAAGGATGGTACCAAGACCCTCAATAGAAGCATCTGCACACACAACAAAGTCTACCATAGGATTGGGTATCGCTAAAATAGGAGCACTAGTGAGTTTCTCCTTCAACAATTAAATTGCTCTCACACTGTTCAGTCCAAAAAAACTTTTTCCCTTGCTTCTGAAGAGATGTGATAAGATGAGCTATCTTAGAAAAACCTTCGACAAATCTTTGATAGTAACCAACTAGACCCATAAAACTCCTAACCTATGAGACATTAGTAGGAGCAGGCCATTCCATAATAGCCTTGATTTTAGCCAAATCTACCAAAACTCCATCCCCTAATACTATATGCCCCAAATAATGAATTTCCGTTTGGAAGAAGCCACACTTAGCTAGATTCACGTACAATTGGTTCTCTCTCAAACATTGCAAGACCAATCTCAAATGTTCATTATGCTCTTTCCCATTATGAGAATAAATCAAAATATGATCTAGGAAAATGACCACAAACTAATCAAGAAAAGTGTGAAAAACCCCATTCATCAAACTCATGAACACTATCGGTACATTAGTTAACACAAAGGGTATTGTCGTAAACTCATAATGACCATAGCAAGTACAAAACACTAATTTATGAATGTCTGCTTCTGCTATCCTCAACTAATGGTAACCTTATTTTAAATCTATCTTCGAGAATACTTTCGCTCCCTATATCTAGTCAAACAAATCATCAATTCTAGGCAACGAATAACGATTCTTCACTCTCAACTTATTCAGTTGTCTATAGTATACACAAAGGTGTAAAGGCCCATCCTTCTTAAGAAAGATAATAGGATCACCCCAAGGAGAAACACTAGGATGAATGTAACCCTTTACTAATAGTTCCTCTAGTTGAATCTTAAGTTCCTAAAGCTCCTAAGTAGTCATCCTGTAGGGAGCCCTAGAGATAGGCACTGCCCCTAAAACTAAGTCAATGTGAAAATCAATTTCTTGACTAGGTGGGATCCCTTTAATCTTTGAAGGAAACACATCAAAAAATTCCTAAAGAATAGGGTGATCATCTAAGGATGTCTTAGGTCCCTCCTTAGACTTATCACTAACAGAGATAGCGAAGAGTTGACAACCCTTACGCCTACTACATGGGTGCTGCCACAATAGTGTGTCCCACTTATGGGACATCCTATTTTTACCTAAAATCACATATTTTTTAGAAAAAATAATGATTTAAGCCTTGAGGGGTTCCATCTAAAGGGGTTTAATTGAAGGAGGTTAGATAAAACCCCCTTATATCAAATCCCCTTGGAAAGAACCCCCCTAGACTTAAATCAAACCCTCTATTGAGTCTCCTCCACACCTATCAAAATGCTGACAAAAAACTAGTTTTGCTTCACCTTTTGGGGGATCAAATGAAGTCATTTAGAATTCTATTTTGTAAATATATATCCCTTAGTATAAGTTTTCCAAAAAGTGTGATTTTTAATATGTTCATTTGATTTTATATTTATTTTCTATTTTCTAGTGAACGTAGGTTTTACACCGAACATCAAGGTCTCTATTCCACACACACGAAAAAATAAAAAATAGAGGAAAAAATAATTTTAAATTATTTTTGCACTAGGTATTGATGCCCTTGTTTCAACAAAAAAGAAGAAGTTAATTTGGATATATATAGAAAAACGTATGTTGTATGGTATAAATCTATGTTTGAATTATAATTAATCTCACTATTAATTAAAAAATATATGCAACAAAAAAATTATCAAAAAATATCTACACACTAGATATTGGTGTTACAAACCTATGTTTAAAAATTTATAATTTTATCCTTTCTATAAAAAAATGTTATGCTGTATGGTATGAACGTCACTATCTAAAAATGTTGTTAAATATAAAAAATAAGTTATTAAAAGTTACATAAAAAATCCACAAATTATTTCTTAATTTTTTTAAAAAAAATATATTTAGAATCTACACATGAAATCTCAAAGGCCACTAGTTCACATCATCTTCAAATTCTTAATATTTTAGTTGATATATGTGTCAGAAAGTGGAATTTTAGTTAAAAATGTTGATTTCAATGTCGCACTTTGGCCAAAAAGTGGGACACAGTATTGTGAGATCATGCACACTTAAGTTGTTTAGTTGAGATCATTTAAATAGAAATAGTTCTCTGAACTCCTGAGATTCTCACCTATTTACCTTTACCATCTAAGCATTCAAATGTCTTCTTCTGGCAATCTAACTTTGCCTCATCGGTGTTCAACCAGACCATACCAAAAACCACATCATGTGACCTGAAAGAAGGAACTCAGAGATCCACTGAAGTAGTGAAAACACCAAGTCCCAACTAACAATCTCTAATGATAGAATTCACTGATGCTCTAGAGCCAGTTGCTAATTCCACTTCCCAATCAACCACCTGCCTAATTGCCACCAACCTGCATTGCTCCTCTATCAAGGGGGATATGAAGGAATCTGTAGCCCTAGAATCAAAGAGTATAGAAAATGTCACATTACCAATCATACTTGGGGTCTCAATCACTATCTCTTGATGCTCTCCCTATTGTTTTATTCACTACTGCAAAAACTCTATGAGATCTCCCTACATCCCCAACTGTCGGCTTGAAAATAGTTGCCTACTTACCCCTTTCTACTAAATTACTATGAGGATAATTTTGGGCTATATGTCTAGTACCTCCACAAGAATAACAAGGTCTCCTAGGTGGTCCTTGAGACTGCTACTAAAAACTTATTTAGCTAGAACTAGCCTAACTATCTCTAAGAGACTGTTGTTGTGGACACACTGACCCTACACTCTGAGTCTTAGGTTTTTGATCTCTATCTGAAGGTCGAGCCTTCCAAGCCCACGAAGGACCTCCCTACACTGCTTGAGTTTTCTTACCCTAATTCTGCTGTTGTGGATTAGGTTTAAGAGGAAGTGTATTTGTCCTATTCCCACCTCTTTGTTGAAAAGATTGTTTGCTAAAATTTTGATTATGTGGCGGTTGATTATAGTTTCTATGATGGTCTCTATTATCCTGCTTTGGTGAATTTCTTCAGCAATTAACATTTTTTCCACTGCCATCTGTAAGGTAGAAGGTTCTGCCAACCAAACAAGTCCTGCTATACTGAAATTAATCCCTCTAACAAAATGATTTACCAGGAACTTCTCATCCTGCATATACTCAACATACTGCATGAACTCTAGAAACTTATTCTCATACTGTGCCACAGTAAGTCCCTTTTGCTGCAAATCATGAAACTCATCTATCTGACGTTGCCTAAAGTGCCTTGAGATATATCTGTTTCTAAACTACTCTAGGAATAACTCCCAGGTCAACATGTCCATAGTAAAATGGTTCTTGTGTTCCTCCTGATGCCACCAAGTAGTTGTTGTGCTCTTAAGAAAATGAACATCCACATGAGCCTTAAGATTGCTCTCATAATCCTTAAGTGCAAAGCACTTCTCCAATCCTAGCAACCAAGATTCTGCCTCAACACCCTTCGTAGCACCAACAAAAGAAGGTGGTTGGAGACATAATATTTCTCTGATATGTTTCCCCAAATCCCATTGAGCACCCCGATCCTCAAACTGATCCCTCTGTCTAACACAAGGAGGGGTTCCATGATGTACTAACTCATCTCCCCTTTCACGAGAGTCTACCCTGTCCTAAGGGAAACTCCTACTGTGCTCCTGATGAGATGATGCATGACCAATAGAATGCTAAGATTGACCTCAAGGATGATCCTACACTAGTGGTGGAAGTTTGATATGAACCACATCTAAAAGCTGCTACAAAACCTTCATCATCTGAGGTGCTAGATCAACAGGTGGCTCCTGCTGGACAACCTCAGATGGTTGTGAAGGTACTGGGGCCTATAGAGGGGTTTGACCCTAGAGGATGAGTACACCTATGCTTAGGTGGCATCCTATAGTAACCAAATCAAACATTAATACCCATAATTCCCAAAGTGTTGGAAACCTGGCTCTGATAACATGTCTATACAAAAGAAAATGGTAGGCCTTACACTATAGGGGTACCCCTTGGCAACCAATCTATCCTTGTACCACTCTAACTGACCATTTGCACCAAATTTATTTGTATATACCCACTTGCAACCAATGGGCTTTCTTCCTTTGGGAAAAATAACAAGATCCCAAATATCACAACTATCCAAAGCCATCATCTCCACCTGTTTGGACTACATCCAAGAATCACTATCCTCCAAAGAGAGCTTCCCTAAAAGATTTGGGTTCATTGTCAGTACTTAACAAATAAAATACACAAAAGAAATCTAATGGGCTATACTTGTCAACTGGATTCAGTTGTCTTATGGATCTTCTCAAGGCAGGAGTAATGGGCTCTGCATGTTCTTTTGTATGCTCATCCTACACATCATCTAAAGTCTCTGAACCTTCTTCTTCTTCTTCTCCATCCTCTGATCCATCTAACTATTCTTCCACATGTGCATCTTCTTGATTTTCTATTTTTGTCTCAAAGTACATTGTTTTAGTCTTTTATTTCTCATTTGGTTGTTCTTCACCCGAATAAGCTCTAAACTCCCTAAAAATCACATCTCTAGAATGAATCATTTTTCATGATAAAGGATTCCAAAGATTATAACCTTTTACAATCTCACCATAACCTATGAAGATGCATTTCTAAGCTTTTGGATCCAGTTTAATCGCTTTTTTGAGACACATGAACATAAGCCTCACAAAGAACATGTGATGGTGGAGGGAATCCAATAGAGTGGATGGTGATAGCATGTGTGGGAGAGAAAGCTAGGGTACACAAGCCCTAGCTTGCAGGTTCGAGCTTTCTCTATGCACAAGAGATTTGCATGTCAGCAAGGGGTCAAGGGGACCAGGTCTACTTCTTTGTTTCTTCTTTTTTTTTCTGGTTTTAGCTGGCTGTGAGGCATTCTTTGGTGCAAGTGGTCGTGTGCAGGGTTACAGGGTTTCCAACTCTTGGTTCTCTTTTATTGTGTGCTCTCTGGTTCGTGTTTGCTGCACGTTGGGGGGTTTTCTTCTTTTGAGGTGTTGTCTCTTGTGGTGGTACACCTGCTTGGAGCCATTACTTTGGATTCAACGTGGTGTGGAGGGGCATTTTGAGCCCTCACTTGTTTGGTATAAATGGCTTCGAATGTGCCTTTGGATATGGCGGGTCATGCTTCTTCCATGGCTAGGGAGGATGTCGGTATTCCCATTCAGTCTTCTTCTAGATCGGATGTGGTCCGAAATGGTTCCCTTAAATTGCCAAAGGTGAATGGATGCTTGGAGAGGGCCCATGAGTGGTCAGTTTTAGTAATACAATCAGAGTTGATAGATGAGGATATTAATTACTACTACAATCGTGTTTTGATTTGTAATTTCATGGGGATGAGGGTTTCTCCCCCATTTCTTGATACATGGATTCGCAAGACATGGAACCCAGAAGGAGATTTTGATATTTTGATGGCTGCAAATAACTTCTTTATGGTGGATTTTTTGTGTGTCACAGATCAGAATATGGCCTTCAAAGGGGGCCCATATTTTTATAATCAAGTGGCTCTCTTCATCAAACCATGGCATGCTGGCTTTAACTCAGCAGAGGAGTTACCTTCTAGAATCCCAGTTTGGGTTTGTCTTCCTCGGCTACTACTTGAATGCTGGAGAAGTGATATATTGCAGTCGATTGTGCTATTGCTGGGAAAACCTATTGGTCCTTCTTAGTAAACTTTGAATAAGAGAGTTTTTTATTATGCTAGGGTTTGTGTTGAAATTGATTTGAGTCAGCCGCTTCCAAACTCTATTGATATGACTGTTGGGTCTTGCTCCTGGACTCAACCATTAGATTATGAGACATTACCTTTCAGGTGTCAGCTATGTCATGAATATGGTCATCTTCAGCAGAGGTGTCCTTGAGCTTCTGGTGCAACTGGTTCAAGTAATGCTCCTACTCAGCCTGATTTGAAAGAAGACAAGGGTAAAGCCCCCATGTAGGGAGGTGGGGCTGATAAAGAAGGTTTTATTCTGGTTAAGTCTCGTAATCATGGTCGAGGCCTGAAGAGATCCCTCAGAATAGGCAGGAGGAGGAAACTTTCAACTGATTTGAGACGTTGGAGGATTTGGTCCAGGAGGAAGGTTTTCAGGCGGACTTGCAGGCAATAGTTGGATCTTTTACTAAGGTTGTTCCTGGGGATTAGCCTAATGTGATTCCTAGTTCAAATCATCTTGGTGAGCAGGGTACTCAGATGGACACTGAATTAAATCATCTGGCTCCTATTCAAGGTGCATTAGATTTGGTGCCAGAGGCTTCTTGTGGCTCTCCTAGTGCTGGTGGTGTTCTATCTGAAGTGCGGGGTACTCCAGACTTAGGAAAAAGTAAGGCTCCTTCCCTAGCCTTGGGTTTACAACCAAAAACCCTCAAAAAAGGGGCTCCTAAGAAACCTCTTAAGGTTGGCAGAAAAAAGGGCCTAGAAAAGGTAAAGCTAGCTGGTGAGACATTGGTTGAGTCAGGTTTGATGAGGACTATTGATGCTCACTTCTCCCAACCCCAACGATGATTGTGCTCTCTTGGAATGTGAGGGGTATGAATAGCATCCCGAGACAAAAGGCTATTCAGGATTTGGTTCATATTCATTCTCCTGATGTGGTTTTCCTTCAGGAAACTAAGTTATCAGTTGATAGTATGATGAGTGTGGCTTCATAGATTTGGAGTCGTGGTTAGTGTCAATGTGTTGGTGCTCTTGGTAGCTTTGGTGGGGTTGCATGCTCATGGGGCCCATGTAGAGTCAGGCCAATTTGGTGGTACTCCTACAGAGGTTTGATTTCTTTTGTTGCTTCTCATCTTGAGTCTAGAGAGAGAATACTCTTGTCTAACATCTATGCTCCGACTGACCTTCATGGCAAGGTAAAGTTGTGGGGTTTTGTCAGATATGTGAGGACTTTGGATCCTTATCTCCCGTGGATTTTAGCTAGGGATTTTAATGCCATTATTTCTTTGGAAGAGAAGAGGGGAGGCATTTCTCGCTTGGAGCCTTCTTCTGATCTCTTGCAGGTTAATGTGGCTCTCTTGAATTTGGTTGACATCAAGCCTGTTAATGGGGTCTTTACTTGGAATAATAGGAGATGTGGGGACGCTGCTATTTCTAAATGTCTGGATAGATTCTTGGTGTTTAGTTTTTGGCTGGGGAATAGGTGGCTAACTAGCTCTGAGATTTTGGATGGGTAGGGTTCTGATCATTGGCCAATCAAACTTATTGCTGAGCTTCCCCAGCATTGTGTAAAGCAGTCTTTTAAGTTTCAGCTCATGTGGTTAAGAGATGACTCCCTCCATGATCTTCTTCCTAGTTGGTGGAATTTGGGGAAGCCGCCACATGGGACAGCTATGTACTCCTTCTCCAAGAGGCTCTAATATGTGAAATATAGGTTGAAACAGTGGAATAGGCAACACTTTGGTAATGTTTTCCATGCTAAACAGTTTGCTCAAGCTCATTTGGACTCAATCACTAGGTAGATTCGTGATCAGGGCCTTATTGAGGATCTGGGTTTGCTGGAAGCTGCTGCTGTGAAGGAAGTTGAGGAATGCGAATTACGTGAGGAAATTTTTTGGAAACAAAAGTCCTAAATCGAGTGGCTTCAGGCAGGAGACGTGAATACCTCTTTCTTCCACAATTCAGTAAAAGATAGGAGACAAGGTAATGTCATTTCTTCTCTCAGGTCTTTGAATGGGGAGATTCTCTCCTCCTCTGCTTCTATTTCTGCTGAGGCTATTTGTTTCTTTTCTATTCTACTATTTGAGGATTCCCTTCTTGTAGAGGAGGATGAAGTTGATATTTTGAATAGTATTCCACCCTTAGTAACTAGTGAAATGAATGCTTCTTTGCTTCATCCCATTTCTTTGTCAGAGCTTGAAACTATTGTGTTCCAGATGAAAAAGGGAAAAGCTCCAAGGCCTAATGGTTTCTCAGTTGAGTTCTACCAGGAGTTTTGGGAAGTGATTAAGTTGGATTTGTTGGAGGTCATTCAGGAATCTTTCATGAATAAACAAATGCTGAAATCCATGAATGCTACCTTCCTTTCTCTCATGCCAAAGAAGGATGGGGCTAATTCTCTAGATCTTTTTAGGCCCATTGCCTTATGTAATGTGGTTTATAAGATTATTACTAAGTTGATTGCTGAGCGGATGAAACCCTGGCTAAGTAGGTTAATTTCTGAAGAGCAAGGGGGTTTTGTGGCTGGTAGGCAGATTATGGATGGGGTCATCATTGCAGCTGAGATGATTCATTCTATGGATCATTCTAAAGAGAAAGCTATGTGTATTAAGTTAGATATGGCTAAAGCTTATGATCAGGTTAAATGAGCCTTCTTATTTAAGATTCTGGGAGTGTTTGGTTTTGCTAGTGAATGGATTGAGTGGGTGAAGAGCTGTGTTACTTCTCCTTCCTTTTTGGTGTTGATTAATGGTGAGCCGATGGAGTTGTTTGGTGCTCTAGGGGGCTCAAACAAGGGGACCCTTTATCCCCTATCTATTCATCTTATTGGCACTCTCCCTTTTCTTTATCTTGGTATTTCGCTTACTATTCGTTCACTTCCTAAATTGTTCTAGCAGGGGATTATGGATAAGTTCATAAATCTGATTAGTCATTGGACTAATAGGTGGCTCTCTTCTGTGGGTAGGATGACTCTTCTAAAGGTAGTGGTGCAGGCTCTTCCTTTGTATAGATGTTTTGTTCTCTCTGCTCCTTCCGGCTTTATCAAAGACTTTGAGAGTTTGTCTTGGCAGTTCCTTTGGTTTGGCAACCTCCTTCACAGGAAGTTAAGTTTGGTTAAGCGGGAAGCTATTTGTAGGCTGAAGCAGGCTGGTGGTCTAGGTCTGCGTAGAACTGATTTGAATGGACAAGCTTTAACAGCTAAGCTGTATTGGCAGTGGTGTTCGCAACAACATCAATCATGGGCAAAAATTCTTACCTCAAAGTATCTGGGTGCAGTTGAGAGTGTGGATGTTGCTCGCTTCAGTTTGGAGGGGAAGGGTTCTATGATTTGGAGTATCCTCAAAAGGGGCACCAAGCTGGTCAAGCAGGGGTTGTTTTGGATTTACAATGGGGGGTAGGATGCTCTCTTCTGGCATGATTCTTGGAATGGTTATCCTCTCATTTTGTCTACCCACCCCCACCTACAGAATTTGAGTAGGCATTTTATTAATGTTGGGTGGTGCCATGTTGCTGATTTTAAAACTCTTCATAATTTGGGACGAGTTAGTGTGTATAGATGGAAGGTTTCGCAGGAGTGGCCTCATGGTGAGGCAACTAGGGATTATTAGGAGCTTGCTGGGATCCTATTGAGGCATGTCTACACTTCCCTTCCTGGGAGAGATGTGTTGGCTTGGGGTCCTGATCTAAAAGGCAAATTTACTATTGCCTTAGGTTATCAAGTTCTTGATAAGAAAATGTTTGGGACTTTAGAGGTCTCGTGGTGGAAACAGGTTTGGAATAAGTTTTCTTGGCCTAAGTGTAACTTCTTCTCATGGTTAGTTGTTCAAGGCACATGCCTTACTTGGGATAACCTCTGGAAACATGGGTTTTAGGGGCCCTCTAACTGTGTTCTGTGTGGTGGGCATGAGGAGTGCATCCCCCATGTCTTCTTTCAGTGTTCCTTTGTGAAAGTTATTTGGCATTTCTAGTGGACTCTCTGGTGTATACTGTGTAGACATGCTTCTTCTTTAGAGGATTTTTGGAGGAGTCTGGGGCCTCCCCCTGTAAAGACCTCTTTTCTCCTCATTGCTTGGATCATTGGCCCCAGTTTGATAATTTGGCATATTTGGTTGGAGCGCAAGAGTAGAATTTTTCTGGACAAGAAGCTACTTGTTGGTCAGCTCTGGTTGAGGATTCAAGGGGGTCTACAGGAAACTTTGGCTGCTAAGTGTGATCTATCTATCCCTATTGTTTTTGGTGACTGTGATGTGGTTAAAGCCCTGGATCTCTCTAGGGGTGGACAAAAACATTTGAGGGCAGTTCAGCATAGGCATGGGAGAATGAGGGTCTGTCGTACTGGTCATTGGTGTCCTCCCACTATGGGGGAGCTGAAAATCAATACTGATGGATCTTCCAAAGGTAATCCTAGCCATGTTGGAGTTGGTGGCATTGGCAGGGATAGTTCGGGGGTGGTAATTTTTTTCTTCTCTATATATAAAGGTCAGCATACAAATAATCTCATGGAGGCTCTTGCTATTCTTCTGGCATTAGAGCATGCTTGTGCCCTTGGCTGGAGGCAGATTATTTATGAATTAGATTCTCGGGTGGTCATTGATATGCTAAATAAGAGACATTTTGAGGAGGTGAACTGGTAACTTGCAGTGGTGGCCAAACATATTGTTTCTCTGAGCAATGCTTTAGATTCTATTGCTTTTTGTCATGTGCCACGGGAGTGGAACAAGGTGGTGGATGGTTTGGCGAGGTGGGCATCTAAGCAGATGAAGACTTGGAATGTGGATGATTAGGGCAATCTTCCTGGTGATTTGGCCCCTGTTCTTGAAGATTGGGTTATGGAGGATATGAGGAGCTTTTTGGGTGTTACTTAATTCTTGATTTTGGTTGTGCCCCTTATGGGTGTTTCTTTCTACTTTGTAATGATTTTATGATTAAATAAAGTTTTTACCCCCCCTTTTTAAAACAAAAAACATAAGCCTCACAACCAAAGACCCTTAAATGTGAAATATGTAATTTCCCCATTCTAAGAATGGTTGCCATTAGAGAGGACATGATTTTATCACTTCACTTTAGGACTTTGGGAGGTTCACCTTGTGTTATGGAGATGTTGTCATTCATGCCAAGACAAGCATTTTGATACCTTGCTCATAGTTTCACTTATGATTTCCTCATACACATCACCAGGGAGGTTGCCCTTGCCATTATTTCCTAGGCACTTAATAAAATATAACATCTATATGCGATTTCTTGAGGGAGGACAAAATATAATAATAAATTATATCTTTAATTTAATTTATTTGGGTACCCATATGGAGGATTGATGGTCAGCCCTCTTGGAGGGGAAACATATTCAAAATAGATGTATTATTGCATGGGTTGGCCCTATTGAGGAGATAGGTAATTGCATATATAAAGGAGATCATTTGGTATTTCAAAGAGATCATTCAATCATACTTTCATCTAATATTTGGAGTTTATCTCTTGGAGAAGAATTTGGGACAAAAACCTTAAGTTCTTGGAAGAAATTGGACAAAACCCTAACTTCTTGTGAGGATTCTGTGATGAGAATCCAAGTGCACTTCATCTTCATTTGGGAAAATTCATATCAGCTTTGAGAGCATATTTTGGTGGCATCTATCTCTAGGGCTAGAGCGCACCTACTTGAGGAAGGGTGACTTGCATCAAGGGTAGATTTGTGGCATCTGGAGGGATGCTAGGGTTAGGGTTACAATAGAAAATTATAGCAGTAGACCTCCACCTTGTGTTCCCTCCTTTGGAGACTTCATTCATGCATATTTTGGCATATTTTTGGTATGTAACTAATTTCTAGTATTGTTTGCTATGTATGAGGCTTGAGGCCATTCACCCTCACCATATAATATTGTAATAGAAGACTGCATTGTTTAGATTTACTACAACTGACCTGATTATTTATGTTGGAGTGGATTATCATGGTTGTTCATGTGTATTTCATGGTGTAAATCATCTCTATGCTTGGCCGAATCATGTGTGATGCTTCATTTATTCTTTGATGTGATGTTTATGGTATTTTATGAAGTATTGGTATGCTGAAAATATAAAAATTAGAAATTAGAATTAGGGTTTGAGAAAAAAAATCAGATTTGTTTCATGATATCCCATTTGGGATATTACAATGGTATCTGAGCCTTGATCTTGTCAGCCTATGGGATTCATATGAAGCTTGTGAAGAGGTGACTATCTAATGTTGGCTCATAAATTTTGAAGACAGAAGATATATCACTTGTAGAAGAAGGCAACATATTGTTGGGTCACCATTGGAAGAAGATGGCAACATGAGTGACAAGGGCCATGAAAGCCATCATGAAGATAATCATGAAAACCAAAACCCAATAGTGCTATTTCATGGTCTTGCAAGACAACAATGGGAACTACTTCATTCGATGAACAATTTTATGAGAGAAATGTGTGATGTTGTGAGAGGCAACAACAATGGTGGTGATAGAGACAATCATCATAATAAGCACAATTGTGCATGTTCTTCTAGGAATCAAGGTGATACTCTGATGCATACATCTCATTCTTCCATACCGAGACCACTCATGCCTACATTTTTGGATCAACAAAGGGTCATAGAGGAGGAAACACAAGCTCAAGGAGAAACTTTTGAGGACTATTGGAGGGAGTGGTCAGCACTAAGTGAAGAATGCAAAGAAACCTTGCCATGGGATGACTTTAACCAAATCAAATATAGGAACTGAGACTGTCCTTAAGAAGGGAGGACCCACTATCACACAAATCATGAGTTGCAAAAGAATTTGGAGAAGTTCAATATCACTCCATTCAATGGCTCAAGGTAAACCACAGCACGAGCTTGGATTCAAAAGCTAGACAATTACTTAACATTAAACTCCATGACTGAGAGAGATGCCATACACTTTGCCACATTACACTTGGAAGGCAATGCACTTGATTGGTGGTACAATGGCTTAGTGACTCAAGGACATGATTACATCACTACATTTATGGACTTCACATAAAGTTTGTGTATACGCCTAAAAATGACACAAATCATCCTAAATAAATATTCTAAATATTTATTCCCTTCTTCTATTAATTAAATAAATATTCTAAATTTATTTAATCGATTCACTGTTCCATAATTAAATAAATTCAATTTATTTAATTAAAATCCTTCCATTTGTCCTTCACAATTAAATAATCATAAATTATTTAATTAATCCTATTTCCTCTATCCTAAAGTTCTAAATTCAAAATTCCATGTCACCTTTCCACCTCACCTTGTCCACCTCATCAGGTTGCACATGTAATTAAATATATTTAATATTTAATTATCTTATTTTCCCTCACCCACATGGCCTATTTCTTCTCCAATCAGAGGTCAGTTAACCAATCAATCAAGTCTGTTAACTAACCTGTCAGTTGAGTCAAATCCTCAATCAATCCAGTCAGTTCCACAATCCACTCTTCTAACTGATCAATCAATTCTGTTAACAGACCAGTCAATGGAGTTAACTCTCCAATCAGTTTTGTCACATCCCACCTTTCATGATGGAGCTGGGACACTTGTCACATTTCCACTGGTTGCACATTCCTCAACCATCCTCAACCGTTGATCTTCATATCTTCTCTCAACCGTTGATTCCTATTCCTCCGGGTCTATAAATGAAGCTTCATCCCTTCATTCTAATCATCCAGGCTTTTGACATCGTTACTCTGCAGAAATATCACCAGCGCGCCTTTGGCACCCATTTGTCATCCACAAGCTTGAGATCACCATTGTTGCATTGGAGCTCACCTTCATTGCATATCACACCATAGCCGTTCACCATCGACTTCCTCCAACAGCTTTTAAAAGATTGCACTCTTTGAGGGCTCATCTCATCTGCGAAAGGACGATTCGTGATAGGCGAACAACAGAAGTTTCGAAACGGAAGAGGTTTGCTGTGTTTGTTCATTGCTTTGTTCATTTGAATCTTCTTTGTTTCTCTATTCTGTTGATGTTTGGGTCATCTGTTATTCATTTGATTGATGCACTATTTTACCCTCACACTACAGGTTCTTTCGGCGCATCTGTTCATTTTTACGGTGCTTTTGAAGACTGTTACGGCGCTTTTGTAAAACTGCGCATTTGTTGACTGTAACGGCGCTTTTATAGACTGTTGCTGCGCTTTTGTTGAAACTGTGCATTTGTTGATTTTTGCTGCGCTTTCATATAATATTGCGGCGCATACGTTAAAACGGCGCATCCATTGTCTGTTACGGCGCTTATGACGACTGTTGCTGCGCATACGTTAAAACTGCGCATCTGTTCATTTTAACGGCGCATATGTTCATTTTTACGGCGCATTCGTTAATGTTGCGCTTCTGTTGATTACTTCTGCGCATCTGATCACTGAAGCTGCGCATTTGTAACTGGCTCAGGTTTTGGTACTTTTCTAGGGTATTTTGCTAACGCTAACCCTTTTGCAGGTGTTTGCTGGAGCGGTTTTGCAGGTTAGGCTCGGGTTCAGTTACATGTAGTTGCATCTAACTAGCTCACCTTTCATTTTCTGGGAAAGAGTAAAATGGCTGTTCATTACAAATCTTCATCTAGTCTTAATTAGGGAGGAAGTAACTGGTTTATTTCATGCTTGCATTGCAAACAAACTTCCAAGTTATTGCTATCTAAGACTTAAAATTGAACTCACAACTGCATTCTGAAGTTAAAATGAACCATTGCTATATCGTGAGACCTGAATTTCAAAGTTAACAATCTCGTGCAACGTGGACTTAAAATTGAACTCACAACTGCATTCTGGAGTTAAAATGAACCATTGCTGTATCGTGAGACCTGAATTTCAAAGTTAACAATCTCGTGCAACGTGGATTTAAAGTTGAACTCACAACTGCTTTCTGGGACTTAAAATTGAACCACTGCAATATTGTCAAAATCACTTCAAAGTTTTGTTTGACTAGCTTAGCCCATTTAGTTTTTATCTTTTTAACTAGGGTGGATTAAATCAGTGTATTCTGTGTTTGCGAATGACAATAGGCTTATGCTCCCCCCTCTTCTGGGTGATCAGAGTGCCAGACTTGTCATTCTACTTGTTTAACCTTTAGGAGGGGCCTGCCCTTGGATGCACGCTTGTCCAAGCGGGAACGACCCTGAGTGGTAACAGGCTAACGCCAAGCCCTACCGAGCCACTTAAAATAAATTGTGCTTGAGGTGAAAACCTCCTGCAACGAGTGCTGTTATGTTACACCGACGGCCAACCTCCCCCAAAACCCTCTCAGGCGCAACCCTGTGAGGCTGGGAGACTCCATAACGGAGAGTAGCGCCGCCGCACGTGTAACCACTTGAACGGTTGCCCGAATTACAAACCTCTTGTTTTAGTGGCCCAAATCCCTTATAATCCATTTCTTGCCTAGGATTTTGTACTTGCTTTTGTCCAAAATAGAGTCAAAAAACTACAAAAACAATGAAAAACTACAAAACATTCTTTGTGCTTGCTGTGTTTTCTTGCTAAATTAATTCATAAAATCAGATCAGGAAGACTTGTTCCAGCCAAAAATTACCCAAAAACAGAGAAAAATCCCAAAAATTTGCCCAAAAATACCAGAACTGCGCATATATCCATTTCTGCGGCGCATATACAGCGACTTACTGCGCTTTTGTACCGACTTACGGCGCTTTTGTAATTTCTGTTGCGCATATACTCTGTTCTGCTGCGCTTTTACAGCGACTTGCTGCGCATATACGCCGACCTGCTGCGCATATACTTTTCTGCTGCGCATTTGTATACTGTTACCGCGCATACATACCTCGCCAGAGCGGCGCTTATACAATGACTTACTGCGCATTTACCTATTCTTGTTGCGCATCTGTTTCTGCGCATGTGTGACAGTGAGCATCTGCTCTATTTTTGAGAAATTTTCGTCAGCTGTTCGGAGTACCCATTTCAGCCTAGTTCCATTTTCCGAGGTCAGAATCAACCTTGCAGTCAACTTTCACCCATTTCACCCGTTTCTCTCTCTTTCGACGGTCGTCCCCATCACCTTCTGTCCTGGTCACTCTTACCCCATCGTCATTCTGTCCCATACCGATTCGACATAGGTCCTTCTTTAGTGAGTTCACGTAAGCCTAGTAGGTCACAGTACCTTTTGCTAGTAGTCTTGTTGAACGACTAAGCCCTACATAGTGAGACTGGTATCGACTACCCTTGCTAGTGGCTGGAGTCTTGTGTCAACCGTCTTACCTGAAGTCATTGAGCGAGAGAACCCTTTGTCCAAGTCTTGTCCTAGATATCCCATTCATTACAGTCTTAGTCGGCACCTTGCCAAAATTTCTAATCCTTGTCCATTTCATCCCACCCCACCTTGCATGGTTCTTACTCGATCCCAGTACAACAAGCTAACTGAAATGGCCGACCCTTCCGATCACATCGCCCCACCACGCGATGATGATGAAGAATTTTCTCGTGAAGAATTAGTGGCACACATGCAAGATAGCAAATTCCAACGCCTAGTGGAGCGAGTACTCCTTGAGGATCCCACCAAATATTTCCATCATCTTGCTAGTCTCGGACTCAAACTCCCCGCAGACTTTGACATTAGCTCCATCATGGAAAATGTAGACAATGAACATGAGAGGGACACAAATGACACAGTCCCAAAGGCACATGAGAGAGGCACAAATGACACGGTCCCCCAGGCCAATGCAAGCGGAAAACAACACATAGAGCAAAATGCTCCTATAGCGGATGTGAGACAACAAATTGAGAGTCTCCAGCGAGAAATCTCCAACCTTAAGATCGGCACCAGTTCCAAGAACTACTCCTTGGAAGATATAGCACCATACCCCTTTGACAGAAGTGTGGTCATGAAACCTTTCCCCTTTCAGTTCGGAATCCTGAAATTTGACAAATACAAAGGGAAAGGGGATCCTAGAGATCATATCAGGGAATTCACTGCAGCATGTTTAGAAGTAGCTCACAACGAGACCTACTTAATGAGACTATTCCCAAGATCTTTAGGGGGTCAGGCTATGGAGTGGTTCTCGCGTCTTCCCCCTGGAATCAAAACTTTTGATGAACTTGTCAATAAATTCATAACGCACTTCTCTTACAACATAGAACACGAAGTATCTATGCTCGACCTATGCAACACCAAACAAAAAGGTGGAGAGTCTTTCGCCACCTTCTTACAACGATGGCGACAGCTAGCTAGCAAGTGTTCTTACGACATGCCTGAGAAACAACTATTGGAAATGTTTGTTCACAATTTGAATCCCGATCTTAGCTATCAAATTCAGATACAATGCCCTACCTCATTCACCAAAGTCATCGAAATGGGGCTATTCATTGAGAAAGCTATGATCGCTAAAGGAACTCTCAAGCTCTACAAGGACACGCCTCCTTCCAATTACACAACCGACAAGTCAAAGTTTTGGACCAAGAACAAGAATGTGGTCAACGATGGAGTAGTGGATGCCAAGGCGGCAGCCCCTAAACAACAACCCATATTCACTCTTAAGGAAGAAGCAAATAACGGTGCACTCAACAAGCCACCCCCTCGGGAATCTAGACCTTGGTTCAATTCGAACCCAAGGAGAAAATTCACGCCGTTAGGAGAATCTCAAGAGTCTGCTCTCAGGAAGTTGTTGGCTAACAATGAAATTTCTCTACCGCCAACAAGTGACTATGAGCCTATAGTCAAACCTCCCTATTGGAAGGACACAGACTATTGTGAATATCATCGAGGAAGGGGGCACACAACCAATAATTGCATCCGTCTTAAGAACGTCATACAAGATATACTGGACCAAAATCAGGGAGGAACACAACAACATACCTCCAATGAATCTCATGTGGCCTACCGAGATCCTCTCCTAAACCACAACCGGCCATATAACAACAATCACAACGGCGGCCACAACAACAATGGTTACAACCACAACAATGGTCACAATGGCAACAACTCCAATGGTCATAACAATAATGACAACAATCGTAACAGGCCAAACCAGAACAGTGGGTCGAGTAATGCTAACTATGCAAGCGTTCCCTTTGAGTACACCATTAACTGCATTTCTGAGCATGTTCCACAAGTCAACGTCATATCCCCCAACCAACAACTAGAACCTAACGGCACTGGTTGTAGTATCATTACCCGCAGTGGTAGAGTCACGATCAACACCACTCCTCCAAGGTCGTCGCCATCTCCGTCCAACCCCCGCCCATATAATGTCATCGACCAATTGCAAAAGACTCCGGCTCATATTTCTATATTGGAGCTCCTGCGTCTATCTCCTTCTCATAAGGAGATTCTTGAGAAAGCCTTAGTGGAGACTACTATCCCCACTAACCTAGCCCAAGAAAAGTTTCAAACCATGGTGGGTAATTTGACATCCTCCCCTTCCATATCATTCACAGAACAAGATGACCTTTCCATGTCTCAACCCCACAACACTCCTCTACACATTGTCGCATTCGTACACAGGCACCGCATCAAGAGGGTCCTCATTGATGGGGGTGCCGGTTTGAATATTTGCACTTTGAAGCTAGTCCTTGCATTGGGGTTCTCTGAACAGGCAGTGGATCCACGGAGAAAGATTACCATAAAGGCCTATGACGAGGAGGAGCGCACCACGAAGGGCACGGTTGTCCTACCCATTCAAGTAGGACCGGTTATTAAAGATGTGGTGTGCCAAGTCCTTGATCGGGAGCTTGCTTACAATATTCTACTAGGGAGACCATGGATCCATGCCATGAAAGCTGTCCCCTCCACCTACCATCAATGCATAAAGTTCCCACACGATGGCAAGCAGGTCACCATCCACGGCGACCCCGACCCCTACCAGCATTGCAACTCATTCCAAGCCAAACCGGAATGTGTCATTCCCAACAACCGAGCCCATATCTCCCCTACTCCGCCACAAGACCATACTGCTGAAGCTTCCTCTTCACAGCCCAAACCAATGAAAATCACCATAAAAGAAAATGGCGTGGGGGAATACCAGATTGAGCACAGCCTCAACCTTGCAAAAATGCCCTTGTCTCCTCGCTCCTTTGGCCAGCCCAAACATCAACCCAGGCATTTTCCAAAGCCCTCTACTCCTCCTACAACTCCCGCAAACCCCTTTGTAAAATGGGGGACCTTATCCGATGAATCAGAGGAGCGAGATCTCTTACAATGGCTCTATGCCGAAGAAGAAAACACATCCCAAGATCCACCCAAACTCCCTACAGAGCTCTATGGGCGAGGTGAAACCATCTTGCATAGGATGGGATATGAAGGACAAGGCCCCATCGGCCTCAGAAAAGAGGGGATCATCGAACCTATACAACCCTCTTCCTCCTCTTCGGCTAGAAACACGACTGGCCTAGGCTACAAAGGTAAAGGTAAAGCCAAAGAAAATGCCTGCCTAGTGGAGACAATTCAAACACTCCAAGGGGATAGTGACGCAGATTCAGATGATTCCAATTAGTATGAATGGGACGAGCTGACAGAACACTCCTACGATGACAAGGAGATTGATACCATCCAAACCCTTAGCCCATATCATGAGAGACAAACGCAACAGGACAGACCACTGGAGTCTGATTTGCCCCTCCCCGAAGTTATGGCTTTCGAGGAAAGTATCGATTCCATTGCGATAAACAACCTGGAAGAAAGTACCACCCAGAACACTACCCCCACCTGTGCTCCTAGTATTTCCATCCACACTATCAACGAATCAGGTCTTTCATCCGACTCCCTTCCCCTCTTACACCCTGAGCTTATTGACTGGGACCTGAAAGGGACCCCTCAATTAGATGTGTTCCAGAACGATGATGCCTACATTGACTATATGGGACTTCGAGATCATTTACCAAAAGGAGATCATAAAGCCGGTTTCACTATCGAACTCAATACTGTAGCATACTTTGGGGAGGGTGCCAAGCCTTCTAGTCGCAAAAATGTAAAGATCAAAAAGGGATCTGACGGTGAAAACCGCCATGCGGCAGTGTCAGATCATAAAACAGTAAAAAGAAAGGACGTATCTGAAGGTGAAAACCCAACTGTGGCACCTGACGATGGATTGCTTGACACCCTCCCAAGTGACATGTATCAAGAAAGGTCACAGATCGTGGTAGAGCCAACGGAGCCAGTGAACATTGGATCTGAAGAGCAGCCTAAGATAATCCACTTTGCAAAATCTCTCACGCCACCTGAGAAAACCAGGTTTATACCATTCTTTAAAAAGAAGAGAGGCAGTTTTGCTTGGTCATATGCCGACATGCCAGGTTTGGACCCAAACCTGATTCTACATCACTTGCCATTAGATCCAGGGGTGAAACCCGTAAAGCAAAAACTGAGAAAAATGCATCCCCATATTGCCCTCCTGGTCAAGGAAGAACTCAAGAAATTGTTAGACGTGGGGTTCATCAGGGCCATTGATTACCCCGAATGGATATCAAACATCGTACCAGTGTCTAAACCAGATGGCAGGGTTCGACTATGCAACGATTTTAGAGACTTAAACAAAGCATGCCGCAAAGATGACTTTCCCTTGCCTAACATCGATATCATAGTCGACCTCACGGCGGGACATACAATGTTATCACTTATGGATGGATTCTCAGGGTACAACCAGATCAAAATAGCACCAGAGGATCAGCACAAAACCGCTTTCACTTGTCCATGGGGTACTTTTTGCTGGAATGTCATGCCGTTTGGGCTGAAAAATGCAGGTGCTACATACCAGCGGGCCATGACAACTATATTCCACGACATGATGCATGTGACCATGGAAGATTATGTTGACGACATCTTGGCAAAATCACTCACCAGGGACTCACACCTGGACACATTAGAGAAAGTCTTCCAACGGCTGGACCAATTCCAAGTAAAATTGAACCCGAAGAAATGTGTGTTTGGGGTCACATCAGGCAAGCTGCTAGGCTTCATCGTGTCAGCAAACGGCATAGAGGTAGACCTGGCCAAGGTCAAGGCAATCATGGACATGCCTCCGCCCAAAACTCTAACACAGTTGAGATCCTTACAGGGCAAGCTACAGGCCATCCGCAGGTTCATCTCATAGTTGGCCGACAAGTGCCATCCTTTCAGCCACCTCCTACATAAGAACGTTCCATTTAAATGGGATAAGCAGTGCGAAGAGGCATTCAACAAGCTCAAGGAGTACCTCATGAATCCTCCTATACTCATGCCTCCGATTCAAGGAAAACCTTTGATCCTCTACATATCCGCTACACCTACTGCTCTTGGGGCTCTCCTAGCGCAGCAAGACTATGAGAACAAGGAAAGAGCTGTGTACTATATCAGCCGAACCTTAGTGGGCTACGAGTTGCAGTACTCACAGGTGGAACGTTCATGCCTTGCGGTGGTTTTTGCCTCACAAAAACTCTGACACTACATGTTGGCACATCCTGTCAAACTCATTGCCAAGATCGACCCACTAAAATATCTTCTCAGCAAGGCAGCTCTCACAGGACGACTAGCCAAATGGGTTATGCTTCTTAGCGAATATGATATAGAGTATGTGGATAGAAAAGCCATCAAGGGGCAAATCATCGCAGACCAACTAGCTGAGGCACCATTACAGGACACTTCACCAATGCAGTTTGAGTTCCCCGATGAATCTCTATTCACTCTGTCCACATCTCCTTGGAAACTCTACTTCGACGGGTCTTACACCAACCATGGATCGGGGGCAGGTATCTTGTTTATCACTACCCAAGGCGACACAATTCCAAAGTCCTACAGGTTGTTATTTCCATGCACTAACAATATAGCAGAGTATGAGGCTTTGGTAATTGGTCTCAAGATGGCCACTCAGTGGAAAATTCAAGCACTACATGTCTATGGTGATTCTCAGCTTGTCATAAACCAGGTCAACGACGAGTATCAGACCAAAGATGAGAAGCTCATCCCATACAAGCGAATGGTCGACGATCTCAAAGAACACTTTGGGACCATCTCGTTTGAGCAAATACCCAGGATAGAGAACAAAGCAGCCGATGCAATGGCGACCATAGCCTCTCTTCTTGAGATACCTGAACAGGAGTCACGGTATGAGTTCCTAGTAGAAACAATTCGACAGCCAGCTTATGATCTCCTTGAAACCCATTCCATCTGCCACCTAGTGGGATCTGATTCACCTTGGTACGGTAAGACCTACACTTACCTCAAGGACAATATCCTTCCTTTGGACCTCTCTCCCAACCAAAAATGAACCTTCATCCGACAAGCCTCCCGTTACACTATCATCGCCAATACCCTTTACCGACGTGGTCTGGATGGTACTTTACTCCGTTGTCTAGAACAGGAAGAATCTATAACTACCTTGCGAGACGTGCACGAAGGGATCTGCGGAACACACTCCAGCGGTCCTTCCTTAGCTAAGAAACTCATGCGTTTGGATTATTACTGGCCCAATATGGAAATGGATTCATATCAGTTCATCAAAAAGTGCAAACAGTGCCAGATACATGGGAACCTGATTCATGCACCTGCTCAGGAGTTGGGACCTCTAACGACACCCTGGCCCTTTTGCCAGTGGGGACTAGACCTCGTAGGAAAGATTCATCCGCCTTCTTCCAACGGCCATAAATTCATCATAGCCGCTACTGAATACTTTACAAAGTGGATTGAAGCCGTTCCCTTATCAACCGTCACAGGAAAGCAAATTTCCTCTTTCATTCTGAATTACATTATCTGCCGATATGGCATCCCTTCATCCATCATAACGGATAACGGGAGACCTTTCAAAAATCAAGATGTCCAGGAACTTTGTGAACAGTTCAAGATCCAACATCGCTTCTCCACCCCATATTACCCCCAAGGTAACGGCCAAGCTGAGGCATCAAACAAAACCATTCTGAAACTCCTAAAGAAGACTGTCAATGAAGCCGGTCGCGATTGGCACGTCCAGCTCAATCCCGCTCTGTGGGCCTATCGAACCAGCATACGCACTCCCACAGGTGCTACACCCTACGCCCTCGTCTATGGTTCTGAAGCCATCCTTCCTATTGAGGTCGAACTCCCCTCCCTTCGGGTGTCGTTGAAAGGTCTCATATCAGACGAAGAGTACAGAGTCACCAGACTGCAAGAGCTAGAACTGCTAGAGGAATGACGCCAGAAAGCTTTTGACCATCTCAAAGCCTATCAACAGATGATGTCAAGAAGCTACAACCACAAGGCTAGACCAAGATGCTTCAAAATTGGGGACCTCGTCCTAAAAGAGAACCCTCGCAACCAGCAGGACAGAGAAAAGAAAGGTAAGTTCGAGCCTAACTGGCTTGGACCCTATGTAATTGTAGCAGCTTACGGATCGGGGGCATATCAGTTGGCCACATCAGAAGGTGAGTTGTTTGATGATCCCATCAACAGCATGCACCTTCGCAGGTTCTATACCTAAGAGAACCCCAATGCAAGGGGGCGCAAAAAAAAAAAATAGAAAGCATACAAACAAAATCATCCTTTGGTGAAAACCTGGCAAACATGCGCCTTGGATAGGTAGCCTGATGAAAACCTGGCAATCAGGCGTCATGTTACTTCCTAGCTTCTCATGCAAATAAAAGCAAGTGATGAAAACCTGGTAAACAGGCATTACTTGTGACAAACCGCATTCTCCATCTTTGGGAATCCAATCACCTTGAGCCCATTCTCTCTCTATTTTCCCCATTCGACCCATATCCATCCCACAGTAAACACTTGACAGTTACCTATCATGGCTTGATACTCAGCTTGTGGCCTTGTCAACCAAGGTTTTGTCCCATATCGTCTCCTCGAAGTGAGCCTAGCGTAGTGTCTCTCGTCAGTGTCTGTGGTCCGAATCCATGAACTACGTTGCCTCTGCGCCGTCACGTAGGCAAGGCCATTATTCTAATGCGCCCCCGAGGCTTCCATCTCTCCCAAAGTCCCATTTGTCTCCCCTCTTGTCTTCATTCTTGTCGTCTTTCTTCTAGTCCATCCATGGTCCATTAGGGTTTACCCCGAACTACGTTGCCTCTGCGTCATCACGTAGGCAAGGCCATTTAGCAATGAGCCCCCGAGGCACTAGGTCAGTCCCTTAGGGTCAGTCTTCTCAATAAGGATTGTGCAACCTTCTCATCAAGTAAGCAAATGCAAGCAAACACCCGCGCTTCAAGCAGAAATATTGACTATGGGCATCTTAACCTATCCAATGCAAAGCAAATACCCAAGGTCTTCTAAATGATTTTATGCAAATTAAGGCAAGAAATAAACACATATCAACGCAAATATGCTTTGTAGACCAGAAACAGGGTTAAGTTACAGAGTCTTGATTTTTGCTATCATACCCTCCTATGCTACTCAAGGATGCCAAAAGCTAGAGATGCTATGATGGGGGCATGATTACTTTCTTTGTTTGCTATTTGGGGATTAAACTTTAGTAATGTGAAGCCTTGTCTTAGGACGTGATCGGCAAAAGATCATCGAGGACATCAAAGGTCTAACACAAACGGGGGCAATCCTTGCTTGTTGAAACGCAAGAGGTACTCAGGTCATCTAGATTCAAATTTTGACTAGATGCTTGTATTAACTTGCTCAATCACAATCCATGTAAGCGATACTCAGGTCATCTTGGTTCAATTATACCTCGGTGCTTGTATTCACTTACAACATTTTAGAAAAGTACCAAAAAGCAAAATGCCCAATGATGAAATAAAGCAATCTAAAAGCAAAGCATCCGTCCTATATCCATACACCCATCCATACAGTCCTCATCATTCAAACTATGCAGAGTAACGATATCAAGAAAAGTTCCTAAATCATCCTTTCGCAACCATTCCTCTATCCATCATGTCATTCTTCTGTCGATAGCGTACATTTGGACATCACAAAAACAAGGCATATAGGAGCATATCATATCATTCGTAGAAACTAGTCATGCACATGATTAGGTCAGTAGAATGCACCATCCAAGGCATTAAGTCACCAATACATTTGCATCACATCTTAATCTTAAAAGCCCAGAAAATCAAACAACATAGCTAAGTGCATCACATATATAGTTACATCACCCCATAGTACTCATGTTACAAATGCATACATTCAAAGCATAACATCATATAAATATCCAATAGCATCTCACATATCTATACAACATCATAACATAGAAATCATGTTCCATACACACATCTGCATTAGCTCATTTACACACCACATATATAGCATCATAACATAGAAATCATGTTTCATATACATACATTTGCATCATCACAAGAACATCATATTAACTTTGCATTCATTTGTCACATTAAATCATATAGACATCATATAGCAGCATATCAAAGTATTTCTCATATAACATCATATAAACCATCTAACTATGCAATAGAACCACATCATGCAATAGAAGTAATCATCTCATAAACGCATGCAATAGATACACAACGCTGCATCATCATCCATACTATCATATACAAAGATGTCCAAATATACAATATCACCATCTCTCTCAAAACCAAAGTGTCATATACAATGTACGTCTAAATAGACGGTGATACATGTCCCAAAATGTACAAAATTTGGTCTCTGACTACCCCTGCTGCTGTGGGCCACCACTGCCGGCTCCTGACTGCTGAGGTCCCATGACAGATGCCCCTGACTGGGATGGACCTGCTCCGTGGGCCACCCCAGACTGAGTCCTGAAACTCCCTGCCCTCTGGCTCGACGACACGGCACCATGGTACAAGCCTCGGTAGTACTGTGCCTGCTGCTGCGCTCTGGCTAAGTCTGTCTGCGCCTGTGCCAACTGCGTCTGCAACTGGCCTACCTGTGCCTGCGCCTGCTGCACCTGCCCAACTAGAAAAGAGCTCACTGCATCTGTACCCATGGCAGCCACTGCTGTGTCCCTCTCTACTCAGATAAGGCGTACCCGGGCATCGGCCATGTCTCGCTCGCGAGTCAAACCAGCAATCACCGCTGCATCTGTATCTCGCCTCCTCTCCACTCTCCTCAGCTGTGCCTGCAGCTCTCGCACCTGTCCCCTCAGACTGGCTATAGTCCTGTCATGTGCCTCACCCTGCACTGGCCCCTGTGCTGCCTCTGCCTGTCCTAGCCCCTGCTGCTGGGGCACCTGCTGCTGTGGTACCTGCTGGGGTGGTGGCATCTGTGCCTGCTGCTGTCCCTCCCCCTATCCTGGCACTGCCTGCCCAGCCCGGTCTATCCTCCTCCGCTGCCTCGGCCTCTCTGCAGCTCGGCCACCCCGTCCTCGTCCTCCTCTAGCGGCCCTCCGCCCGGGACCAGCCTCTCCCTCCTCCTCCGAATCCGCCTCGTCAATGCGAGGCACCAGCATGCCAGGTCCTGAATATCTCGGGAATGGGTGTGCAGTAATCCAATCCTCATACTCCTGTGTAACCCCCGCATCTGCAATCTCTCGCCTCATATCCCATGCCACATAAGGCAACTGCTGGAACTCTGCCAGAGCCTCCTCGTAAGAAGCCATCGGCCCCCATCGGACCCTCTCTGCATGTGTCCGTGCAAACATGGCCTGTCCCTGCGGCATGCCCTGTCTCCTGCCGAACTGTCTCAGTACTTGGCCCACCGTCTGCCTCTCCAAGATGTGCCGTGTCCGGCCTATCAACCACCTGGTCTGAAAGCAGAAAGGTAGCTCATCTCCCTCATCATCCCAAGGCTCGCAGTCCAGATATGGTCACCAGACGACCACATCTATCCCATCCAACGTATGCCTCCAATACTCTAGCTTCCCCAGCCTGTGCTGGGAAATCACTCCTACGTAGCCATAGCTGTACGGCTCTCCCCTCTGCCTAGCAAAGACGCATATCAGCCTGGTCACCGCTATGTGCTCCCACAGCCAAAACTGTAACAGCAACACCCCAGCCGATAGACTCGTGCTGCGGTGGTACACCACCTGATGCATGTCATGGTATAGGTGAGCTAGCACGCAAGGTCCCCACGCGTATCGAGTGCCCTCGGTCACCATCCGCTCCATGATCCTGCCCCATCCAATAGGGAACCCGTGCGATCTCCTGTCCGGGCATACAACGCCCGCAATCAGTCCAGCCACAATCCCAGGGAAGTAGTCGTAACAGTCATATATGTCCTGCCACGGGATGACCTGTCCCACCAGCTCAGGATCGTCAAATACTCGCTGACACTCGGCGAGTCCCGCGTCCCGCTGTGCATCATACTCCACTAACTCGCCTACCACGGGCAAGTGCAGTATCCTATAGACGTCCTCCAACGTCACTGTCATCTCTCCAGTGGGGAAGTGGAAGGTCCCGTCCTCGCTGTGGAATCTCTCCACGGCAGCTGTCAACAGTCCTCGGTTCGCCCGCACCTCGGGCATAAAGCAAACATAATCTAGGCCCATGGCACCAAGCGCCACTCTGTCAGCCTCCGTCAGCATATGTCTCTGCAATAGAGGCATAGGGAACGTCTCCCTCGACTGCAATGTCTCTCGTATCTCCTCCTGCAAGCACGCAAAGCAAGGCGTCAGTCTTAAGCCGCATATACCATACTCAACATATCTATTGGACTATATCAACTAAACTTAGCATTTCAAATTGATCAAAACAGCACACTACATCTCTCGACTAGATTCCTGTAATCTCGGAGATAGCTCATCGATTCCTGCGTCAAACAGGACGCTAATCGAATCAGTTTGGCTAAGTAATTTGCCATCCCAAGCAAATGCGCCACTACAGGTGGTAAATGTGCCATTTCTGGTATATGCGCCGCAACAATCGACATATGCACCGCAAAAATGCATATGCGCCGCTACAGGCCACATATGCGCCATTCTAACGCATGCGCCGCATAAAGCCGCGTATGCGCCGCTAAATTACGGATGCGCCGCAGGAAGTCACATATGCGCAACTTCAGCAAATGCGCTGCTACATTTCACGCATGCGCGGCGAAAATACAAAAGCGCCGCTTAATTACGAAAGCGCCGCCAAAATGAACACATGCGCAGCTTTCACGCATGCGCTGCCGAAACAGGCATATGCGCCGTGAAATCACAAAAGCGCAGCTTCGCGAGGCATATGCGCCGTTCTGCGTTTCGGCGCATTCATTTCACCTATTTTCTACAAGCATTTATGACACCTAAACTCGACCCTAGGAGAATTTTTTCGAAGCACATACCGGGGGTCCTGCCTCTGCTGGCCGCCCGAATCGTCGGACTCGCTCGAATCGGTGCTCCTCGCGTGGAATGTCTGCTGCTCTGGCCGCCATGCTGCTTTAGGTTTGCTCTGAACTCTCCTTCTCCAATCCAGATCAACCAAGTGTGCAAATGACTATTCTTGTGGACCCAGCTCCTATTTATAGCCTCCAAAACCCTAATTCTGGCTAGGTGATGACTGTGACTACTTCCCGTGTCCGTTTTTCCTCCCGTTTTCTTCCTGCATCCCTGACCGCGTCCCTTTTTCTCCAACCTATCCTAACCCCTTCCTCGTCGTGAGATCGTCCGTCTCCACAACTTTCGCCGTTTTTCCCGTCCAATCTCCCGAGGGGGCATCCTATCGTCATTTAACCTATACCAGGGGCAAACTGGGGCATGTATCATCATTCAGACTATCAATTTCTTTGAAGCAATGCTGTAAACTGCATTGCATCAAAGAGGGGCAAAATGTATACGCCTAAAAATGACACAAATCATCCTAAATAAATATTCTAAATATTTATTCCCTTCTTCTATTAATTAAATAAATATTCTAAATTTATTTAATCGATTCACTGTTCCATAATTAAATAAATTCAATTTATTTAATTAAAATCCTTCCATTTGTCCTTCACAATTAAATAATCATAAATTATTTAATTAATCCTATTTCCTCTATCCTAAAGTTCTAAATTCAAAATTCCATGTCACCTTTCCACCTCACCTTGTCCACCTCATCAGGTTGCACATGTAATTAAATATATTTAATATTTAATTATCTTATTTTCCCTCACCCACATGGCCTATTTCTTCTCCAATCAGAGGTCAGTTAACCAATCAATCAAGTCTGTTAACTAACCTGTCAGTTGAGTCAAATCCTCAATCAATCCAGTCAGTTCCACAATCCACTCTTCTAACTGATCAATCAATTCTGTTAACATACCAGTCAATGGAGTTAACTCTCCAATCAGTTTTGTCACATCCCACCTTTCATGATGGAGCTGGGACACTTGTCACATTTCCACTGGTTGCACATTCCTCAACCATCCTCAACCGTTGATCTTCATATCTTCTCTCAACCGTTGATTCCTATTCCTCCGGGTCTATAAATGAAGCTTCATCCCTTCATTCTAATCATCCAGGCTTTTGACATCGTTACTCTACAGAAATATCACCAGCGCGCCTTTGGCACCCATTTGTCATCCACAAGCTTGAGATCACCATTGTTGCATTGGAGCTCACCTTCATTGCATATCACACCATAGCCGTTCACCATCGACTTCCTCCAACAGCTTTTAAAAGATTGCACTCTCTGAGGGCTCATCTCATCTGCGAAAGGACGATTCGTGATAGGCGAACAACAGAAGTTTCGAAACGGAAGAGGTTTGCTGTGTTTGTTCATTGCTTTGTTCATTTGAATCTTCTTTTTTTCTCTATTCTGTTGATGTTTGGGTCATCTGTTATTCATTTGATTGATGCACTATTTTACCCTCACAGTTTGATTGATAGATTCGATGATGCAGATCCAGAATAGTTCTTCAAAGATTTGACACAACTCAAACAGGATGGTCTCGTGGATTCATACATTATGGAGTTTCAAAAGCTTGCCATGTTGGTACCTAATGTTTTGAAGACATGACTGATATACCATTTCATTAAGGGACTCAAGGAGCTGATTCATGGATGTGTAAGAGCCTTGGATCCTCCAACACTAAGGGAAGAAATCAAGAGGGCTTGAGGAATTAAATTTTTAGCACATTCCAAACCCAAGTTCCAAGGAAATCCATTTCAAAAGGAGCCAAAGAAGAACTTTTCAAAGGATGAGCAAAGGAATCCCCTATTGGATTTTGAGACAAGGAACAAGATGCGAAGGAAGAAGTTTTGTTTTACATGTAGGGATCCATGGGTGCTAGTGCATAAGTGTCAAGGCAAGGCCAAGACATATTATATCAAAGTCTTATCTAAGGATAAAGAAGAGATTCCTAACACTAGACCAGAGGAAGGCACGGAGGATAGGCACAATGAAAGTGATGACACACAAGGTACAATTGCATTTCTTTATAGAGTTCTAAAGCATTATCCTTTTAGGATTAGAGGTGTGATCAAAGGACAAAGAGTATCTTCTTTGGTGAATAGTGGTGCTACAGATAATTTCATTGATGAAGGATTCATGGTCAAGAGAGGGTTGCAAGTAGAGGAATTTTGAGGGTTTAATGTCCTATTGGCGGATGGATTTAAGATAAATTGCACAAGGAAGATATCTCATATGAGCATTCAATTGGAGGACTACAATTTCAAGGATCAATTCTATGTGATTGGCATTGGAGAAATTGAAGTCATCTTGGGAATTCAATGGCTCAAATCTCTTGGGTGATATATACATGACTTCAGCAAGATGGAGCTAGAGTTCACTTCAAATGGCAAGCAAATCATATTGAAGGCCAGGAGGAGTAGTACCTCAGAAAGCTTAATAGCCAAAAGAATGGAGATCCAATTCAAATTTGAGGCAAGAGATTTTTAGCTAGTGGCCCCATCTAGATCTGCAATCATGGGAGGACATATGGTGAAGGTTGAAGAGAAGAGGGAGGAGCTAGAGGATAGTGAGACAAGGTATGAAGACACATTTGATTTTCTGACTCATGACAGTAGTCCTACTTCTTTCATGATAGCTACTTCACATAAGGAATGCATAGTGGAAGAGGTCTACAAGATGGATATTTGTGAATTGAACATAGAGCAGGAAGAAGATAGGAAAGAGGCAAGTCACAAGAAGTTATAATTTATCCACCATACCTCAAAATATGTCAAAAGAACTCAAGAGTTGTGCAATGATTGGCTACAATAGGCATGGGAGGCAAAGATGTTGGCAGCATAGGCAAGACAACACTTGCATGAAGTCAAAGAACAATGTCAATAACTAGACCAAGCAAGGAGGCAAAGGGAAGCACATCTACAATCTCTTTTTCTTCCAAGGGTAGAAGACATCATGGTGGAGCAAGAAAAGGAGTCTATGGAGAAGAGCAAGTAAGAGGAGTATGCAGATTTAGATGAACAAGTAGAGAGGTATGATTCAGAAATTTTTGCATCTGATTTGCATCATGAGCTATTTGGTTTTGAGAGCCCCTTGAAGGTTCAAGCAGTAGAGGAGATTGAAGATATTCAGATTATACTTAATGGATCAGCCACTAAAGTTATGGCTTCACTTGAAGAGGAAGTCATAAGGGATGATTCTTTGATCATTCATGGGGAGATGTAGAGTTGGATGCTACTGTGACACAATTCTATCATTCTATTGACCCTTTGGTAGCATTAGAAATTGTCCTATGTCCAAGCTTGGTGATGCATAATACCAAGGCACTTGCATTAGAGGAGCATACTTCCAAGATACAGTTGGTTCACATGCCGAGGTATGGAGATATTGTTCCTATTTTGTATTTTGAAGCACTGGGTCTTGTTTCACAATAGGTTTTGACCTTGGAGATGGAGGTAAGCACGATGCCATGGATATTCTAGCCCTAGTACATGAGGTCCTTTTGCATATATGGATGGAAGATGATTATTCTACTTCATGGTGTATGGATCTCATACTGAGTAGATGGGGGATAGCAGTGGTTTTAGAGCTGAGAGGAGAATTGGATCATCTCTTCATCTTGGGAGAGTAGCAAATTGATGATATCCTATCATCCATTGTTATGAGAGACATCCTTTGCACTATCATGGTGCTGATTTACCATCATGAGGTTACTATTTGGATTTATATCAGCAGCTTAGTGGGAGCAGTTATACACCTTCTTGCACTTATGTCAGGCATATTTCACATTCATGGGAGGTCTTCAAGAGTTGGAGGTTGGAGTGATGTTGAGGACTTTCTAAGATGCTTCCACTACCTCATGCTTTGCACATATGGAGTGATCATTTGAGATCTAGTTCGTAGCACTTGGGGTCTAGTTGGGTTACTTCACAACCTTTGGGACATGGATGATGATAGCATGAGGTAGCCAAGGCTTGGTGAAAGGTGGACATATTTCAGAGACTACACTCTTCACCACTTTTTGATAGGCATGTTTCTCTTCGAGGCTTCATTTATAAGGAGTGGCACCATGGGGGCTTTGGAGAGTGTTGCACTTGTGGTTATGGGATTACTTTTAGAATTTGGAGGATGGTGCTTGGTTGGGCTCGAGTGTGTATGGCTATGGCTACCGAACTTTGCTTCCCATTACATTCTTCACATTCTCCTTGGATGATGCAACCATCGGTGGAGGATTTATATGGCCACCGGGCATGCAAACGGATGGAGATATATGTCATATGACACTATCTCATAGGATACATACTTGTCATTGCTTGAGGACAAGAAATTATGAGAAGGGAGGACTATAATGTCCCCATTCTGGGAATGGTCACCATTAGAGAGAACTTGGGTTTATCACTTCACTCTTGGACTCTAGGAGGTTCACCTTGTGTTATGGAGATTCTCTTATTCATGCCAAGACAAGCATTTGGATGCCTTTCTCATAGTTTCACTTATGATTTCCTCATACACATCATTAGGGAGGTCACCCTTGTCATTATTTCATAGGCGCTTAATAAAAATAACATCTATATGCTAGTGCTTGAGGGAGGAGAAAATATAATAATAAATTATATCTTTAATTTAATTTATTTGGGTGGCTATATGGAGGATTGATGGTCAACTGTCTCATAGGGAAAACATATTCAAAATAGATGTGTTATTGCATGGGACAACCCTATTGAGGAGATAGGTGAATTGCATATATAAAGGAGATCATTTGGCATTGTAAAAAGATCATTCAATCATGCATTCAAATGATATTTGGAGTTTATCTCTTGGAGAAGGATTTGGGACAAAAACCTCAAGTTCTTGGAAGAAATTGGACAAAACCCTAACTTCTTCTTGTGAGGATTCTATGATGAGAATCCAAGTGCACTTCATCTTCATTTGGGAAAATTCATATCAGCTTTGAGAGCATATTTTGGTGGCATCTACCTCTAGGGCTAGAGCGCACCTACTTAAGGAAGGGTGACTTGCATCAAGGGCAGATTTGTGGCATCTTAAGGGTTGCTAGGGTTTGGGTTACAATAGAAAATTATAGCAGTAGACCTCCACCTTGCATGTCCTCCTTTGGAGACTTCATTCATGCATATTTTGGCATATTTTTGGTATGTAACTAATTTCTAGTATTGTTTGCTATGTATGAGGCTTGAGGCCATTCACCCTTGCCATATAATATTGTAATAGAAGACTACATTATTTAGATTTACTATAGAAAACCTGATTATTTATGTTGGAGTGGATTATCATGGTTGTTCATGTGTATTTCATGGTGTAAATCATCTCTATTCTTGGGAAAATCATTTATGATGCTTCATTTATGATTTGATGTGATGTTTATGGTATTTTATGAAGTATTGGTATGCTGAAAATATAAAAATCAGAAATTAGAAGTAGGGTTTGAGCAAAAAAATCAGATTTATTTCATGATATCCCATTTGGTATATTACAAAATAGAAGTCTTTCTACCTATCCACACTTCATAAGGAGTTTTATCAACAAGAGCTAAACAAGGAGATCTATTAATCAAATAACAAGCAATACTTTAGCCTCAAGCCAAAAACACTAGTCTAGCTTCACACCACTCAACATACTCCTAGCTCTTTCCATTAAGGTTAAGTTCATTCATTCTACTACCTCATTTTTTTGGGGAGTATAAGGAGTAATCTTCTACCCAACAATACCAACATGCTTACAAAACTCATCAAATTCCTTAGAACAATATTCACCACCATTATCTGATCTCAACACCCTTAACTTATAATCTCTTTATTTCTCAACTAAGGCTTTAAATTCCTTAAACTTAGTGAAAACCTTAGATTTAACATGCATAAGATAAAGCCGAGTGTATCTTGAGACATCATCAATTAATGCAACATAATATCAAGATTTTACAAAAGAGTCTACATCCACTGGTCCAAACACATCTGAATGAATGATCTCTAATAATCTATTAGTTTTATTAGTTCCAATAGTAAATGATGACCTAATTGTTTTCCAAAACCACAATATTCATAGAAATCATTTTTACCAATAGAATAATCAGAAAGACCATCAAACAACTTTTTATTAAGAATGGTCCTAAGACCTTTTTCACTTATGTGACCCAATCTATGGTGCCACAATAAACATGCATTTTTAGTGTCAATCACATTGGTAGAATTACAAAAAGTGGAAGCATTAAGCCTAAAAAAAGTCTTGATCTAAGATCTTTTAACAACCCCCAAATTCCCTCTTACCAACCTGCAACCAAACTTCTCAAATTTGACATGCATTACAGAATTATTTAACTTGGATATAGAAAGAAAGTTTCTTGCAAGTTCTAGAATATGTAAAACATCATCTAGGGTTTTAACCCTTCCATCACTGAAACACAACTTTACCTTTCCCTTACCAACAATCCACTTAGTGTTGTTATCACCAAGGAAAAACACTCCTTGTGGGGAGTCATATAGTAGGAGAAACTTGAATCAATAAGTCAATCATTATTACTAATAGTGTTAGCTAAAATAAACAAAGCATCATTATCATCATCATCCAAGGATTTTTTTCATGGAGGAATCTGCACTCTTTTTCTTGTTCCTGCATTCCTTCTTCACATGGCCCCATTTCCCACAATTCCAACACTTTACTCTGCTTTTCCCAAGGGTTTTAGAATATCCTTTAGACTTATCCTTCTTCTTATCCCCTTTAGGACCTTTTTCATTGGACCTTCCTCAAACCTGCAAGGCATCTTGGGAGCCTTCATTCATGGACTTTCTTCTCATTATTTTGAAAGAAATGTAGCAATAATATTATCCATATTTGGGTCTGCACTACTACACTAATAGCAATAATTAGATTTTCTCAAGATTCAAGTAAAGAACAAAGTAACAAGATGCATTTATCTTCCTCTTCTAACTTAACATCTACAAATGGAAGCTAACTTAAAACCAAATTAAAAGCATTTAAATGATCTACAACAAAATTACCATCCTTGATTTTAATGAATATAACCATCTTTTGGGATACAAATTATTAGTAAGACTTTTGGTTTGGAAAATATCACTTATCCTCTTCCATAACTTGTATGCGGTAGGTTCCTCAAAAACATTCAAAAGAATAGAATCTGCAAGACACAACCATATGGTTCCCCATGCCTTCTTGTCAAGTTTTAACCAATCTTCATCAAACTCTAGATGGCTTGTTGTCATTGGAAATTGCCAACCAATGATCTCTTTCTTCTAGGAGAACTTCCATCTTCAACTTCCACATCTCATACCCAGATCCATTGAATTTCTCAATATATAGATAGGAGGTAGAAGCCATGGTATATAATCTTCTTCACAAATCTACAAAAACCACAATGCAAAAGCTCCCACTGCAGCCAAAAACCTTCAACACTTAAGAGAAAGGTGTCCATCTCTCAACAAAGCCATTAGCTCTAATACCAAATGTTGGAAATTAAGGTAAAACTACTACAATATTAACTTTAACAAAATGTATGCAAACCTGAAAATAGATATCCAAGATTACCCACGGTGATGTTTAAGTGATTAGCACATTCAACAATAATAGTATGAAGGAATAAACACATAACAAGTGACAATATTTACATGTATAAACCCTTACAGGGAAAACTCCACACCGAAAGAGATCCAATGCTTGTATTAATCCTTCAAAGAAGTTTACATCAACACAACATTTCTCCCAGAATTTCATTAGCACTTCATTACTCCTCCAACCTGTAAAAGAATCATACTTGCTACTAACCCAAGGCACCATTATATAGAGATGTTGGATGTGAGAATACCACCATGGTATCTCTAAACAAGTGGTAAAACCACATGTAAAAACCATATGCCCCCTTTAGTGTATAGCCTTTCAACTTAGTAAATGTTAGGAATTTATAGGTAGATCAAACCAATTCCACATAACCCAAAGGAGATAATGATGAATACAATATTACAGATTTACCATAATGCAAAGATTAATAGAAAATCAACAAGATAACACAAGATATACCCTGAGAAAACCCTCTTTGAGGGAAAAACCCCAGCCTCCAAAAGCATCCATACTTAATGTATTATTCAGAAATTAGAAATTACAATACACTCATAGAGTCTCCATGAACACCTCTGCAACATCAAGATCCTCTACTATAACCTCCATGTATCCAAGCATGAATCCACACATCCAATGCCATGCTTTACAATGCGTACTCACAAGAGAAAACTCAATACAATGATAGCCTATCACACAGCCTGTAAAATAAGAGCCAACCTTAACCACTAACCTTGTGCTTTCTTTTATAGACTCAAGCTCACACAAATACAACTTGTGGTATTGGATAAAAAGAATGTGACTCAAAACCATGAGCACAAAACTATTTACCCCAATATTTATTATTTTATACAAATAATAAATATTTACCTTATGTCTCCCAATATTAAATACAACTTTTACAAATGATACCAAATAAATATTTAATGTGGCTAAACACATCATTTAAGATGCACCACAAAAGAATATTTATTTTACATAATTAAATTAATTAATGTTATGAAAGATGAACAACACCTTTTTCCTAACATTCTCCCACTTGTATACATTTCATAAGGGTCAATCAATGAAATACATCATCATAGGAAAACATGAAACCACCTAAATCTCCAACATACCCTCATGCTCCATCAAGATACCTGAAATAAAATCAAAGTAACCACCATCTCAAGCAAGAAATCCTCTCATCTTCTAATGTGCCACCTATGGAATAAAAGGAACATGTTAAGGTTGTCAAGCCCACTTTTTCTATGCGGTTATAACATGCATTACACATGTGTCATGTCCACATGCGTCATGTGGTCATGATACGAACTATCAAAAAATTTTCCTTACTACTATGAAAAGCCCCTCGCACGTATAAGCGTGCTCGGTGGTGCACGCTTAAGGCGAAAGCAATACAGCTATCGGCGGGGTACCAAGTACATATGCGCACACCCTACACAAGAAAATGCATGGTTTCCTGCTTTAGGTTAATCTCATGATTTACATTTGAACAACAGTCATTTTAGGTGATAGATCATTTTTCAGTAAAGCATGGTCATCTGTTCTTCTTTCCATTTTCTAGAATTTAATATTAATTTCTCCTCCTTCAGACTTAGCATTTTCAACCAAGCCCGTTCATTTGCCCTCTCTTCCTTTTCTTAGAATTTAATTTTGATTGTATTTCTATCACGTTCATTTTACCGTTTCTCTTAAATTTAATTTTGATTGTATTTCTATCTCATTCTCCTTCCCATTGTGCAAGATCTTCTTATGTTATCCTATTTTTTTCTTCACGTTCTTTATCGAACAACATTAACACTGTATCCTTTACATTATTCCTAATTTCTTGGTAAACCAGATCACTTAAACAGGGTTGGCTAACTTCACTCAACTCAGTCCCCCTAGGGTTCCGCTCTAGGTTTTAGTTCAATATTTGAATTAATTTTAATAATCACCCTATTCCTAAACAGGATTAACGGTAGGTTAAACTTACTTAATTCTCTTAGCCCTGTTTGGAGATGCCGCGCATTTTCTCCTCTTTGTTTTTCAAGGTTAGCTATTCTTTCTCTTTCTCTCTCTTTTTTTCAATTGGACATTTATTCTCTAAATCTATAGTTGAGTTTAAAATAGCCACTCTTGGATTGCCTGTGAGGGCTTGTTTGCGTTTAATTTTAGTGTCCTTTGTAAATGAAAGGATCATATTTTTCTCTTCATTTTCCTGTTAAGTAATTTGTGATAATTGTTGAAACTTCCAAGAAACTCTTACTTAAAATTAAAATATATTTTCCTATATTATAATTATATTTCTCCTTATAAATTTAATTTAAATATATATATGTATATATACCACCATTATCTCAGTTCACTTCAACTCACAATTTCATTAATAAGTTCCTTAACTGTAAAGAAAGTATAGAATATATATATATAATAAATAAATATATATATAATTTGTTAAAACTGATTACTATCCAATAATTCATTAAAAATAGAGCAATGAGTTAATTTATTTTTGCAAATATAAATATTATATTTTTGAATTCCAACTCTAAGTTTAAGCATCTATTCAATTCATATTATACAATATGCATAAATAAAACCCACTTTCCTTGATTTAAAATTTCCGTTTCAAGTCAAATGTTTTAAACTACATATAGTTTACCTTCAAATGAATAGTGAAAAGTGTATAGTAAAAGTAAATAGTGAATAGTAAAAGTGAATAGTGAATAGTGAAAAGTGAATAGTGAATAATAAATAGTGAATAGTAAAAGTGAAAAGGTCCCCATCCTAGGAAGAGACCCTCAAGGTGGCGGTAACTTCAAAAGCAATACTGCAACCCAAATTTCATTTCTTTCATGGTAGCAAAATTACAACTTCACTTATAACAAATGTAAAATTAATATTTCCACTAAGCTTGCACAGAAATAATACTTTTATAAACTTAATTAAAACATCAACTAACTCACAACTTTACAAGTAGAAGAAGGAACTAGATAATTTTAATATCCTTTTAAAAATAAATTTTCTTTTCCTTTTCTTATTTCTAAATGGTAAAACTTAATGAACAAGAAAATTACAACTATCAACCCAAGAACAGAGAGGATTTCCTCACAACTCCAAAAATAACAATTTATACAACAATAGGGGGATAATTTTCTCCTTTTAGAAAATTGACAAGGAAGGAGCTATTAAAAGATCCGGCTCTTCTTAAGACTTAAGGAAAATAAAATATTTTCTAAGATCTAATAATCTTCTCCAAGCTTCACAATAAGCTCCCAGAAAACCTACATATCACACAAGGGAAGAAACACCACACAAGCTGCTCTCCTCCCTACCGTAGACTCGCAAGAGGGTCACCCCCGAGCTAGGAAGATAATCCACACACCTAGGGTATTTCAAAAATCTACTTCACAATAAGGTATAAACAACACACCAAAACACACATACACCCAAGGGAATTTACACAACACAAAAACTCAACAAAGGTGAGTTTATAAAGTGTAGGGAAGTAGACTCACTCAACTCAAAGGTGTCATTCTTCTCAACATTTTATCACAACTTCTGTCATGGCCTCAAACCAACAAACTTTAACTTTTCTCATGGCCTCAAGCCATTCAAATACTAAAAAAAATCCCAAGGATATCCCAAATAGGCTCTCAAGCCTTATAGCCATTCTACTCAAAATCACAAACATGCCCTCAAAGCTTCCATATACTAAGAACAAGAATGCACCTGAGGAGGTTCACACCTTCCCTTCCCCACACATGATGAGCATTGTCTTCCAAGTGGAAGAAGCTCTTTCAAACACCCATCACAAACCCAAAATAACAGAAATACCACATAGACAACCTTTGCAAAACAACATTCATCAAACAGGTAACAGAACATACAAGGGTGAGTAAACTTGCTCACTAACCTTTACAAGCCCTATTATGGATGTAGTTGAAGAAGAGCTCCACACCTAGCCTCCTCTTCCAAGTTCTCCTTCCTCCAAAAGAAAATACTTCCTCCTTCTACACTAGGATCTCTCCCTTTTATAACTCTTTTCCATTATCCCAAGTGGGATTAAAAAATAACCCCTCATTTTCCACTATCTCAAGTGGGATTAAAAAATAACCCCACTCATTTTCTACTATCTCAAGTGGGATTTAAAAAATAACCCCACTCATTTTCCACTATCTCAAGTGGGATTAAAAAACAACCCCACTATCCCAAGTGGAATTAAAAAATATCCCCACTATCCCAAGTGGAATTAAAAAAATCCCCACTATCCCAAGTGGAATTAAAAAATATCCCCACTATCCCAAGTGGGATTAAAAAATATCTCCACTATCCTAAGTGGGATTAAAAAATATCTTCATTCATGAAGGACCACACCACTTCATGGGGACTCTCACCAAAAGTGAGGGAACAAAAAGATAAGCCCCTCCATTATTGGTGGACCATGGAATCATTTCAAGCCTTGGTAATGGAGAAGGGATGGGTTTGAGTGTTGATCCCACTCATCCTATCCTTCCCATGCTTCCAAATTCGTCACTTAACTTCACTGTGAAGTTAAGGTGACCATACGGAGGTTAACCAAGGGTTACCCAAGTCAAAATTGACCCTAGACCCATGAGGTATAAACTAGAGTCAATTTAAACTTAGTTAGGACACCTAGGGTCAAGTTAAGACACAAGAAAAGAGTCTCAAAAATTTAAATTTAAAAAAATAAAATTCAACTACATTTCTTACAACACAAATCATAATTCCAATTTACAAGAGGGTAGACCTAACTCATTCAACCTCATGAAAGACACATTACAACATTACAACATTTCAACAAACACAGAGTTAATATTGGTTCCTCATGGAACTAGATCGGCTACACAAGGAATTACAACATAAGGTGCGGAATGATCTCCAATATATGTGGTTTTGTTTGAACTACCTGCACACTCAACCTCAAAGTTAATTCCACATATACATATCATAGCCAAAGCAAATTTAATACATGCATTTCTAAAGCATACCATAGTTCTTATAAACATAATGAAATCACATGACAATCTTATTTCTAACATCACCCAATTAGTTTCCCTGTAATGTAAACATTAGACATCACCCAATTAGTTTTTCCTATAAAATAAACATCTATCTAACATCACCCGATTTGTTTTCTCTTAAAGCAAACATCTAACTAACATCACCCAATTAGTTTTCTTTTAACATAATAAGGTTTAATAGTTTGAAAATCTGGGATCAACAGTCCCACAAATGTAAAAGTATCAACAACAGTAAGGTAATTAGTCACATGTACAGGAATGAAAAAGTGTAGGCCTCACAAAGGTGAAGATGCACCAATCCAAAGAACACTAGCATCAAATCCAAGTGATAACAAATTATCCAAGTAGCTATCAAAGGTAAAAACCCACATGACTAGAAATAGCACCACAACATATGCTAATACATCCAACCATACATACCTCATAGGTATCAACAATATCAATAAACTCATGACAAACAACATATCAAACCCATATACTGCAGTAATAAGCTCCATGTATAAAACCTATCAATGAAGAACACATACATCCAGGAGCTCCCACTGCATGTGTACTGTCAAATCTGAAAATAGATCCAAGATATACCAAGTCTACCAATCAACACTCAAACTAATGTGTGGCTAATCAACAAGCCAATGTAGTATCAAGAACACTCACAATGATCCACACATGCAAGAGAAAACATTGCATACTCTCTCACAACATGTCATCATAACTCTCCCAAGTACAACCATATCAACATGATCCTCCAAGAAGTAGCCATAAGACAAAGGGAAAACCTGTAAATCATAATGTCCTACTAATGAAGGGGGTAAATCATAAAACATACAACAACAGAAAATATCACACAGAAAATAGAATATTTATTTATTGATTTGGACTACTCATTACATTACAGAAGCTCAATTACAATCAGAGGAATCCATCCTCCACAGACTACAACACACTACAGCTACACATCACTAGGCTTTGGAATATTCTGCCTTCTGTAACCCCCCAAATTAGCTAGGATTTTTATTTTCCCTCCTATTCTTGACTCTACACTTTCCCCTTTCTCTCTACTACTGCCTAGGGTTCCCAAAATAGTCATAAATAGAACCTTTTGGTGGCTTCCAGCTAAATTTCAAAATTTGCCTCCCTCCAAAAGTAGGTCAACTTCTGGGAAGCATAACTTTTGATCTGGGTGTCTGATTGATGAACCGTTTTAGGCGTCAGAAAGCTCACGATGTGAACTATCATGTCGCAAATTTGTAAATGGATTTCCATCAACTTTTTAGGATGTTATGGGATGTTTTAGTGCCTCATATCTCATTTCAAAAAAATTTTGGGGCTTTTCAAAAAACAAACTTTAATATCTTTCAGCTCACAAATGATCTTTGCCCGATTCCTTCGCCAAATGTCTTATATTTCAGTTATGAAGATTTCTGTAATTTTTTGCTTCAATCCATGTCCAAATGCAAACTTTCCTAAAATAGCAAGTAAACTTTCCAAAACTGGCAGTTTGCTATTTTTAGCAGTTTGGAAAAAACTGAAAGTCCTACATCATTATTTAGGAGATTATGGAACCAGAAACACTAATTATGGAAAGAAATGAAAACAACTACAATGATTTTGAATCAACTTCTTTTTGGGTGATCCAAGATTGCCCTTACACCACTAGATGCTCCTGCATCAGACACCTAGGGTAATTTGAGAAGTGACACTGTCACGTCTCGGGTGTTTGTTTGAGGAAAACCCAAATGGTCAACCTCTGCCTCAGACAACTAAGAAGAATCTTCAACAAGCCTTCCTTTCCATTTCACTAGGTATTCTTCATATTGCATGTTCCAAGTACTTCTTCCCACATGGCTATCCAAGATCTCTTCTATCTCCTCCATTGAAGTAGATGCCTAAATACTCCACTGTGCTTTTGTTAGTCCATCCTTTGTTCCACCTTCATGATATTTTGATAAATCAGCAATGTTGAAAATAGGGAAAATATTGATTCCACTTGGTAGCTCTACCTCATATGCATTTCCTGAATCATGCTTGTTTAGGATTCTGCATGGTCCAAATTTCTTCATTTTCAACTTATTATAAGTTCCAATTGGGAACCTTTCTTTTCTCAAGTGAACCATGACTTCATCTCCTACCTAGAACTCCTTATATCTCCTCTTCTAATCTGTCTTAGCCTTGTACTAAATATTCATCTTATTAATGTGCTTTCTCACCTTTTCATGCAAATTCTTTAGGTGTTCTACAAAGTCTTTGGCCTCAGCACTTGTCTTTTCTCCTTTGTCCAGCTTCCTTAACTCTGAAGCATTTCTTAGACTATTTCCATATACAATTTGGAATGGTGATTTACTAGTACTCCTATTGACAGAATTGTTATAAGTAAATTCTACCTGTGGAAAAATCAAATCACATCCCTTGGGCTTATCTCCTACTAAGCATCATAGCAGGTTACCCAAACTCGTATTCACCACTTTCGTCTGTCCATCAGCCTGTGGATGGTGTGCAGAACTGAACTTCAAATCTATCTTCAACTTCTTCCACAATGTCCTCTAGAAATAACCAACAAACTTGGTATCTCGATCTGAAACTATGCTCTTAGATAGACCATGTAATCTCACCACCTCCCTAAAAAATAACTCTACAATATGAACAACATCATTAGTCTCTTGCAAGGAATAAAATGTGCCATCTTCGAGAATTTGTCCACCACCACAAAAATAAAATCATGTCCTCTATGTGTGATGCAGAGGCATCCACACTAAAACCTAAACACACAGCATGGATGTCCGCAACCCTTCATCATCATCATCATCATCATCATCATGTTTTCCTTAACACTGTCAGCATCATCATATTTACTGTCGCCGACCGATATCCTCCTGCAGACAAGCCTTCGCACTTTCGCCTGCCAGCAACATCATCATATTCGGCAGCATCATCATGTTCGGCAAGCGCGAACATCCTCCTGACGTCCACTGTTCATCTCACCGACAACTTCGACCTTCACTATCTTCAGCATCATGATGTTCAACATCATGTTAATCAGCAGGATATGGAACATCCGGTTCCTCCCATATATCCTGATGATGACAAACCTTAACTCCTCGCACCGTCCCCTCGATGCTTACGTCACCCCGATATCCTGATGACGTATATCCTGATGATGATGACGTCACATGCAGCTCCTCAATATCCTGCTGCTCCGAAATATCCTGATCTTCTACCTGATGCCGATACGCTCCTCCTCGGCAACTCCTGATGATGATCACCCCGACGCACACCCACTTCATGTAATCGATAGCCTCATGCTCATCTCCACTTATCCGGATGACAATGCCTGAAGCGACTGCAGGATATTCACCAAATTATCCTGATGATGCCGTTTTGACAAATTTCCAGCCTTAGCGGATTTTCACCGTTCTGATCCGCCGAACCTCCTGGGTGACCCGATCCACTTCCAGGGTGATCTTCCACACTTTAATCTATCAGCTCGGCCTAGCACATGCCCATGCTAGGGTCTTCAACACCTTTCAACCGCGATCTTGCACACCTGCATGCGAACAAACAAACTAAATCCTACCCTACTATACATAACCATTCCACCGATTCGACGAATCAACCGGTGGAATGGATCAGCAAATCCATGAAACCACCAAACCAGCAAATTGATCAAACAATGGAATTCAACAGAGGATGAACACAAACAGGATCACTTTATTTGATTTCAAAAGATGCAAATACAATGATCAGTCTCTCTCTCAGTCTCACTCTCTGCAACCTAGCTCGATCGATATATCCAATACCAACCGATCCTCATGCTTAAATAGATTTTCCTGCGAGTACTACTGACCCGACTCCAAGCGGCTGGGAAATCTCTCCAGGCGGCTGGGAGATCCAACCGGTCCTACAGCATGACAGCTGTTCTAACAAACTAACTAAAAATAGTAAAACATGGTCAGCATGATCTTAGTATGATCAGCATGACCTTATTACATGCATTGGTCTTATCAGACCTTCTTGAAAACATAAACAAGACTCAAACTAACTAACTGCCTCATGAAGGCCAGCTGTCAGGTAGGTGATCCTGCACCATACTCCCCAACAGAAAAGAACTCATGTCCCATGAGTTTGGGTTGTGGAAGTCCTCCACCTGTACACTTTGCCTTAGCAATATGCTGATCTGTTCCAGCTTTGTCCTCTGCTGGCTCTTGGCTGCTCCAAAACTTCTGAACTGTAACTTGCTTTCTGGCAAGTAAATCCTCATGCCTGTCAATGTAGGTTTTTTTTTCACATACCCGGTGTTTGGCAGTTTGTCTGACCAGAACCTCTGTCTGAACTGCCTCTTGAACTTCTGAAATGTTCAATCATGTCTTCCTTTCAACCGTTATAGGACAAACAATAGTCCCAACTATGACAACATCCTTGTCATTCCTCTCAACTGGTTGCTGTTTGCAAACCTGTTTCTGCACCTGCTGCTGACCTCTGTCAGTCAAAACTGTAACTTTCTTCATCCTGTTGTCCTTAACAACTCCTTTTCCTGCAGTATCCTCAACTGCCTTTATGCCTGCTCCTATAGGCATCTGCACAAACTCCTTCTTTCCCATTAGAATGATTTTGGCTGCCCCCTGTGCTGCAGCATCTGCCTGCAATGGCATCAACTTCATAGTCTTCCCATCTTTCTTGATGGTATAGGTATTAGCATACCCATCATACAGTACCCTTCTATCAAATTGCCATGTTCTACCCAACAGTAGGTGACAACATTCCATGGGCAAAATATCACACAAAACTCTATCATGATATGCTCCAATCTGAAAATCCACATATGCCTGTTCATAGACAAAAAGTGATTGACTATCACTCACCCAAGATGCCTTGTAAGGGTGCTGATGTGGAATCCTTTCCAAATTCAGTTTATCCACCATTTCCTGAGATACCATGTTGTCTGTTGAACCAGTATCAATGACAACCTTACACACTTTACCTTTGCTCTTGCATATGGTCTTGAAAAGAGCTCTTCTTTGCATCAGATCCTTTGATGCCTGCAAACTAATTCTCCTTAGCATCAATGCTTCTCCCTCCTCAGGATATCCATAAAGTTCAGGCTCCTTATCTCTTTGATAAGTGTTTGAACTCTGCACACTTTGCTCTACTCTCTCTTCTTGCACAAGTTGTACTCTCTTGTCATTTGTTCTATCATTTCTGGATGATGAACCCTTGTTCTCTGGACATTTGAAAGATGGATGACCAAACTCACCACAGGTGTAACATTTTCCTGAAAATGGAGTAGAACCTCTACCACCTCCAAATCTGCCTTTATTACCTTTCCATCCACCTCTGAAATCAGACTGTCCCTGTCCTTTACCAGTGTCTTCGTGACCCTCATTGGTTTGCTTTTGTGTAGGGGCTGATCCTCTTCCCCTCATATTGTTTCCTATTCCTCTCATGGACTTATCTTGTCCTCTATTCATCTTTTCTTCAATCCTAATTGCCATTTGATAACAATCCTCCACATTCTTAGGGTTAGCTAAAACTAACTCATCCTGTATGTTCAACCTCAAACCAGCCAAGTACCTAGCCACCTTTTCTACCTCATTCTCATGATGACCAGATCTTATACTCAACTTATAAAACTCCTCAGTATATGCCTTCACATCCCTTTCCTTCTGCCTTAAAAATTGCAGCTTCTTAAACATCTGAATTTCATAATCCCTTGGCAAGAATTTACCTTTGATCCTTGCTACCATCTTATCCCATGAAGTGATCTTTGACTTCCCTTGTTTCCTTCTCTCAGATTGTACATAATCCCACCATACCAAAGCATGACCTCCTAACTTGGTCTTTGCAATCTTTACCTTCTGATCCTCAGCAACATCTTCACATTCAAAGTGATTATCAAGTGCAGCAATCCAATCCAGCAACTCATCTTCATTCAAACTTCCATTATACTTGGAAACATCAACCTTTACCTTAGGTTTATCACTCTGCACTGCCTTTAACAGTTTTGCCAATCTCTAGTCTTCAGCATCCAGATCTTCAGCTACCTCTTCATACTCTTCAATAGTATCTTCATCTTCTTCAGATTCACTGTCTTCCACTTCCCTCTTTTTGTTCTTTTCCAGGGCTACAAGCCTGGCTTGAAGTGCTTCAGCAAGCTCCTTCATCTTCCTCATCTCTCTGGCATGTTTCTCCTTCATCTCCTGCAATTCCCTTGCAGTACCACTACCTTTTGGAGGCATTTTGTCAACGTCTCAATCAACACACAACACACAATCAACTCTACCTCTGCCCTTTCGGTGACAGAATCAACACACAACAGCCCAGACCTTTTGCTGAGCTCTGATACCACTATGATGTAGAGGCATCCACACTAAAACCTAAACACACAGCATGGATGTCCGCAACCCTTCATCATCATCATCATCATCATCATCATAATGTTTTCCTTAACACTGTCAGCATCATCATATTTACTGTCGCTGACCGATATCCTCCTGCAGACAAGCCTTCGCACTTTCGCCTGCCAGCAGCATCATCATATTCGGCAGCATCATCATGTTCGGCAAGCGCGAACATCCTCCTGACGTCCACTGTTCATCTCACCGACAACTTCGACCTTCACTATCTTCAGCATCATGATGTTCAACATCATGTTAATCAGCAGGATATGGAACATCCGGTTCCTCCCATATATCCTGATGATGACAAACCTTAACTCCTCGCACCGTCCCCTCGATGCTTACGTCACCCCGATATCCTGATGACGTATATCCTGATGATGATGACATCACATGCAGCTCCTCAATATCCTGCTGCTCCGAAATATCCTGATCTTCTACCTGATGCCGATACGCTCCTCCTCGGCAACTCCTGATGATGATCACCTCGACGCACACCCACTTCATGCAATCGATAGCCTCATGCTCATCTCCACTTATCCGGATGACGATGCCCGAAGCGACTGCAGGATATTCACCAAATTATCCTGATGATGTCGTTTTGACAAATTTCCAGCCTTAGTGGATTTTCACCGTTCTGATCCGCCGAACCTCCTGGGTGACCCGATCCACTTCTAGGGTGATCTTCCACACTTTAATCTATTAGCTCGGCCTAGCACATGCCCATGCTAGGGTCTTCAACACCTTTCAACCGTGATCCTGCACACCTGCATGCGAACAAACAAACTAAATCCTACCCTACTGTACATAACCATTCCACCGATTCGACGAATCAACCGGTGGAATGGATCAGCAAATCCATGAAACCACCAAACCAGCAAATTGATCAAACAATGGAATTCAATAGAGGATGAACACAAACAGGATCACTTTATTTGATTTCAAAAGATGCAAATACAATGATTAGTCTCTCTCTCAGTCTCACTCTCTGCAACCTAGCTCGATCGATATATCCAATACCAACCGATCCTCATGCTTAAATAGATTTTCCTGCGAGTACTACTGACCCGACTCCAAGTGGCTGGGAAATCTCTCCAGGCGGCTGGGAGATCCAACCAGTCCTACAGCATGACAGCTGTTCTAACAAACTAACTAAAAATAGTAAAACATGGTCAGCATGATCTTAGTATGATCAGCATGACCTTATTACATGCATTGGTCTTATCAGACCTTCTTGAAAACATAAACAAGACTCAAACTAACTAACTGCCTCATGAAGGCCAGCTGTCAGGTAGGTGCTCCTGCACCAATGTGTCCTTGGTAAACCAAGAACAAAATCCATACTAATATCATTGCATGGCTTCTCTGGTACAGGTAATGGTTGATATAGCCCTGTATTTTAACTTGTTCCTTTTGCTATCTGACACACTCTGCAACTCTGCACAAATTTCCTCACATCTTGCTACAATTGTGGCCAATAATAATTTTCACCAACAATAGCAATGGTCTTATCTCAACTAAAGTGTCTAGCCAATCCTCCACTATACTTCTCCTTTATCAGGTTCTCTCTCATGGAACTCCTCGGACTGCACAACTAGCTTCCTCTAAACAACATGCCATCTTGGATTATGAAATCCAACCATTTTGTCCTATCCAAAGTAACAGGTTCCAGGCAAGCTTTCCAAGCCTTTGCAAAATTTGGATCTTCAGGATACAAACTTTTGAGCTCATCAAACCCAACAACCTCTATCTTCATTTCTATCAACAAATTTTGCCTTTTGCTTAAGGCATCTGCAACTCTTTTGGACTTCCCACTCATGTGCTTCAAAACAAAAGTATAACTCTACAAAAACTCAACCCATTTTAAGTGCCTTTGGTTCAACTTTCCTTGACTATTAAGATATTGCAAAGCCTGATGATCAGTATATAAAACAAACTCTTTTGGCAACAAATAATGTCTCCATTTCTTCAAATCCTGAACTATTACATAAAATTCCTAATCATAAACAAAATACTTTTTCTTGGCATCATTAAGCTTCTCACTAAAATAGGCAATGGCCTTACCTTCTTGGCTCAAAACAACTCCTATAACACTACCACTAGCATCACAATCTGCCTGAAATACCTTATTGAAATCTGGAAATGCCAAAATAGGTTGCTCTATGACTTTCTACTTCAAAGTATCAAAGCTTTTGTTTGCTCCTTTAGTCTATCTAAACTCTTTTCTATCCCCTCTCATTGTATCAGTTAGGGGTGCACAAATGCTACTAAAATTCTTGATAAACTTTCTGTAAAAACTTTCCAAACCATGAAAATATCTTACCTCTGTAGCACTCCTCGGTGTAGGCCATTCAATGATAGCCCTTACTTTTTCTGGGTCTATCTTAAGACCTTCCTCTGAGACAAAAAAATCCCAGGTATACCAGCTCCTTCTTTGCAAAACTACATTTCTTCAAATTAATCAACAACTTCTCCTCCCTTAGCTTCTCTAGAACTCTTCTAATATGCATCAGATGCTCATCCCAAGTCTTATTCAAAATCAAAATATCTAAACAAACAATAACAAAACTTCCTAAAAATTCTTTCAGTACCTCTTTCATGAGCCACATGAATGTACTCGGTGCGTTGGTTAGCCCAAATGGCATGACTAACCACTCATACAAACCCTCCTTTGTCTTGAAGGTTGTCTTCCATTCATCTCCTTCTCTGATTCGGATCTGGTGATACCCACTCTTTAGGTCAATCTTCGTGAAGTACTTAGCTCCACTCAAACAATCCATTACGTCATCCATTCTTGGCAATGGAAATATGTACTTGATCATGATCTTATTTATGGCTTGAGAATCTATACACATTCTCCACTCTCCATCTTTCTTTAGTGCTAGTACTACAAGTACCGCACATGGACTCAGGCTCTCCCTTATTAGTCCCTTCCTTAACAACTCATGAACTTATCTATTCAACTTTTCATCTCTGCTGGACTCATTCTATGGGCTGCCTTATTTGGCAAACTAGCTCCTGGTATCAAATCCATTTGATGACTTATCTTCCTCACTGGTGGTAAACCTTCTGGTACATTATTAGAGATAATATCCTAAAATTCTTCCAACATATTTGAAACTTCTGCTGGTACATCTTCACATTTCTCTTGACTAATCTTAGGGATCAATGCAAAGCAATGATGCTCATGCTTCATACCCTCCAAAATTTTCTACCATCTACCAAGCAAATTCTGGTAGTACTACATACCTTTTCTTCCACCTCCTTCAAGGGCTTCAACTTGTGATGAACTCCATCTTTTGTTAATGAATATGTGTTTGCATGGCCATCATGGACAGCTCTCCTATCATACTGTCATGGCCTCCCCAATAGCATATGGCATGCATCCATCGGTATGACATCACACAACACCTCATCATGGCAGTCCCCAATCTTGAACTTCATTAAACCCTACTCATTGACCAAATTTCTATGGTCCTTCTACAACCATGCAATCCGATATGGATGTGGATGCTTTCTTCTTGTCAACTTCAACTTGTCAAGCACCTCCTCTGAAACCAGATTGTCAATGCTTCCACTGTCAATAATAATATCGCAACACTTACCTCACATTTGTACCTTGTACAGAATAAAATCTTCCTCTGATTTGGTTCTTTCTCCTCATTCAACAATGTTCTTCTAACAACTAGGGTTTCTCCCCTTCCAACATCTTTAGAATGCTCAGATTGTGCATCTTCATCTACATGTGCAACTCGTGCATTACCTTCAAGTCTTCTATTTGTCCTTCCTTGATGTTCTAGACACTCGTATGCTCAATGCCCTTCTTCTCCACATTGGAAACAGGTTCCTCTGAAACCTCCTCTTCTAGGTCCTTGTCTAGGTCGGCCTCTTCCTCTTCCTCTTTGCTCACCATTGTTCTAGTCATGAGGGTGGTAGGCATTATCTCCTCTTTGATTTTGACTGGTACCAGCTTCTTCACTTTTATTTGAATCTTCATTTCATCCTCGATAGGGTCTTCCACCAGTCCTTTCGCCTTGGCCTCTTCCCCTTTACTTGCTGTCGAATCTTTTATTCAACTTCTCTTCCACCTTCAGGGAAAACAGGTATGCATCTTCTATGGTGGTCATTCTGACTAGGCTCAACTCCTCTTCAATACTTAGCCTCAACCCATTAATGTAAAGGGCTACCTTCTCCTTGTTGGCCTCTGCATGGCCTGTCCTAATAGTAATCTTATAAAACTCTTCTGTATACTCCTTAATAGACTTGTTACCTTGCTTTAGTCCTTGTAGCTTCTTCAACAACTCCATCTCATAGTCTATAGGAATGAACTGCTTCTTCAATTTCTCCACCATCCAATGCCATCTGGTGATCTTTCATTTTCCTCTCCTATTCCTCTCTAACTGGACCTCCTTCCACCAAATACTAGAGTGGCCCTTCAACTTTGTTTTTGCAAACTTGACCCGATTTGGGTCCTCTATGTCTTCATACTCAAAATACTCCTCCATGTCATTGATCCAATCAATAAGCTATTCCAGATTCAAATCTCTAGAATAGGTAGAAACTTTGATCTTGGGCCTCTTTTTGATCTTAGAAATGGCCCTCAACAACTTAACTTCTACAGGATCTCCTACAGCATCTTGTTCTTCCTCAGATAGCTCTTCTTCAACTTCATCCTCGCTTTCTTCTCTTGTTCTCGGCTCAAACCCTCTTCACAACTCCTCTTGCAATGCATCGATTTGCCTTTGTAGGAATCTAAAACCCTCTTCCATCAAAGCATTCCTCCTAATACGATTTCTTCATGGAGGCATGTTGATCTCTGTGGCAAACCCACAACCTCAGGTCCTAGTGCAAACTGCCTCACGGTCAGTGATCTGTCTACACACTCAAGAACCCTTGCTCTGATACCACATGATGAATGGGGTAAATCATAAAACACTCAACAACACAAAATGGCACACAGAAAATAGAATATTTCTTTATTGATTTGGACAACTCATTACATTACAGAAGCTCAATTACAATCAGAGAAATCCATCCTCCACAGACTACAACACACTATAGCTACACATCACCAGGCTCTGGAATATTCTGCCTTCTATAACCCCCCAAATCAGCTATGGTTTCTATTTTCCCTCCTATTATTGACACTACACTTTCCCCCTTCTCTCTACTACTACCCAGGGTTCCGAAAATAGTCATAAATAGCACCTTTTGGCAGCTTCTAGCTAAATTTTGAAATTTACAACTCCCTCCAAAAGTAGGTCAACTCCTGGGAAGCATAACTTTTGATCCAAGTGTCCATTTGACGAACCGTTTTAGGCATTGGAAAGCTCGCGATGTGAACTATCACACTAGAGATGTATAAACAGGTTTCCATCAACTTTTCAAGATGTTATGGGATGGTTTAGTGCCTCATATCTTGTTTCAGAAATTTTTAGGGGCTTTTCGAAAAACAAAAACTTTAATATCTTTCAACTCACAAATGATCTTTACCTGATTCCTTCACCAAAGGTCTTATATTTCGGTTATGAAGCTTTATGTAAGTTTTCACTTCAATCCATGTCCAAATGCAAACTTTCCTAAAATAGCAGGTAAACTTTCTAAAACTGGTAGTTTGCTATTTTTAGCAGTTTGGAAAAAACTAAAAGTCCTAAATCATTATTCAGGAGATTATGGAGCCTATTTAGGGTAAAATTGGATTTTATTAATCTCTTGTTCTTTAGATGTTTGAATCTTCCTTTCACCCTAATATTAAAGGATCTAGGGTCAAGTGGCAAGCACTATCATACCCTAGGTCACTTGCAAATGAAGGGAAGCTTGGATTAAGGAATTTAATTGCTAATTTTCCTTCTCTTATGTCTAATTAACCATTAAAACCCTAATTATGCAAATACAACAACAAATTGATGAAATATGGAAAAAGCTCTTACAGATGGGAGTAAAATAACAAATCACAGAATACCTATTTTCAGGGTTCTGAGGAAGAATAGTTGAGGACACTGGTGCAGGTGCCCAAGTCTAAGGTACCTTCTTTTTCAGGGAATCTGGACCTCCTTCCGACACTGATCATCTCTATAACTTTTGTTTCCTAAAATCTATCTACGAAGGACATTATTGCGGGTGCCCTAGTCCTAGAAGTGCTCTTTTGTCCAACTTTTCTTCAGATCTTGAATCCTTGATGCCTGCCACTCCTTCCTACAACTCCACTTTTTTCTAGATGCGACACCTATAACCTACAATCACAAGACTTGGTTTGGGGATTGTCGTGTTTAGAGGCTTGCCTCAGTCAAGCCTTGGAGGACACTTAAGTCTCTGAACACCGTTGTCAGACAAAGAGTACATGCCCTTGTGAGGCAGAGGCAAAAACTAAAGGAATCAATGATAAAAACACAATGATATGTCACCTTGTAGTGAAGCTCTCATGGAGGAAGATGCTCTTCATGCCATGAGAAGATTGATGCTCAAATTTGCAAATATCAACACATAAAACATACAAGTCTGCTCTTGCAACACAATAGAAAACCTTGAGTCACCTTGAGAACACAATAGCTTGCTAGTCATCATCTAGTTTTCAAATGAATGCCTACACTTGCTTATATATGCACCTACAAGCATTCCCGCCAAGATTTTAAAAATCAAACTTTACTGTGTCTGCCAAAGAACCAACTAACGATCACTAACCGACACCTAGAAATTGGGGCTACTCAAAAATAGGGCAGGACTAGGGCATGGGTGCCCAAGTCCTGCCCCCCTATTTTAGGTAGGGTGCAGCTCAAGGGGTCCTCCTAGGTCTCAGTTGTCATGAAACCCAGGTCTCATTCCATTGGAATGCTAAAATATGAACTAAAATATCCTAAATGCATGCTAAAGACCTAGGAGCTAAACCTTATGAGGGAAAAGCCCCCAAGGGGACATTTTCTGACGTTACATTTAGCCCCCACTTTAATGTATGTATAAACGTGAGGCCAATACATGCATTAAAGTAAGGTCACAAACATAGCAAACACATCAAACATGAAGAAGACACGCCGACCGCAATAATAGGCATTCAAAACATAGACAAGAGAGTTATAGTCAGGTAGAACATGGAGAAGACAATCAATGCATAGAAGACACATTAAAACATAGAAGACATGCATGATTCTTTTCTTTTTTTTCTTTCATATATATGAAATGCAAATGCAAGTACTGGAAAGTAAATAGACCTTCCATAATACATGATGCACTCATCACACAGGTCTTTGTATATATGGGGCAACACACACGTAAGACATGTGAAACCTCCCAAAATGCATACTACATATGAGGCAACAGAGACGCCAACCAAAACAAGAATGCCAACACACACACTTGAAGACACAGAGAAAACATGGCAAACAAGTGATGGTGTGTTCCTATTTCTAGGCTCAACACCATCTTAGGCACATTACAGGCACACACCGACAATTGAGCTTCACCACAACAATCATCAAAGACACGCTTAAGGGTTGAGTTAGTCACAGAACCGCTCCCCGCCTTCGCAGAGGACTTTTTAAAAATGCAACCCCACCCATGTCATGAAGATGCCTTATAGTGAAAAGGACACATGGCATACCACCCCACCCGCATCACGAAGATGCCTTATAGTGAAAAGGAGATATGAGCTCAAAAGTATACAATCCCACCTGCATCACGGAGATGCCTTATGGTGAAAAGGAGGTATATGCAATAGATAGATTGATTGATTGCAAACAAACTTAGGATGTAGGAAGTACTCATTGTACTAGCCTACACCTGAGGACAAGCACATTGCTAACATCTACAATAGACAACTTACCTTATATATGCCCCCACCTTAAGGTGGTTAATATCATGTATCGATATCAAGCACGTTAAGGTAGGAAGAAAACACACAAGGGAACATCGACTTTCACAAAGCCCATGCCCCCCAGAGGTGACATGTACTTTACGATCACCAAATGTTCCCACAAACACATCCCTACAAGAAACATGTTAGTGTCTACAACATCATGATAAACAACAACAGCAATGCATATGAAATTTGAGGTATGCGAGTTTCAAGGTAGACAAAGTGCACAGAGTAGTAATATTGTTTATGATTTGTAAAACACCATCAAAATCATCACTACATGGATGCTTCCACTAGCCAAGCATCAGATAAGAAATACAACCCCATTGTCATATTAGGAACTAAGTCCATTTTTTGATTGCTCTCGAAAGGGACACTAGGTCTGCATCAGTATAAATGTTTTTCATCATCCACCCACTAGATGGAAACACTAAAGGAAGGGAAACAATAAATAAGAGAGGAGAAACAAGTGTCATAGGGACAGTCATGTAGGAGGGTGCCCCCAGGTCACCAACCATGATGCTATGTCCGTAAGACACAACACTCAACAATGAAATCAGAGAGAGAGACAATATAGAAGAATGATGATACAAATAGGTCACAATAGAGGTGGTCTCCTGGTATCTCAGACCTCACAAGAGAGTCAAGGGTCATCCCAGGAGGCCTAAACAATGCATAACACATTACGGGGGAAGCACATCACAAGAGAAATAAAGGGTTAGAGATACTTACCTGGTAGCACCATCATTAAGAACCTGCATATCTAGGATATCTGTTATGTTGTTTTGATCTTGTTGAATTGATATTAAGTGTAGGATGATGGGAGGAGTTCTTTTCTTTAAAAGGATTATATCCAATGCCACTTGAGTAATGTGTTGAAGCAGATTCTATAGGTACTCTAATTCCTTGTTGATTTACACCACATCCCTTACCTACATAGTCATTATGTTTGTAAAAAAATTGAAATCCACGACCATATAGAGAGTCCAGTTCCTTAGAAGAAGGTGAGGCCTCGTAGGTATCATAATTTGTAGTATAAGTGAGGGTATTGTTTTTATTTTCTACCAAGGGCATTTTAGGTTTCTTAGGTGCTTCAAAAGATTGCTTATGTGAGATTGATGCCACTTTTGATGTGTCAAGGCTATTAATTTTATATTCCTCTATACTACAAGGATTAAAATCTAATGAACCCCAATCATCACCAACAAGTGCATTCGATGGTTGAGAGTCTTGCACAACATTATTCATGGCTAGAGACATTGATGAACCAGATCATGAAGTGTTTAATCTCATATGATTGTAATCTAGTTGTTGTTTGTCAATGTGTAGACAATTATCTGGTTCAGGATCGGTATGAATAGAATGAAGTTTACCTTTGAATATAAATTTGATTAAACAATGTAAGGTGGAAGGAACTGCCCCCAATGCATGAATTCAAGGTCTACTAAGAATCATGTTGTAAGATAAAGAACAAGGCATGACATGAATCTAAGTAGGCACAAGAATAGGTCCTACTTGTATAGGTAGAGTTATAGTTTCCACAGATTGTTGTCCAACATTATCAAAGCCATGAATGCTAATGCCATTTGGTGTGACTTGTGATGTGTCAACCTTGATTTTGTCTAGTAGGTCAGTGCTACAAACATTAAGAGCCGATCTAGTGTTAATCATAACTCATTTTACCAACGTTTTGTTTATTGTGACAGATTATAAGAGGATCATATTGGTTTTGAACTTTAATTGACGGTAATTCTTGTGGTTGAAAGATAATATCTATTTTTGTCGCATGCATACTATCCAATACAACTGCTACATCATTAGGCTTAGCAGTAGGTGGGACGATCACTTTTTGTAAAGCTTCTTAGAGCATTCCATGGTATGTAGGTGATGTTTGTATTAAATCCCAAAGAGAGATCTTAGCCTGAGTGGTGTGAATCTATTTGACAAGATCATACTCTTGACCACTTTTATGAGTAAGACGAGGTGGTGGAGGGAGCATAGGTTGAGAACATGGAAGAGAGATAGGTACATGCGGTGCTTGGTTACTTTGCTTATTATTACAAGTGTTGTATGTGTGAGCAATCACATTGTGGTGTGGTTATTGTAACACATTTTGAACACCTTGAATCGTAATCACTAGTTTTAAGCAAGAGGGTGCACTAAGTGCCCCTCAGACAGTCATTTTAAGATTATTGCTATGAAGTTTTTTAACGATTATTGAATTAACATTGTTTCCCTCTTGATTGCACCTAATACCCATCCCCAAAGGATTTAATGTGAGAGACCTTTTCTCATCCACTGATGCTACATCTTGGCCAGGGAGAGTAGTGGGATGAAAGGAAGGTACATCAGCATCATCATCATACTCTATGGCAGAAAAGGACTTTTCACTCTCATCTTTCTCATGAGTAATCCTAGAGATGAATTTGGTTAAATCTTCTAATATCAAAGGATATGCTCCTATGAGTAAGTGAAGCTACTAAAATCATGTGTATAACAAAGTAATTTCAACTCATATGTAGAACATATAGAAGCATCAATAACACTGATATAAGCTATGTGTTCTAGAACATGAGGATTCTCATTAGTGAAATTAGTGAAAATTTTAAAATCTACGATATACTCATGTAAAGATTTCAGAGATGAATAACATGAAGATGCCATAATGAAATACAAAATCATATTTTAACAATTTTCTAAGAGTATGCAAAAGACAAGTGCAAACTATATGCAAAATGACCTAAAATGCTTGATTTTTTGTACTTTTTCAATGCAAATATATGAAAGAAAAGGTGTTGTAAAGATGTTTATCAGGGGCAAAAAATAATATGTCTGATATCAGTCCAATACAGAAATAAGATCATTTACAACATACTTTTGATTCAAATCCAAGATAATGCCAAGTCAAACTATAGTGAAAATATGTTGAAATAGGTACTTTTTTCACCAAAACTCAATGCAACAAAGCATAACAATGGGTTAATACTATTAATAATAGCTACTTTGTGCAAAAATACCTAGCACCACATGGTTTTAGTGCCTCTTAAGGTCAAACCCTAGTGAAAATATAACAAAAATAGGCTATTTTTCATGGTTTTTCAATTCCAAGAGATAGTAAGAAGGGTGTTGTAATGAATTTCAGGAGGTATAGAAAATAATATCAATAATATCAGTCACCTCAATCCATAAAATTGATCACAACATGCTTGGAGTGCAAACTAGGTCAAACCCTAAGGCAAAAAAGGTCAAAATGTGTAGTTTTTCGCCAAATTTTCACTACAAGAACCTGTTAAAAGGGTGTTGTGGATTTTTTTATGAGGGGATGAAAATGATTACCCTGATAATAGAAAATTAATGCAAAAATATCTTTCACAACACACATATGGTGCAAGTTTGGAGAGTCGATAAGGCCAAATTTAGTGAAAATCATTGTTTTTGAAGCCCTAGGTTTGAAATCTTGAGACAAAATACTATGCAAATGCTTTGAAGTATGATTAATGATTAAATTTATTTAATCTTAGATCTGAAAATGATTTTCAAGCTTTAACATGCAAAATGCCCATGCAAATTTAATGAAAATGCACCAAGATTGCTAGTTTTTGTTGAAATTTTCTATGTAAAAATGCAAATATTTTAAATCTAAATTCAAATTAACACTAAAATGAAAGACTACAAACAAATAAAAATTTGAATGAGTCTCTAAAAATAGTAGAAAAATTTGATAAAATATTTTGCCTACAAACCCTAGATTTTGGAATTACTAGGTTATATAAAATTGATAAGATTTCCACAAAACCCTAGCAATTAAATGATGAAAATGCAAGGCAAATTTTTGATTTTTTGTATTTTTCTATAGTTTATATCAGATCTGATGCAAAAATCATGAATTAGGAAAATTTAGGAAGAATTGATGCAATTTAGTAAGCCAAACAATGCAATGTTTTTTGTATTTTTCTAAATTTTCAATTTTTTTGAATTTTTCTCAATGCAATAAAATAAATGACCAAATGAATGAATGAAATCACACCAAATCTGAAGACAACCACTCATAAAGTTGCAATTTAAGTCCAAAAATATGGGTTCACCAAAATGTTGTAATGAATCTTGCCCTAGTGACAGCGGTCGTGGAGAGATACACAACCAAAGACTCCAAAAGTCCTCCATGGTAAACCAAGATGTCAAAATCTCCAACAGCATGAAGATAACCATCTACTAACAATAGAACTTAGGATGTCAAAGTAATTTCAATGAAACAATAATCATACTCCAAGAGCCTCTCCAAGACACCCACAACCACTGAAGAGGATCATCCATCACTAATGATGAATCCATATCACTGCCAAAGCTCCCACTAAATCATGGAACTGAGATATACATGGCAAACAAAGTAACCATATCCTAAATGAAGATCATCCATAACCCTAACACAATCAAGGAATCCTGCTATAACATCAACAACTCCCAAAAGGTAATGTAAAACCATGATCTCCAAACTAAGAAGATAAAACCATCACTGTCAAAAGCTCACATAAAACCATGTATCCAAGCTATCCATGACATCATGATAAACATGCTATAAGTCTCAATAATTGACTATCTAGGCACTCTAATAATCCATCCTCTTATCTCAATGCAACATACCAATGTACAAATGACCACAGATGAGGCCAACTAACAAAGTCTTCATAAACACTTAATCAATCTTGTGGATCAAGATAGTCCACATACGAGTCATCTCACTGTAGCCAAGTGGTAGCTAATCTACAAAACTACATAACTCAAAGATCCAAAACACATGTAACATGCAGACTCATCATCACATTAGTAACATGCAAATTGAGATATCAAAGAAGATAACCTATAGAATCCAAGACTCAAACACCAAATCAATGCTAGATTTGATTTGCCAAACAATTCCACAACACAAGTAGCCATAATCAAGGAACTAATCAAGCATCTAGGAGATAAGAACAATCCCCTAAAACTACACCACAATAACACCTGTAATCATGAATCAAAAATCATATCCCATACCTGTTAATCGCATACATGATCATGTTGTGTCAATGCAAAAGTGTACTTGCATATCCATGACACCATAATCATCATCATCATTGTACTTGTACTCAACTCCCATTGAAATGAGACTCCAAGTCTCACACATGTATCAATCATGTCCTCAAACTAGAAGACAACATGTGTACCTATTGTTGGAAATAAGACAGATAACTAAGAGGGGGGGTGAATCAGTTATCTTAAATAATTTAACTTTCTTTTCTTCTTTAACAATAGTACAGTATCAAAACATATAAGCATAAATGAACATGAGAGCAGAAATGAAATCAACACACATAACACAAGGATTTTTATGTGGAAAACACTATTAAGCGAAAAAAACACGGGATGACTAACCCAAGATTGTATTCTCTATTAAAAGAATAAGAAGTACAAAATGGAACTTGTTAATTAGGGCTCACTGCCTGAGCACACTGCTCACAAGAGGCTCACTGCCTACAAGAGAATCACTGTCTATAAGGCATAAAGAAAGTAACCAGATGTTTGAACTGATTAGAGGCATCCACATATGTTGAGGTTCAATTCTGGTTAGGCTCAATAAACTGATCTACTACACTTCATTCTTCCTCTACTTTAGTGTTGCTATTCTGTCACATACCGGACTTGTATTATTGCTTCCACACCTATCTCTACCTTTCTTCACACATTATCACATACCACACACACCTTCATACCAAAATATATCTAGTATATATATTCGCATCAAGGATCTCAACATCTTTCTAGTCGGCATCCGGAATACTTAAGATTTTCCCAACATACTGATCTGTTGGCTGAATCCATGCTTACTATGTAATGCGTATCAAGGACATAGACATAAAAGTCATCAATCATGTCAACCAACCATGAATGATCCCTCAAGAAGCTTGACCACCATCAATTTCTCATCTGGATTAAGATCTGATGCTTTGCATGTTAGTTCTTGCTCAGTCTGCTCTTCCTGTCAGGAACCCAACACTTAGGTGCTCATATCTTTTCACTCTTTCATCACTGGAGGCTCAATCTCTAGAATGTGGTAGTCATGGTACTCCTCTTGACTTCCCCAAGTTCGTACTTTGCTGAGATACATCTTCTAAGAGATCCAGACCTAACTGTCAGACCTTGCTGCATGCTCTGTTCTTGTTCACTGGACCAAAACACTCTTCAATCTAACTTCCGGTATAGACATACTATGTGTTGCAAATGAGTGGGATGGACTTTGTTGCCATCAATGACAACACTCATGAAGCCACACAGTGTCTCTTGCCAACAATCTCCCCCTTTGGCATTGATGGCAACACTCAGTGAAAAATGACCGTTATAACAAACTCCCCCTTGGCTGATGCTCTATCTTATGTACACTTTTACCAGAGCTCCCCCTTAGCCAGATTCCACATTTTTCACTACTCTTCACTCCCCCTTTGACATCAATGGAAAAGGGTAGAATCCACACACCAAAATTTTCAAAAATTAGCCTATACATATCCGCATAAGTATATATACAAGTTATACTCACATATACTTAAGTATATCTACAAAGGTGGTCTTCAACTATATAACTTTTGTCGCCCAACTCTGATTCATCCTGTCCAAAATTGAAATGTGGCCACTTAATAAAAATGCAAAAGCTTCTACCATTTTTAAATCTATTGGATCACTAGTTCAGGCTGTAGTTTGAGCATCAGTTAGAGCCTCATGCATGGCTTCTAACTTAGGGATAATTATCCCTCTTAGTTCACTCATTCTGCTTATTCTATTCTTCTTCTCCTTCTCAAGCCTCTTTATCTCATTCATAGTGGCAATAGCCTGGCATTCTTGATTCATTATTGATGAGGTGAGAGGATCAAAATTTTGAGATAAACTTAATAGTTTACCATCTTGTTCTTCCACCTTCTTGGCAATGTCTGTTGTCACTGTGGACCAAGATAGACAAAATATGTATATTTCTCCACCATCTTTAAGAGCATTTTCTCAGCTCTTTATCACAATATCTAGATTTCTCCTATCATTTGCTATGAGTCCATGTACTTCAAAGAATCTCTTGCCCAAAAACTCTTTCTGGACTTTCTCTTCTTTTGATTTCTCCAAAGAATCAAAATGTGTGCTAACAGAATTGACAAGAGATTTTAGATTACCAGATGAAGAGGGCATAAGATCCTTCTAAAAGGATGGCATGATCTTTTCTAGTACACTAGATGCAATCTTTATCAGCTCATAGTCTTCCACGTGAGACTTTAGAAGTTTTTCTTTTGCTTTAGCTTGAGCAAAAGATGTTATCTTCATTGTCTGTACCGAAGAGAAAGAATCAAAATTGAGTGGTACTTGGAATAATTCTGGTTAATCTATCTCTAACATTTCTTTGTTCAAAAATCTCTTTACTACCTCAGTAGTGTCTCTTGCCAGAGACTGAATCTTCTTTCCTTTTGCCATCACAGAACTGTCATCTAGAATCTTCTCTCTTGGATCTTCTTTTCTTCCCTTTTCCTCTTCTTCTTGACTAAATTTCTCCTCTTTTCTTCCTTCTCTTTCAATTCCAGAGTCTACAGAGGGATCCAGAAGAGAGATGTTAACTTCTTCATGGGCTTCCTCTTCTGGAACAGAGGAATCCAAGTCCTTAGTCTTTTCTTCATCCATCTCTTTTTGCCTTTTTACATTTTTCTTAGAAGTTTCTTCTTTTGAAGTACTTAATCCCTCAATGTCCATGGTAGAGGGTTCTTCATTTATGTCCTCTATAATAGGGACATTGAATCTCATGAAGGCATTCCAAAGGATGTCTTTAATTTCTTTTGCCACCCTATCAGTCTCTCCAAGCATAAGCCGGTTCATTCTTGCTTCACTCTAGAACTCATCCTTGCAGTCCTTGAAGATCATGTTCATTTGTTGAGAGGTAATGGAAGGATAGAGTTGAATAGCAATCTGTTCCTGGATCTCTAGGTCCTTTGCCTTAGTATTGTTCTTTCTCATTTCAAGTTTCTTCTCTAGGATTTTGAGAATTAGATATATAAATTTAATGAATGCTTTATTATAGATGTTTAGATGCGTGACTGTAGTATCTTGCAAGATTTTTTGGTTAGCTTCACTACATTCATCATAGAATTATGTCATTGGTTGCAGATTTCCATCCACAGTGACTACCTTGATGACATCATCAATGGAAAGTGTAGGTCTTTCAACAAATTCTTCTGCTTCTTCTTTGTTTTTGCCGGTAGATGATTCCACTGAAGTTTTCTTTTTCTTCTTCATTTTCTTAACCTCCTCATCTATCTCTGTCTCTTCATCATCCTTGTGGCTTGTGTATGACCTTGTGGCCTTTGTCTTTGTTCTCTTTTCTCCTTTACCAGATGTCTTTGCTTCTAGTTTTGACGCTTTTGAGCTCTTAGAAGTGGCATGTGCAAAGCTCTTGGAGGATCTAGTCCGGAAGGGAGCTTGTACCAGATGACTTTCTTTTTCTGCTTCTTGTCTCTCTTTTTTTTCTCTTTCTACTTTCTCTCTATTTGCATCAACTGCCTCTTTGGAAATGCCATATCTCTTGGCAACTTCTTCTACTTCCCTTCTTACCTTTCTCTTGATCTCAGGTTGTCTCAGTTCAACATGAATTTTTACACTCAACTCTTGAAAGGTTCCAAACCTTTCTACCTCAGGGTCCTTGGGCTGGCTTAGCAAGTGTTGGATATGCAGCTAGCTTAGCAAGTGAGAGGATCAAAATTTTGAGATAAACTTAACAGTTTACCCTCTTGTTCTTCCACCTTATTGGTAATGTCTACTATCACTGTGGACCAAGATAGACAAAATTTGTATATTTCTCTGCCATCTTTAAGAGCATTTTCTCAGCTCTTTATCACAATATCTAGATTTCTCCTATCATTTGCTATGAGTCCCTGTACTTCAGAGAATCTCTTACCCAAAAACTCTTTCTAGACTTTCTCTTCTGTTGATTTCTCCAAAGAATCAAAATGTGTGTAATAGAATTGACAAGAGATTTCAGATTACCAGATGAAGAGGCCCTAAGATCCTTCTGAAGGATGGCATGATCTCTTCTAGTACATTGAATGTAATCTTTATCAGCTCACAGTCTTGCATGTGAGACTTCAGAAGTTTTTCTTTTGCTTTAGCTTGAACAAAAGATGCTATCTTCATTATCTATACTGGAGAGAGAGAATCAAAATTGAGTGGTACTTGGAATAATTCCAGTTCATCTATCTCTAATATTTCTTTGTTCAAAAATCTCTTTACTACCTCAGCAGTGTCTCTTGCCAGAGACTGAATCTTCTTTCCTTTTGCCATCTCAGAACTATCATCTGGAATATTCTCTGTTGGATATTCTTTTCTTCCCTTTCCCTCTTCTTCTTGACTAAATTTCTCCTCTTTTCTTCCTTCTCTTTCAATTCTAGAGTCTGCAGGGGGATCTAGAAGAGAGATGTTAACTTCTTCATGGGTTTCCTCTTCTAGAACAGAGGAATCCAAGTCCTTAGTCTTTTCTTCATCCAACTCTTTTTGCCTTTCTACATTTTTCTCAGAAGTTTCTTCTTTTGAAGTACTTAATCCCTCAACGTCCATGGTAGAGGGTTCTTCATTTATGTCCTCTATAACAAGGAGATTGAATCTCATGAAGGCATTCTAGAGGATGTCTTCAATTTCTTTTGCCACCTTATCAGTCTATATAAGCATAAGCTAGTTCATTCTTACTTTGCTCTAGAACTCATCCTTGCAGTCCTTGAAGATCTTGTTCATTTGTTGAGAGGTAATGGAAGGATAGAGTTGAATAGCAATTTGTTCTTGGATCTCTAGGTCATTTGTGTTAGTATTGTTCTTTCTCATTTCAAGTTCCTTCTCTAGGATTTTGGGAATTAGAGATATGATTTCAATGAATGCTTTATTATAGATGTTTAGATGCGTGACTGTAGCATCTTGCAAGATTTTCTGGTCAGCTTCACTACATTCATCATAGAATTCTGTCATTGGTTGCATATTTCCATCCACAGTGACTACATTGATGACATCATCAATGGAAAGTGTAGGTCTTTCAACAAATTCTTGTGCTTCTTCTTCTTTGTTTTTGCTGGTAGATGATTCCACTGAAGTTTTCTTTTTCTTCTTCATTTTCTTAACCTCCTCATCTATCTCTGTCTCTTCATCATCCTTGTGGCTTGTGTATGACCTTGTGGCCTTTATCTTAGTTCTCTTTTCTCCTTTACCAGATGTCTTTGCTTCTAGTTTTGATGCTTTTGAGCTCTTAGAAGTGGCAAGTGCAGAGCTCTTGGAGGATCTAGTCCGGAAGGGAGCTTGTACCGGATGACTTTCTTTTTCTGCTTCTTGTCTCTCTTTTTTTTCTCTTTCTACTTTCTCTCTATTTGCATCAACTGCCTCTTTGGAAATGCCATATCTCTTGGCAACTTCTTCTACTTCCCTTCTTACCTTTCTCTTGATCTCAGGTTGTCTCAGTTCAACATGAATTTTTACACTCAACTCTTGAAAGGTTCCAAACCTTTCTGCCTCAGGGTCCTTGGGTTGGCTTAGCAAGTGTTGGATATGTAGCTCCAGGATTTTCTCATCTACTTCATAGCCCATTGGCATAATCCAGACTATTCTGGGCTATACTGCCTCCATTAGGCATTGATCAATGTCTACCATGAAGCACACTATATCCTTGTATTTTTCAACTAGAGATTGGGGGATTCTCTCTTTGGCCTGCATCATGCCTTGGAAATTTTTGAAGTAACCCCAGAGTGTTGTACTTTGTGCCTTGGCATCACCAAGCCCATACATATAATCTCTTATTTGTATGGCAACCAGTCTGTCATTTTGCCATACCCAACCACTGGATCTGGGTAGCTCATTCATATAGTAGAAGAATAGACATAATATCAAGCCACCGTACTTAAATGAATTCTTCTTATCCTTCTTTATTTTCTCCAAATTCTCTAACAATTGGTTCAGGAGAAGCTCAAAAAGATCATAGTCAGCATTTTTCCTTAGCATTTCATATGCAGTATATATAGCAGTTCTGGATACTGAATTCTCTCTGCTGGAGTGATAGATTTTTTAACCAATTAGCATGGAGGCAAATTTGATATCCAGATCTATGATGTCTTCTATTGTCATTGTCCTCTTGTCAAATTTTGATCCGGTAGCCTCACTTACAGTTTGGTTTTGGACTGATTTGAGAGCAGGTAACCCACCAGATGAGTGCAATCTGGTTATTGCACTAATGGCATCTTTTGTGATCTTAAATGGCCTCATCAACCACATGAAGTTGTCATGCATTCTGCTCAGAACATATCGGACCCATTCGTCGTCTGCAAAATAGGGGAAATGGATGCAATGTCCAAAATGCTTATCCTAGATGGCCTTGTATTGGGGTTTGAGTTCGAATGATTCATCCATTAATTCCTTGTGATAGATATCCATCAGCTTGGATTCCCCAAGTTCCTCAATGTTGGCATGAATGTATACCTTAACATCTTCTACATGTAGAACCCCATGCAGAATGCTAGAGAATGTGCCTAGGGGATCCACTTCTAGGGATTTGTAAGGATGTTTCTTGAACTTAGGGCATAGCCTATCAGTGATCTTAACAAAATTTGGAGTAGCCATCATTCAAAAGATTTAGAGAGAGAGAGTCAAGAGTAGAAATACCTTTTTATGCTTCTAGGGTTCACGATATGAGCCAAAAGGACTGCTGGTTGAATCAAATTCTGTGGTTGATCCTTGAGAGGGTTGAAGCAATCTTGTTGTAGAGCTCTTTCTTTCTTCTTCTTGAATGCAAATGTGCAAGTGATGAACAAAAGAACCCTTTTATTTCTGCACAAACCCTAATTCCATATTGCAATAAATGCACTTCTTAAGTCATTTCAGTTTCCTTGTTCTGACCTTGTTCTGAGAGAGATCTTTCTGGATCACTGAGATGCACTTAGAATGATAACTTACAATGTATCTCCCTTCCTTGAATTATTCTATTTATCCGTAGATCAAGGTATTTCAATTTTGAATCATACTGGATCTAACTATGAAAATCCTGCTTTTACCAGATGACTGTCAAACCGGATCAATTTTGGATGATTAGCCTCTTCAAACTTCTTGCAGACCTTTTATATTTTTACCAAGGGTTATTTAGATATCTCTTTGAGAACTCTTCAATCCGCTACACTCCATGTGCCAATTTTAGGCACCAATTGACTGGCTGGGGGAAATTATTTTCCTTTGTGACTCCCCTTGAGCCAAAGCTCATCTATTTAGTTTCCAGAAGGAATATCAGCACCAGATTCTGGTGCGGATCCATCCCCAACATTTTCTGTACTTCTCTTCACCCAAATCTTGTTCATCTCCATTTAAACTTCATCCGCATTCACTTTTCCTTTTCCTTTGTCTTGATTTTGATTATGATGCACTGGACCCCTTTTATCCTGATTCTTACTTCTGCAAAATTTGGCAATATGACTAGATCTATTGCAATTGTAGCAAGCTATATTTCTTTGCATATTTGACTGATATCCTCTTGATCTGCATTGATTAGCCATATGTCCCATTCTATTGCATGCAAAGCATCTACCATTGAATGAATTGTTTATTTGCATATTTCTACATTCATGAGATTTGTGACCATACCTTTTCTAGTTAAAACACTATCCAGAGAAGAATGAAATAGTCTAATTCATTCTTCTTCTGCACTGATTTGCTTTATGACCAAAGTTATTGCAATTGTAGAAGTATCCATTGAAGGATGGATATCTTTGAGCATTTGGTTGTCTTACCAGAGGTCTTCTAGGCCTGTACCTTGGATTTCCTGATCCAGAGTTCTTCTGACCAGATCCAGAGCATTCACCTTTCTCATATCCCAAGCAATGCTTTTCATCTACCCTCTTTTGGCTTTCAAGAAGAACTTCAAGTTGAGCAGAGCTTATCTTGAATTTCTCTTTGTATTCATTTTCTATTTGATGATCCCTTTTAAGAGTGTCTATCTGATTCTCAAGTTGTTCTTCATTATCTCTGGCTTCTTCAAGATTGGATTCCAGATGCCTGATTATTCTATCCATCTTGTGGTAGTCTTCTGACTTCTCCTTGAGAGATTGTTTTAGATTATCTTCAATTTTTCTCTTCTCTTCAATTTCTTGGGTGAATTTCATAACCCCTGATTCCATTTCATGTCTTACCATAATGACCTCTTTTGATAGCTTCTCACATAACTTGTTCTTCTCATTTAGATCTTCATTAGTATCATTGGCTTCACTTTGACTTGCTAATTGTTGAAGTAGTTCCTTTCTCTTTTTCACAGAGATACTCAGTTTCTCTTTTAGTTCATTTATGAAATCATCAGCTTGTTTGAGTCTTTCCCTCAAATTATTAACTTCAGAGTGAGATTGCTCAAGATCATCTAGGGTAGACTGAACTTGTTCCCTCATACCATACATATCCATTGAGATTCCCAGATCTTCCTCAAGCTGTTAGGCTCCGTTTGGAGGAACTTAGCTCTGATACCAATTGTTGGAAACAAGGCATATAACTGAGAGGGGGGTGAATTAGTTATCTTAAATAATTTAACTCTCTTTTCTTCTTCAACAATAGTGCAGTATCAAAACATATAAGCATAAATGAACATGAGAGCAGAAATGAAATCAACACATAACACAAGGATTTTTACGTGGAAAACCCTGTTAAGGGAAAAACCATGGGGTGACTAACCCAAGATTGTATTCTCTATTAAAAGAATAAGAAGTACAAAATGGCACTTGCCAATTAGGGCTCATTGCCCGAGCACACTGCTCACAAGAGGCTCACTACCTACAAGAGACTCACTGTCTACAAGTTATAAAGAAAGTAACCAGATGTTTGAACTTATCAAAGGCATCCACATATGCTGAGGTTTAGTTTTGGTTAGGCTCAATAAACTGATCTACTGCACTTCATTCTTCCTCTGCTTTAGTGCTACTATTCTGTCACATATCAGACTTGTATTATTGCTTCCACACCTATCTCTGCCTTTCTTCACACATTATCACATACCACACACACCTTCATACCAAAATCTATCTAGTATATATATCTGCATCAAGGATCTCAATATCTTTCTAGTCGGCATCCAGAATACTCAAGATTTTCCCAACATACTAATCTGTCGGCTGAATCCATGCTTACTATGTGATGCGTATCAAGGACATAGACATAAAAGTCATCAATCATGTCAGCCAACCATGAATGATCCCTCAAGAAGCTTGATCACCATCAATTTCTTATCCGAATTAAGATCTGATGCTCTGCCGGTTAGTTCTTGCTCAGTCTGCTTTGCTTGTCAAGAACCCAACACTTAAATGCTCATATTTTTTCACTCTTTCATCAATAGAGGGTCAATCTCTAGAATGAGGTAGTCATGGTACTCCTCTTGACTTCCCCAAGTCTGCACTTTGCTGAGATACATCCTCTGAGAGATCTGGACCTGATTGTCAAACCTTGCTACATGCTCTATTCTTGTTCACCGGACCAAAACACTCTACAATCTAACTTCCAGTATAGACATACTATGTGTTGCGGATGAGTGGGATGGACTTTGTTGCCATCAATGACAACACTTATGAAGCCAGACAGTGTCTCTTGCCAACACCTATCTCCATCAAAGCTTAAACATTGAAAACACTTGTAAACTTGTAATTGGAAGCACAAATACGAAAACCTACTATACCATGCTGATGGTCACATAGCAACATCCACTCCCACAAGTATGTGCCCAAAAATCTATCCAAATGCACAAATAATCATAGCTTGAATATCTAGCTCCCACATGTGGTCAAACAAGTATCAAACTCTCTCTACACACCAAAGTGAAAATCTACACAATCCAATATGTAGTACATAGCAATAGCTCTCCAATGTCTATCTGAAATCAAAAATCTGATTCCGTATGCAAAAGCTATGAGCATAAAATTGTCTCGGAGGAATTCCTAGCTTCAAGGAACTAAATTCTAACACAAATAAAAAGATATGACAACCAAACCTACATCACTCTGTAGTGCTTGGAGAGACCTTTCCGATGCCTATAAGAAGTCAAACATCTGACACCATCGGTGAAAGTTATGCCCCCAAAAGAAAATGCCCTCTGAGGGCTAAAAAGGGACCCCTGGTGGGACCCTATACCTTTCTCACGTCATCGCCGACACAAATAGCTAATTGGGTGCTTAGGTGGCACTGACCATGCAGGTTGACTGTATTATCACATTTTTGACCAGGCGGATTTAAAAAAAATTCAAAAACGGTTTTATTTTTCCACGAACCCCAAACATTATAAAGAAGGGTTAAATATTTTAATAGTCTAAATTAATAAACTTCAACACATTCACTGTCATAAAATATTTTACCAACCACCATTAAAAAATTTTCATGGGCTGCATTTTTGTTTTCCTTGGTTGTCAAAAAAAATTTAAAGGCCACATGGGCTTGCCGATCGCCAACGGCATCCCTACCAGACCAAAGGCCAAAGGCCATGTCTACCGGCAGAGGGGCCAGATTGGCCCAACCTGGCAGTGCTGCTGAAGCCAAAGGCCTTAGGGCCTTCTAGCTTAGCCAATGCCAGCTGGAGGTCAACCGACCTTGATGTTGATAGTACCTCTGCCGGTACCCCTCTGACATGCACAGGTATGGGGGTTTGCAGACCCCAACCTATATGTTTGTTTTTAATTTATAAAACAAAATATCTTGCCTTTTTCATGCAAACTCCCTTTTTTTTTAATTTTAACATGCAAATTTTTAAACTTGCCTTCTAATTTTTCAAACTATAGTTTCACATTGAAAAATATTTTTAATCCAAGCATACTTGCAAATTCATACAGTCATACGGCCGAACCAGGGAGGGAGCAATTTTTTTTGCTTTTTTCTCTAGTGACCTAAAAAGGTCAAATTTTATATCAATATTCATTTCTTGGGCCACCTGAATCCAACAGTGAGCTTTGTTTTTGCAGAGGAGGTCATTTGTGAAAAATCCCTCCTCAAAAAAGTACATTCAAGAAACCCTTTTTCCAACTTAGATTTATAAACCCAAATCTATAAAAACCACCACAAATCTGCAACCCCAAAGCCCTCAGATCTACAAACAAAAACCTACGCAAAACCTTCATATCCTGTATTTGTCCAAAATCTTTCCTGCATTGTCATGGATTTAGCTTTGCACCAGATCTACACAAACAAGGGTTATAAAAAAATGTGAATTTGTGAAACCCCACGAACTCAAACCATGGTTTTGATAATATGGCTACTAATCTCATAGATCTATAAAATAGTGTTAACACACAAAAGATCTACTGCAACCCACAATTCCTTGCAAAAAATCTCAAGATGGAGGAAAACAGCCAGAACCATAATTGTATAGATCCATCACATGCAAACACATACAAGCAACATGCAAGTATATGCAAGCCATGAAAAGCCTTAAAGCTCTGATACCACTTGTTAGGAATTTACAGGTAGATCAAACCAATTCCACATAATCTAAAGGAGATAATGATGCATATAATCTTATAGATTTACCATAATGCAAAAATCAATAGACAATCAACAAGATAACATAAGATATACCCTGGGAAAACCCTCTTTGAGGGAAAAAAATCCAGCCTCCAAAAGCATCCATACTCAATGTATTATTCAGCAATAAGAAATTACAATGCACTCACAGAGTCTCCATGAACACTTCTGAAACATCAACCTCCTCTATTGTAACCTCCATGTATCCAAGCATGAATCCGCACATCCCATGCCATGTTTTACAATGTGCACTCACAAGAGAAAACTCAATACAATCATAGCCTCTCACATAGCCTGTAAAATAAGAGCCAACCCTAACCACTAACCTTGTTCTTGCTTTTATAGACTCAAGCTCACACAAATACAACTTGTGGTATTGGATAAAAACAATGTGACTCAAAACCATGAGCACAAAACCATTTACCCCAATATTTATTATTTTATACAAATAATAAATATTTTCCTTATGTCTCCCAATGTTAAATACAACTCTTACAAGTGATACCAAATAAATATTTAATGTGGCTAAACACATCACTTAAGATGCACCACAAAAGAATATTTATTTTACATAATTAAATTAATCAATGGTATGCAAGGTGAACAACACCTTTTTCCCAACAGTAAATAACAATAAATCTTCACATAGCCTTCACATGGGTACCCAACCCATAGCCAATAAAATTTGGTCAATACTGAGTGCTCATTTACTCATTGATGACATGCAAGATACATGCAAACCTTGGCACCCCATTTTGGATAACATGCAAGATACATGCAACAACATGCACATACATGCAAATCCAACAAAGTGGATGCTCAAAAAGAATCTTCTTACAATATGCTTTGTAACTGCCACCAATGACTAGATCTACCTCTATGAATGCAATTACAGTTTGTCAAACATAAATAAATATTAAATATTTTATCTATCATGACTCTAGGCATCCAAGTACACATTCCAAGGATCATGGAAACACATGAAAATGACTTAGGATCACAAGGTTTATGGCACCTTATCCTAACAACCACCATTTGAGCCAGAAGAAGTCACATGAGAACTGAGATATACTGGCAAAATGTTGGCATTGGTTGATCCACGAGAGATGAACAATTTCACACCCTGCAAGTTATAAAATTAAAGTATGTCATACAAACAAGAAGAGATGAAAGCTATGGAATAAGTTTCGACACAATACATTTACCCATGAACATGTGTACAATTATAGGAGAGAGGGAAAAAACCACCATGCAGAATGACTAGAGAAGGTTGAGTAATTGACTCCCATGCAATAACTAGTGGTGAGTTAACTTCCTTAAGACTCACATGCAAAGGCGAGTGAACTCTCACTAACTAAGACACTTAAGGAGGCTTAACACCATATGGAATTATCCATGCACATGTAAACAATGCATGAGATAATATATACACTAACACTATTCTTATAATTCTATATTTATTTAATCCTTACAAAAACTCCTATGGACTAGCATCATGTGAAGACATGTAGTGTGTTGTCCTAGTTCAACTAAAAATTAAATACATAAGTTTGTTAATAGATTAATATAGGATAGTGTTTGAACATAGAAAGTGGAAGATAATTTCCAAATGACTAATCCTACTAGGAGTTTGTTGGACTCAAAGTTATTTATTAGTATTAATGCTTTGGAGGATGACAAGTGGTTGTATCTGTTGACTGTTGCATGAAAGAGAATAAGGCATGTCTAACTAAATATTTTTACTAAATATGCTCTCCCCCTAGAGTTTGAAGACTCTAGAGTTACAACCTCACCTTTCCCAAAGCTTGAAATGTCTAGAGTTAGCAAGACTATCCCTAGAGCTTGAGAGTTATAGAGATAATCATAATATCCATGAAAGAGGTGTTGCAAGTATGTTCCTAATAAGTGTTGTCATTGATGTCAACATATCTTTGTTGTCATTGGTGTCCACTGTATCCTATTTTTTTATTTGTTTAGAAGCTTTATATGTTGAAGATATTGAGAAAATTTCCCCCTTCAAAAGAAACAGCGAGTTGTAGTAAATTGTAGTGAAGACAGTGTGTTGCTGACAAAAGAACAATGTAGAAGATTGCTCCACATTTCTTGTTGATTGAATATCTTGGTCTACGGATTGGAAGATATTTAGAGGCATATTTGAAGATGCTACATTTTGAGTTTGAGCCTCTAGTATGAAGAATTGAGGAATTTATGTTCACCAGAGTAAAACTTGCTTTTTCTGTTCATTCATTGGTGTCCGAGAGAAAGTATTTTGCTCTGCATTCCTCTACAGTTAGTATTTTGGTTTGCAATTCTAGAGTGATATCTGGGATGATGATATGTACCTACAATTTCAATGGTTCATGATTTGGTGGTCCGCAAGCGATCTTTCTTTAGTGACATTTGATGATAGTTGAGTTCTTGTGCTTTGGTTGGAGAAATCTCATGGTTCGAGTGGTTAGATGTTGTGTAGATGTTCTTGGTGACTACAATGTGCTTGTGGATGTCTCCTGATCATGTTCCTACCTTTGCATTAGTCTGTACAGAGTATTTCGGATTGGAATTGAAGATTGCTCCTAGATAACATAGTGCGAGCTACAGTCTTAGCTAACTCAGATGATTCCACTAATTGCAGAGATTCATAGAAGATTGTAAAAGCATGTAGCGGCATAGAAGATTGTATTTGGGCCCTTGCTAAGGCACGATTTGATCCTCTTATAATTTTATATCTTCTCCTTAGCATGATTTTGTATTAGGTCAAGACCTATTTTATATGTTTGTAATATCATCATTGGAGAGTGGCCCAATGCTTGATAAATGTAATGTGGTTGTAATGCTGACTTTGATGAACATTCCAAAGTTAATGAATGATATATATACTTGTAATTGAGTTACGGAAAATATTTCCTTGTGTAAGAATGCGAAGAGAAGGGAAAGAGTGAGAAGGTATAGCAGAGTAGAGGAATTGTTTTGTGCTTCAATGGAACTAAACTTTGGCACGATGTAGATGCTATCATCTCAGTTCTAACCCTTGGCAGTGAGCCACCCCTTGGTAGTGAGCCTCTTTGGGCAGTGAGCTCTGTGTAGTGAGCCTCTGATTTTTGATATTGTGTTTTACGTAATAGTCTTTTGGGTTAACCCCCACCGTGGTTTTTCCCTTTATAGGTTTTTCCACATAAAAATCTAGTGTCTATTGTGTATGATCTTGTAGTTGTGTTAGAATTACCATTTCTATGTTTTCATGTTCAAATCATAATAACAATAAATAAGTGGATGATGTTTTAAGATGCATAAATTGTTAAAGTTTTGTGACAAATGATTCACCCCCCCTCTCAGTTGTCTTGTACATTTCAACAAGAGGAAGTCCTAGAGTTGAGTACTTACTCCTTCAAAACCATTCAAAAATGCCTTACTTAACCAAAAACATGTATTTGCACAAACACATCATCATCAATTCAATTTTGTTGGACAAAAAATACTAAACCAAAATATGCATTTCATTTCTACTTCAAAATAACAAATAATCTTTATACAAACATTAATTTTAGCATACAAAGGGTTAATTAGGGGGAAAAGGCCACTTTATCTAGGAAGTTCATGAGACCATAGTCAACCTCATCAATATGTGGATGAGATTTTTTGGTAAATCTCTAAGTGATGTAAAGAAATGGTTATGTAGTTCTTTGGATTACTATTTTCTTCTTGGGATAGTATAATTGCATCCTTTGAGGAGTGATGTGCATTGGAATTGCTAAGGATACTCTGCAACACTTGATATTCATTCTCACAATATGGAAATTGACAAATAGAGATAAGAAATCAATGATATTGATGAACCTAATTTGAGCACAAACATATATTAATCTCACTTTTTAATTTACATGATAACACCTCATTATATAGGCATGGAAGAGGCGATCCACCTTGCACATGGATTGACAAGTGCCTCATAATGTGACACAAACAAGTAGACAAGTGTCCTATAAGGTGTTAACCTTTGGATCACTTGGAATGTGCAAACCAACAACCTTGTGTGACAAGTGTTGGATGACTACAAAGTTCCTTTGAGGTGAGATGGAAAGTCTTCTAACCTCAAAAGGTATGCACATGAGGTTTACCAAACAACTAGGTAACCTCTAACCTCTAAAAGGTTGTACATTCAATTAGACAAGATGTTGTCTAACCTCATCAACCTAAGTACACTTAATCTATAGTGGATAGATAAATTGTTCACTCTAACATCCCCCTTAAGTGATACTTGGGGAAATCACAAAAGTGCAAGAGATACATAAAAATGGGTCCCAGCTACTAGGCCATGTTAGGTACCCATGTACAAAGTTTCTCATAAAGTGGAGTAAATGAGAAAACCATGAGGGAACAAAACTCCTCTCCAAAGGAGAAACAAAATGTATGAAAATGAAATGAGTGAAGAAGAAGGAGGACTTATATCATGATCCCCCTAGGACAACTTCTTTCACATGTGTACAATAAATTTCCCAAAAATAGGAGATATAAAGAGAGACTTGGAAGCCCCCCATAAAATATGTTGTAGTGTGCGTAGATGCTCGATAAAGTATCTTTAAGAGAATCAATGAATGTTGAACCACATTTATCTTCTTAGGAAGAAATTGAACCACAGTAGCGTGCAAAGAATCTTCCCATTCTGGATAGGAACATACAAGAAGAAGTAGGAATGTCTCTGAATTATGCACATGATTCAAAGACTTAGATGATGCCCATAATGTCTTCAAAGAATGATCAATAATCTCCAAGCCAATGCTATCATGTGATGAAGACTGATGAAATAAATCAGGTATCATAGAAGATTCTATAATAGGAACCACAAGAACCATATATGTATGGTGATAACTAGAACCATAAGAATCTAATACTGTCACTATAGAAGCTAATGTAGACAAAGGAAGAGGAATCATATCTGAAGAAGACAAGGTAGATGCAACTTCACTAAAGTTTTCATCGAAAAGAAGATGAATGTCCTCAATGATTTCTCCCAAATCTTCATCCCAATGAGGCGGATCTAGAAAGACGAGATCAATGTCCTAGTGTAATGAATCACTAGAAACCATGGAGATATCAACTTGGGATTTAGATGTAGCAACAAGTGTTTGGGGTTTTGCAATCTAACAAAGGAGTTTGAAAGCAATATGTTAGAAATAAGGGTCCACATTGTGTTATCATGTTGGTTTCCCCAATAGGTGCATTTGCAGGTAGAATATGGAGTATCCAAAACATAGATGATCAAATGCTAGTGTTGACCCCCTAAAATTATGAGATTTTCCCCATGATTAGGTGACCCCCCTAAATTTTGGCACTTTATAAATTAGTGTGTTTTACAAGATAAATATGACCAATGTGTGGGAAATTGAAAAACATGCACTTTTGCAAAAAATGGTGCTCAATTCTGAGCTATAGAGAAAAAGTTATTACAATAATGAATTCCCATTAAAATGGACCTATTTTAAAAACTGCACTTGAAAAAGTAAAAAATTGCCTATAACCCTAAGGGAACCTATGCTTCCAACTACTCAAAATTATAAAGAAATAAAGATTCCAAATGTTTGATATATGAGGGAGAATTGGCCTCTTTCCAACCCGGGCCTCACCCTTCGTCTTTGACAAGGGAAAATAAAAAGGGTTTTTACAAACCAAAATTCAATTTTTGCCCCAATGTAAAATGCAGAGACACCCCAAAAGATTTGTAGTTTATCTTATATAACTTTGAGCATAGATGAAAGATATATTTAAAAATAAAAATAAATGAGGAGTTCTAAAGTTTACAAAGCCTGAAATAGGGCAGATTTAGCAAAATAGAACAAAGACATAGGGCATAATATGAGTAGGGTGGCCATATTTGGCTATGCTGGTGCTTGGAGAGATTTCAATGTTATTTTCTAGATACAAATGCCCAATAAAGGGCATAAAGAAGACTGCAGATTAGAAAGACAAGGCTTTCAGGGTGGATAGAGGGCGCTGGTGTTTGTTGGGTTCCATGGTGGGTAGGAATGGCACCTCCTAATTCTCCTACAGTCTGATATGGAGTGCACCCTCCTACTAGGTGCCTCAAAAACCAAAAAATAGGTTGCTTCAAACCTGAAAGAGGGCACTAGGATCTGCAAACAGGCCGATGAAAATAATAGTCCACTTCACACTTAGATTGACCACTAAAAACAACAAATAGACCGCTGAAAACCAAAGATTTCAGCGGCTAGGATGAAGGGTAGAAGAGGTGACCAAAAAAGAGTAGAATGGACCCAAACCAGATGTCAAAACACCAAATCACTCTGGAAACATCTTGCAAGGATGATCTCAGCTTGCAATATGAAACCCATGAACTCTAGTACCTCTTCAAACACCCAGAACTAGGTTTTTTTTGCCTTAGACACCAGATTGGCCTGCAAACCAGAAAAAGAAAACTTTGATAATAGCTAGTAGTGAGCAAACCAAGCAAGGAAAGTCATTCAAATTGATAGTTTTCACCCAATCAATGAGCCTCCAACTAAAATCCTACACAATACAATGACATCGACAAAAAAATGACAATTTTGTAGAGGAAAATTTTTCCTTTCCAAAAAAAAAATTGTTTTTGTACAAAACATTTGCCTAAATTGGCCCAATAATGCAAAATCTCCTTCAAAATTTGATTTTTCTAAAAAAAATTGCTTGGGTTAGGTGAAAAAAAATCATTTTTATACAATGAAGCTGGATCTGTTTCTCTCGAGGACACGTTGACTTATGCCTCACCTCTAGATTCCCTCAAATTGAAGAGTGTATCTGTAGCATGACTCTAATACCATGTTGGAATTGCCAACCTAGATATTCTACAACACTTGATATTCACTCTCACAATATGGAATCGAAAAAAAGAGATAAGAAATCAATGATATTGATGAACCTAATTTGAGCATAAACATCTATTAATCTCACTTTTAAATTTACATGAGAATGCCTCATTATATACGCATGGAAGAGGCAATCCACCTTGCATGTGGATTGACAAGTACCCCATGATGTGATACAAACAAGTAGATAAGTGTCCTATAAGGTCTCAACCTTTGGAGCACATGGAATGTGCAAACCAACAACCTTGTGTGACAAGTGTTGGATGAATATAAAGTGCCTTTTGAGGTGAGATAGAAAGTCTTCCAACCTCAAAAGGTATGCACATGAGGTTTACCAAACAACTAGGTAACCTCTAACCTCTAAAATGTTGCACATTTAGTTAGACAAGATGTTGTCTAACCTCATCAACCTAAGTAGACTTAAGCTATAGTGAATAGATAAATGATGCACTCTAACAATGTGCATGTGGTCTTGATCCTTTCTCTCTTGTCTATGAACTTGTAAGCATCAGAAGGAAAAGGGGTGAGATGGTTCCCATTTTTTGTCAAAGGTATATGGTTTCTCTATCTTGAAAACTTGACTATTAAATATGCCAAATGAGAATAAGTACATGGATTTATTTTATGATGCATTTCATCCTAGAGCTAGCCTTTGTCCACTTGAGTTCAAACCTAAGGTTCTAGACAATATCATTGTTGAATGCACAAGACAACTGAGAGGGGGGTGAATCAGTTGTATCAGAAATTTCAAACCCTCACAAACATTCAGATCCACATTAACCTTTAAACTTATTATGATGATTGAGAATGAAAAGCAAATAACTAAAACTAAATCATAATAGCACCAAACACAAGAAAACACTAGATTTTACATGGAAAACCCAAGAAGGGAAAAACCATAGTGAGGATTATCTCACAATATAAAGTACTAGCAATACCGAATTACAAAATGCTCACTACCTAGAAGAAAGAAAGGCTCACTGCCAAAGGACTCATTGTCCAGAAGAAAGAGATAGAAGAAGAAGAGGCTCACTGCTAGGGATGAACTGATATAATTGCATCTGACTTATGCATGGAGTTCAGTTCCAATGAAGCTCAATATTCACCACAACACAACCAACACCTTTGCAACAACATTGAAATATAGTAGACACCTTTTGCCCACTACTTCTAGTAGCCTAACACATGAAATCTCTCACTCCACTAATGAGATTCACATCACAAACATCACATTCCTTGTGCATAATCCACTCACAAATCCTTGACACTTATTTATACCATCAACAATCTTGAAAACATTCTCCAAGGTTAGTAGCACATCTTAACCTATAAAATTCAAATTAGGTCTGGACCAAAACATTCTTGTGGAGGAAAGGAATGAATGTAGACCGCATCATGCCTTAATCCACTCTTACACGCTTCAACATGCTTTCACAATCAACAAAGTACAATTGTAATTAGTGTAAACAACCAAGTCAGCCAAATTTGTGTTAAAACTATGAACTTTTAAGTGCACACTTCCTCAAGACCAAAAGACAACATGTGGACCACACACCAAGCTTAAGCATGATCTAGAAACATCCACAAGCATTTGAAAACCAACAAAATCCTTTGCAACATCTTTCACCTGAAGAAAGTTCACACCGGAGCACTTAGATTACTTTGTCATCAACTACAACTCAAGAAAGGAAGTTACGGAGTACCAAACCACAAACCACTTGAAATGAAGAAAGATATGGACCTTATAAGCATGAATCTAGAACTACAAAGCCATAAACAAATCTACGGAGAAATGCAGAGAAAAATAGTTTCTTCCAGACACTTTTGCACAACTCAGAAACACTGTCCACACACTAGTGAACACAAATTTCTCTACATAATGAATTGGAGCACAAAATCTAGAAAATAGCATCTCTAAACACCTCTAAACAACATATCCAAACCATAAAAATGTATCTTCAATGAGAAAGAAATGCGGAGTAAAACTCGATGACAACTCTGTTAAGCTAGAACACATCTTCAACATATTTTTTCCTTTATTAATCAAATTTTCTCGAAAGCACTTAGAAACAAAAAAACAAAAGCATATTCTCAACATCTTCATCACCTCTACAAAGCAACCAAATGACCTTCAACAATAGTTCATAGTGTCATCTCTACACAACACAAACTACTCATACTCTTGACATAGTTGACACTAATGAAAACACAAGTTTGTTGACATCAATGACAACAATGATTAGCACATACTTGCAACAATCTCTTGCTTTGTCATTGATGGCAACACATAATGTGAAAAACCATTAAGACACAACTCTGTTGATAACTGAGAGGGGGGGTGAATCAGTTATCCTAATTATTTCTTCTTTTGAACTTTCTTATTAATCAATGCAGCATTGAATCAAACAAACAAACATTACCATGAAATGAGAAACACATGGCACAATATTTTTGATGTGGAAACCCTATTAAGGGAGAAAACCATGAGGTGATTAACCCAAAGATTATTCTCTATTAGAAGAATAAGGAATTACAAAATGGCACTTGCCAATTAGGGCTCACTGCCCGAGCACACTGCTCACAAAGAGGTACACTGCCTACAAGGAGACACACTGTCTACAAAAGAATGTTATACAATACTTGAACTGATTGGAAGCATCCACATATGCTGGAGTTTAGTTTTGGTTAGGCTCAGTACACTGATCTGCTGCACTTCATCTTTCCTCTTCTCTTTATTCTGCTTTCCTTTCACATGCCGGATCTTTCCTACTACTTATGCTCTGCTCTGCACTTATTCACATATATCATCATTGCTACAACAACTCTCACAACTAAATCCATCGTGCATATATATCCACACAAGTAATTTCATCACCTTTCTAGTCGGCATCCGAAACAGTCTAACTTCTCACAAACTCTATTCTGTCGGCTGAATCCTTGCACATCAAGTAATGCAGATCAAGCATATACTTGTAGATATCATTAATCATGTCGGCCAAACATGATTCATGCCTTCACAACCTTTACCATCAATAGTAACACATCCAGAAAACATTCTGATGTTCTGTCAGTCAGTTCTTCCTCTGTTCTCATTGTCACTCAGGAATCCGGTACTCAACTATTCATATCTTTTTCCTTGTCCATCATCGGAGGCTGAATTCTTGGAATATACCACTCAAGGTAGTCCTCTTGACTTCCCCAAATCTGCACTGCACCAAGATACTTCCTCTGAGAGATCCGGACCAATCTGTCGGACCTTGCCACATGCTCTATTCTTGTTCACCGGACCACAACAATCTTCATTCTGACTTCCAGTAGAGACACACCATGACTTGCGGATATGTGGGATGACCTTTGTTGCCATCAATGACAACAACCATGAATCCATATAGTGTCTCTTGCCAACAATCTCCCCCTTTGGCATTGATGGCAACACTTAGTGAAAAATGACTAAGTGTTTACACTATGCTCCCCCTTGGCTGATGCTCTATCTTTATATACAATTTCTGAAACTCCCCCTTAGTTGGATTCCTCATTATTCACTACTCCTCACTCCCCCTTTGACATCAATGGAAAAGGGTAGGATCCGCACACAAAAATTTTCAAAAAATTTTACTATACTTGGCTCTATATTACATATTCACAAAAATTGAAGAATGTCTGCAAAGGATGTCTTCAATTGGATGAGTTCTGTAGCCCAACTTTGCTTCATTCTATCCAAAATTGAAATGTGACCACTCAACAAAAATGCAAAAGCTTCTGCCCTCTTAAGATCTGTCGGATCATTGGTTTGGGCGGTAGTCTTGGCATCACTTATGGCCTCATGCATGGTTTCTAACTTAGGGATAATAATCCTTCTAAGTTCTCCCATCTGGTTGATTATATTCTTCCTTTCCTTCTCAAGATTCTTTATTGCATTTGTGATTGCAATAGTTTGACATTCTTGATTTACTATGGAGGAAGAGAGAGGATCAAAACTTTGAGACAAACTCAGTAGTTTGTCCTGTTCCTCTTTTATTTTCTTCTCAATTTCTACTGTTGCTTTTGACCAGGAAATACAAAATTTGTAAATGTCACCGCCATCCTTAAGAGCATTTTCTAAGCTCTTTATTCCAATACTCATATTTCTCCTATCATTTGAGATTAATCCTAGTACCTCTGAGAATCTCTTATCTAAAAACTCCTTCCGGACCTTTTCTTCAACTGATTTTTCTAGGGATTCAAAATGTGTACCAACACTGCTGACTAAGGTTTTGAGATTACCGGAAGAGGAGGCTGTGGGATCTTTCTGGACTGATGGCATAATCTTCTCAAGCACTCTGAAAGCAGCCTCTAACAACTCACAGTCTTCCATATGAGACTTTAGGAGTTTTTCATTTGCCTTAGCATTTGCAAATGAAGCTATCTTCATTGTCTACGCTAGAGAGAGGGAATCAAAGTTGAATGGACCTTGTAGAAGCTCCAGTTCATCAATCTCTATTGCTTCTTTGCTCAGAAATTTTTGGACAGTTTGTGCAGTGTCTCTTGCTGGAGACAGATGTTTCTTCTCTTCTGCAGTCTTGGAGCTGTCCTTTGGAATTTTCTCTCCCTCTACATTCCCACCACTGACAGTTGTGGTTTTCTCTAGTGAAGTCTTCTATCCTTTTGCAATCTTTGCACTGTCACCTTCTTTTTCCTTCTCCGCTGCTCCTTTCTCTTGTAATTTCTCTTCTTCTTTGGATCCAGAGACTGTAGGGGAAACCGGAGGAGAGATATTAGTCTATTCAAGGGCCACTTCTTCCAGAGCAGAGGATTCCAAGTCCACAGCTATTTCTGCACCTAAGTCCTCTACAATAGGAAGATTAAACCTTTTGAATGCCTTCCAGAGGATCTCTTCTGTATCCATGGCCACTTTGTCAGTCTCACCAAGCATGAGTTTATTCATCCTTGCTTTACTTCTGAACTCATCTTTGCAGTCTTTGAATATTATGTTCATTGTCTTGGGATCAATTTGAGGATATAGCTGAATAGCTATCTGCTCCTGGATCTCAAGATCTTTTGCTTGGGCATTGTTCTTTCTTATTTCTAATTCCTTCTCTAGACTCTTAGGAATTTCAGAGATAATCTCAATAAAAGCTTTATTGTAAATGTTCAGATACCTGATTTTAGCTTCCTGCAGGATCTTTTGGTTGGCCTCATTGTAGTCATCATAGAATTCAGCCACTGGTTGAAGGTTCCCATCCACAGTGACTGATTTGATTACACTGTCTAGAGACAGGGTGGGCTTTTCAACAAATTTCTCTACCATTTCTTCCTTGTCTTGGCCTGTGGAGGGTTTACTAGATCCTTTCTTCTTCTGTTTCTTTATTTCCTTTACTCCCTCATCTGATTCAGTTTCCTCTTCATCTCTTTGACTCTCATAAGCCCTTGTGGCTTTCATCTTGGATCTTTTGCTGGATGCCTGGACTTCCAGTTTTGAGCTTTTGGCTGTGGGAGGTGTAGATCTTTTTGATGATTTGGTCCGGGTGGAGGTTTCTACTGGAACACTTTCTTCACTTTTCTTTTCTACCCTCTTCTTCTCTTTCTCATCCCCTTCCTTCTTCTTCTAGTGAGCATCAAGTGCCTCCATGGAGATCCCAAGGCCTTGTGCTATATGTTCTACTTTTCTAACCTTCCTCTTGATCTCTGGTTCTCTGAGTTCAACATGGATTTTTATACTCAATTCCTCAAATGTTCCGAACCTTTCTGCCTTTGGATCTTTAGGCTAACTTAGCATGTGTTGAACATGCAGCTCCACAATCTGTTCATTCACCTCATACCCCATGGGCATGATCCACACAGTTCTTGGTTCTACTGCCTCCATTAGGCACTGATCTATTTCTACCATAAATCATACTATGTCTTTGTATTTTTGAACAAGAGACTAGGGAATTCTTTCTCTTGCATGCATCATGCTCTGAAAGTTCTTGAAATATCCCCATAGGGCTGTTTTTCTTGCTTTAGCATCCCCAAGTCCATGCAAATAATCTCTGATTTGGATGGCAACTGGTCTGTCATTCTACCATATCCATCCACTGGATCTGGGAAGCTCATTCATGTAATAAAAGAATAAACAAAGGATCAAACTACCATACTTGAAGGAGTTTTTCTTGTCCTTCTTGATCTTCTGCAGATTTTCCAAAAGTTGGTTTAGAAGAAGCTCACACAGGTCATAGTCTGCATTCTCCTTTAGCATTTGATAAGCTGTGTAAATTGTAGTTCCCAATACTGAGTTTTCCCTACTAGAGTGATAGATCTTGTAACCAATTATCATAGATGCAAATTTGACATCCGGTTCAGTGATGTCTTCAATTGTCATAGCTCTCTTGTCAAATTTAGATCCGGTTGCATCACTAACTGTCTGATTTTTGACAGACTTGAGAGTAGGTAATCCACTAGATGAGTGCAGACCAGTTACAGCCCTAATTGCATCTTTGGTGATCTTGAAAGGCTTGTTTAACCAAAGGAAATTGTCATGCACTCTACTTAGTACATACCGGACCCATTCATCTTCTTCAAAACAGGGGAAATGAATGCACTGTGCAAAGTGCTTATCCCGGATGGCTTTGTACTGAGGCTTAATCTCAAAGGATTTGTCTATCAACTGTTTGTGATAGATATCCATCAATTTTGATTCTCCAGAGTCTTCAAAATTCGCATGAATGTAAACCCTAATGTCCTCCGTATGCAATACACCATGCAGAACACTAGAGAAGGCTCCTAGGGGATCTACCTCCAAAGATTTGTATGGATGTTTCTTGAATGTGGGGTGAGGTCTATCAGAGATCTTAACTATATTCAGAGTAGCCATTTTTCAAAGATTTGCAGCGAGATGTTGAAAATGGAAAATACCTTATGCACCTTCGGTTACACGGAGTGGTTGGATTGATTTTTGTATGTAATGACTTCTGTAAGAGATCTTCGGTGAACTTGATGAATTTTGTTGCAGAGCTCCACTTTTTGCTTCTTATTGAGTGCAGAATGAACAAGTGATTTATGAGAAATCCCTTATATTGCTCCACAAACCCTAATATCTAATTGCAATAAATGCTCGACCTAAATTATTCTGGTTTGCCTTATTTGAATGACTTGAAGAACCGGATCAGTCCTGACTTATGAACGTCATGCAGATCTTCTAGCCATGAACAAATCAAGATGACACATCACAAGGACATCCCAAACACTCTGTCCAATCCGCAGAATAAGACAATGCACTTCCGGATCTCTCCGGACCTTTTTGTAATCATTTGTCATTCCGGAGCATCTCCCGGAACAGGTCTTACCTGATCGATCACAACTTCTTCACATCTTCATGCAGACCTCTGAAATCTTATCTGAATCATCTCAAGACTTATATCTACAGACCATTTACTCCGCATCTTGTGCCACATCCGGCACCACTTGATTGGCTAGGGGAACAGGATTTTCTTTGAGTCTCCCCCTGAGCCAGAGCTCACCTTTTAATTTCTGGAAGAAATATCAGCACCAAAGTCTGGTGCGGATCCAACCTCTACATTCTCTGAACTTTTCTTCACCCAAATCTTGTTCATCTGATTCCTAACTTCATCCGCATTCATCTTTTGTTTACCCTTGTCTTGATTCTAATTATACACCGAACCTCTTTTGTCCTGATTCTTGCTTCTGCAGACTTTTGCATTATGACCGGACCTATTACAGATTTGGCAAATAACATTTCCTTGCATATTTGACTGATAACCTCTTGATCTGCATTGATTAGCCATATGACCTACTCTATTGCATGCAAAGCATCTACCATTGAATGATTTGTTTATTTGCATATTTCTGCATTCATGAGACTTGTGTCCATACCTTTTGCAGTTAAAGCACTATCCGGAGAAGAATGAATTAGTCTGATTCATTCTCTTTCTGCACTGATTAGCTTTGTGACCAAAGTGATTGCAGCTGTGGCAGTATCCATTGAAGGATGGATATCTTTGAGCATTGGGTTGTCTTACCGGAGGTCTTCTAGGCCTATTCCTTGGATTTTCTGATCCAAAATTCTTTTGACCGGATCCGGAGCTTTCTCCTTTCTCATATCCCAAACCATACTTGTCATCTGCCCTCTTTTGACTTCCAAGAAGAACTTCAAGTTGAGCAGAACTTATCTTGAATTTCTCTTTATATTCATTTGATGTTTGAAGATCTCTTTTGAGAGAGACAATTTGATCCTCAAGTTTTTCTTCATTATCTTTGGCATCTTCAAGATCAGATTCAAGATGTCTGATAATCCTGTCCATCTAGTGGCAATCTTCTGATTTCTCTTTAAGAGATTGTCTTAGATTGTCTTCAGTTTTCCTTTCCTCTTCAATCTCTTGAGTAAACTTTATAACTCCTGATTCCATTTCATGTCTTACCATAATGACTTCTTTTGATAACTTTTCACATAACTTGGTTTTCTCAGTCAATTCTTCATTTGTATTACTTTCTTCACTTTGTCTTGCCAATTGTTGGAGCAGCTCCTTTCTCTTTTTCATAGAGAGACTTAATTTGTCCTTTAGTTCTCTCATGAATTCATCAACCTGTTTGAGTCTTTCCTTTAATTCATTGACTTCAGAGTTTGACTGTTCAAGATCCTCAAGGGCAGTCTTGAGTTGCTCCCTTAAACCATATGCATCCATTTGAACTCCCAGATCTTCCTCAAGCTGTTAGGCTCTATTAGGAGGAACTTAGCTCTGATACCAATTGTTGATAACTGAGAGGGGGGGTGAATCAGTTATCTTAATTATTTCTTCTTTTGAACTTTCTTATTAATCAATGTAGCATTGAATCAAACAAACAAACATTACCATGAAATGAGAAACACATGACACAGTATTTTTGACGTGGAAACCCTGTTAAGGGAGAAAACCATGGGGTGATTAACCCAAAGATTATTCTCTGTTAGAAGAATAAGGAATTACAAAATGGCACTTGCCAATTAGGGCTCACTGCCCGAGCACACTGCTCACAAAGAGGCACACTGCCTACAAGGAGACACACTGTCTACAAAAGAATGTTATACAATACTTGAATTGATTGGAAGCATCCACATATGCTAGAGTTCAGTTCCGGTTAGGCTCAGTACACTGATCTGCTACACTTCATCTTTCCTCTTCTCTTTGTTCTGCTTTCCTTTCACATGCCGGATCTTTCCTACTACTTCTGCTCTGCTCTGTACTTATTCACATATATCATCATCGCTACAACAACTCTCACAACTAAATCCATTGTGCATATATATCCGCACAAGTAATTTAATCACCTTTCTAGTCGGCATCCGGAATAGTCTATTTTCTCACAAACTCTATTCTGTCGGCTGAATCCTTGCACATCAAGTAATGCAGATCAAGCATATACTTGTAGATATCATTAATCATGTCAGCCAAACATGATTCATTCCTTCACAACCTTTACCATCAATAGTAACACATCCAGAAAACAGTCTGATGTTCTGTCAGTCAGTTCTTCCTCTATTCTCACTGTCACTCAAGAATCCGGTACTCAACTATTCATATCTTTTTCCTTGTCCATCACCGGAGGCTAAATCCTTGGAATATACCACTCAAGGTAGTCTTCTTGACTTTCCCAAATCCGCACTGCACCAAGATACTTCCTCTGAGAGATCCAGACCAATCTGTCAGACCTTGCCACATGCTCTGTTCTTGTTCACCAGACCATAACAATTTTCATTCTGACTTCCAGTAGAGACACACCATGACTTGTGGATATGTGGGATGACCTTTTTTGCCATCAATGACAACAACCATGAATCCATATAGTGTCTCTTGCCAACAAACTCTGCACCAATCCTCTTTACTTTCTTATTCTCCCCTTTCTTTTACACATCTTACTCTCTCTCTAATTACTTATTCTTTCTTTTTCACATTACTCTCTTTCTCTCCCCCTTTTTTTTCACATGAACTCTCTCCCCCTTTGACATAAATGGCAAAGGGTGACACAACTTTCCCTTTTTATGATACCACACATACTTGCACTACTCACTACTGCTCTACAACATCTTTTTCTTTCACATCTCTGAATACTCCCCCTTACTGCAACAATCATCATGACCACTACCTACTCCCTTGAGATGTAGCCTCCAACATCAGTCTAGAAAAGAATGATTCTTGAAATCTACTAGATTGATGCACCTCCCTATGCATCTAGTTCAAAGAAGGAGGGACAATAACCTCTAACTTCTCCCGGAGATACTCAAATGTATCCTTAGGAAGAGCCTTAGTGAATATGTCAACAACCTGATCCTTTGTAGGCACATATTCAATCTTTACTTCATTCTCTGCAACCTTCTCTCTCAAAAAGTGATACCTAATTGAAATATTTTTTGTCTTTGAATGCATCACCAGATTCTTTGAAATGTTAATAGCACTTTTATTAGCACAAAAAATAGAAATTAGCTCATCATACACAACTTTGATATCCTTCAAGGTTTGTCTCATCCATAACACTTGAGTGCAACATAATGCTAAAGCAATATATTCTACCTCCTCAATAGATAAAGACACTAAATATTGTTTGTTACTGAGCCAACACACCAATCTACATCCAAGAAAGGATGCACCACCACTTGTACTTTTCTTGTCATTTACACAACCAGTCCAATCTGCATCAGTATAAGCACTTAAAGTAAAGTCAGTATCTTTTGGATACCACAAGCCATGATCAAGAGTTCCCTTCAAATATATGAATATCCTCTTCACTACTATAACATGTGACTCTCTAGGATATGCTTGAAATGTAGCCACAAGACAGATTGCATGCATAATATCTGGTCTAGTAGCTATTAGATATAGTAATCCTCTAATCATTGATCTGTACCTTCTCTGATCAGCCTTAGGATATTCATCATTCTTTCTCAACTTACAACCAGTAACCATAGGAGTACAAACTAGTTTAGAATCTTCCATTCCAAATTTATTTAACAACTCTTTTACATACTTTGACTGAGAAATGAAAATACCCTTATCTATCTAATTAATCTATAACCTAAGAAAGAAATTATTTCCCCATACATTGAAATTTCAAATTCTTTTTGTATTTCATCTACAAAACTCTTACACATACCTTCATTTCCACAAAAAATTATGTCATCTACATACACTTCCACAATCATAATTTGATCTCCACTTTGATGTACATATTTCTATCTGCAGTACCTTTATTGGATCCTTGCTAGAATAAATACATGTCTAGCCTTGCATGCCAAGCTTTGGGGGCTTGCTTCAATTCATATAGTGCCTTCTTCAACTTGCAAATCATATCTGACTTATTTGACAATTGAAATCCTTCTAGCGGCTCTATGTACACTTCCTCTTCCAACTAACCATTCAAGAAAGTAGACTTCACATCCATTTGATATACTTTGAAATCCTCATGTGCTACAAAAGCTAAAAACATCCTAATGGCCTCCATTCTTGTAACCAGAGCATAACTTTCCTTATAGTCTATTCCTTCCACTTGTGAGTAGCCTTTATACACAAGTCTTTCCTTGTTCCTTACCACTTCTCCATTCTCATTCAATTTGTTCTTGAATACCCACTTAGTTTCAATTATATTTTTGTTCTTTGGTCTTGGGACAAGTTCCCAAGTCTAAATCTTCTCAATTTGCATTAGTTCTTCTTCCATAGCCTTGATCCAAAAATCATCCTTGCATGCCTCAACCACTATTTTAGGTTCAAATTTAGAAAGTAAACATAGATTTACATATTATTTAGTAGCTCTCCTTCTTATCAACACACCTTTGCTCTTATCACCAATGATCTGGTCTTTAGAGTGATGCTTCTACACATACTTGGGAGTTTTAAAGATACTTTCTGGAGCTTCTTGTTCTTCAACCCACACTTCTTTTTCTTTAGCTCCTTCTTCTTTATTAATTGAAGACTCATCTGATTCATATCCATTCACCTTTAAGTTCATTTGTAGATTCTTAGACACTTACAATCAACATGAAAACTACTCAGTACTGGAAAGAACCGTGTTATGTCAAACCAAACTTTTGTTACTCATTACTTTCAAGCCAATCATCAAGATCAAACAAGATTATGGATGTCGATGTATCCAATGATCAATAACCATATGCCAGATCTACAGAGTAATATCTTCAATAGCAGACCAATGCAGATCAAATTACCAGAACACTGTAGCTTGATTTTATCAGATAGATACTTAACCTCTGTTACATCCTTCTTAATCCAAATCTTACTCATCTCCTTCTTTGTCTCTGTTGGATCAACCTTTTGTACTAGTTCATTTTACTTTATCGGATTATCCTTCTTCATGCTTCTACTTCTATAGAACTTAGAGGTATGTCCAGGTCTATTGCAATTGTTGCACACAACATTTCTCTGACTAGTATTCCTTCCATTCATTCTGGATCTGCATTGGTTAGCTTTATGCCCAAATTTCTTGCATGTATAACAGAAGCCACTAAAAGATTCAATTATTTTATCATTGCCATAGCCATTTCTTATTTGACTTCTGCACTCATTAGTTCTATGTCCCATCTTATTGCATGCAAAACATCTAATAGAGTTCTGACTCACTTTACTTCTGCATACAACAACTCTATGACCAATTTTATTGCATGTGAAGCATTGACCAGAGAAGGATGGAACATTTTGATTCTTTCTACTTCTACATTCTATTGCTTTGTGTCCATACTTATTGCATAGATGACAAATTCCATTGAAACATGGATACCTTTGGGCATTTGGTTGTCTAACCGGAGTTCTTCTAGCTTTATTCTTTTGATTCTAGATCTACTTTCCATTGTTCCTCTAATTTGAAGTCTAATCTAATTTTGAACTTCCACCTTTTTCAAATCCTAAACCCTCTTTATAATTGGAGCTTTTATGACTTGCAATCATCTCATCAAGCCTTGCAGAACTTATCTTGAATTTTTCTTCATAATTCTTTGCCTTCTCCAAATCTTATTTCAAATTCACAACTTCTTGCTCAAGCCTTATACATTCTTTAGATTTTCCTTTCACCATTAAGTTTAGATATTCCTTAATCCTTGCCTTTTCTTCAACTTGTACTTTCACACCATTCATAGATTCAGTTACTAGCCTTAATTGTTCACTACCCTCCTTGTTTCTTTCTTTGAACTTCTTGACTTGCTCTCTTAATTTTCTAATACATCCATCAGCTTCTTTAACATACTCCTTCAAATCTTTGATTTCTTCTTCAGTCCTCTCCAGGTCTTCAAGAGCAACCTTGAGTTCTTCACTATTGATAGACATGCATTCATCTTCTGAAGATCCAACAAACAGGGGAACATCCTTCTTGTGCACCATCCCAGATCTACCTCAAGCTGTTAAGCTCTCTTCTAAGGAACCTTGCTCTGATACCAATTGTTGAATGCACAAGACAACTGAGAGGGGGGTGAATTAGTTGTATCAAAAATTTCAAACCCTCACAAATATTTAGATCCACATTAACCTTTAAACTCATTATGATGATTAAGAATGAAAAGAAAATAACTGAAACTAAATCATAATAGCACCAAACAAAAGACAACACCAGATTTTTGTGGAAAACCCAAGAAGGGGAAAACCACGGTGAGGATTAGCTCACAATATAAGGTAGTAGCAATACTAAATTACAAAAGGCTCACTGCCAAATGACTCACTATCCAGAAGAAAGAGATAGAATAATAAGAGGCTCACTACCAAGGATGAATTGATATAATTGCATCTAACTTATGCATGGAGTTCAGTTCTAATGAAGCTTAATTTTCACAACACAACCAACACCTTTGCAGCAACATTGAAAGATAGTAAACACCTTCTGCTCACTGCATCTAGTAGCCTAACACATGAAAGCTCTCACTATATTGATCAGATTCACATCACAAACATCACATTCCTCGCTCATCATCCACTCACAAATCCTTGACACTTATTTATAGCATCATCAATCTTGAAAACATTCTCCAAGGTCAGCAACACATCTTAACCTATAAAATTCAAATTAGGTCTAGAACAAAATGTTCTTGTGGAGGAAAGGAATGAATGCAAACCACATCACGCCTTAGCATGGACCTAAATCTACTCTTACATGCTTCAACACACTTTTCACAATCAATGAAGCACAACTACAATTATTGTAAACAACCAAGTCGGCCAAACTTGTGTTAACACTATGAACTTTTAAGTGTACACATCCTCAAGACCAAAAGATGACATGTGGACCACGCACCAAGCTTGAATATGATCTATAAAAATCCACAAGCACCTAAAAACCAACAAAATCATTTGCAACATCTTTCACCTAAAGAAAGTTCACATCAGAGCACATAGATTACTCTATCATCAACTGCAACTTAAGAAAGGAACTTGTAGAGTGTTGGGATATGGTGTTGTACACCATTGCATAATTTGATATATTTTATAATGTTGTAATTAAATAATTATTTAGTTGTGATGCACCTAGGTGGTGTGGTTAATCACATTGTAATTATTTGGGTCCACTTTATGTTGTATTGTAACATTGGGATATTATTTGTATTATTTGATTTATTGAGAAAAGTTAGTACTAATAATCAAATGTGGGATCAGTGGTTTTGGGTTACCCATGGTTTTGGGGCACATGGTTTTCTCAATGTAATGTGTGAGATTATATTATAAAAGCAAGCACAAGGTTATTTTTTGAGGTTGGCTGGATTATTCATTGTAGGTGAACAGGGATTTTGTGAGAGGATGTCATTGTATTGAGCTCTCTCTTGTAAGTGCATATTGTGAAGCATGGCAGATGATGTGTGGATTCATGCTTGTACACATGGAGGCTGCATTGGAGGTGCTTGATAGATTTAGAGGTATTCATGGAGGCTCAGAAATTGTATTGTAATGTTTCATTGCTGAATAATACATGTGAGCATGGATTCTTTTGGAGGCTGGGTTTTTCGTACAAAGGGTTTTCTCAGGGTATATCTTGTGTTATCTTGTTGCTTGTTTATTGATCTTTTGCATTATGGTTGTTTCTGCATCTTATTTCTCCTATTGGGTTATGTGGAATTAGTTTAATTAGACCTATAAATTCCTAACACTTGGTATCAGAGCCATGTTTATGGTTGAGGGAGGTGTTAGCTCCCTAGATGTGTATAACCCTTGTGTGTGTAGATTAGGTGCAAAATGGAAGACATGGCAATGCATGTAAGGAATGAGGGCATTAAAGGTTTTATGCAGGTTGTATTACAGATTGGGGGTTCTGGGTATTAGAGATTTGTTGTGCATGTTGTAGATTTGATGATTAAAAAATCATGGCTAAAGAGGGTTTTTTTTGGTTTGGCTTCATGAGGGTTTTGAGGAGGAAATTTCATAGATGACCTCTTGGGACAAAATGTACCTCACCATTGAGTCTAGGGGGCTTGAGAGACGAAAATTCATATAAAATTTGTCATGGTTTGGTTACAGGAAGAAAAAACAAAAAAAATGCCCCTCCAAGGTACGCCGTACGGATTTTTTGTTTGCAGAGGTAAAATTTTTTTAAAAATCAAAATCCTACAATATTTATAGTTGTGAAATTTTTTTGATTAAATTTAAATTGAAAAAAATTTGAAACTATAGGCGATGATAGAAAAAAATTCAAGATGAAAAATATAAAAAATAATTTTTTTTATGTGGCAGGGGGTACACAAACCCCCCATACCACATCCCTGTCCCTTGTTGTAGAAGGTTACCGGCAAGTACCACCAGCGTATGCTGGTCAGCCCCGCTAGTCCCCTGTAATGCCCACTCAGGGAAAATTAACAATTAATAATAAATTAATCAGAAATAATGGAAATATAATAAGATTATAGGAGAGAATTTTCAAAATTTAACTTATAAACATAAATTTTATTCAAATCAATGTAACTGTAAATATAGGGTATAACATCTTTAATACAATTCTACACATTCACCAAGAAAGATATATGACATCTTTTATCAAGATGGAAAGTTCTTCCTCAGCTCTACAATCTTGCTCGGTCTACAAACCTGTAACTACACAACTAAATGTAAACATTAGTTTCCCCTTAATCCATCAATATACATAACAGATAACATTATATACATATCAGTTTCATTCATTATATATACTTTTAATGAGATTGAAATGATTAGTGGAAAAATATAACCATAATGCCATAAATTAGACCTTAAACAATTTCACAATATACATCCCCCAAGGCGTCTCTCCCCTATACAACCTGCCGAACAATCTACACAATTCACATTACTTCACTCGAGACAACAATAATAAAGCCTCAAAATACAAAAGTTCCAATGAGTAAAATTTTTGAATAAAAATAAAAAATCAATAAATAAAACTTCATATAAAACAAATTAATTAACAGAAAAGCATTAGTTCAAATCAAACCCAAAATCTTTAATAGAATAGTCCTTGAGGCAAAAGGACAATATACAACCAAATATCTTAAGAAATCTTCAAACTGTTGGCTCACTCAAACAAATAAGAAAATAAAAATTTCAAATCTTCTCACAAAACAAAACATCTCAATTACTGCGTGGCTTCAAACAAGCCACCTAAGGGGAGGAGGGGAATGTGGTGGTCTCAACCACATGGAGCTCCAACATATACCACAAGAGAAATAGACCATGAAATTTATGCAGTTATAACATTCAATAGTTATGAGTAATCAAAGTTTAGAAAACTCCCTTTTTTCATAATGTAGCTCCCTTATCACCATTCATGATGCAGATCAGGGGAAACACCATACACATACTAGGAATGATGCATGAAACTCCTTTGGGCTGACTATCCCAACAAGGCAAGTTTTGCTACTCTTGGCATGGTTGTTAAATGTTGGCATATGTACAAATGAAGGACAGATGGTTTATCTAACCGATTGACCTTCTATTACACCTAAGACCAACCTAATATGACCAATGGACACTTATGAAACTCACCAAGAAACTTGGTTACTTAACCTTCCTATCGTTCCTTCACACCTAGGCCTATTTCCTTGTAGCTCTAAGAATGGTGTTTTCCAGACATATCTTGCAAAATCCTTGGTAAAACCAAAACCCAATTGACTTTTTAGATACCCTTTTGGCTCCTACATGACATATCAAACATGTAGTATGGGTTCTTTTGGAACACATGCCTCAAAATTGGATTGTTCCTACTATTTTTAGGCCTAATTGGGCTTCTTTAGACTGATTCAACTTGGTTCCTATACCTCCAAAACATCAAACGAGATTGGAATCTTTTAAAAATGACTTGAAGACTCTCAATACACTCTAATTAATGAGGTTTGAAGGTTTCTTTGCAATGAATTAATGTAGAAGTGTTACAACTAGGACTGCACCACCCTAAAGCAGCCTTGGCAACTCTGTCATGATAGGATGGTCAAGAAAAAGGCATGTAAACTCTCATGAAGGTTCTTTCCTTGACTTTTTATGCTATCCTTGGACTCTTTAACATCATATCCACTTCCTTCAAAACATGCAAGATCAACAACGACACCTCAAATGCCTAAATTCCTTCTCAAATTTGTTGTCACAGTCTGATACATGAGGATATCAAACCTTCAATCATTCCTCACATGTGCCAAACTCCTTCCCTGCATCTACAAACATTAGGTAGATAAAACCTATACTAATCCTTGCCATTCCATCCATTTTGGGGATCCAACATAGATGGAATGGGTCAAAAACCCATCGATTCCCTTAAAACCCTCAAAACTAGGGTTTAAGACCCATTTTCAGAAAAATAGTGATAAAATGTTTCTAGATTAATGAAAAATCATCCAACTTGATTCAAATGAAATCTAAGACCATCCCTCACATGATTTCAAACATTTTGGCTTTTGACAATATAGTACGGATTTGTTCAGGACATTGGAAACAACAAAAACATAGAAATTATAGAAAACAGGGTAAAATATTGTATTTTGTTCAGTCCAAATCACATATTCTTTCCTCTATGACCTGTATGTGATATAAAATAGCATGTTTATATTATAAATCCTCATCCCACTACTCCACCATTGTGGAAAAATAAAAAAGAAGGCTTGAAAATAGCCTTTCCACTAAACTGTCCCAAAATAGCAGTCCTAACTTTAGGCAAAAATCAGTTTCTAAATCCTCCACTACAAGAAGATTCCTTTAGTGGGCTTTATTACAACATTTAATAAGAAAACTCCACCTATGTTCAAAATAAAGACCAAAAATTCAAAAAAAATGCCTTGGGAAATTCAAAAATTGCCTTGGGTTCTAGGTGCCCCTGCACCATACAACCGGCCTTGAAACTGAACTTCCACCTTGTCCACCTCTAAAAACTTCACTCCATTGCTTGATCACTTTGCCTTCATATTCTCCATAGGTTCTTTCATCTAGTAGTCCCTTCCACTTGGTTAAATACTGGAAATTTTGCATCATGCTCTACTCTCTTGCACTCTGTGTCACCTAGTCCTTACTCCCTCTCTTCACACTGTCCTTGTAGACATCCTCTGATCTTTCCTTGGTATGGAACTAATGTTACATTTGCTCCTTCATTTTCCAACACAACCTTTCCAATCTGAGACTAAAGTGTCTTTATCTTCACCCTTGGAATAAACTTAAACTCTTCCACTAGTGCTTGCCTTTCAACTTGATATGACTGCCTCTTTGCAAACAGACCTGCTTCCTGTCCTTCAACCATTCTCTCATCAAAACTTGTTGTTAGACCAGTCATTACATTGCAAACAAACCTTTTTCAACTGTTTCATGAACTCTTTTCCTCATCATATCTATTGCATACTTGAATTTGCCCCATGATCCTTTCCAAACACACCTACCCACTTCACTCTTTGTCTTCACAACCTCTTCCAGGTCCCCTACTCTTGGAACCATCATGCAACCATGTTTAAAAACCACTGTCATGGTGGCATATGACTATCTATCCACTTCTCGTTTCACCAAAGGACATAGCATTGTCCTAATCACTCTTTCATTATACTTCTTCACTTCATTTGGAGTCTTTACAAACATTCTATCCTTCTCCTGGCCTATAACACCCTTGGCCTCTTCCATCACTAAGACCTTCTTCAAACTTATTGTTTTAACCTCTTCACCACTTGGGGTGACTACAACTTTCATCTCAACTCTCCGTGGGTGCTCAAATCTGGCCACACTTCCTTGTTTCTTACCTTCCATCTCTTTACCTTGACTGCCCACTCTTGGCATTTGATACTTTGCCTTAAGGACCTCTATCCTACTAGGTTTATGAGCCTTTATGCTAACAAAATCTAACTGTCCACCATCCTTTTTTGGATACCATGTTCTCAACTTGCTTCTCTTCAACCTTAACCGATTTAAACTCTTTCACTTTCCATTTACCTTGGCTCATTGCACCTTTTACTCTCATGTCTTGTATCAAATTTTCTAACTCTATTATCACTATGTTTTCAAACTTAGGAATCACTGTATCTGTAGACCTCAACTGCTTACTAACTCTTCTTGAATCTAAAGGACTAGGTGTTGTCCTTGTTATGCCATTATATTCCCAACCTTGAGTCTTCTCTACCAATTCACCTCTGATTCTTTCTTTATCAATTATTGACATCAAACCATTTCCATTACCTTTATAACTTAGATTACATTATACCTCTGTCATGGCAGTGCTTGACTGCCCATCCTCTTCTTCTACCTTCAAGGGACACAACACTGCCCCCACCATGATTCCTTCATGTATTACAAGCCTATCTTGGCTTACCTCAGTCCATTTACTCTCTTGTCTTTTACCTTTTACCTCTGCCTTCATTCTCTCTACCTCTAAGACCTTCCCATTAGGTCTTCCATCTCCTTCACTATCAGACTTCTAATGCCTTCCATTAGCCTTCTGCTGCACTTTATCCTTTTATCCAATCAGTGGACAATATATCTCTTCCATAATGACCTTTCTAGGCCACTCTTGCCTTGCCTTAGGCAACTCCTTTGCATTCACATCTCTTTCTCTTTTTAGGATCTCTATCCCAAGATTTCCTTTCCCACAAACCTATGTATTAGATCTGCTCATCACTGTCTTATCATCATTTAACTGTCCTGCACCCTCTTTTTCTTTCCTTTGCCAAAATCCAACCTCTCCTTTGTCTTCATCGCACTTTCCAAACTTGTCTTGAACTTTCAAGGACATTTCACCTTTGATCTTCACTATCTTAGTCTGTATCACCAAATCATCATCCTCATTACTCTTCAACATTGCATCCTTGTCTATCCTTGCTGTCTCAATATCTTCTTCTGTTGCAGTGGCTGCACCCTCACTATTCATGTCTTCCTCAAACTTCATATACTTCCTCTTCCCAAACATGATTACTCTTACTTCTTTGGTCTGCTCCTTAGCATTCTCCTACAATGGGGTTAGTTAAAAAGTGGTTCCATCCTTTTCTATAGCGTAAATATTATATCTCCCATCATATATGGCATGTCTATCATACTGCCATGGTCTTCCAAATAACAAATGACAACTCATAGATACCACATCAAAAAGGATTTTATCCTTATAGCCACCAATATTAAATTCAACAAAATCTTGTTCACTTACCAAAATTGACTGATTATCATTCAACCAAGATGCTTTATACAGTGCTTCATGAGGAATCCTCTCTAAATTTAGTTTATCTACCATTTCTATGGAAACCATGTTGTCAATAGAACCAGAATCTATCACAACTTTACATACCTTTTCTTTGCATTTGCAGGTTGTTCTAAATAGTGATCTCCTTGGAGTCATCTCCTTTAACTTAGCATACCTTTCTTTCAAATCTTTGATTTCTTTTGTCATGGTATCTTCTAGATGCATCTTGACTCTTCAGATTCCAACTATCAAACTTCAATCTTCAATTCTTCCAATAATCTATTGCCTGAGCTCTAATACCACTTGATGCAGAGTAGGGGAAACACCATACACATACTAGGAATGATGCATGAAACTCCTTTTGGCTGACTGCCTCAATAAGGCAAGTTCTCCTACTCTTGGCATGGTTGTCAAATGTTGGCATATGCACAAAGGAAGGATAGATGGTTTATCTAACTGACTGACCTTTATTACACTTGAGACCAACCTAATATGACCAATGGACACTTATGAAACTCACCAAGAAACTTGGTTACTTAACCTTCCTATCGTTCCTTCACACCTAGGCCTATTTCCTTGTAGCCCTAGGAATGGTGTTTTCTAGACATATCTTGCAAAATCCTTGGCAAAACCAAAACCCAATTGAATTTTTAGATAACCTTTTGGCTCTTACATGACATATCAAACATGTAGTATGGGTTCTTTTGGAACACATGCCTCAAAATTGGACTGTTCCTACTATTTTTAGGCCTAATTAGGCTTCTTTAGACTGATTCAACTTGGTTCCTATACCTCCAAAACACCAAATGAGATTGGAATCTTTCAAAACTAACTTTAAGACTCTTAATACACTCTAACTAATGAGGTTTGAAGGTTTCTTTGCAATGAATTAATGTAGAAGTGTTACAACTAGGACTACACCACCCTAAAGTAGCCTTGGTAACTCTGTCATGATAGGACAGTCAAGAAAAAGGCATGTAAACTCTTGTAAGGCCTGCCCATGTCTCACTGGTACGTAATGATTTATCTTAGAATATTAGATTAAATGATAAATGAGTTGGTTATTGTATGATGTGGTTTCAGGATAGATATGTACCTAACTAGGTTATGTATCCTCATTGGTCTATTAATGTTGCTTCGGCTATGATTGCATTGTGGGATTTGATGTTTTGATTTGAGTGTGCAGGATATATTGATACAAGTATGACCAATGGGTGGATGTGGAGGAGGAGACATGGAATCACTGAACCACTAGGCCTTCTCGCCTTACCTAGCCCGGTGTTCGAGTTATTGTCCCTATGTCTTGTGGTATGTCAGTCTTTAAAACCACCCTATTTGGTTGCGGATAGAGGATTGGTTCTTGTGTTGCCTTATTGCCTCTAGCCAGAATCATTGTGAGTTTTGAATCCTTGTGTTGTGCATGAACCCATTGAGGGTTGTGTCTTATGCTTGCGTATAGTTGTTCGAATTCTCCTTCACTTCTTTGGTTTTATAGGATGCCTCCTTTGGATTTTTACTTGCTTGCATTGGACTGTTTGCTAACAATCTTCATGATTTTGATATGGGATTGAATTAGTTTGATAGCTATCACGGGTCAGTACTTTGCATTTTAAATGTTTTGTTATGACTTTTCGTAATGTGTGCTATGGTGTGTCACTTTTATTCTTTGTGTTTTTTTTTTTTGAGTAGTTGAATTAGTGCATCTACTTCCGAGATTCCTTGCATTTCAATGGTTGTCTTCTTGAATGACTTTTTAGGAGTAATAGTTAGTTGGGAATAAATAAAATAGTTAAATTAGTTATCTTAATGTCAATTTAGATTAGCTAAGAGATTCTGGTTTTTTTTTTTGCCATTTGGAAATGCATGATGAACTTAAAGGTGTGTTGGTTCTAATGCCTTTGGCACAACTATTAATGTCATAGGTACCCTTGTTGTTCTTGGGACCCTTTAGCTTATTTTCTTTAGACAATATTTGAGTTAAAACCAATATTACTAAGCCCTACCTAGAGGTTTTTGATGGTATGGTTGTTTTGAGGCTAATAGAGGTAATGGATATTTATTATTGTTAATCACGTTATAACCTTGATAGATTAGGTTGAGGCATACTATTGTTATTGTATCTAGACTATAGTTAGAGTCACTCGTTTGCTTCAATGTGTAATGCATAGCATGTTTGGCTCAAGAATAGTCACCCTTACTTATCAAGCAATTCATTACATGACCATTATTTATTTAATGGTGCTTTTAAAATACTATAGCATATCGTAGTATGAGTATATTATATAAAAGTTGTATATATTATGTCATCATAAATTTAATGGTTCTTTTGAAATACTACAGCATACCACAGTATGAGTATATTATATAAAAGCCGTATATATATTATGTCATCATAATCCTATATGCTTTGGGTCAGTTTTTCTAAATTGATGGTTGACCCTGTCTGTCAAGCAAATTTTGTATGATAATTATCTATTCAAGGGTATCCTTTAAAGTACTATTTAATTTATTGACATATCTCTTAGTATGATTAAACTATTTAAAATATATTTTGGTATGTGTAGACTATTTAAAAATACTATGACATAATCTTAGTATAAGTAAATGATATCAAACCTTATGTGTACCGACCTTATTACAACAACATTCTGGTGAGCCTAAGATTTTTTTTACACTCTCCATTCCAAGGCTTCTCATCAGATATAATAGCTTCCAATCCTTGATTTTAATGCTCTATAGGCTTCAATTAATATAATCTTCGGTTAGCTATAAATGCTAAAATACTCGGATTTAGTTTTATGGAGGTAAACCATGCAAGAATCCCATCACTTGAGGATTGTTATGATAAGGCCCGATTCTCATTGGGTTTATTATTATTTTATTATTGCCTCATATCTTGAAAAAGGGAAGCGATATTGGGGGGGCATGGCGGATGAATGGGAAAATAAGAGAAGAGAAGCAGAAAGCAAACAGAGAGGGCGACCTTCCGGTGAAGAGCCATGCACAGAAATATTGAAACCCCATTTCTATTTCATTATGTTTGCTGCAATTTTGTTAAGCACATAAATGCTGAAAACCCATTTCTATTTCTTTATGTTTGCTGTTATTTTGTTAAGCATAGAAATAATGAAACCCCACTACTATTTTGTTTTAAAAAAAATGTGTAGAGATTTATTTCAACGCATGATATTTACATTGCCTCCGTCCTTGATTTTTTTTTTATATATACTTGCAGCCAACTGAATATTATTTTATACCAATCATAATTGTAGTTCTCCCAAAATCTCTCCTTCGTATGATACAATCTTGGTAGGGTAAGTGCAAGAAGATGGGGGGCCAAAAAGTGGCCAAAAAATTTTCAAAAAAATTTAAGTCATAACGCGAGCGCATTATAACGCGCTCGCGTTATGGCTTGGTAATGACAAGCCTCAGGCTCATCATTACCGAGCCATAACGCGAGTGTGTTATAACTTGTTATAAATAAAAAAAAAGCAATGCCATTTCATTTCATTCTATTTTTCTCCTCTGCCAGTGGCTTCAAAACCCTCAAAAATGCGCTCGCGTTCTACAAAACGCCAATCAACACAAAAAGCTTGTCGATTCATCGCCAAAATGCCGCCACAACGTCAAGCAGGCCAAAGGGGTGAGTTATCTTTATTTTTTTATTTGAATTTCTTCCTAAATAGGTAGGTTTTTGTTGATTTTTTATGTATATTTCGTTAATTGTAAGAAATGTTAATGCACCTCCTCCTCCTCCTCCTCCTCAAAATCCACAAAATCCTGAGGAGGAAATACCTACAGAACAACAACCTCCTCCATTCATTCCTTGACATGCCCCTAGAACACAAGATAATATAATGGGGGAAATTGAAAACAACAAAAAATAAATTGAAGATATAATTGCAAGGTTGAAAGATCCTTCCACTTCAACCTTGCATAGGTCCACGCTTGCCGAATCTCTTGAGTCTATGTTATCAAATGTAAATTCAATTAGCAAGCAAATAACTAGTTGGACCGATAAAAAGAGAGAGTTTAGAGATTACTATGCAGATAAATTGTCATACCAAGATGTCAAAAAATTACAAATTATAAAATTAGACTTGTGTTCAATTTTCACAAATCCACAAACAAATCAACCTCCACCCATTACATGCAAGAGGTTCCCTATCCATTGGTGCAACAACCAAGCGATAAGGGACAATTTCGGGAAGAGGTGGTGGATGGTTTTTGACCATCCTCCATGCAATAATAATGAGGTCCCGCAATACTTTTTGAGGAAACTCTACTGCGAGTTTGTCCTCAATAAAGTGCCAAACTATTTTGATATGCGGGACTTCCAAGGTAGAGGTGGGGGCTCAGCGCAGGATAGACCAGGGGCACGTCTTGACCCACAGCAGGTAGTGAGACAAATAATCAGCAGACCAGCCCATGAGCATGTTTCTATCCCTTCCATTATGAAGGAGAGTGTTGAGGTCGATACACTGAGGTCGATTAGTGCCTTGACCCAGAGCATCATAGAGCATGTCGATCCTGCAACACAGAGTGGGTTGGGAGATAGTGCGAGGAGTAGGGTCCCACCACATACTTGCCAGGCTTGTGGGTCAGCCTATGGTTACGACCCCATGGACAGTCAGGACGCAGGTGCACAGGCTACATCTGCAGCTGAGCAGATGGTGATGACAGATACCCTCCTGAGTGAGACTTTCAGCCTTGATACTCAGGTAAATATTAGCAAGTTTATTGAATTTAATTTATTAAATTTTATTTTTGAAATACAAGATTAACTAATTTAAATTGATGATTTTAATGAAATTTCAGGGTCATAGCGTCGATGCAGTTTTCAGTGGTTCTCCACCTACATTTTTCACTAGATCATCTACTGTCGAGGTATGTAACTAGTAAACAATTATAAATATTACATGTGAATAGCATCGTTATATGAATGGTATTCTAATTTCTGATTTTAGATGTTGAATAAGTTAACACTGTAGATTTCATGGCAACACCTGCCAGCGGTGGTGGACTTCAAAGCTTTACGGAGGTAATAAAATAAATAGTTTAATGAATGAATTGTACTTACTAAATTTTTGTATGTGATTTGTGTGTTTTATTGTGTGTACTTCTATGTTTAGATGAACGTGTGTGTATGTTAGGAGCCATGATTTGCATCACTATTATAGTTTTCGTAATTGAATAATGTTGTTTTATTTCCAGATGATGCAGGCTGTGGATACACCTCCCCATGTTCATAGGGCAATGGAGTAGGGTGTGGCCTCTGTGATTCATAGCTCTATGGCATTGACAGGGGTATGAGGCAGATTAGTAAATTTCAATTTACATTCATTGTTATAGTTGTCTATTTTTGAAAAATCAAAAGATTATTGATTTGAAGTTTAATTTCTATCTGGATGGTTTCTATAGGACATGACATCACCAGGGCCTATTCTTGCTACTGAGGCAAGCGAGGAGACAGATTATATGTTAGCGGTAAGTGATTATTTTGTTAAATGTTTCATTTTTTTATAACATGTAGTTTCTATATATTAATGTCTATACTTTTTTTTTGTAAAAGGCAAAGGTGCAGGAAGAACTAAATAGGAGGAGTAGCCCTCGGGTTCGTAGTAAACCACCCACATGCATGTCTCCATCCCCTAGAAGATCAAAGGCTGCTCATGATTTATTCTCTTCACCAGCCAGAGGGGAATGACTTTTTATTATGTTCCTCTGTTGTATGCCTATATGGCATTTGTGGACATATATTTTGTATTGTACATAGTTGACATTGTATGCCTATATGGCATTCTTGTAAGCCTATATGGCTATTTTGTATATATGTTATACTTATATCGACAGATATTGATGTATGCCTATATGGATATTTGGTTAATACAAATCTTTTTTATTGATGGCATCCATACTTGCATTATAAATCCACTTTTGAATGGATATTTGTAGATGGCTACTTTAAATATTTAAAGTCCGATTGTATTACATAGGATGTTTGCATTTTCTTTGATAGGCTTGATAGGCCATGGATTACATGATGGTGTTTGATGGAAAAGTATGGTACTAGAAGACTCTAGTTCATTCTTAATAGGCTTGTGATTGATAATATCTTTGCATGATTGCACTTGATCTTGGATCATGGGCATGTTGTTAGGATTTTGATTGCATTGTGATGTTTGATGGATAGGCATGGTGTAAGTGTAAGATACCCAACTAGTTCTACGAAAATTTTTCCTTACTTAAACACTTTTACTTGCTAACAATTCATCAACTACTTTAATAACATAAAGATATACACCAAGATAACTATTTGAATGAAACAACATTAGAGTTGGGTACTTGTCTTGTTACTTGATTCAATCAACTTGCAATGTCTTATTACATGGAAAATGCTTTCAATAGCATGAAGTACAACTCATTCAATGGAAATACAAGGACAGGCAAAGATTTGGAATGTTCAACTCATCACCTCACAAGGTAGGCGCATATTTGAAGGATTTACAAGTTTTTCTGACTTGGGCGCCAAGTTGAGGTGACCTCCTCCTGAAGTTGCGCCTTGTCAACATTAGGTGCCAATTAGAGTTTATGGATGCTCTAGATTGTTTCCAAGAATAGGCGCCAAAACATCATCATTAAGAAAGTGTTTTAAATGCTAGGCGCCCAAATGAGCCCTCTGGAGTCTAGGCGCTCCTTTCATGCATTCTGTGTTCTAGGCGCCAATTGAAAGGAGTAGAGAATAGGGCAAGCGCCTTCCAAACTAGGTGTTTCCTTGAGGTGACAAGGACTTAGAAAGTGCGCCTAAGGTGAGCGCCTTGAGTGAAAAGGTCTAACAAACATCTTTGAACCCCCTTTCAAGGTTAGGCGCATTCTGGAGGTGGAAACAAGTAGAAGGTGTGCCTTGGCTTCCTTTGTCAATTCTTTCAAGTCTTTGTTGATTAGGAAGGTGGAATGCTTCATTGTAGAATGAGCGCCTATCTTCTAATGTCCAAACTACTTCTTCTGGCTCACTCTGTGGCTAGGTGCCAGAGCTAAACTGTTCACACAAGGGAGTGCACCTAGACTCACTTGATGTTTTCTTACTACTTCAACCCCTGGAAGATGTTCCAAGGTGTTCCCTTTTACAAGCACTTGACCTCCCAAGTTCCTTCATGTGCTATTCCTTGAAGGCGCCAAAACTGAGCTCCAGTGCCATGGGATTGTGCCTAACATCTTTGAAGAGTTTCTAAGCCTTTTGCAAGTTGATATCCCAAACTCATGCTTCTAGGTGCAACAGGAGCTTTCCAAAGGAGTTTCCAAGTTTTAGACGCCAAGCGAGGTCATGGGTGAATGGAACTACGCCTTAGGAGATGACTGGATCCTAAGCGTCAGTCTGGAGTTACAGTGGAATTGATATGTGCCTCAACTAGCTTAGGCACCCATTTGAAGTGATTCCTTTAACACTTCTCTATCAATCTCAACTGCAAGGATGATCTCCTAATCCAATTTTGATCCTCTAGAGATGCAAATAGCTTTTGATTTCACTAGACGCCATCAATGATGATCATCAACCAAAGTGCATTTCAAAGGTGAGATAGGCAAGTGAGGCACCAAACTAGTCCTTAAGACTTATCTCCTTCTATCAAGTCAATTTCAACTATGTGAGAGAGTTCTATTCTAAGCGCAAAATGGAAATGTTTCATCAATTGGTGCATCTTACAAAGCTCCCAATTCTAGGCGCCAGAGCCAAAGAGTTTTTCCCAACACATGCACTTGGGCTAGGAATTCACCTAAGAGACATCACTTAGCTTTAAAACTTTCAATCTATAGCCATCTAGGCTAGGCGCTCCAATGGAGGATCCTTGAACTCATGCATTGGCGCCTTCTAGTTCTAGGCACCCATTTTGGATGATTCATCCTGATACTAGCGCCCAAAATGACTAGACTCTCTTCATCATCCAATTCACTTAGAAGACTCAAGTTGGAGACTTAGTTGTCTATCCATGTTCTCTGGAAGATTCATTGTACCTCTATGCACTTAGGCGCCCTAGTTGATGTGATTAAAGTGCTTCAAAGCTCCATGATTCTTGGTTAGGCACAGATTTGACATTGAGCAAGAAAGAAAGTGCGCCCTGACTCTAGGAGTCCTGCCTTAGTCAAGTTTAGCATCCAGACTTAACTAATTTCAAGTTTCTGACTTTGTTCCTGCAAAAAACAAAAGTTAAGTTAGTCAAAAACCAATTCATTCCCTCATTATTTCGAATTAGCCTCCGAGAATGAGGAATAGGCTAACTCATTCTTCATTTGATGATCAGGCCGGAAACGGGGACATGACAGTAAGATACCCAACTAGTTCTACGAAAATTTTTCCTTACTTAAACAATTTTACTTGCTATCAATTCATCAACTACTTCAACAACACAAAGATATACATCAAAGATAACTACTTGAATGAATCAACCTTAGAGTTGGGTACTTGTCTAGTTATTTGACTCAATCAACTTGCAATGTCTTATTACATGGATAATGCTTTCAATAGCATGAAGTTACAACTTATTCAATGGAGATACAAAAGAAAGGCCTTGAAGCCTTGATGTTTACAATGGCGTCTACACTTGATCAACTCAATCAAACTCAATGATGTCAATTGAATGTCAACACCTCACAATATCACAAGGGAGCATCACCTTGCTTGTTGCATGGATGAACGTCATAGTTGCAAGACTCTTAGGGTTAGGCGCCAACTGAAGGTAGTAGAGACCAAACTAGGCGCCATCCTAAGCTGGGCGCTTCCTTGAGGTGGTAGAGACATGGATGAACGTCTGGTGGGGTTTGATGACTCTATATTGACACTCAAATTCACTTAGGTGCAATATTAGTGTTCTTCTAACTAGGCGCCAGATAGGAGGATTCTCAGGGGTTTTGGCGCCTAGGTTACAACTTGTCAATTTCTCAAAGAATCTTTGAAACACTTGACTTCCAAGGATTATCATCTTAAGAGTAGATGATGATGACATGAAGTAGAGATCTCTCTAGGACTGGATGAAGCCTTGCTTGATGATAAGACAAAGATGAAGTGATCCTTCATGACGACCCTTGGAGTGACCCTCTTGGAGTTGTGGACTTTGAAACTTTGAAGATTGAGAGATCTTGAAACTCGGATGGATGAATGTCTATCATTGATGAAGTACACTTGCAAGATATTCCTCGGAGAACTTGAATGGATAGATGCCTTGAAATTTCAACATGACGTTAGTGATGAAGAGTATTGACATGTTGGACTTGATGTGACCTTGCTGAAGGCGCATTTTCTTTCTTAGCATGATCATCCCAAACCAAGGCGCCAACTTGGAAAACCCTGTGAAGGCGCCACTATCTGGAATTTCTTCCAAGGTGTTAAAACTTGACATCTTTTCTTCTCTAGGTACTATCTCCGTCAAGGCGCTCCTTAAAATCATTGGAAGTGCTCAGGACTTACCTTAGTCCAAAGCGCCACAATCCATTCCTTAAAGCACAAAGAATTCTCAAAGGCGCCCCTATTTACCTCTAAGCACTCAAATATCATTTAGATTCAAGGCGCACATTTAGCTCTAAAGCACAAATTTCCATCATCAACCCATCAAGGTGCATCATCTTCCCTTTGTATCCCCTTCAAGGCACAGAAATTCACTTCTTCACACTCAAACTCACTCTCTGGTGCTAGAATAGGTGTATAACTTCAAATAAGGCGCTAATCTTAGGTTTCTAAGTACTTAGTTTGATCTTAAGGCTATCCTTCCTCTAAGCACTCTCTTCAACTCCCTCACTAAAGGCCCTCTGTAAGTTTGGGCGCATTTCATCCCAAGGCGCTTCAACATCATCCAAGGCGCAAATTCACTCTCCAAGACAAGGTGCAAAAAACCCTATCCTAAGGTGCTCAAATCTTGCTTCTAGACCTAGGCGCACAAACATGAGATTGTGACTTCAATCATCATTCTTGGTTAAGGCACACAAACTCTCATTCAAGGCACATATCTTTCTCCAACAAGGCGCATATATTCCTCCAACAAGGCACATATTCAATTCTAGGGCGCTCTATCTTGGATTAAATCAGGGTATCTCCTCAACAAGGCACTCCAAACCATACCAAGGCACTAAAACACTTAATGCAAGTTCTTCAAGTGCTTATCCAACTTGATTCCTCCAACACAGGGCGCTCAATCTACTTTCTCAAACTTTCAACTCAAATCCTCACCTTATATTCTCCAAGGCAAAAAGGTGCAATTTGATTGAGGGCGCTAAAACTCTTAGGCGCACTTATCTCCCTGAACTTACCTCTCTTCTTCCCTAGGCACCAGAAACACCTCTTTATCTCAACTAGGCACTTATCTTCTCTAGGCGCACATGGTCTTCAAGGCACATTTGATTCATCAAGGCACCTATCTCTAACAATCTCAACACTCAAAGGGACTCAAAACTCATCTGGACACCATCACTTCCCTAAAGGCGCAAAATTGGTGTAGATACATTCCATTTATTAAGGATCATTCTGGGGCCCAAATCTTGTCAAAGCAAAGGATCAATAGGTTCTCTCTAAGGCGCACTCCAGGGTTTGATCTTGCAAGACTTCTCACGTCAAAATTTTGACCAAGACACTCAAGGCGCTAGTCTTTATCATCTAACCCTACAGTGCACTTACTCATTATGATATACTCCTCAACTTTGTATTCAACCTTGCCCAAGGCGCATGTTCACTATAAGGCATTCTCACTTTGTCAAGGCTCAGAGGGCTTCAACTTGCTAAAGGGTAGAGGTCTAGGCGCATATCTAACTTGAAGCTCAAGGCGCTCTAACCCTCTTGCTCTAGAATTCCTTCTAGGCACTAAGTGACTTCTCCAATTCCTTGAAAACATTTGAAGTGTTTTACCTTCTTAAGGTGCTCCTTCGAACTTGACTCCAAGGTGTTATAATCTCAAAGGTGCTGACACCATCTCAACCAAAGGCACTCAATGATTCATCCCATATCTAGGCGCTAAAACACTTAATCAACCAAGTCATTCAAGGCGCCATTCAGTAAACTCATCTTCCATGATATTCCTATCAAGGCGCATATCACTTCTCTCATGGGCTTTAGGCACTCAGTTGAGTGTTTCAATACTACTTAGGTGCCAAATTCATTTTAATGCACCAAACACAAAGAGCTTTCAAACACTAGGTGCTCACAAAGAGTCTTCCAACCTTGGGCGCTAAATTAGGTCTTTGCAACTATCCAAGGCGCATATCTTGGTTTGAACAACTTATGGTGCCAAGACAACTTCTCATTAGGGCGCTCAAAACACTTGTGTTTACATTTGAAGTGCTTTACCTTCTTAAGGTGCTCCAGACTAACCTGACTCCAAGGCACTCCATCATCATCCTTAAGGCGCTAAAAACATCATCTCCACTCTAGGCAAAAACATCATCCAACTCCTTAAGGCACTTCACTGTCAAAGTCTGAAGGTGCTCTACCTAGACCTTTCCCCTAGGTGCCAGAGCTCCTAAGCACTCACCAGATAACTCTCTTCTTCAAGGTGCAAATCTTCCTATACTATGATTGCCTCTGAAACACCGATTAACGTGATGTGAGGGTGCAAAGGCTACTCCAATCCTCAGTGAGCGCCTAGTTTAAACAAGGAGAAATAAAGCATTCAAAACTATCCAAATGATCATCCCCTTCCTAACGTCTTCACTGCTCCAGAAAACCTTGGCCAAAATGACACATAACAACTCCTGTGCAAAGCACCTGAGCAAGAAAAGAGGGGGTCCCGAATCTGATGGGGTGATGTGTGATTTGGTCACAACAGTTACCCTTTTGGGGTGATGTGTGATTTGGGGTGATGTGTGATTTGGAGGGCTCAATTCTTCAAGACACCCATTTTGTTCACCACTTGTAGCATCACTTGTTCAAGGCACATGTGTGATTTGGTTAAAAACAGGTGCCTAGAGTGAATAGGCTTTCATCCTGACTTAATACACTGCCTCCTTCTGACGATTTTTGGGGTAGCAGAAAACCTTTCACCACGGGCAAATGGCTCAGAGCTATAAAAAATCAAGAGAGGTTATTGTAGAGGCACTCTACGTGATCACGTTGCCTTAGACGGAATGTTTCTAAGTGACACGGTTTTTAAGTAATATCTCGTCAAAGATTGCTGCCTTTTTGCACTTTGGACTCTTCAGGGATATCGTCGGTACAATGTAGCTCTGACTGTTTCGACATATTTGGGTGAAAAATAGGACCATGCCTAGCGTAAATGTACCCATTCGGATGCGTTGGAACAGTCAGTTTGGTCACATCATGAGCAGGATGAAAGTTACACCCCTTTGCAACTTTACACTGCCTCCTTCTGACGATTTTTGGGGCAGCAGAAAACCTTTCACCACGGGCAAATGCCTCAGAGCTATAAAAAACTGAGAGAGGTTATTGTAGAGGCACTCTACGTGATCTTGTTGCCTTAGATGGAATGTTTCTAAGTGACATGATTTTCGAGTTATTTCTTGCTTTGGGAATCCCAAGCCTTGGGCTTGGGATTTGCTTTGGATTTCCAACCCAAAGACTTGGAGTGCCTTATGAACAATCACAGACGTGTTTTTCTATATTCTTCAAAATTTCACATAATTTTGTTCGTGCTAACCCTCAAATTTGCACGTGTTTCAAGGTTGAACAAATCGAACACATGGGTAATGTTAGGCTTTCTCTTAGCTATTTGACGATGTGATTTTTTTCACATTTTAACAATGTTAAGCCTTTCATCTTTAATTTCTTTTGTTTGTGTGTCCGTTTTTAGGCAAAAACCACTGTTTGGTCTTTTTTTCATTGTAAAATAACTATTCATTCAAATTTCAAAAAATTTACATATTTAGAAACTAGACTCCATTCTACAAATATTAAAAAAATAAAAAAATAATTTTCAATTAGTTTTCAAAATTTATAGGGGTAGCACGGCCAAAATTCTATTTTTTAGGATGTGTCCACTTTAAAAATTAGTAAAAAATCAAATATTCATCAAAAAATTATTAGAAAAATTAGGCATAAACTACATGCTATTAGCTAATTTCTCACCGAAGCGATTTTAAAAATACCAAAAAAAAGTTGACCTTTTGAGGGAGCCACAAAACATGCTATGTTATTTTTTTTGACAGAAACAACACCAATTTTTGTGGCTCCCTCTTTTGAACCCCTTAATCTATGCCATTTTCAAAACAAAATAGTAGTTTAGAAAGTAGACTCGGAGCACTACGAACATTGTTTTGGTTGCATCTCTAAATTTTCAGTGTAACTATGCTCAATTTCTCATCCAAGGCCAGTATTTCCTGATTTCAGAAAAAAAGTGGCCACTTAAGACCCCTTTTTGGCCCCCCATCTTCTTGCACTTACCCGGTAGATTTTATTTAAAATCTCTCTGCTCATATGATATAGTTTTTTTTTGTTTTGGAAACTGACATAGTTGTTTAAATTTCTGATTTTATTTAGGGTAAGATTATTGTGTAAGTGTTGAGAACATGAGTGTTTGTATTCTTCATCATAATAAGAATATGACTGATTAAAATACATATTTATATATGAATAGTAAGTGTTACACATTTTGGATAATTTATGATGGCTTATAGAAATAACTTTAATGGTATTTTCTTTTCTTATATATATGTATTTATGCAAATATGTAATTTCTTTGTTGGAACCTTAAAGTGTTATTTATTAATGTTTGTTGTTATATTAATTATATATGAATGAATGCTTAATGGTTTATACAACAAAAGAGGATGGTTATGCTGTAGTGGCATATGGGAGCTAAGCCCCTTATGTATGATATTGTCCTACTCTTTGTTGGTATATAATGTTATATAGAGGGCCCTCTCCCATGCTTTTCAATCTAAGTTAGAGCTTGTGGAACTCATATTTATGTTTTAGTATTGTTGGATTGTTTCGTTGTAGTACTTTATTGATCCTTATGATTGTATATACATTTATTGATGTGATGATGCCATATCTTGTTTTGGTTGTCTCTTTTTCCTTTGAGGAGATGACGTTTCATCGTGCATTAATGGACGATTTGTATTATGGAAATTGGTATGTTTACCCTTCTCTTTCTATTCAAATTACATTCTATGATAGTGATGTTGTAGTAATGAAGGATGGGTATGAAATTAGGAATGTTTTGATGCATTTTCATTAGACTCATGGACCTCTAATTGCTCATTGGTCTATGAGCATCCTCTTTGTGAATTATTTTATTGGGGTTGTGGCTTGTGCGTTATGTTGTTGGGTGGTCATGCTCTACGATCCTCTAGTCACGTCGTTTTGTCCCTTGGAGATGTGATGGGTGAACATGTGGTTTTTATTAATATTTATGGGAACTATCTTGGTGTTCCTTTTGAGATCCTAGTCATGTGAGTTAGCCTTGTAACAGTGGTTCCACAATCTCCTCACTCCATAGCTCGGGGGTTGCCTAGTGCGTAATGGACATCCATTGTGTTTGACGATGGCAACATGGTTGGGAGGTGAGCAACATCTCCCATAGGTCTCGTTCTGGTGATCTCTTGGAGTCTCGGTGAAACCCTTGTACTGTATCATGGCAATGTACTTTTTGTGATTCATTGTGCCGTTTAAGCACCTAGGTTGTACTTAATTATTATTTGTATATTTTTTTCTTTTTCAGTGTAAATTAATGTGATGTAATCTTGGAGCACGACTTTACCATGTATTAGGGAGAGAGCTCCGCCTTGTAACAGTATTATGTTATAATTAGATGGGTAATCACTCTTGTTTGTAAAGGAGATTAATTCTTTTGGTTATGTTGATAATTAAGTTATGTTCGATTATTCTAGTTGATGGAATCCTCATACTTACATTTTGATGTTTTGTTATGTTTTCAAAATGGATTAAAAGCATTTTTGCCTAGATTTTCACCTAATATCCTTGTATGTTAGAAAGAACAAAATGGTATCTCATCTGAATTTGAAGGTATTTTGTTTTATCCTATCTAGAGATGAAAGGATGTTTGAATTCATTTCTTCTATTTTGATGTTTGTGATCGATGCTTGGGTTGTTCTTCCTGCTTTTGGTTCACCTGACAAGGTGTCATGGATATCATATCCTGCACCTTGTTTACCTTCCCCACCTTGTGTGACAGGGTTTTAGGGACAAGTGGAATTTTTTTGGTAATTCATGTCATGACCACATGGGCAATGTGGCATGACATGGGTTTTCTTGTGTCGTGGCCACTCGTAAAAAGTGGGCATGACAACTCTCATGGAGGTTCTTTCCTTGACTTTGTATGCCATCATTGGACTATTTAAGATCATATCCACTTGCTCCAAAACATGCAAGATCAATAACCACACCCCAAATGCCCAAATTCCTTCTCAAATTTGTTGTCACAATCTGATAAATGAGGATATCAGACCTTCAATCATTCCTCACACATGCCAAACTCCTCCCTGCATCTGCAAACATTAGGAAGATAAAACCTATACTAATCCTTGTCATTCCATCCATTTTTGGGATCCAACACAGATGGAATGGGTCAAAAACCCATCAGTTCCCTTAAAACCCTCAAAACTAGGGTTTAAGACCCACTTTCAAAAAAATACTGATAAAATGCTTCTAGATTAATGAAAAATCATCCAAATTGATTCAAATGAAATCTAAGACCATCCCTCACATGATTTCAAACATTTTGGCTCTTGACAATATAGTACAAATTTGCTCAGGACATTGGAAACAATAAAAACATAGAAATTGTAGAAAATAGGGTAAAATATTGATTTTATTCACTCTAAATCACATATTATTTCCTCTACCACCTGTATGTGATATAAAATAGCATTTTTACAATATAAATCATCATCCCACTACTCCACCATCGTGGAAAAATAAAAAAGAAGGCTTGAAAATAGCCTTTCCACTAAACTATCCCAAAATAGCAGTCCTAACTTTAGGCAAAAATTAGTTTCTAAATCCTCCACTACAAGAAGATGCCTTTAGTGGGATTTATTACAACATTTAATAAGGAAACTCCACCTATGTTCAAAATAGAGACCAAAAATTTAAAAAAATTGCCTTGGGAAATTCAAAAATTGCCTTGGGGTCTAGGTGCCCCTACACTAATTCAATAGCTCACACAGAGCACAACATCTCCCAATAGCTCACACAGAGCAAAATAAATGGCTCACACAAAGAAAATAATGGCTCACACAGAGCAAATAATGGCTCACACAGAGCAAATAATGACTCACATAGAGCAAGGCTCACACAAAGCAAATAATGGCTCACACAGAGCAAATAATGGCTCACATAGAGCAAGGCTCACACATAGAAAGTAATGGCTCACACAGAACAAATAATGGCTCACACAGAGCAAATAATGTTAGTATAATAAATCATTAAATACCATTATTAATCTGAGAAAAACATGAACATAAACGATAAATTTTCTTACCTCTTTTCTCCAGAGTCGTATCCCTTTTGTAATTTCTTTCAACCTTTACCCTCCAACTATTTCCTTCATAAACTATTTTCTAAACAAGATTTGTTTTGAAAGCATTAGCGATGTCTAACAATACAAATCTTTTCAAACTTATTTTCTACAACATATGCTTTTCCTTGTAAAATATATAGATAAAATACTTTCTTTCTCAATAATAATAAACAATATACAATCATTAAACAAGCATTTTATTTCACAAACCTTCTAGTAAGAAAATTAAAAGAGAGAGATCCTCACATGAGGTTGAAGATTTATGTAACTCCCTTACATATACTTCCATAACATATCTCCAATAATTTATAATATCAATTTCCTATCTCTCTCACACCCATACATCTATATTACCATCATTATCATCATTCACAATATTATCACTAAAATATATTGAAGCAACCAAAGAGACAAACGCAATTCCTTACCTCAATCAAATTATTATCCATCTATACAACAAATCTTTTATTAATTATCATGTCATAACAGAAATATTCTTACATATCATACCTTGACCGTTCATTTTTTAATTAACTTATTAGCCTTTGAGTCTTCCACTTTCAAACAATCCAGTATATTCACAGCAGCCTTAACTCCAGAAAGATTCAATTAGGGAAAATGACAACTCTTTCTTTTACAAAAATGATTCACTTTTCCCTTCTATTAAAACTCTTTGCACTTCTTCTCAAATAATTGGACCACTCTTCCTACACTACATCTCAATAAAACATTAGTGCTTTTGAAATATCTTATAATCGAAGTCATCTTAATTATTTTGTTAATATACAATCATATTCAAATGTAAATCATCCATGTTTCACACCAGTGAAATAGGTTCAACTTTTTCCCCAAAGCTCCCAAGTGTTGCAACCTGGTGCTCTGATACCTATGTAATGCCCACTCAGGGAAAATTAACAATTAATAATAAATTAATTAGAAATAATAGAAATATAATAAGATTATAGGAGAGAATTTTCAAAATTTAACTTATAAACATAGATTTTATTCAAATCAATGTAACTATAAATATAGGGTATAACATCTTTAATACAAAATTCTACACATTCACCAAGAAAGATATATGACATCTTTTCTCAAGAAGGAAAGTTCCTCCTCAGCTCCACAATCTTGCTCGGCCTACAAACCTATAACTGCACAACTAAATGCAGACATTAGTTTCCCCTTAATCCATCAATATACATAACAAATAACATTATACTAGCCTAAGGCCCTAAGGGCCGACCTAATGTCTCGGGGGCTCATCCAAGATGGCCTTGCCTATGTATGCATAGTACAAAGACTTCGTAGTTCGAAGACTTGAGCATGCATTCCCAATGTTGACTATGATGTAATAACATTCAAAGAAACTAATTAATCACATTTATCCTTATGAATATTTTTCCTACAAGGTAAAATAGGAAGTTATAACATCAACAAGACATTCCAACCATTTCATTTAAAGTCAAAAATATATATATATAATTTGCACAACAATGGTCTTATTTTATAGTCCAATCATCTTAAGTTTCTTGAAAAAGGAGAAGACCTAGTTCTAACAAATCATCTTCCCAGCATGAAACTAATTCTTAATTCTAGATAACACGAAGTCATTTATTTTCTAAATTAATGTTCCTTCCTAACTAAACCTCTAGTTTCAAGATAGAGACAAAATATTAACAAAATTCAAATGAGTCTAAGAGTTACCAAGGTATGCCTTACGACGATTATACCCAATATTCACATCTAGATCGTTACGTAATAACTAATAAGATAACACTAATTCTATACTACAAGATATGTTTATATCAAATATGATTCCCAAGTATTACACATAGATATCATGTTAGCAAAACTCACACACTATCATTACCATGAAGATAACAATAAATAATCAAAGTTAGCTATTCGGATTGATATTAATTCTCGACTAAAGATGTTAATCCAGATTTTCTCAAGTTTATAAACAATTTTACAACCACTATCCATCCCAACAACTAAGAATCTTTTAATACTAACACAATTTATAACAGATTGGATTATAACAATTATATATTACCAACTATTAGTAATCACTTCATCTAATCTATTTTACTTTTTTATGAACTCAAATCTCATATAAAGATTTTATTGCAATTCCAAAGGATTCATCTCTTAAATTTAATTCAAAACAACACAATAATTTTTAGAGTCTTTATTTCACAAGGTACTTCTATTAAACTTTCACCTAAAATAATATCTATAATTTAAAGGCATTTAATTCATATTTTTAATCCATAATGATCTAATACATAATTCCATAAAATCAACCATATATATTACTTACCCAAAAGTGCAGCCAACAATTATCAAATTCCATCTTTACTTAAGAAATTAATATTATATTTTCTTCTTACTAGACAAGATACTACCCATAAAGAAGATTGTCTTAGCTAGAAAATAACCGATATCCTACTAAGTTTAGGATAAAGAAACACATTACAATGATTCACAAAATTCTCTTAATTCTATATTGATTTCAGAATAATGACAAGTGTACGTAGAATCTATTTATGTGCATGCGTTGAGCCGAGAAGAATTTAATACACCCATTAATTTAACTCGTATGCTAAATTTATATGACTTAATGCATGATCAAGCAAAACTTAACAATATACAATTGTTTACTGACATGTAATATCATAAGACGTTTTCAAAAGAATGAAGAGTCCGTAGTTTGCACACAACATTCTCATTGCCTACACAAGCTTAGAAGGAAATTATAGTGACAATGTCTTATATATGGATCCTATAATGAAGCATGACTAAGATTCTCTTCTCATACATCTATTAAGAATATAGAAAGGTGGATAAAGAAATTATTCCTTCTAACTCAGACGACGCCAACCAAGGTGGGTTTATTATGCAGTCGCTTAACGGTTCCCATGGCAATGGTACTCAAGGGCGACAAGTGAGTCGATATTTCTAAATTTAAAAGAGGAGAATTGTGATGGTCAATGCATAGATATGAGTGACGGTTGGAACGAGTTCCACAACCTGTCCGTTGTCTCTGGCTTATTCATGAAACACTACTTGATATTCTTAACACATATGATTGCATACCTTGTATCCAATCATTCAATCATTCACATATCAGTGAAATAAAAGGATACTTGTTCCTGCTGACCAGTTATGGAGTTTATCTTGGTTACGGAACTCTAATGGTAGACATGAGACTTGTGGACAAAGAATTAGGAGAATTATAACGAGGAGTATGTTGGTTATGACAAATATCATTTACCTTGAATGGGTTCTAATGTAATGAACAATCAGCAATTAACTAATTCGAATGCAATGATCGCATTCCATGATAAAACATTTCGTTGAATTATTTGGTCAAACATTCCGCGGGCATCCACTAAATTTCCGCACAGGTAATGAATGCGTATCAGTGTATCTTGTAGAAGTTTGTGTGGGGGTGACTTAAATACCCTCTCAACAATATAGGAGTAGAATCGCTTACCTTCGGAAAATGATTCCTTGAAAATGTAGGTCTGCAATAGTTGAAGATATGAAGAAGAGCTTACGGTGGGGTTACATATGGTAAGCAGAATGTGTAACGCCTCCTTTAAACCACCCTTTCTATCTGGTTGCAAAATTGCCAAGATCGGACATGCTGAGAGAACAGTAGCATAAACACCAAGATCCACACTTATCCCAGATGATTGCATTTGATAAACGTTCAATCTGTACATATCCTGCAATAATTGCGATCCAAGAAACCACATTTCGTACAGGCATTCTATCAAGTACATCGCGGCATCAGCCAAACTACTGCATTTAACATACATATCTACTAGTGCGCTTCGAACAAAGATATTTGACTCAAGTCCACTTCTAATTATTTCCTCACAAAACCCATGTCTGGCATAGGCTGCAATCATTGGAATTGTCAAGTAAATCCGTTCAACCAGTTTTAAAGATATAGAAAAAGCAAAGAAAATAAACTGAAGGATTGCAAGCAATTGCATTTCTTGAAACTACCATAACATCTCTTTTTACCTTGTATAACAATAAAACACAACTACTTACCACATAAACATCAAATATAATCTTTTGGCGGATACAACCAATCCTTCTCATCATTTGTACAAAACTCGCATTATATAATTTCATCTTACAGTTCTAGCATATTTATTTCTTTTGGAATAACTTAGCAATTTGAAGAAGCTATGGTATGTAAAGTAAAAGCATAAACAAAGCATAATAAATATTTCCAAAGAATGCTTAAACATCAGAGAATGGACATCAACTGTTTGACAAAATGCCCCAAAGAAAGACCACGGCTAGCATAAGCCAAGCATACCAACCATAGAAAAATAGAAGAATTTAGACAAAACATAACCGAGAACCAGTTACCTTTGATCCTTGTAAGCCTTATGAAGATTTAATGAAGTTTCATTCTCAGTCCAATCCCTTCAATAAAATTCCACAAGAGTACCAACAGTCCTCCAACCTTCTGTCTATCCTCTCCTCCAACTTCTTTCATTTCTTCATCTTTTAAAACTGCAAAACCTGACTTTTCATCTTCCACAATAAAACAACTCTTCCTCTACACTCCCTGACACCCATAAACTAAAATTAGTTGCAAAATAAATATAAATCTCATTTCTTGCAAAGATATAAAAGATATTTCCAAATATAAAAGATTAAATTATCTAAATATTTTTTTTTCGAAGAAATATAGCTAATATCATAATTAATAAATGAATTTCAGGTATGTCTTACATCCCCCACCTCTTCCATTGGCCTTTGGGCCGAGCACCTCTGCCAGCTGTGTGAAGCGCCCTTGTGGGCTTCTAAAAACAATTTTTTTTTGGGCCAGCGGTGGGGTTAAAATTTTTTATGACAGCATTTGGTTTTTTAGATTTCGGACTTTAATAAAACTATTTAAACCTCCTTAATGCCTTTTGGAGTCCGATGAAATGGGGTGCCGGTGAATAAAACAAATTGGAAAATGATTTCAAATCCACCGGTCGACCTAGTCAGCACCATGGGACCCACCCATGCCCAGTCAGCAAACAGTCATGCTTGCATCAGCGATGACATCAGTAGGTACTAGGGCCCAATAGGGTCCTCTTTTAGCCTTCGGAGTGCCTTTTCTTTCGGGAGGCATAATTTTCACATACGGTATCCGTTTTTCAACTTCTTATAGGCGTCAAAAAGCTCTGTCCGAGCACTACATAGTGGTATAGGTTTCATAACCAAAATTTTCTATTTGTGTCATAATTTGGTGCCTCAAGCCCGCTTTGCGTTGGTACAGTTTTATGCTCATAACTTTTGCATACAAAGTTGGATTTTCGATTTCGAATAGGCATTGGAGAGCTCTTGTAGTGTACTACAGTTGTATCATGTAGATTTTCAGGTTGGTGTGCAGAGAGAGTTTTGTGCTTGTTTGATCACTTGTAGGAGCCTGAGATTCAAAATGCATTTACGAGTGCATTCGGATAGATTTTTTGGCAAAAACTTGTGGGAGTGCATGTTGTTATGAGACCATCAACATGGTATAGCAGGTTTTCAGATTTAGTACTTCTTGATACAAGTTTATAGGTGTTTTTAGAGTTACGACTTTGATGGAGACAGGTACATGTTGTCTTCTAGTATGAGGACATAGTTGATACTTGTGTGAGACTTGGAGTCTCATTTCAGTGGGAGTTGAGTACAGGTACAAAGATGACAATGATTATGGTGTCATGGATATGCAGGCACACTTTTGCATTGGCACGACATGATCATGTATGCGATTGACAGGTATGGGCTATGATGTTCAATTCATGATTAGAGGTGGTGTTGTGGTGTTGTTTTAGGGGATTATTCTTATCTCCTGGATGCTTGATTAGTTTTTTGATTATGGTTACTTATTTGTGGACTTGTTGGAAAATCAAATCTAGAGTTGATTTGGTGTTTGAGTCTTGGAGTCTACAGGTTGTCTTCTTTGATATCTCAGTTTGCAGTTTACTACTGTGATGATAAGTTTGCATGTTACATTGTTTTGGATCTACGAGTTATGTAGTTTTGTAGGCTGATCACCTATTTGGCTACAGTGGGATAACTCAGATGTTGACTGTCTATATCCACCAGATTGATTCAGTGTTTATGCAGACTTTGTTAGTTGGCCTTGTCTGTGGTCATTTGTGAATTAGTATGATTGCTTTGGGATAAGAGGATGGATGATTATAGTGTTTTGATAGTTAGTTGTTGGGACTTGTAGCATGTTTATCATGATGTCATGGAGAGCTTGGATACATGGTTCTATGTTAGCTTTTGACAGTGATGGTTTTATCTTCTTGATTAGAGATTTTGGTTCATGTAATGTACCCAACTGAAATATTTCAATTTAAAATCAGATCTTGAAATGAATTAATTACTTTCACCGAAAACATATAACAATTTCACCAAGACTAGCAAGCTAGTCTTACACAGAAATAACACCCAAAAGCATGAAACTTCTCCAAAATAGTTTTGCATTGAATTTCTGATGTGATAACATGTAATCAGGTCCGAGACAGTGATTTACAATAGCAACAAGCAATATGCATTTATACAACAATTTTTATGCAAAACCCACAAAACTAAGAACATCAAATAACACCCAAAATCATTGCAAACTCCATAAACTCAATTTATTTAAAATTTCTGTTGTAAACACCTGATAATAGGTCGGATACATCTGATAAACATAACAGCAAACTTCTGCAAAAAAAAAATAAAACCCACAACAAACTACTCAAACTACACTAAAATTTACACTGGGAAAGTCACTGAACACTGCCAAAATCACCACAACACCTCCCAAATGTGCAAGGAATGATCTCTGGAACCTGGAATAGATGTAAAATAGAAAATATATAGCAACACACATGAAACACAACAGCAGCACCAAACAACACCTCTAGAAGCACCAAAACTGCAATAGAACAACCTGCAAACACAATATTGTAAAACTGCCAAAACTGCACAATCCTTTGAAGCCCAATGCAATCCCTGGATGGAATTAATCTCTGTAACCAAATGGTTTTCATCCTTTGATCACTTGAGACTGATGGGTTTTCGTCCACAAGCCTCTAACTCCAATGGGTTTCTGTCCACTGAAGAAAATCTAAGCACAAGTGCTCAAATTCAGAAATTTGAGTTGTAAAATGATCAAAAAGCCCTTCTGAAAGAAAATACTTGCATATTTATAATAGCTCCAAATCCAAACGTCCCTCTCTTGTAAATTAAATTAAAATAATTTAATTTCCAATAAATTCCCTCCAAAGATGCTCACCAAAATAGCCCATGCAAGATTCTTCTCTAAAAATAGAAAATAACTCCCACTATGACAACCTGTCATAGATGCTGTCATAGAATCTTATCATAACTATCATAAAATCTTCTAAATTATATCTTGGGAGTTATAATTACACCTCATTAAACCCCATTCCCCCACTTGTGCAATTAAATAAAAATATTTAATATTTAATTGCTCTCAAAAATAATAAATCCTTAATTTGTGGGATTACAATTAAAATATTAATAAAATATTTTTCCTTTTGATTTACATTAGCCCATGGGAAAATAGGAATGGACTAATAATTTCACAAATTTATTTTTACTATAAAGGGGACATGACAAATCTCCCCTCCTCAAAATTGCTTGTCCTCAAGCAATTAAAACCATGATGCTTCCAAATTATGTTATACTGCATAGAAAGCCTTGATTCTATACCTGTGAGATGTTGCAATTCTTGCCATAGAACATTGTGAAAAATTGAAAACTTAGATTCATTTCTACCAATTCCATGAATCAAACAATAATATCTATGCAATCTGAGCTCTTGGATATGTAAGTATTTGATGCATTCTTTCTCATACTCCAACTGATCCACCTATTCCCACAAAGATTTAGTAAACTTGTCAAATGCACTAGCATGAGATAAGACAAAATTGAAACTCCTGCAACTTCTCCCAATGATATAAATATGTTTTTTGCTACTTCTAGGACTGATATAACTGTCAATGCACTCTCCATTACAGCAAATATGAAACTGAGAAATAGTTACTTCTCTTACCTCCAAAGTACTGAAATATACATTGCAGGAATGCACAACAATTGGCCCATACTTTACCTCAACCTGAGAGGTGTTGCTTTAATATTCATGGACTGATTTATAATAGCAAGTGTTCAGTAGAGGAGCAACAAGTAGCATCATATAACAGCAACATATACACCACAAATCATCAAAAAATGAATCTCCAAACAACAACTCATCGAAATAGAAGATGATGTCCATGTAAACACTTTTCCAATCTTGATAAGAGGTAAGCAATGGCTACAACAAACTTACTAGAACAACATGATTTACCATATCATTATGGAAGATGCTATACTCCTTGGCATTTTTGAGAACTCCCTCCTCAAGATTTCTCCACAAAATATTTTGCTTCATTTTAGTGTAAAAATTTGGAAAGATTCTATCCTTGTGCCAAATGAGGCCATCTATAAGCACCAACTTGTCAGCCCATTTCTATGACTCATCACTCTTATTCCAAGGATTACCATACATTTTCATATACACCAATGCAAGAATCATGTTATAATGTCCATAACATAAAAATCTCATGACTGTCAAATAAAAACTCCAAATCACACAATATTGCCAACATTGTTTTGCTCCAAATTGAAAGACAAAACTACAACTTCTGAAGCTGATATAAGTGGGGAAAATAACAATATGAAATGATCTATAGCAGCATGAAATTGATCTACAATAGAAACACATTCCCCAATACACAAAACCCCCAAATCTTCACACAACGTCATTGCAAACCTGCAAGCAACACTCACATACTGCACTACTGGAACAACTTCCCTGAATCTTCTCCAAATTAGTGTTATGATGGATTGATTAGTGTTCACTAATATTGTAGACCTTCTTGTCACATCATCATGCAAGGATACTTCATCCAAACACATCAATCTACAGTTGTTCATAACAGAATTTATCAAAATCAACAACATGCAAATGATGTAACAACTACCAAAATGGCAAACCTGTGTAATAATCATCAATGTGATTGATGTAGGATTGGTGGACAACCATGAGAGGACTAAAAATCTCTCCACAAATATTTGTATACTTCTAAAATTCTATTTTTGTTGCTGATCATACAAGACAAGTGGATTTGAAAAGAACTTGAGACTATCTCTTGAATCTTTGTGCTTCATGCTTTCAAATTTTATGGAGTTTCTCCTTTGCATTATAACTAAAACAACTCCTTTTCCTAAATCATCACATCCTATAAACAATGCTTGTAACAAATCTAAAATTATAAGTACATAACATGAGTTGTTTACCTTTTCAATCCCTTCCAATACTTCTTGTCTTGCATCCTCATGTATGCCCTGAGCACTAGTGACATAGCCCAAATATGTGACATCATTCTTCCTCAAATTTTTCTGATGAAAATTAATTTCCAACTCTATGACATGTTGGAATCTTCTATCTAATGGTGATCTTGGGAACATATTACTAAACACCATTCTTTGTGGATTTGGAAGCAATTGAATAACATAAAGTAGATTGTGTTTCTTACCAGAACTCAAGATTGCTCCATTACCATAGTCATATCGGAAGTGACATCCTATGGCTCCTTGCATTTGACTCTTAGGCTGCAACCATAGAACCATGTGATTCTTCACATTATTTTTCTCATGCTCATGTATGATCAAATTGATATTTCCTGCATAGGTTTCTGATTTAAAATTTTTGGCAAGCTGAAATTTGACATCTATATCTGGAAAGATGTCCATTTCATGTGCATATTCTTCAATAGGGTCATCTTGGAACTTCTCATCATAAACACATAGTGCAGCAAGTGTTAAGCAGAAATACTCAATGCAACCCATTGAAAACTCTAAAACATACTGGAATCTTCTAACATAAATAGAAAACCCATTTCCTACAGCTGTCAACTTCATGTTCTCAATTTGAATGAAGCCACACCTTTGCATTAATGAAGCTCAATCACCTTCCCATAAAACATCATATCCTTCCACAAATGGATATGAGAAATCTGAAATGAAAAAAATAAGATAAGAGTTGGGTACCTTCATTGGCTCATCAAATACTTCTTGAATTCCATTCTCCTTCATGTTTGCAGTTTCATTGATATGACCCAAACATGATAACTTTGCAACCTTCTTGATGCTAGTAACAATGAGGCCATCTTTTTGAATCTTATCCTTCTTGTAAACTCCTCCATACACCCAATGGTAGAAAACTTGTATGAAGCTTGGTCCTAAAAGTACTATGCCATGCTTAGTAATAAAATTAACAATGTCAAATTGACACCTTCTTTCCTTACCACATTGCCATGATAAGCATCTCAATTTGCCTATCTCCATTTGACCATTACCCAAAATATTTTCTTCAAGTGTGGTACTTGGATTGCACAAGTGATCCATAAAATGTGAACATTGATCCTTTATAATGTGATTAGAAAGCACAACAAACCCTATATGGATCCTCATAAACTTCCTTTCATTCCAAATAGATGAGATGGGGAACTCAATAGTGCCTCTAACTACTTTAATCCTCAAGAGATTACCTGGATCCCATATTAAAACACAATTTTGGACTTGTCTCAAAGAGTCCTCATGCCCTATACTGCAAGTTGTATCCCTCATTCTATCACCTTTTTTAGCATGCTTTCCATGATGACAAGAATTTTGTAGTGACATAGAAGGAGACAAATCTGAAATATTTTCATACCTTGGGCTGCAAATAAGATGTTCATCCTTATTTCTTAAAAGAGAGTTCATTGAGATAGCCTCAACAACTCCATTTTTGTGATTCAAAACCCTTGAATTAGGACTATCCAAAATATTCTTCTCAAATGCATACCCATCTACAATGCTACTATGCAAATCAAACAATGGCTCACCATTTGGATGTTCAGAAGATAGTGCATGAATTGGTGCATGTCCATCCATCTTGGGCTCTTCACAACTAACAATAGATGACTTTTCCTCCTCAACTTCATCAATATTTTCCTGATATTTACAATCATTAGAAGTAAAATAAACATCTGTTATTTCCAAACAATTTTTACCTTCAAATTTTATGGTGGATTTCTCCAAGTTTTTCTTCATTTCAATTTCTTGCAAATCTGATTTTTCCTTATGCTCCACCTTCACCATTTCTTCCTTGACCTTTTCTGGTTCTGATGTATCGATCACCTCTTCTAGTTTTTCTTCAACACTCGCTGGTTTTTTCTTTAAAAATATTTTCTTTATTTCTAGATCCTTCATCAATGCCAATAGATTCTTCTGAGATTTTTGAAATTCTTGCATCATTTCCATCATGGATTCCTGAAATGTCTTCATCTTTCTGTATAAAAATTAGCTTTATACCCTACTGGCTGGCAAGATCTTAGCTTTGATACCACTGTAATGTACCCAACTGAAATATTTTAATTTAAAATCAGATCTTGAAATGAATTAATTACTTTCACCGAAAACATACAACAATTTCACTAAGACTAGCAAGCTAGTCTTACACAGAAATAACACCCAAAAGCATGAAACTTCTCCAAAATAGTTTTGGATTGAATTTCTAATGTGATAACATGTAATCAGGTCTGAGACACTGATTTACAATAGCAACAAGCAATATGAGTTTATATAACAATTTTTATGCAAAACCCACAAAACTAAGAACACCGAATAACACCCAAAATCACTGCAAACTCCATAAACTCAATTTATTTGAAATTTCTATTGTAAACACCTGATAATAGGTTGGATACATCTGATAAACATAACAACAAACTTCTGCAACAAATAAAATAAAACCCACAACAAACTACTCAAACTACACTAAAATTTACACTGGGAAAGTCACTGAACACTGCCAAAATCACCACAACACCTCCCAAATGTGCAAGGAATGATCTCTGGAACCTGAAATAGATGTAAAATAGAAAATATACAGCAACACACATGAAACACAACAGCAGCACCAAACAACACCTCTAGAAGCACCAAAACTACAACAGAACAACCTGCAAACACAATACTGTGAAACTGCCGAAACTACACAATCCTTTGAAGCCCAATGCAATCCCTGGATGGAATTACTCTCTATAACCAAAGAGTTTTCATCCTCTGATCACTTGAGACTGATGGGTTTTCATCCACAAGCCCTTAACTCCAATGGGTTTCCGTCCACTGAAGAAAATCCAAGCACAAGTGCTCAAATTCAAAAATTTGGATTGTAAAATGATCAAAAAGCCCTTATGGGTAAGTGCAAGAAGATGGGGGGCCAAAAAGGGGTCTTAAGTGGCCACTTTTTTTCTGAAATCAGGAAATACTGGCCTTGGATGAGAAATTGAGCATAGTTACACTCAAAATTTAGAGATGCAACCAAAACAATGTTCGTAGTGCTCCGAGTCTACTTTCTAAACTACTATTTTGTTTTGAAAATGGCATAGATTAAGGGGTTCAAAAGAGGGAGCCACAGAAATTGGTGTTGTTTCTGTCAAAAAAACATAACATAGCATGTTTTGTGGCTCCCTCAAAAGGTCAACTTTTTTTTGGTATTTTTAAAATCGCTTCAGTGAGAAATTAGCTAATAGCATGTAGTTTATGCCTGATTTTTCTGATAATTTTTTGATGAATATTTGATTTTTTACTAATTTTTAAAGTGGACACATCCTAAAAAATAGAATTTTGGCCATGCTACCCCTATAAATTTTGAAAACTAATTGAAAATCATTTTTTTATTTTTTTAATATTTGTAGAATGGAGTCTAGTTTCTAAATATGTAATTTTTTTGAAATTTGAATGAATAGTTATTTTACAATGAAAAAAAGACCAAACAGTGGTTTTTGCATAAAAACGGACACACAAACAAAAGAAATTAAAGATGAAAGGCTTAACATTGTTAAAATGTGAAAAAAATCACATCGTCAAATAGCTAAGAGAAAGCCTAACATTACCCATGTGTTTGATTTGTTCAACCTTGAAACACGTGCAAATCTGAGGGTTAGCACGAACGAAATTATGTGAAATTTTGAAGAATACAGAAAAACATGTCTGTGACTGTTCATAAGGCACTCCAAGCCTTTGGGTTGGAAATCCAAAGCAAATTCCAAGCCTAAGGCTTGGGATTCCCAAAGCAAGAAATAACGCGAGTGCGTTATAACGCGCTCGCGTTATTTCTTGCCTTACATTTTTTCCCGCAAGTCTGTCTTTTCCCATGTTTGACATAACGCGAGCGCGTTATAACGCGCTCGCATTATGTCCCACTCAAATTTTTTTACATTCAAGGCTATTCATCATGAGGGTTAAGGCATAAAGGATAGAGTTGAAAGGTTTACGGATAAGGGATTAGCGTTTAAGGTATAGTATCGAGCCCGTTGAGGGTCTAGGAATAGGGATAGCGTTTAAGGTTTAGGGATGAGGGATGACAGATTACGGTTGAGGGTCGAGGGATCAAAGTTAAGGGTTGAGGGATTAGGGTTTAACATTAAGGGTTGAGGGTTGAGGTTCAAGGGTCAAGGGTTTAGGGATAGGGTTTAGGGTCGAGGGATTAGGGTTAAAGTAGAGTGTGGAGGGTGTAAGGATTAGGGATAGGGTTGGAGGGTTTAGGGATAAGGGATTAGGGTTTAAGGTATAGTATCGAGTCTGTTGAGAGTTTAGAAATAGGGATAGCATTTAGGGATTAGGGATGAGGGATTATAGTTGAGGGATGATGGATTAGGGTTGAGGGTTGAGGGATTAGGGTTTAGGGATAAGGTTTAGGGTTGAGGGTTTAGGATTAGGGTTTAGGGTTGACAGATTAGCATTTAATGTCGAGGTTAGGGTTAGAGTGTTGAGGGTAGAGGGATTAGGGATAGGGTTTAGGGTTTAAGGTTTAAGGATTGAGGGTTGAGGCTTTAGGGATGAGGGTTTAAGGCTTAAGATATAGTGTCAAGTGTTGAGGGTGTAGGGATAGGGTTTAAGTTTTAAGGGTTAAGGGTTGAGGGATATGGATTAGGGTTTAAGGTATAGTGTTGAGGGTCGAGGGATCAGAGTTAAGGGTTGACGGATTAGGGTTTGACGTTGAGGGTTGAGGGTTGAGGTTCGAGGGTCAAGGGTTTAGGGATAGGGTTGAGGGTCGAGGAATTAGGGTTAAAGTAGAGTGTGGAGGGTATAAGGATTAGGGATAGGGTTGGAGGGTTTAGGGATAAGGGATTAGGGTTTAAGGTATAGTATCGATTCTGTTGAGGGTGTAGGAATAGGGATAGCATTTAGGGTTTAGGGATGAAGGATTAGAGTTGGGGGATGACAGATTAGGGTTGAGGGTTGAGGGATTAGGGTTTAGGGATAAGGTTTAGGGTTGAGGGATGAGGGATTAGGGTTTAAGGTATAGTGTTGAGGGTTTAGGGATAGGGTTTAGGGTTGAGGGATTAGGATTTGACGTTGAGGGTTGAGGGTTGAGGTTCGAGGGTCAAGGGTTTAGGGATAGGGTTGAGGGTCGAGGAATTAGGGTTAAAGTAGAGTGTGGAGGGATGACGGATGATAGATTAGGGTTGAGGGTTGAGGGATTAGGGTTTGATGTTGAGGGTTTAGGGTTTAGGGTTAGGGTTGAGAGATGAGGGATCAGAGTTAAGGGTTGAGGGATTAGGGTTTGACGTCGAGGGCTGAGGTTCGAGGGTCAAGGGTTTAGGGATAGGGTTGAGGTTGAAGGGATTAGGGTTTAGGGACAAGGTTTAGGGTTAGGGTTGAGGGATTAGGGTTTAAGGTATAGTGTTGAGGGTTTAGGGATAGGGTTTAGGGTTGAGGGATTATAGTGAAGGGTTGAGGGATTAGAATTTGGCGTTGAGGGTTTAGGGTTTAGGATCAGGGTTGAAGGTCGAGGGATTAGAGTTAAGGGTTGAGGGTTGAGGTTCGAGGGTCGAGGGTCAAGAAATTAGGGTTAAAGTAGAGTGTGGAGGGATGACAGATGACAGATTAGGGTTGAGGGTTGAGGGATTAGGGTTTGATGTTGAGGGTTGAGGGTTTAGGGTTAGGGTTGAGAGATGAGGGATCAGAGTTAAGGGTTGAGGGATTAGGGTTTGACGTCGAGGGCTGAGGTTCGAGGGTCAAGGGTTTAGGGATAGGGTTGAGGTTGAAGGGATTAGGGTTTAGGGACAAGGTTTAGGGTTAGGGTTGAGGGATTAGGGTTTAAGGTATAGTGTTGAGGGTTTAGGGATAGGGTTTAGGGTTGAGGGATTAGAGTGAAGGGTTGAGGGATTAGAATTTGGCGTTGAGGGTTTAGGGTTTAGGATCAGGGTTGAAGGTCGAGGGATTAGAGTTAAGGGTTGAGGGTTGAGGTTCGAGGGTCGAGGGTCGAGGAATTAGGGTTAAAGTAGAGTGTGGAGGGATGACAGATGACAGATTAGGGTTGAGGGTTGAGGGATTAGGGTTTGATGTTGAGGGTTGAGGGTTTAGGGTTAGGGTTGAGAGATGAGGGATCAGAGTTAAGGGTTGAGGGATTAGGGTTTGACGTCGAGGGCCGAGGTTCGAGGGTCAAGGGTTTAGGGATAGGGTTGAGGTTGAAGGGATTAGGGTTTAGGGACAAGGTTTAGGGTTAGGGTTAAGGGATTAGGGTTTAAGGTATAGTGTTGAGGGTTTAGGGATAGGGTTTAGGGTTGAGGGATTAGAGTGAAGGGTTGAGGGATTAGAATTTGGCGTTGAGGGTTTAGGGTTTAGGATCAGGGTTGAAGGTCGAGGGATTAGAGTTAAGGGTTGAGGGATTAGGGTTTGATGTTGAGGGTTGAGGGTTGAGGTTCGAGGGTCAAGGGTTTAGGGATAGGGTTGAGGGTCGAGGAATTAGGGTTAAAGTAGAGTGTGGAGGGATGACGGATGATAGATTAGGGTTGAGGGTTAAGGGATTAGGGTTTGATGTTGAGGGTTGAGGGTTTAGGGTTAGGGTTGAGAGATGAGGGATCAGAGTTAAGGGTTGAGGGATTAGGGTTTGACGTCGAGGGCTAAGGTTCGAGGGTCAAGGGTTTAGGGATAGGGTTGAGGTTGAAGGGATTAGGGTTTAGGGACAAGGTTTAGGGTTAGGGTTGAGGGATTAGGGTTTAAGGTATAGTGTTGAGGGTTTAGGGATAGGGTTTAGGGTTGAGGGATTAGAGTGAAGGGTTGAGGGATTAGAATTTGGCGTTGAGGGTTTAGGGTTTAGGATCAGGGTTGAAGGTCGAGGGATTAGAGTTAAGGGTTGAGGGATTAGGGTTTGATGTTGAGGGTTGAGGGTTGAGGTTCGAGGGTCGAGGGTCGAGGAATTAGGGTTAAAGTAGAGTGTGGAGGGATGACAGATGACAGATTAGGGTTGAGGGTTGAGGGATTAGGGTTTGATGTTGAGGGTTGAGGGTTTAGGGTTAGGGTTGAGAGATGAGGGATCAGAGTTAAGGGTTGAGGGATTAGGGTTTGACGTCGAGGGCTGAGGTTCGAGGGTCAAGGGTTTAGGGATAGGGTTGAGGTTGAAGGGATTAGGGTTTAGGGACAAGGTTTAGGGTTAGGGTTGAGGGATTAGGGTTTAAGGTATAGTGTTGAGGGTTTAGGGATAGGGTTTAGGGTTGAGGGATTAGAGTGAAGGGTTGAGGGATTAGAATTTGGCGTTGAGGGTTTAGGGTTTAGGATCAAGGTTGAAGGTCGAGGGATTAGAGTTAAGGGTTGAGGGATTAGGGTTTGATGTTGAGGGTTGAGGGTTGAGGTTTGAGGGTCAAGGGTTTAGGGATAGAGTTGAGGGTCGAGGAATTAGGGTTAAAGTAGAGTGTGGAGGGATGACGAATGATAGATTAGGGTTGAGGGTTGAGGGATTAGGGGTTGATGTTGAGGGTTGAGGGTTTAGGGTTAGGGTTGAGAGATGAGGGATCAGAGTTAAGGGTTGAGGGATTAGGGTTTGACGTCGAGGGCTGAGGTTCGAGGGTCAAGGGTTTAGGGATAGGGTTGAGGTTGAAGGGATTAGGGTTTAGGGACAAGATTTAGGGTTAGGGTTGAGGGATTAGGGTTTAAGGTATAGTGTTGAGGGTTTAGGGATAGGGTTTAGGGTTGAGGGATTAGAGTGAAGGGTTGAGGGATTAGAATTTGGCGTTGAGGGTTTAGGGTTTAGGATCAGGGTTGAAGGTCGAGGGATTAGAGTTAAGGGTTGAGGGATTAGGGTTTGATGTTGAGGGTTGAGGGTTGAGGTTCGAGGGTCAAGGGTTTAGGGATAGGGTTGAGGGTCGAGGAATTAGGGTTAAAGTAGAGTGTGGAGGGATGACGGATGATAGATTGGGTTGAGGGTTGAGGGATTAGGGGTTGATGTTGAGGGTTGAGGGTTTAGGGTTAGGGTTGAGAGATGAGGGATCAAAGTTAAGGGTTGAGGGATTAGGGTTTGACGTCGAGGGCTGAGGTTCGAGGGTCAAGGGTTTAGGGATAGGGTTGAGGTTGAAGGGATTAGGGTTTAGGGACAAGGTTTAGGGTTAGGGTTGAGGGATTAGGGTTTAAGGTATAGTGTTGAGGGTTTAGGGATAGGGTTTAGGGTTGAGGGATTAGAGTGAAGGGTTGAGGGATTAGAATTTGGCGTTGAGGGTTTAGGGTTTAGGATCAGGGTTGAAGGTCGAGGGATTAGAGTTAAGGGTTGAGGGATTAGGGTTTAGGGACAAGGTTGAGGTTGAGGGATTAGGATTTGACATTGAGGGTTGAGGGTTTAGGGATAGGGTTGAGGGATTAGGATTTGACATTGAGGGTTGAGGGTCAAGGGATCAGAGTTGAGGGTTTAGGGTTTAGAGATCTATAGCAGGACAAAACACGAGCGCATTATAGCGCGAGCGCGTTATAACGCGCTCGCGTTTTGTAATTCTACTGAAACGGTAAAAAAGTGGTTACCCCCGTGATCCAGGCCCACATGCTCTGTTTTCTTACTGATTCTGCGCATGCTCTGACAAAAAAGAAGTGCTTTCATGCTATTGGGAAGTTCACATGCACATTTGACACATTGTACCACCTTTGCATGATCTTTCCACCACCTTTTCTACTTTGCCAACTTGAGAAGGAGGAAATAACATAGTTTTCAAACCAAATTTGATATATATCTATACAAGTTTCAATTTTTGTAGTATTGCAATGTTAATTTTGATTCAATTTTAAGAATTTAACATTGAAAAGGAAGCAAGTGGTGAAAAACTCAAATTGTTGAGGAGTTTGATGCAAGAAGATAAAAACACTATATAATTGGGTACTCTCTCCATTCAAATCTTCATTTTTTAGGTATGTCAAATCTTTACATGCATGTTCTTTACATTTTCCTTATTTCAGATTGAATTACTTTATCATGCATTATCATACATGTTTAAAATAGACACATTTCCAATCAAGAAAGCAACCTACAATCTCACATGATGCCATGTATATTTTCTACACTTGGGCTCTTTAATAATTATGTGTAATAAACAAACCTTAGTTCATACCATGATGTCAAACTATACAAGAATAAATCCTTACAACATAAAAAAAATACAATCCCACTATTATCATGTATTCATTTCTTAGGAACTAATATTGGTCTCTTTATCATGCTACAGACAAATTCTCCTTCATGCCGAGGAAACGATCAAGAATTAAACCAACACAGGAAGAGATAGAAGCTAAGAATGCAAAGAAAGCAATGGCTATGAGGGAACTTCGTGAGAAGAGGAAATTAGACACGATAAATGAAGACATACCAATTGAAGAGGAACCACAACCATCACAAAGAGATATGGTATTGGCGGCACAAAGAGAACGAATGCAAAAACTTCGTGGTACGAGAGATTTAAATACCATAGTTGGAGACACATCCTTTATCGCAAGACAACATGTAGGGACACCATCTACCACATCTCAAGTTGAGAGTACATCATCACTCACATGTGATGAAGGAGGTACGCCATCGTTCCCACCTCAACCTCAAGGTATGTCATCTATTCCATCTTCGATCGAAGGTATGCCATCTAACCCATCTCATTTAAATATTGATGAAATTCCTAATGTTGAGATGAATTTACCTAACTTGACACCACCTAGAATTTTGCATAGAAAGCCAAAGTATTTGATTGATATTGATGAGAATATTTTGCAGCCAATGGAAGGTAAGATTCCAAAACGCACTTGTAGAAGATATGCTAATAAGATTTAGAGATTGTTCTTTGAAAAGTTAAATGAGACTGCAAGATGTCAACTATTCGTTGAAATGATGCGAAGTATAAAGTATAGGTCTATCATGAAGATTCTTGGGTTGAGAACATCAGAGGCTTCAAGTGAAAAATCTATTGTCAAGAATCTAATGAGTGCATATGAGAGTGTGGGTAACACCTCACGCACAAAAGATAGTAATGCAACACGGCGTGTGATTACATCGACTATAGTAAGTAGTCAAACGAGGAAAGCTCGTCTTATTAGAAAGACAAGTCAAAAATTGAGAATTAATAGGAAAACTTTATCAAGAGCCGTTGGAAGACGCCAAAGAATTGAGGACACTAATGCCAATGAATTATGGGCATACTCGGGCAGACTACCACGAAAAGATAAACCAATTGTTGAAGCATTGAGGTCACTAATTGAAGACTTTTGGAAGAATTACACAAGGGTATCTCCGAATCAAAGGGATGTGGTAAGAAGGAGAATTGGTAGTCAGAACCGCGAGCCACATCCAAAGCATTTTTTGGATGAGACTCAAACACAGTTTTATGGTAAATTTCTAGAGAAGTATCCTCAAATTAAAATTTGTCAAAGATATTTTGAAATGCTAAAACCTTTCTATGTTAAGATAAATCACACACGCACTACTTGTTGTTGTAGATTACATATTGAATTTTCTAACCATTTTGATGCTTATAGGTCTATATGTTTAGATATGCATACTAACAATGATTTGCAGGGTTGTGCCATATGTGCCCCACCAACATCTTCAAGAGATTTCATATCAAGAATTTTATGTGAAAGAGAGGAAGGTCAAATATTCTACAAGAAATTATGCTTGGATGGCACATGTCATCGTTGCGGTGGCTTGCAACATTTGCCAATATGTGAACATATGGAAATAACACATGCGGTTGGAAATGAACTAGTAGAATTTGGCAAGTATAAAACAGTGGCACACAATACAAAAGATGGTAAAGAAGCAAAGAGGTGTGAATTAGTTATTGAAAAGATTCCAGTGTATCAGTTTATGCCTATATTTCGTGACAGCATAGTGTATGAGTATGCAAGACATGCCCATAGAGCTCGATGGTTGGACTTGCAATTCAAGTTATGCAAGGACACATTTCCAGTTGGTAGCATTGTTTCAGTCGTCGACTTTGCAGAGAACTACAATCTACAGCCACAGCGTGAGGTGTAATCACAATATTACAACTCCACACAGGTTTATATATTTGTGCACATCGCATTCATTCATGCGAATGATAGTACAGAGGATGACAGAAAGATCATAAGGGAGTATCATTTCTATATTAGTGATGATCGCACGCATTCTACGGAGTTCGTGCAAGGTTGCTTTCAGGTGTTCTATAATAATTTGGCTAGAAGGGGCATATCGTTCAGTCAGCATATCATATGGTCGGATAATTGTGCATCACAATTCAAGAACTCGCGGAATTTCTATTGGCTGAGTAGGAGGCATAATTTTACAGGTATTCAACATATGTGGAACTTTTGTGAGGCCGGGCATGGAAAGGGGGAGCATGATGGTGCAGGAGCATGTATCAAAAGAGCCATAGCACGAGAAGAGTTAAAGTATAAAGACAATGCAAAGTTGACAGATGCGAAATCGATTGTCGAGTGGTGTAATGCTTCCATGGGTCCAGGTAATGAAGGTAAGTCTTTAGTTCGTAGATTTTTTTGGATGATAGATGATACTAACATTGCACCATATGAGGATTGTTGTACACTGACAGGATCAAATGAGATGCACTCTTTCAGAAGTTCAATTGCAGGTTCATGGAGTATCCATACACGAAAGATGTCATGCTTTTGTTCTTCCTGTACAATTCAAGTCTGGGATGAGTGCGAGTCAAAGGAGTGGGTTGACGAATGGCAGTTAAGTTATCTTAGCCCACTTGACACGTATCGACCCCCGACGGCACTGGAACTAACACAGATGGAATCGTCAGTTGACTTTGACCACATATCAGATTTAGTTCAACCAGGTAATATAGGGCACATATATGCATCTAATTTCATCTAGTTCAACCAGGTAATGTCATCTTACTTTGTAGTGTTTTTGTAATGTTGACTAATTTCATCTAATTTGCTACACATATCAATGTAGGACACGTATATGTAGTTATTGCAGATGAAGATAATGAAGAGGGAACAGATTATTACTTATGCCGTTGTGTTGAGGCCAAAAAGAAATTGGAGGCCCCTGTTACAGATGGAGAAAACATCGAATACCCTACAGGATCAGTGGTTATTACTGGAACATGGCTTAGAAGGTACCCACATAAGAGTGTTAATATTTGGCTATTTCAGGACTTTGACATGCATCGAAAGATTCTTCATTACTCGAACCTTGTCGTGGCATCCAATGTTCATTTGATAAAGTATCGGGGTAGACCTTTGAACAAAATATTGTGGAAGGTGCGTGAGTCTGACCATGAAGCAATACTTGACACAATAAAGAGTAGAGCAGATCCAGATGGTTCATTGGATTAATTTGTAAGTATTCACATTGATTTTGTAAAGTTATGTTACATTGAGTTGTAAGTATGCACATTAATTTGTAAGGTTTGTCTTTTTTTATTTCCTCCTGCATTTTTACACATATGTACATATTTTTACATCATCATGTTATGCATTTTTGGTGTCCTGCTCCTGATGCGACCAAACTCATAACTCACCCTACTAGACACCATTTGATGATCTCTCCAACACTCTGGATCCAGTGCGCCCAATCATGATGATGACCTATATACCATTCTCCCAAGGCGCTCATAATGAATGAATGATAAGGAGTGCCTTGACCTCTATAATCAAGGTGATTTTAAGTCACTTTGAGTCATTTGGGGTCAGTTTGAGTCTTTGAGTCATGTTGCAAAAAAGTGTCAATGTTGTCAAGTTGCACAAAGCAACCTTTGCATTTTTGGTGTCTTACTCGTGATGTGACCAAACTGACTGTTCCAACGCATTCAGGTGGGTACATTTACGCTAGGCATGGTCCTATTTTTCACCCAAACATGTCGAAACAGTCTGAGCTACATTGTACCAACGATATCCCTGAAGAGTCTAAAGTGCAAAAAGGCAGCAATCTTTGACGAGATGTTACTCAAAAATTGTGTCACTTAGAAACATTCCGTCTGAGGCAACAGGATCACGTAGAGTGCCTCTACAATAACCTCTCTCAGTTTTTTATAGCTCTGAGGCATTTGCCCGTGGTGAAAGGTTTTCTGTTGCCCCAAAAATCGTCAGAAGGAGGCAGTGTAAAGTTGCAAAGGGGTGTAACTTTCGTCTTGCTCCTGATGCGACCAAACTGACTGTTCCAACGCGTCCGAATGGGTACATTTATGCTAGGCATGGTCCTATTTCTCACCCAAACATGTCGAAACAGTCGGAGCTACATTGTACCGACGATATCCCTGAAGAGTCCAAAGTGCAAAAAGGCAGCAATCTTTGATGAGATGTTACTTGATAATCGTGTCACTTAAAAATATTTTGTCTGAGGCAACAGGATCACGTAGAGTGCCTCTACAATAACCTCTCTCGGTTTTTTATAGCTCTGAGGCATTTGCCCGTGGTGAAAGGTTTTCTGTTGCCCCAAAAATCGTCAGAAGGAGGCAGTGTAAAGTTGCAAAAGGGTGTAACTTTCGTCCTGCTCCTGATGCGACCAAACTGACTGTTCTAACGCATCCGAATGGGTACATTTATGCTAGGCATGGTCCTATTTCTCACCCAAACATGTCAAAACAGTCAGAGCTACATTGTACCGACGATATCCCTGAAGAGTCCAAAGTGCAAAAAGGCAGCAATCTTTGACGAGATGTTACTCAAAAATTGTGTCACTTAGAAACATTACGTCTGAGGCAACGAGATCACGTAGAGTGTCTCTACAATAACCTCTCTCGGTTTTTTATAGCTCTGAGGCATTTGCCCGTGGTGAAAGGTTTTCTGTTGCCCCAAAAATCGTCAGAAGGAGGCAGTGTAAAGTTGCAAAGGGGTGTAACTTTCGTCCTGCTCCTGATGCGACCAAACTGACTGTTCCAACGCGTCCGAATGGGTACATTTATGCTAGGCATGGTCCTATTTCTCACCCAAACATGTCGAAATAGTCGGAGCTACATTGTACCGACGATATCCCTGAAGAGTCCAAAGTGCAAAAAGGCAGCAATCTTTGACGAGATGTTACTTGAAAACTGTGTCACTTAGAAACATTCCGTCTAAGGCAACGGGATCACGTAGAGTGCCTCTACAATAACCTCTCTCGATTTTTTATAGCTCTGAGGCATTTGCCCGTGGTGAAAGGTTTTCTGTTGCCCCAAAAATCGTCAGGAGGCAGTGTAAAGTTGCAAAGGGGTGTAACTTTCGTCCTGCTCCTGATGCGACCAAACTGACTGTTCCAACGCGTCGGAATGGGTACATTTATGCTATGCATGGTCCTATTTCTCACCCAAACATGTCGAAACAGTCGGAGCTACATTGTACCGACGATATCCCTGAAGAGTCCAAAGTGCAAAAAGGCAGCAATCTTTGACGAGATGTTACTCGAAAATCATGTCACTCAAAAACATTCCGTCTAAGGCAACGGGATCACGTAGAGTGCCTCTACAATAACCTCTCTCAGTTTTTTATAGCTCTGAGGCATTTGCCCGTGGTGAAAGGTTTTCTGTTGCCCCAAAAATCGTCAGAAGGAGGCAGTGTAAAGTTGCAAAGGGGTGTAACTTTCGTCCTGCTCCTGATGCGACCAAACTGACTGTTCCAACACGTCGGAATGGGTACATTTATGCTATGCATGGTCCTATTTCTCACCCAAACATGTCGAAACAGTCGGAGCTACATTGTACCGACGATATCCCTGAAGAGTCCAAAGTGCAAAAAGGCAGCAATCTTTGACGAGATGTTACTCAAAAATCGTGTCACTTAGAAACATTCCGTCTGAGGCAATGGGATCATGTAGAGTGCCTCTACAATAAACTCTCTCAGTTTTTTATAGCTCTGAGGCATTTGCCCGTGGTGAAAGGTTTTCTGTTGCCCCAAAAATCGTCAGAAGGAGGCAGTGTAAATTTGCAAAGGGGTGTAACTTTCGTCCTGCTCCTGATGCGACCAAACTGACTGTTCCAACGTGTCTGAATGGGTACATTTATGCTAGGCATGGTCCTATTTCTCACCCAAACATGTCGAAACAGTCGGAGCTACATTGTACCGACGATATCCCTGAAGAGTCCAAAGTGCAAAAAGGCAGCAATTTTTGACGAGATGTTACTCGAAAACCGTGTCACTTAGAAACATTCTGTCTAAGGCAACGGGATCACGTAGAGTGCCTCTACAATAACCTCTCTCGGTTTTTTATAGCTCTGAGGCATTTGCCCGTGGTGAAAGGTTTTCTGTTGCCCCAAAAATCGTCAAAAGGAGGCAGTGTAAAGTTGCAAAGGGGTGTAACTTTCGTCGTGCTCCTGATGCGACCAAACTGACTATTCCAACGCATCCGAATGGGTACATTTATGCTAGGCATGGTCCTATTTCTCACCCAAACATGTCGAAACAGTCGGAGCTACATTGTACCGACGATATCCCTGAAGAGTCCAAAGTGTAAAAAGCCAGCAATCTTTGACGAGATGTTACTCGAAAACTGTGTCACTTAGAAACATTCCGTCTGAGGCAACAGGATCACGTAGAGTGCCTCTACAATAACCTCTCTCGGTTTTTTATAGCTCTTAGGCATTTGCCCGTGGTGAAAGGTTTTCTGTTGCCCCAAAAATCGTCAGAAGGAGGCAGTGTAAAGTTGCAAAGGGGTGTAACTTTCGTCCTCCTCCTAATGCGACCAAACTGACTGTTCCAACGCGTCTGAATGGGTACATTTATGCTAGGCATGGTCCTATTTCTCACCCAAACATGTTGAAACAGTCGGAGCTACATTGTACCGACGATATCCCTGAAGAGTCCAAAGTGCAAAAAGGCAGCAATCTTTGACGAGATGTTACTCAAAAACTGTGTCACTTAGAAACATTCCGTCTAGGCAACGGGATCACGTAGAGTGCCTCTACAATAACCTCTCTCGGTTTTTTATAGCTCTGAGGCATTTGCCCGTGGTGAAAGGTTTTCTGTTGCCCCAAAAATCGTCAGAAGGAGGCAGTGTAAAGTTGCAAAGGGGTGTAACTTTCGTCCTGCTCCTGATGCGACCAAACTGACTGTTCCAACGCGTCCGAATGGGTACATTTATGCTAGGCATGGTCCTATTTCTCACCCAAACATGTCGAAACAGTCGGAGCTACATTGTACCGACGATATCCCTGAAGAGTCCAAAGTGTAAAAAGGCAGCAATCTTTGACGAGATGTTACTCAAAAACCGTGTCACTTAGAAACATTCCGTCTGAGGCAACGGGATCACGTAGAGTGCCTCTACAATAACCTCTCTCAGTTTTTTATAGCTCTTAGGCATTTGCCCGTGGTGAAAAGTTTTCTGTTGCCCCAAAAATCATCAGAAGGAGGCAGTGTAAAGTTGCAAAGGGGTGTAACTTTCATCCTACTCCTGATGCGACCAAACTGACTGTTCCAATGCATCCGAATGGGTACATTTATGCTAGGCATGGTCCTATTTCTCACCCAAACATGTCGAAACAGTCGGAGCTACATTGTACCGACGATATCCCTGAAGAGTCCAAAGTGCAAAAAGGCAGCAATCTTTGACGAGATGTTACTCGAAAACCATGTCACTTAGAAACATTCCGTCTAAGGCAACGGGATCACGTAGAGTGCCTCTACAATAACCTCTCTCAGTTTTTTATAGCTCTGAGGCATTTGCCCGTGGTGAAAGGTTTTTTGTTGCCCCAAAAATCGTCAGAAGGAGGCAGTGTAAAGTTGCAAAGGGGTGTAACTTTCGTCCTGCTCCTGATGCGACCAAACTGACTGTTCCAACGCGTCGGAATGGGTACATTTATGCTAGGCATGGTCCTATTTCTCACCCAAACATGTCGAAACAATCGGAGCTACATTGTACCGACGATATCCCTGAAGAGTCCAATGTGCAAAAAGGTAGCAATCTTTGACGAGATGTTACTCGAAAACTGTGTCACTTAGAAACATTCCTTCTGAGGCAACGGGATCACGTAGAGTGCCTCTACAATAACCTCTCTCAGTTTTTTATAGCTCTGAGGCATTTGCCCGTGGTGAAAGGTTTTCTGCTGCCCCAAAAATCGTCAGAAGGAGGCAGTGTATTAAGTCAGGATGAAAGCCTATTCACTCTAGGCGCCTGTTTTTGACCAAATCACACATGCGCCTTGAACAACTCTGTCTTCAAGGCGCTTTTCTCTAATCTCTGTAACTCTCCAAATCCACTAAGGCGCAAATTTTACCTCTTGGGCTCAAGATATAGGTTCTTCATCCAAGGCGCCAGAATGGTCCAAAGGCGCATTTCACCTCTAACCTCACCTCTGACCTTACTTGGAGGCGCTAAACCTCATCTCATTGCTCTCCTCCATTACAAGCGCTCACTTACCTCAATCTCGGGCGCATACCAACATCCCAACATCCAAATCACCTAGGCGCTCAAAACCTTCAAGACTCAAGGTGCATTTTATGATCAAACAAGGTATCTCCTGAACAAGGCGCTCATAGTCTCATCAGGGCATTAATCATCATCATGAGCACTCATATTGTTCTAGGCGCACAGTTATCTCTGGAATGCTCAAGGCGCACATACCCTTCTCTAGGCTAGTTTACACTTATTCAAGGCGCTCATTCCAAACTTACATGAACTCCTCATTACAAGATGCACAAACTAGATGATCCTAGGGCATAAGGGCGCTCATAGGAGTTGTTATGTGTCATTTTGGCCAAGGTTTTCTGGAGCAGTGAAGACATTAGGAAGGGGATGATCGTTTGGATAGTTTTGAATGCTTTATTTCTCCTTGTTTAAACTAGGCACTCACTGAGGATTGGAGTAGCCTTTGCACCCTCACATCACGTTAATCGGCGTTTCAGAGGCAATCATAGTATAGGAAGATTTGCGCCTTGAAGAAGAGAGTTATCTGGTGAGTGCTTAGGAGTTCTGGCACCTAGGGGAAAGGTCTAGGTAGAGTGCCTTTAGACTTTGACAGTGAAGTGCCTTAAGGAGTTGGATGATGTTTTTGCCTAGAGTGGAGATGATGTTTTTAGCGCCTTAAGGATGATGATGGAGCGCCTTGGAGTCAGGTTAGTCTGTAGCACCTTAAGAAGGTAAAGCACTTCAAATGTAAACACAAGTGTTTTGAGCGCCCTAATGAGAAGTTGTCTTGGCACCATAAGTTGTTCAAACGAAGATATGCGCCTTGGATAGTTGCAAAGACCTAATTTAGCGCCCAAGGTTGGAAGACTCTTTGTGAGCGCCCAGTGTTTGAAAGCTCTTTGTGTTTGGTGCATTAAAATGAATTTGGCACCTAAATAGTATTGAAACACTCAACTGAGCGCCTAAAGCCCATGAGAGAAGTGATATGCGCCTTGATAGGAATATCATGGAAGATGAGTTTACTGAATGGCGCCTTGAATGACTTGGTTGATTAAGTGTTTTAGCGCCTAGATATGGGATGAATCATTGAGCGCCTTTGGTTGAGATGATGTCAGCACCTTTGAGATTATAACACCTTGGAGTCAAGTTCGAAGGAGCACCTTGAGAAGGTAAAACACTTCAAATGTTTTCAAGGAATTGGAGAAGTCACTTAGTGCCTAGAAGGAATTCCAGAGCAAGAGGGTTGGAGCGCCTTGAGCTTCAAGTCAGATATGCGCCTAGACCTCTACCCTTTAGCAAGTTGAAGCCCTCTGAGCCTTGACAACGTGAGAATGCCTTATAGTGAATATGCGCCTTGGGCAAGGTTGAATACAAAGTTGAGGAGTATATCATAATGAGTAAGTGCACTGTAGGGTTAGATGATAAAGACTAGTGCCTTGAGTGTCTTGGTCAAAATTTTGACGTGAGAAGTCTTGCAAGATCAAACCCTGGAGTACGCCTTAGAGAGAACCTATTGATCCTTTGCTTTGACAAGATTTGGGCGCCAGAATGATCCTTAATAAATGGAATGTATCTACACCAATTTTGTGCCTTTAGGGAAGTGATGGTGGCCAGAATGATCCTTAATCTCATGTTTGTGCACCTAGGTCTAGAAGCAAGATTTGAGCGCCTTAGGATAGGGTTTTTTGTACCTTGTCTTGGAGAGTGAATTTGCGCCTTGGATGATGTTGAAGCGCCTTGGGATGAAATGCACCCAAACTTATAGAGGGCCTTCAGTGAGGGAGTTGAAGAGAGTGCTTAGAGGAAGGATAGCCTTAAGATCAAACTAAGTACTTAGAAACCTAAGATTAGCGCCTTATTTGAAGTTATACACCTATTCTGGCGCCAGAGAGTGAGTTTGAGTGTGAAGAAGTGAATGTCTGCGCCTTGAAGGGGATACAAAGGGAAGATGATGCACCTTGATGGGTTGATGATGGAAATTTGCGTTTTGGAGCTAAATGTGTGCCTTGAATCTAAATGATATTTGAGTGCTTAGAGGTAAATAGGGGCGCCTTTGAGAATTCTTTGTGCTTTAAGGAATGGATTGTGGCGCTTTGGACTAAGGTAAGTCCTAAGCACTTCCAATGATTTTAAGGAGCGCCTTGAAGGAGATAGTGCATAGAGGTACAATGAATCTTCTGGAGAACATGGATAGACAACTAAGTCTCCAACTTGAGTCTTCTAAGTGAATTGGATAATGAAGAGAGTCTAGTCATTTTGGGCGCTAGTATCAGGATGAATCATCCAAAATGGGTGCCTAGAACTAGAAGGTGCAAATGCATGAGTTCAAGGATCCTCCATTGGAGCGCCTAGCCCAGATGGCTATAGATTGAAAGTTTTAAAGCTAAGTGATGTCTCTTACGTGAATTCCTAGCCCAGGTGCATGTGTTGGGAAAAACTCTTTGGCTCTGGCGCCTAGAATTGGGAGCTTTGTAAGATGCACCAATTGATGAAACATTTCCATTTTGTGCCTAGAATAGAACTCTCTCACATAGTTGAAATTGACTTGATAGAAGGAGATAAGTCTTAAGGACTAGTTTGGCGCCTCACTTGCCTATCTCACCTTTGAAATGCGCTTTGGTTGATGATCATCATTGATGGAACCTAGTGAAATGTAAAGCTATTTGCATCTCCAGAGGATCAAAATTGGATTAGGAGATCATCCTTGCAGTTGAGATTGACAGAGAAGTGTTAAAGGAATCACTTCAAATGGGCGCCTAAGCTAGTTGAGGCACATATCAATTCCACTGTAACTCCAGACTGACGCTTAGGATCCAGTCATCTCCTAAGGCACAGTTCCATTCACCCATGACCTCGCTTGGCGTCTAAAACTTGGAAACTCCTTTGGAAAGCTCCTGTTGCGCCTAGAAGATGAGTTTGGGATATCAACTTGCAAAAGGCTTAGAAACTCTTCAAAGATGTTAGGCACAATCCCATGGCACTGGAGCTTAGTTTTGGCACCTTCAAGGAATAGCACATGAAGGAACTTGGGAGGTCAGGTGCTTGTAAAAGGGAACACCTTGGAACATCTTCCAGGGGTTGAAGTAGTAAGAAAACATCAAGTGAGTCTAGGCGCACTCCCTTGTGTGAACAGTTTAGCTCTGGCACCTAGCCACAGAGTGAGCCAGAAGAAGTAGTTTGGACATTAGAAGATAGGCGCTCATTCTACAATGAAGCATTCCACCTTCCTAATCAACAAAGACTTGCAAGAATTGACAAAGGAAGCTAAGGCGCACCTTCTACTTGTTTCCACCTCCAGAATGCGCCTAACCTTGAAAGGGGGTTCAAAGATGTTTGTTAGACCTTTTCACTCAAGGCACTCACCTTAGGCGCACTTTCTAAGTCCTTGTCACCTCAAGGAAACACCTAGTTTGGAAGGCGCTTGCCCTGTTCTCCACTCCTTTCAATTGGCGCCTAGAACACAGAATGCATGAAAGGAGCGCCTAGACTCCAGAGGGCTGATTTGGGCGCCTAGCATTTAAAACACTTTCATAATGATGATGTTTTGGCACCTACTCTTGGAAACAATCCAGAGCATCCATAAACTCTAATTGGCACCTAATGTTGACAAGGCGCAACTTCAGGAGGAGGTCACCTCAACTTGGCGCCCAAGTCAGAAAAACCTGTAAATCCTTCAAATATGCGCCTACCTTGTGAGGTGATGAGTTGAACATTCCAAATCTTCAAATGTTGCTCAAATAAGGAAGACATTGTAACATCAAGGCTTCAAGGCCTGTCCTTGTATTTCCATTGAATGAGTTGTACTTCATGCTATTGAAAGCATTTTCCATGTAATAAGACATTGCAAGTTGATTGAATCAAGTAACAAGACAAGTACCCAACTCTAATGTTGTTTCATTCAAATAGTTATCTTGATGTATATCTTTATGTTATTGAAGTAGTTGATGAATTGTTAGCAAGTAAAAGTGTTTAAGTAAGGAAAATTTTTCGTAGAACTAGTTGGGTATCTTACACTTACACCATGCCTATCCATCAAACATCACAATGCAATCAAAATCCTAACAACATGCCCATGATCCAAGATCAAGTGCAATCATGCAAAGATATTATCAATCACAAGCCTATTAAGAATGAACTAGAGTCTTCTAGTACCATACTTTTCCATCAAACACCATCATGTAATCCATGGCCTATCAAGCCTATCAAAGAAAATGCAAACATCCTATGTAATACAATCAGACTTTAAATATTTGAAGTAGCCATCTACAAATATCCATTCAAAAGTGGATTTATAATGCAAGTATGGACGCCATCAATAAAAAAGATTTGTATTAGCCAAATATCCATATACGCATACATCAATATCTGTCGATATAAGTATAACATATATACAAAATAGCCATATAGGCTTACAAGAATGCCATATAGGCATACAATGTCAACTATGTACAATACAAAATATATGTCCACAAATGCCATATAGGCATACAACAGAGGAACACAATAAAAAGTCATTCCCCTCTAGCTGCTGAAGAGAATAAATCACGAGCAGCCTTTGATCTTCTAGGGGATGGAGACATGCATGTGGGTGGTCTACTACGAACCCAAGGGCTACTTCTCCTATTTAGTTCTTCCTGCACCTTTACCTGTTACAAAAAAAAGTATAGATATTAATATATAGAAATTACATGTTATAAAAAAATGAAACATTTAACAAAATAATCACTTACCGCTAACATATAATCTGTCTGCTCGCTTGCCTCAGTAGCAGGAAAAGGCCCTGGTGATGTCATGTCCTATAGAAACCATCCAGATAGAAATTAAACTTCAAATCAATAATCTTTTGATTTTTCAAAAATAGACAACTATAACAATGAATGTAAATTGAAATTTACTAATCTGCCTCATACCCCTGTCAATGCCATAGAGCTATGAATCGCAGAGGCCACACCCTGCTCCATTGCCCTATGAACATGGGGAGGTGTATCCGCAGCCTGCATCATCTGGAAATAAAACAACATTATTCAATTACGAAAACTATAATAGTGATGCAAATCATGGCTCCTAACATACACACATGCTCATCTAAACATGGAAGTACACACAATAAAACACACAAATCACATACAAAAATTTAGTAAGTACAATTCATTCATTAAACTATTTATTTTATTACCTCCGTAAAGCTTTGAAGTCCACCACCGCTGGCAGGTGTTGCCATGAAATCTACAGTGTTAACCTATTCAACATCCAAAATCAGAAATTAGAATACCATTCATATAACGATGCTATTCACATGTAATATTTATAATTGTTTACTAGTTACATACCTCGACAGTAGATGATCTAGTGAAAAATGTAGGTGGAGAACCACTGAAAACTGCATCGACGCTATGACCCTGAAATTTTATTAAAATCATCAATTGAAATTAGTTAATCTTGTATTTCAAAAATAAAATTTAATAAATTAAATTCAATAAACTTGCTAATATTTACCTGAGTATCAAGGCCGAAAGTCTCACTCAGGAGGGTATCTGTCATCGCCATCTGCTCAGCTGCAGATGTAGCCTGTGCACCTGCGTCCTGACTGTCCATGGGGTCATAACCACAGGCTGACCCGCAAGCCTGGCAAGTATGCGGTGGGACCCTACTCCTCGCACTATCTCCCAACCCACTCTATGTTGCAGGATCGGCATGCTCTATGATGCTCTGGGTCAAGGCACTAATCGACCTCAGTGTATCGACCTCAACACTCTCCTTCACAATGGAAGGAATAGAAACATGCTCGTGGGCTGGTCTGCTGATTACTCGTCTCACTACCCGCTGTGGGTCAAGACGTGCCCCTGGTCTATCCTGTGCTGAGCCCCCACCTCTACCCTGGAAGTCCCGCATATCAAAATAGTTTGGCACTTTATTGAGGACAAACTCGGAGTAGAGTTTCCTCAAAAAGTATTGCGGGACCTCATTGTTATTACATGGAGGATGGTCAAAAACCATCCACCACCTCTGCCTGAAATTGTCCCTTATCGCTTGGTTGTTGCACCAATGGATAGGGAACCTCTTGCATGTAATGGGTGGAGGTTGATTTGTTTGTGGGTTTGTGAAAATTGAACACAAGTCTACTTTTGTAATTTGTAATTTTTTGACATCTTGGTATGACAATTTATCTGCATAGTAATCTCTAAACTCTCTCTTTTTATCGGTCCAACTAGTTATTTGCTTGCTAATTGAATTTACATTTGATAACATAGACTCAAGAGATTCGGCAAGCGTGGACCTATGCAAGGTTGAAGTGGAAGGATCTTTCAACCTTGCAATTATATCTTCAATTTGTTTTTTGTTGTTTTCAATTTCCCCCATTATATTATCTTGTGTTCCAGGGGCATGTCGAGGAATGAATGGAGGAGGTTGTTGTTCTGCAGGTATTTCTTCCTCAAGATTTTGTGGATTTTGAGGAGGAGGAGGAGGTGCATTAACATTTCCTACAATTAATAAAATATACATCAAAAATCAACACAAAACCTACCTATTTAGGAAGAAATTCAAATAAAAAAACAAAGATAACTCACCCCTTTGGCGTGCTCGACGTTGCGGCGGCATTTCAGTGATGAATCGACAAATCTTTTGTGTTGAACGGTGTTTTGTAGAACGCGAGCGCGTTTTTGAAGGGTTTTAAGCCACGGGCGGAGGAAAAACTCACAATGAAATAAAATAAAATGAAATGATAGCATTTTTTTTATATATAAAGGACTTTATAACGCGAGCGCGTTATAACGCGAGCACGTTATAACGCGCTCGCGTTATGCCTAAAATTTTTTTGAAAATTTTTTGGCCACTTTTTGGCCCCCCATCTTTTTGCACTTACCCTTATGAAAGAAAATACTTGCATATTTATAATAGCTCCAAATACAAACGTCCCTCTCTTGTAAATTAAATTAAAATAATTTAATTTCTAACAAATTCCCTCCAAAGATGCTCACCAAAATAGCCCATGCAAGATTCTTCTCTAAAAATAGAAAATAACTCCCACTATGACAACCTGTCATAGATGTTGTCATAGAATCTTGTCATAACTGTCATAAAATCTTCTAAATTCTATCTTGGGAGTTATAATTACACCTCATTAAACTCCATTCCCCCACTTGTGCAATTAAATAAAAATATTTAATATTTAATTGCTCCCAAAAATAATAAATCCTTAATTTGCGGGATTACAATTAAAATATTAAATAAAATATTTTCCCTTTTGATTTACATTAGCCCATGGGAAAATAGGAATGGACTAATAATTTCACAAATTTATTTTTACTATAAAGGGGACATGACAGTTCACTAGACCTTTTGGGAGCTATTGATGTTACAATGGGAATCCTTGATTGGTTTGGAGCCATGGATAATGTTCATTTAGGAGATGGTTACTTTGTTGTCATGGATAGCTCGGTATTACGGTTCAGTGAGAGCTTTTGCAACATGTTGGGTTCAACATACATGATGGATGATCTTCTACAGTGGATGTTGGTGTCATGGAGGAGCTCTTGGTTTTGAGAGTTCTTTGATATTTTTAGTTCAATTGTCAGGAGATGGTTATCTTCATATGTTTGGAGATGTTTACATCTTGGTTTACCATGGAGGACTTCTTTGAGTCTTTGGTTGAGGTGTCAGGTTATGATACTGTTTGAGGTGTCTTGATTCTTGATACTGTTTTAGATTTTTGGCATGATACAAGTTCTTTTGAGATAGGATGTATGCATCATTGTATGCTTTGTTGCATGTGATCTTCTTACGAGGAGATGGTTAGATCATGACATCATGATGGGCTTCTTGATTATGTAGATTTGCAGTAGGAGCATTGATAGTGGTCTTGTTAGTTCTCTTGGTATTGAGTACTTTGATCATTTTCTTGATTACTTCATGATGGTGCTATGTTGCATTTGGAGTTTGGCATGTATTGTCAGTTACAGGTGCTCATGGATACTTGGAGACTTAGGTGACACTGGAGTTCTCTTATGATTAGAGACACTTGTTGAGATGGTTACTCTTTGGAGGTTTCAACAGATAGACCGATGAGCCTTACACCTGGATATGGACGTGAGTTCATTATGGACCTAGAGGAGATTGTTCTTGGAGAGAGTCATTGTGGCTTGGTGTATCCTGGAGGAGTATTCTCATTCCTACTCTTGGTCTACTCGATGGTTTATCATCTATGAGGTATTTCCCATCCTTTTAGATGTATTTTACTTTATGTTTCATCTTCTCATAGATATGGATCTTGAGATACAGTTATTGGTTTTGAAGGGTTCATTTGAGGGATGTTAGCATGGTTATATTCTTCTTCATATGGTTTGATTTATGATGTTCATTATGAGGAGTTTAGGAGATGTGATTGGGCTTATTCCTAGTTATGGAATGATTATGAGTTTGATCTATCTTGATTAGAGAGTCTTACATCCATGTTGGTTACATGTTACATATGTTCATTTGATCTTATGAGATTAAATGGTTGGATGTTGTTGAGGCTTTTCATTTGGGGTTGTAGAGCAGATCATACTTGTCACAACTTAGCACTCTAAGGTATTTTGTAGGACATTATGATTTACAGGTTTTCTCTCTTTGTCTTATGACTGCTTCCTGGAGGATCATGTTGATATGGTTGGACTTCAGAGAGTTATGGTGACATGTTGTGAGAGAGTGTGCAACGATTTATCATGCATGTGTGGATCCTTGTGATTGTTCTTGATACTACATTGGCTTGTTGATTAGTCACACCTTGGTTTGAGTGTTGATTGATAGACTTGGTATGCCTTGGATCTATTTTCAGATTTGACATTATCCATGCAGTGGGAGTTCCTGGATGTATGTGTTCTTCATTAACAGGTTTTTTACATGGAGCTTGTTATTGCAGTATATGGGTTGGATATGTTGTTGGCATGAGTTTATTAATGTTGATGATACCTATAAGGTATGGATGGTTGGATGTATTATCATATGTTGTGGGTACTATTTCCAATCATGTGGGTTTTTTCCTTTTGACAACAACTTGGAACCTTATGTTATCACTTGTATTTGATGCTTGTGTTCTTTGGATTGCTGCATCTTCACCTTGGCATGTTCCTTTTCTTCCATAGGTGGCATGTTGGAGGATGACAGGAGTTCTTTCTTGAGATGGTGGTCACTTTGATTTTGTTATAGGTATCTTGATGGAGTACGAGAGCATTCTGAAGATTCATGTGATTTCATGTTTGCCTATGATGATGCATTTCATTGATTGACCCTTATACAATGTATACAACAAGTGGTAGAATGTTGGGATATGGTGTTGTACACCATTACATAATTTGATATATTTTATAATGTTGTAATTAAATAATTATTTAGTTGTGATGCACCTAGGTGGTGTGGTTAATCACACTATGTAATTATTTGGGTCCAGTTTATGTTGTATTGTAACATTGGGATATTATTTGTATTATTTGATTTATTGGGAAAAGTTAGTACCAGTAGTCAAATGTGGGGTTAGTGGTTTTGTGTTACCCATGGTTTTGGGGCACATGGTTTTCTCAATGTAATGTGTGATCTTATATTATAAAAGCAAGCACAAGGTTATTATTTGAGGTTGGCTGGATTATTCATTGTAGGTGAATGGGGGTTTTGTGAGAAGCTGTCATTGTATTGACCTCTCTCCTATAAGTGCATATTGTGAAGCATGGCAGGTGATGTGTGGATTCATGCTTGTACACATGGAGGCTACATAGGAGGTGCTTGATGGATTCAGAGGTATTCATGGAGGCTCAGAAATTGTATTGTAATGTTTCATTGTTGAATAATACATGTGAACATGGATGCTTTTGGAGGTTGGGTTTTTCCTTGCAAAGGGTTTTCCCAAGGTATATCTTGTGTTATCTTGTTGCTTGTTTATTGATCTTTTGCATTATGGTTGTTTCTGCATCTTGTTTCTCCTATTGGGTTATGTGGAATTGGTTTAATTAGACTTGCAAATTCCTAGCACAGAGCACCAAACCACAAGCCACTTGAATTGAAGAAAGATATGGACCTTATAAGCATGAATCCAGAATCGTAAAGCCATAAACAAATATGTGGAGAAATGCAGAGTACAATAGTATCTCCTAGACACTTCTGCACAACTCAAAAACACTATCTGCATAGTGGTGAACATGATTTTCCCTTCACAATGAACCAAAACACAAATTCTAGAACATAGCATCTTTGAACACCTCTAAACAACATATCCAAACTGCAAAAATAGATCTTCAATGAGGGATAAATGTGGAATAAAACTTTATCACAACTCTGTTAACCCAAAACACATCTTCAACACATTGTTTCCTTTATTAATAAAATTTTCTCAAAAGCACTTGGAAATCAAAAAATAGAAGCATATTCTCAACATCTTCAACACCTCTACAAAGAAACCAAATCACCTTCATCAATAGTTCACATCCTCTTCTCTACACAACACAAACTACTCATACTCTTGACACAATTGACACCAATGACAACACAAGCTTGTTGACATCAATGACAACAATGATTAGAACATACTTGCAACAATCATGTTATGGGAAAATGCTTTTGAGGCTTCATATGAAATTGATATTACTTTTCTCAATGTTGATGTGGTGGATAAGGATGATGTTACATCATATTACAGTTGTGTATATGATGAGGCCAACATGTGCTATAACCTTTAGTTGGACGAGTCACTTTTCAGAGATGGTAGTGTTGATATGCAAGTTGACTCTCAAATTGAGGTCGAAGCATGTATCCCTACATTTTTTCAAAGCCATGTGGACAAATAAGAGTGTATATTCCCAAATAAGCAGCAAATTGAATTAGTCTATGAGATTGATTATTATAGTTTTATGTATGCATGTGATGACAAGGACAAAAAAGAAACTAGTTTCTTGTTTGATATATTTCCCTCATTGGTTCTGTTGGCAAGAGACACTATGTGGCTTCTTGGTTGTTATCATTGATGGAAACAAAGTCCATCCCACACATCCGCAGCACATGGTATGTCTATACCAGAAGTTAGATTGAAGAGTATTTTGGTCTGGTGAGCAAGAACAGAGCATGCAACAAGGTCTGACAATCAGGTTCAAATTTCCCAGAGGATGTATCTTAGCAAAGTGTGAACTTGGGGAAGTCAAGAGGAGTTCCATTACTGCTACATTCTAGAGATTGAGCCTCCGGTGTTAAAAGAATGAAAAGATATGAGCATCTAAGTGTTAGGTTCCTAACAAGTAGTGTCTACCTAGGAGCATCAGACCTTAACCGGGATGAGAAATTGATGGTAATCAAGCTACTTAAGGGTTCACTCATGGTTGGCTGACATGATTGATGACTTCTATAACTATCTCTTTGATACGCATCGCTAAGTAAGCATGGATTCAGCCAGCAGACCAAAGTTTGGGAAAATCTTGAGTAATCCGGATGCCGACTAGAATGATGTTGAAATCCTTGGTGCAGATATATATACCAAATAGATTTTGATGTGAAGGTGTGTGGATTGTGTGATAGTGTACAAAGAAAAAAAGAGAGTAGTGTGGAAGCAGCTATACAAGTATAGTATGTGAAAGAACAGCAGCACTAAGCAGAGGAAGAATGAAGTGCAGCAGATTAGTATATTGAGCCTAACTGAAATTGAACCTCAGCATATGTGGATGCCTCTAATTAGTTCAAACACCTGGTTACTTTCTATATACCTTCTAGACAGTGAGTCTCTTGTAGGTAGTGAGCCTCTTGTGAGCAGTGTGCTTGGGCAGTGAGCCCTAATTGGCAAGTGTCATTTTGTACTTCTATTCTTTTAATAGAGAATACAATCTTGGGTTAGTCACCCCATGGTTTTTCCCTTAACAGGGTTTTTCACGTAAAAATCCTTGTGTTATGTGTGTTGATTTCTTTTATGCTCCCATGTTCATGTATGCTTATATGTTTTGATACTGCACTAATTGCTAAATAAGAAAACGAAATTAAATAATTAAGATAATTGATTCAACCCCCCTCTCAGTTATCCACCTTGTTTCCAATAATTAATATCAGAGCCAAGTTCCTCCAAATAGAGCCTAACAACTTGAGGAAGATCTGGGAATCTCAATGGATATGTATGGTATGAGGGAAAAACTTCAGTCTGCCCTAGATGATCTTGAGCAATCTCACTCTGAAGTCAATAACCTGAGGGAAAGACTCAAACAAGCTGATGACTTCATAAATGAACTAAAAGAAAAACTGAGTATCTCTGTGAAAAAGAGAAAGGAACTTCTTCAACAATTAGCAAGTCAAAGTGAAGCCAATGATACTAATGAAGATCTGAATGAGAAAAACAAGTTATGTGAGAAGCTATCAAAAGAGGTCATTATGGTAAGACATGAAATGGAATTAGGGGTTATGAAATTCACCCAAGAAATTGAAGAGAAAAGAAAAATTGAAGATAATCTAAAACAATCTCTCAAGGAGAAGTCAGAAGATTGCCACAAAATGGATAGAATAATTAGGCATCTGGAATCTAATCTTGAAGAAGCTAGAGATAATGAAGAACAACTTGAAAATCAGATAGACACTCTCAAAAGGGATCTTCAAACCACAAATGAATACAAAGAAAAATTCAAGATAAGCTCTACTCAACTTGAAGTTCTTCTTGAAAGCCAAAAGAGGGTAGATGACAAGCATGGCTTGGGATATGAGAAAGGTGAAAGCTCTGGATCCGGTCAGAAGAACTCTAGATTAGGAAATCCAAGGTATAGGCCTAGAAGACCTCTGGTAAGACAACCAAATGCTCAAAGATATACATCCTTCAATGGATACTGCTACAATTGCAATAACTTTGGTCATAGAGCAAATTAGTGCACAAGAAGAATGAATCAAACTAATTCATCCTTCTCTAGACAATGTTTTAACTGCAAAAGGTATGGTCACAAATCTCATGAATGTAGAAATATGCAAATAAACAATTCATTCAATGGTAGATGCTTTGCATGCAATAGAATGGGACATATGGCTAATCAATGCAGATCAAGAGGATATCAATCAAATATGCAAAGAAATATAGCTTGCTACAATTACAATAGATCTGGTCATATTGCCAAATTCTGCAGAACTAAGAATCAGGATAAAAGGGGTCTGATGTATCATAATCAAAATCAAGACAAAGGAAAAGGAAAAGTGAATGCGAATGAAGTTCAAAGGGAGATGAACAAGATTTGGGTGAAGAGAAGTACAGAAAATGTTGGGGATGGATCCGCACCAGAATCTGGTGCTGATATTCCTTCCAAAAACTAAATAGATGAGCTCTGGCTCAGGGGGAGTCACAAAGGAAAACAATTTCCCCCAACCAGTCATTTGGTGCCTAAAATTGGCACATAGAGTATTGCGGATTGAAGAGTTCTCAAAGAGATATCTAATTAATCCTTGGTAAAAAATATAAAAGATCCATAAGGAGTTTTGAAGAGGTCAATCATCTAAGATTGATTTGGTTTAACAGTCATCTGGTAAAAGCAGGATTTTCACAGTTAGATCCAGTATGATTCAAAATTGAAAAATGTTGATCTGTAGATAAATGGAATGATTGGAGAAAGGGAGATAGATTGTCAATTATCACCAAAAATAATTCTAAGTGCATCTCAGTGATACTAAAGGATCTCTCTCAAAACAAGGTTAGAACAAGGGAACCGAAATGACTTAAAGTGTGCATTTATTGCAATATAAATTTAGGGTTTGCGCAGAAATATAAGGTTTCTTTTAGTTCATCATTTGCACATTTGCATTCTAGAAGAAGAAAGAAAGAGCTCTGTAACAAGATTGCTTCAACCCTCTCAAAGATCAACTGTAGAATTTGATTCAACCAACGATCTTTTCGGCCCATATCATGAACCCTAGAAGCGTAAAAAGGTACTTCCGCTCTTGAACATCTCTCTCTAAATCTTTTGGATGATGGCTCCTCCAAATGTTGTTAAGATCACTGATAGGCCGTGCCCTAAGTTCAAGAAACATCCTTACAAATCCCTAGAAGTTGATCCTTTAGGCGCATTCTCAAGCACTCTGCATGGGGTTCTACATGTAGAAGATGTTAGGGTATACATTCATGCCAACATTGAGGAATTTGGGGAATCCAAGCTAATGGATATCTATCACAAGCAATTAATAGATGAAACATTTAAACTTAAACCTCAATACAAGGCCATCTGGGATAAGCATTTTGGACATTGCATCCACTTCCCCTATTTTGCAGAAGATGAATGGGTCTAGTATGTTCTCAGTAGAATACATGATAACTTCATGTGGTTGTTGCAGCCCTTCAAAATAACAAAGGATGCAATTAGGGCAGTAACTGGCTTACACTCATCTGGTGGGTTGCCTGCTCTCAAATCAGTCAAGAACCAAACTATAAGTGAGGCTACCAGATCAAAATTTGACAAAAGAGCAATGATAATAGAGGATATCACAGATTTGGATATCAAATTTGCTTGTATGATAATTGGTTATAAAATATATCACTCCAACAGGGAGAATTCTGTATCCGGAACATCAATATACACTACTTATTAGATGCTAAGGGAAAATGTTGATTATGATCTTTGTGAGATTCTCCTGAACCAACTGTTAGAGAATTTACAGAAAATAAAGAAGGATAAGAAGAATTCATTTAAGTACGGTGGCTTGATACTATGTCTATTCTTTTACTATATGAATGAGCACCTGGATCCAGTGGTTGGGTATGGCAAAATGACAGACCGATTGCCATACAAATCAGAGATTATATGTATGGGCTTGGTGATGCCAAGGCTCAAAGTACAAAACTCTAGGGATACTTCAAAAACTTCCAAAGTATGATGCAGGCCAGATAAAGAATTCCACATACAATAGTTGAAAAATACAAAGATACAGTGTGCTTCATGGTAGACACTGATCAATGCCTAATGGAGGCAGTAGAACCCAGAACTGTCTGGATTATGCCAATGGGCTATGAGGCAGATGAGAAAATCCTTGAATTGCATATCCAACACCTGCTGAGTCAGCCTAAGGACCCTGAGGTAGAAAAGTTTGGAACCTTTCAAGAACTGAGTATAAAAATTCAAGTTGAGCTAAGGCAACCAGAGATGAAAAGAAAAGTGAGAAGAGAAGTAGAGGAAGTTGCCAAAAGATATGGCATTTCGAAAGAGGTAGTTGATGCAAATAGAGAGAAAGTAGAAAGAGCAGAGAAAGAAAGACAAAAAATAGAAAAATAAAGTCATCCGGTGCAAGCCCCTTCCCGGACTAGATCCTCCAAGAGCTCTACACCTGCTACTTCTAAAAGCCCACAACTAGAAGCCAAGTGATCCGGTAAGGGAGAGAAGAAAATAAAGACAAAGGCCACAAGGTCGTACATAAGTCAAAAGGATGATGAAGAGACAGAGACTGATGAGGAGGTCAAGAAAATAAAGAAGAAAAAGAAAACATCCATGGAATCCTCTGCTGATAAACATACAAAAGAAAAGATAGAAGAATTTGTTGAAAGGCCTACTCTTTCTATTGATGATGTCTTTAAGGCAGTCACTATAGATGAGAATTTGTAGCCCATGATAGAATTTTATGATGAGTATAATGACACTGACAAAAGAATTTTGGAGGAAGCCATAGTCAAGTATTTGAATATCTACAATAAAGCATTCATTGAAATCATCTCACTAATTCCCAAAAACCTAGAGAAAGTACTTGAAATGAGAAAAGAAAATGCTAAGGCAAAGGACCTTGAGATTTAGGAACAGATAGCTATTCAACTCTATCCTTCCATTACTCCAAAACAAATGAATATGATCTTCAAGGACTGCAAGGATGAGTTCCGAAGCAAAGCCAGAATGAACAAACTTATGCTTGGAGAGACAAATCAGATAGAAAAAGAGACAGAAGACATCCTCTAGAATGCATTTAAAAGATTCAATCTTCTTGTTATAGAGGACATAAGTGATGAATCTCCTACCATGGATATCGAAGGATTAAGTACATCAAAGGAAGATTCTACCGAGAAAATTGTAGAAGCGTCAAAGGAGATAGGTGAGGAGAGGACTAAGAACTTGGATTCCTCTGTTCTAGAAGAGGAAGTCCATGAAGAAGAAAATATCTCTTTTGGATCCCCCTGCAGACTCTGGAACTAAAGGAGAAGCAAGAAAAGAGGAGAAATCAAGTCAAGAAGAGGAGAAAAAGGGAAGAGAAGAAGAACAAATGGAGAAGATCTCTAATGACAGCTCTGAGGCTGCAAAAGGAAAGAAGTCTTCGGCAAGAGACAGTGCAGAAGCAGTGAAGAATTTCTTGACCAAGGAATCGATGGAGATAGATGAAATGGAACTATTCCAAGTACCACTCAATTTTGACTCCCTCTCTCTGGTCCAAACAATGAAGGTAGCATCTTTTGCTCAAGCTAAAGCAAAAGAAAAGATTCTGAAGTCTCACATGGAAGACTGTGAGCTCATAGATATTGCATCTAGTGTGTTGGAGAAGATCATGCCATCCTTCTAGAAGGATCCTTCAGCCTCTTCATCCAGTAACTTGAAATCTCTTGTTAATTCTAGTAGCACACATTTTGATTCTTTGGAGAAATCAGCAGAAGAGAAAGTCTGGAAATAGTTTTTGGCAAAGATATTCTTCGAAGTATAGGGACTTATAGAAAATGATAGGAGAAATTTAGATATTGGGATAAAGAGCCTAAAAAATGCTCTTAAAGATGGCAGAGATTTATACAAATTTTGTCTATCTTGGTCCACAGTGACAGTAGACATTGCCAAAAAGGTGGAAGAACAAGAGAGTAAACTGTCAAGTTTATCTCAAAATTTTGATCCTCTCAGCTCATCCATAATAAATCAAGAGTGTCAGACTATTGTCACTATAAATGAGATAAAGAGGCTTGAAAAGGAGAAGAAGAATAGAATAAGCAGGCTAAGTGAACTAAGAGGGATAATTATCATTAATTTAGAGGCAATGCATGAGGCCCTAACTGATGCTCAGACCACAACCCAGACCAGTGATCCGGCACACTTAAAAAGGGCAGAAGCTTTTGTATTTTTGATAAGTGGTCACATCTCAATTTTGGACAAGATGAAGCAGAGTTGGGCAACATAATTTGTCCAGTTGAAAACCACTTTTGAGGATATACTTAAGTATATGTAAGCATAACATGTATATATAATTATGCGGCTATGTACAGGTTGATTTTTGCAAATTTTGGTGTGCAGATTTCACCCTTTGCCATTGATGTCAAAGGGGGAGTGAGGAGTAGTGAAAAATGTGGAATCTAGCTAAGGGGGAGCTCTAGTAAAAGTGTACATAAGACAGAGAATCAGCAAAGGGGGAGTTTGCTACGACACTTAGTCATTTTTCACTAAGTGTTGCCATCAATGCCAAAGGGGGAGATTGTTGGTAAGAGACACTGTGTGGCTTCTTGATTTTTGTCATTGATGGCAACAAAGTCCATCCCACACATCCACAGCACATGGTATGTCTATGCTGGAAGTTAGATTGAAGAGTATTTTGGTCCGGTGAGCAAGAACAGAGCATGCAGCAAAGTCTGACAATCAGGTCCAGATTTCCTAGAGGATGTATCTCAGCAAAGTGTGAACTTGGGGAAGTTGAGAGGAGCACCATTACTGCTACATTCTAGAGATTGAGCCTCCGATGTTGAAAGAATGAAAAGATATGAGCATCTCAGTGTTGGGTTCCTAACAGGCAGTGTAGACTAAGGAAGAACTAACCGACAGAGCATCAGACCTTAACCTGGATGAGAATTTGATGGTGATCAAGCTACTTAAGGGATCACTCATGGTTGGCTGACATGATTGATGACTTCTATAACTATCTCTTTGATACGCATCACTTAGTAAGCATGGATTCAGCCGAGAGACCAGAGTTTGGGAAAATCTTGAGTATTCTGGATGCTGACTAGAATGATGTTGAAATCCTTGGTGTGGATATATATACCAGATGGATTTTGATGTGAAGGTGTGTGGATTGTGTGATAGTGTGCGAAGAAAATCAGAGAGTAGTGTGGAAGCAACTATACAAGTACAGTATGTGAAAGAATAGCAACACTAAGCAGAGGAAGAATGAAGTGTAGCAGATTAGTATATTGAGCCTAACTGGAACTGAACCTCAGTATATGTGGATGCCTCTGATCAGTTCAAACACTTGGTTACTTTCTATATATCTTGTAGATAGTGAGTCTCTTGTAGGCAGTGAGCCTCTTGTGAGCAGTGTGCTTGGGCAGTGAGCCCTAATTGGTAAGTGCCATTTTGTACTTATATTCTTTTAACAAAGAATACAATCTTGGGTTAGTCACCCCATGGTTTTTCCCTTAACAAGGTTTTCCACGTAAAAATCCTTGTGTTATGTGTGTTGATTTCTTTTCTGCTCCCATGTTCATGTATGCTTATATGTTTTGATACTGCACTAATTGCTAAATAAGAAAAGGAAGTTAAATAATTAAGATAACTGATTCACCCCCCTCTCAGTTATCCACCTTGTTTCCAAAAGGTTCCTATTAATGTTGATGAGGCTGATGATGCTAAAATTTCTACACATGTCTATTTGTGTGAGGATGATATGGATGTACCTACACTTTGTGATAATATTGTTGAGATAATGACAGCGTAGACATTAATTTTCAATTTGGAGACCTCCCTTGATGATTGTAATGATGGTAATCATGTGGATCCATATGAGACTCTATTTATTTGGTGCAAGATATATTATCTTCCCCATGTTGATTGTGCTTCAAGAACATTGCAAGTAGACATTCTCAAAGGGAATGAGGAATAAGAGGTAGTATGTTACAATTCTGATTTCAATAAGAATAGTGGACAAGTTGCCAAAACGAGCTTGAAACAAGGAGATAAATTGAAGAACTTGGTTCTTCATTTGAAGTATCTCATATTAACTTTTATATTGAAGTTTTGAATGGTAGTTTGAATCATACTCATGGTTCATACATTGAAAAATGTGTCAACACATGTGACAATGATGTATATTGGCTGCATGTCATCTAATAGCTTGATGTGAACATTGATGACTATGAGGCTTTCCTTTTTTATGAAGGTCAAGTTTCTACTACTATGGATGATGGTGATACACTAGAATTGGAATCTTTTTTTGGGTGCAACATACAAATAAAAAAATGTATTGATCTTCAGTTCACTAATGAATATGAAGATGAGGCATGTTGCATCCTAGCTTCATGGTGTACATAAGTTTGAGGCTTTCTAGTTTGAAATGTAAGGTGATATTATTCCTTGTGCTAAACAAGGTTGTAGTCATGTATACTTTTCTTTGCCTTGTGAATTGGAAGTCTTTATTTTTTCCCTTATTTCACATGAAGAGGTTAGTAGGTGGGGTAATGATATGGCTATTGATGGTGGATGTGTGCCTTCATCCATATATGATGTGATTGACCTATTTTTTATTCTTCCATCCTCTATTATTATGAACATGTATTATATGGCATGGTATGGGTCAAGCATCCACTATTTGTGGTTTCCCTACATTAGTGACCTTGATGATGGAGTTAGTCTTCACTCCCAAGTAGTGTTCACATTGTGGTGCATGCATGTAAAAGATATTTCTTTTGTAGCTAGGTGGTGAATACATTTTATCTTGAGGGAGATCAACTCCTTCACTCAGCTTGTCTTTGAAAGAGGCAAGTGGTATTCAACAGTTTTCACATGGCCTTATGCCATGGATCTTCACAAGTTTTGACCTATAAGTTATTTTCAAGTTTTGTTTATAGCCATACAGTGTCCATGTAAATTAGTGCCTACATGTCATTGGTTGTAGGTTGTTTTGCCGTGTATATACCTTCCTTGTTGTGCTTCACCTTGTACATATAGGTTTGTTTTTTCTTTCCCTCTTTCCTCGTTTCTTTCTACTCTTTTGGTCTACCTTATAGAGATAGTTGGTTTCTCATTGTTCTTGTAAGAGCACATATCCCAAACAAGATCCAATATTAGGTCTCAATATAACGTGCAAATTTTACTAAGTCTAGCATGCTTCTCCCTAAAGCTATAACTGCTAACCAATCTACAATGGAAGTACCATAATTTCTAAGCAAGGGGCATTATGATATTTTAGAAAATTTCTAGTATATAGATTTTGACGTCCAATGCATCTTTCAACTCAAACCAAGAAAGAGGTTCCATCACATAGCAATGGAAATAAAATACAAGCCAATAATAGTGGAGCCACCAAGAGTCATTATCATGACCATTGCATTGTGTAATAAATTAATGGTGATGTTATCCCTTGGTTTCAAATTGAGACTTCTTAATCTTAGAAGATACTCAAGACAACAATAAAAAAGTTATTCAAACTAGAGAACCTTCCCACCTCCCTTGTTGCTCCAAGAGCACCATTAATAATTAGAATTGAATGTATATACTACTTGAAATCTTGCCAAAATAATATTGAGCCCATCAAAGGTATCAATCCACATGTAAGGCCTAGAGAAGTGTTTTAAAATAAGCAGAGGATGAGTCACTAATCACCATGAATGATCCAATTATGAAGCATATCAATCACTGAGGTATTAAACCTACATTTTTACTTGTGAGAGAACATTCTCTCTACTAAAAGTCAACAAAAAATTGATCCAAGGTAGATTTCAAGGATTTATATACCTTCTCACATTTAGTGCCATGATATGCTATAGATTTTGTGAATCCCAACATGCTACAAAGGGACATGAATTCTAAATATGCATAAATATGTGACTACAAGATGTAAAACAAGTTGGTCCTTGAGCTAATTTTCTTCCCTACTACTGGAGGTGTGTTCTAGGGCGTCAAAGGATGAATATGCAATGTTTGTATGGGTTAACATTATTTTTATAGTTATAATTGTATTGGGTAAGTGCATTGAATATGTCTCCATGGAAAACTATAATGTCTCAGGGGAATCTTTGAACCTAGTTATTGATTCTCTCTTGCCACATTTGCTAGCCCGATGTAACAAAATGTAGATTAATGTAACAACATTATAGAGTTTGGCAAATTTATTTGTCATGGTCTTCCTCTTTTGCATATGGAATACTGATATTTTGAGATGGATGATGAGGTATGTATGATGTGTGTAGAATTTCCCTATTTAAATGATACAATTACAACTCTATATGGATGTTTTCCTCCATTACACATTGTCACTATGTTGCCCAATGGATTTGGCACCAATAAAGTTGTCTTAGATTTCAATAATTTTCATTTGAAGCATTTTCCTTTTCTATTGTAGTTTAGTTTTTTGCCTTGTTTACATGCATGAATAAATAATGTTACTTTTACCATAGCCTAAGAGACTCACACCCAAATAAAATTATTAGAGGTTCATGTATGTAAGAATTATGCTCATCTTGCAATCCATATCTTCAATAATGAATACCTATAGAAATTTAGTCTTATATAAATCCCTAGAGGGTTATTTTGATGAGATACAAGACACGTATATAGTGTGAAATGTTGAGGAGACTCACCTTATGTGGTATAATTCATTTTACATCTTAAGATGTATGTGCATGCTTATTAATATTTGTTGTTTGTGAGGTCTAGTAATCTTTTTTATAGCTATCATTAGGGCATGGTGGTCAAATCCCTGTTCTAATTCTAATCCCATTTCAAGACCTCAAGGGAATCTCTCCCTAGGTTTTCTAGAGTCTAAAGAAGAAGAGGATTTTCCCTAATATTAAGTGTTGGCCTATAAACCACCTCCTTCTTGTGAATGTATCACTTTCTCTACCTAAGATACCATACTCCCCTTGTCTTACTTTGGTTTGTGATGATAGAGGTGAGGCCTTGCATTTTTTGAGAGCCAATAGCTACAAGATTTAAATGCATGTTTTACTTTTAAACCATTAAATCTTGTTAGAGGAAGACCTATAAATTTCAACCATTAATTATAAAGTGACATTTAATATTTTTGCATAAGTTGTTGGGGATAAAAGCCTTTGCACAAGATGTTGGGGCTAGAAAATTATCTTTTGGAGTTGTTGTCTATGTGTACATAGTTGAAACTCTTTGTGAGGATTGGAGACTTATTTTATGAATGTAATTTTTCTTTTTTTAGCTATTTGGAACCCTCTTATTTTTTTTGAGCTCTCTATATAAGTGACCAATGATATTATGAGTGCACTTCTATAATTCAACTAAGTATAGTGAAATTCCACATGTTCTTATTTAATAATTATATCAATTGAAGGTTGTGTAGGATTGTGTGTATGATCTACATGTGTATTTAATAGTTTTTTGTATTATTCCTTGTAAGATTTGGTATAGAATATTCTATAGCATGCAAGATTTAGCTATGAAGGTAGCCACCCAAGATCTAGGAGCTTCAATGAAAGCACAAGAGAGACCCAACATGAAATTATAATTATGTTATATCAAAGGATACAAATACACAATATGTACATCAATATGATATTACAATGAGATGTCCTTGGTTATATAGGGCAAGGTAAGACATAAGACACCATAAGATTATGGAGAGTTTCTTAATCTTATGACTTGAGACACAAAGATATAACTATTCTTAGTGTACCCTAAGCATGCCTTAAGTAAACTTAACTAGACAAGTGTGAATAAGATCTAATATGGAACCAATTATGTAATATGCCTCATTCACACAAACACCCCCACCCTTAAGTGCAACTTAGGGAGATAATGAAAACATACAAAGATGAAAATATGAATATATGGGTACTAGCTAGAAGGCCATTGTAAGTACCCATGTGCAAAAAATATCTCACAAATAGAGAAAAGGAGAAAAACCCATAGGAAAAAACCACTCTCTAAAGGATAGAAAACACAAGATTCTCTCTAATGTATGAGAAGGAAAAACCCCATTTAAGGAAAAATTCTCCCCATAAGAGAGAAGAAAAGAGACCATGTAGCCCCCCTCAATGTATAATCTTCTACATTGATGATAGATTCTCAACAATGAATGTTCAAGATGATCCAAGAATGTCGAACAACATTTCTCCCCTTGGGAAGAAACAAATCCAAGGATGAATGTAGGGTGTCTTCCCATTTTTTAAAGGAATATGGGGGAAGAAAGAACAAGATGTATGATGTCTCTAAACTCTAATCAAGTGTTGCCATGTTGATGTTGAAAGGTGTCACAATCAAATTAAGAGTCCCAAGCCAAACTAAAGAAAGTGACAATCCAAAACCTACTGGAAATGATGTAGAACAGGATCCAAAGATAATGAAGGTTCTTCCAAAAGTTGCTCAAGAATCTCCAACCAATTCCAAACTATGACAAATGAAGAGGAGGAGAAAGAATTCGAGGATATGAATGTGCCCTCATGACATCTAAAAAAGATGATGCAACTCCATAAGAGCTAACATCAAAGAGGAGATGAATGTCCTCATTAGTGTCCACCAAATATATAAGATATGACTCACAAAACAAACCTACAATGTCCATCAATTACTCATCCCAATAAGCTAAATCTAGAAGATGATGATTGTCTTGTTGTACTGAATCACTAGAAACCATGGGTGTAACAATACTAAACTCTATAGAAGCAACATGATATGATAGAGGAGATGGAATGTCAACATATGTCTCTAGAACCTTAGTCATTGAATGAACACCAAGATTCAAATGACCATACTGTATCTCCTCAAAAGTGTCCACACTTTATTCTTGAGTGTGTACATCAAATGTATCTACAAATATTGGATTAGAAGAATTTGGCAAATTGATGCTATTGGCAATACAAATTTGTCTCAATTGATGAATTTCATAAGGTAATTTTAGATAATCAAGTTCCTTCAACATGCATTCATCTATTGTATGTATTATATTCCCATAGTAATCATGTTTAACTTTCTAGAGACTATGAGACATGATTACAACCAGAAAAAAATGTAGAATCAAAAGATCACCCCCAAATTCACTCAATCATAAGACCCCCCTAAAAAATTGTGATCTTGGAAATTTATACTTAGTTTGATTATAGCTGCCACTAGCCAAAATAGCAAAGTGGTCTTGATCTTAGTACATGTAGATGCCAAAATAGACCACAAACTAAATGTACAATGTTGATATAGAAATGGATAGATCAGACTACAATGAGAATTACACAAAAATTATGCACTTTCAAAACAATTGTACCAAAAAATGTTATCATATGAGCCCAAATGGAGACCTAGAAGTTTCCAAAATGAGAACTACTCAGCAACAGTTGTGAAAATCTATGATTTCTAGAAAACCCAAAAAACAAAATCAAAAACTAATTGCACCACTATGAATCCTACAAAATTCTACCCCAAATAAAAAAAAAGTGCTCACAAAAGGGAGCTTGTATGACCGAGAAAGTGGCTTTGAGTTGAGGTGCCAAATCAAATTTGCATTATGGAGGGGGTAGGCTAGGAGTAAGATCTAATGATGTCAACCTAATGTCATACTAACATCAACAAAGAAGGTGATAGAATATGCTTTGTTTAGATAAACTCCTCTTGATCCTAAAATCACCATCAATTTTCTAAAAAACTGCCTTGTACACTAAAAAACACCATGTAAATACATGAAACCACTAGAAAACTACTTACAACAACTGTAGCGGTTTATGGGGGCCTAAAGTTTGTTTAGTTGTAGTTTTTATGTTGTTGTTGGTAGGTAGAAAAGGAATGTCAATAGGATTGAAATGTCATCATTGGGTGATACCATCAACCAAGGTTTGGCAAGTCAATGGGGGCAAGTCAATGGGGATTTTTCCATGTTGACTTATCACCTGTAGCCCCTAAGTGGCCCTGTACCTTCCCTGTGACAGGTCTACATAGGGTACAACTAGTACCTTGTCACAAATCTACAAATATTTGATTTTTTTTAATTCTAAAAAGATTTAAAAAATAGAATTAAATTAATTCACCTTCATATGACTTTTACATTGTGCCTGCACCAACAAAATATATGGAATATTCCACCTATGTAGGGAATATTCCCTACAATTTGTATAGTTGAGGAGGAGATTTTTTTTCTGATGGCTCCAAGCAAAGTGGTCCAATTTTTTTGAAATTATAGTCGATCCTTAGGTTCTTGGGCCTTCTGGACGTGATGGAAAGGTTATATTTGACCCAAAATGCTCCAAAAATATAGTTACCTTCTAGATCTGGAAACCACCTCCCAACTTCAAGCCCTTGTAGATCTAGCCTCCAATGTCCAATTTAGACAAATCAAAAGGCTAAGCTAAATTTCTTGGACGCCCTGAACTTAATGGTGAGTTTAGATTTGCTCCAACATGATCCAAAATGAACTTATAATACAAGTCCCTAAATAAGAAAACCTCCCAAATTTGGTATTTCTATCAAAAAATTTTAATTCCCCATGTCATCATTTGATGCAAGAGAAACTTAGCATACTCAAATTTTCAAGAGAAACCAATATTTTCCACCTAGATCTCTCAAAAAGACTAACAAGAAGCAATCCTACAAGCTTTTATACCATGTAACAGTTGGTATAGAATGCTATATACCATGCAAGATTTGGCTATGGAGGTAGCCACCCAAGATCTAAGAGCTTCAATGAAAGCACAACAGAGACCCAACATGAAAGAATAATTATATTCTATCAAAGAATGAAAATATATAATATGTACATCAATATGAAATTAAAAATAGATATCCTTGTTTATATAGGCCAAGGTAAGACATAAAACACCATAAGAATATGACAAGTGTCTGAATCTTATGACTTGAGACACAAAGATATAACTATCCTTAGTGTACCCTAAGTATGCCCTAAGTAAACTTAACTAGACAAGTGTGAATAGGACCTAATATGAAACGAGTTAGGTAATTGATGTAGGAGTATCTAGGTCCATAGGTGATCTTACATCAAACAAAGATTTTTCTCGTTTATTTCAGTTTTTGGTTGAGTTTCTACTTTCTATTGTGTTGGTTTTGGTTTATTTTTTATCTAAGCGATGATTTGGATGGACTTCAAAATTGATTGGGGTTGAAGGATTGTCAACATTGGTGCATCACTCAATTTGCACCTTATATAGTTGGGGGACTCTAGTTCATATTTATCAAGTATGTGTATCGACGTTCTTCAAATTTCATGGCATCTAAAGTATGTTTGAACAAATCTAGTCATGCTCAGTGAAAACCTCATCGAATGCATTCTTCCGATTCAAGTTTAGATGTTTAAGTGAACTGTTTGGTTCATGAACTATATTTATCACTAAAAAGGGCTTATGGAGATGTTTCAGCAACCTTTGTAGTTTGCAAACTACTCTCGTTGCTAAAATAGAAGTGTGTGAAGTATTGATGAGTCATTCCTAAATTCATGAAATACATAATTCATTGAAAGTGTAGAGTTTCAAAGTTCATAAAATAGAACTTTATGAGGAAGATTTTAAATGGTTTGTGAGAGGGAAACATCACTAAAACTAAGTTTTCATATATGTGTATTCACCAAAACATAAGGTTTGCATAATTCATGAATCACTGAAAGTGTTGTGGGAGGGTGTAGACAGTATTTTGGGTGAACTCTAAATTTGCAAACTAATATAATTGCCAAAAAAGAGTTATGAGGTTCGTGGTTGTGTTTGTTTGCCAAAAAGGAAATGCAAATGTTTGTAAAAAGTCAAAAATTTTGAAAGGCATAGTAACAAAGCATTTGAATAGTGACTGATTTGTTGATTAAAGACATTAAACATTTGTTAAGGTGTTTCGAAAAGGAACATAAAACTGACACAGTCACTTTTTTCAAACCAATACATATGTCAATTAAAGTTATGGAGTTTTTTTTTATAAAGTTTGATCAGTCAAAATAAGGAAGCAAGCCAATATGGATATTACACAATGGTTCTATATTGGTTAGTTGATTTAGTTTTGTAACTGTTGACTCTTCACCTTATTTGGTCTGTGTATAAAAGGAAATGTGGATTTCTACTAATGAGGGGAGGAACAAACCTAGAAGGGGCATAGTGAGTTTTGGTGGCCTATGAGGGGTATGTGGAGTGGTGGCTTTTGAGAATAGGTGAAGAATATGTTGCCATTAAAGGAAAATCACTTGTATGAAGATTATGTCATCTGAAATCAATATAAATTGTTACAGTTATGAATAGAATAAAACTCTAATTAATTTTCTTTGTTTTATGAATCTGATGAAATGTTATGTTCTTTAGTTTGATGTTGAAATTCTAAATATACATTCAAAATTTTTGTGATTTAGAAATTGTTGTTGGGTTGCAAGCATAGGCTGTTAGATAAGACTCCCTATCTTGATCTGCATCATTTAGTATTAGAGCTAGACTTTCTTATTGGAAGGTGATAACTTTAAGAGAATTAGAAGTAACAAAATAATTGTCTCAGAGGCTCGATAGGGTATTTGCAAGTGGGAAAATGTCACGCCCACATTTCCCATGTGGTCACAACACGCAACAAACGTGTCATTTCCACATTTGTCATGTGATCATGACACGAAATATCAAAAACTTTTCCATGTATCTCTAGAAACCCCCTTGCATGCATCATCGTGCTCAGTGGTAATATACATAAGGCGTAAATATGTCAATCAAATCTTGGGGTAGTGCGCTTACATATGCAATCCCCTGCGTGATGATAGCTGACTAGGGGGTTATGCGACGTGATGAGTGTCACCACTAGGGTTAGGATCAATTTGACCTGAACCCCAAGTTTCCTAAATGAGTTGCGTGATTTCAACATGTGTCAAAATCAAAACCCTAATGCTAGAGCATAAAAAGATTAAATAACAACTCATCAACACATAACTATTTTACAAAAACATTAAAGTATTAACAAAGCAAAGATTAAATTATATAAATAATTCATCCCATATTCCCAGAAAAATCCAGCAGCATAACGCCTCTTGGGCGCACATGGCAAAAATTTTTAAAATAATTAAAATGATGAAAAATAATCACCTACTTCAACACTTCCAAAATTAATAAAAAATGACGCTTAAATAAATTCACCCACTTGCTCCTTTCCCAAACATTAAATTAAATTAATTAAATTGATCATACTAATTAAATATTGCATTATTAAATTAAAAGTTCCAATACCAAAACTAAATCCCCTAATAACAACATTAAAGTTCACTATAGTTCCCTATAAATATTAAAAGATTCTCTACATCCATATTTAAATGATTTGTATTTCCTCATAGTAAAATAAATTAAAAATCCATTCTAACCCCTAAATAATAAAATTACAAGACTATCTACTATCTCATATAATTTAAAATCTAATAAACCTAGAGGATGAATTACCCACTCACCAAAAGGCCAAGGTATAAATAATCATATAACAATTCCTAAGTCAAAAAGAGAGAGGGAAAATATATCCACGTTCACATGGGAAAGGCATTTAATTCCAATTTTAAAATTTCCCCCTACAAGCCTTAAAAGCCCACACAATAAAATAATAGTTTCCTTATAAGAGAAACCCTAAACATTCTTTATTTTTATTTTTTTTGTCCTCTCAAACTATTCATTTTCTTCTTTTCACATTTTATTTTGCAAGTCTACAAGTGTGGCAGCCATGGAAGCATGCCACGGTGAGGTATACTCATTGTTTATACTTCTGATTTAAATAACCTTTTTTTTGTGTGGAATATATAAATATATATATACTTGTGTTTAAAAGCATAATATATATAACCCATAATGTGTATTTTTACTGAGTATATGCTATAGGATACAATTTTTTTATTAAATGGTAGCCAAGCGAATATACACAAGAGTATATATATATATATATATATATATATTAAAAAATTGTATTTTAAATATCTAAGACAGGATGGAGCGGACAGTCGAAGGCTGAACTGTCCAAGGCAAGACCGGCATCATTGACAAAGGTGTCGAGCATAGTACAATAGTGAAGTTTTATGCAAAGGATAGTTTATGGTTGGTTGGAGGTGGACCTCCGACCCATCCCCCACCATATGGTGGGGAGTGGGTGGGGAATCCATCCCCCACCCCCTCTTTAGATTTTGCAGACTCCTGGCCGCCGCCCCCATTTTTTTGCACAATTTAAAAACTTTAAAAAAATTACAAAACAATATGGTGGGGAGTGGGTGGGGAATCCATCCCCCACCCCCTCTTTAGATTTTGCAGACTCCTAGTCGCCGCCCCCATTTTTTTGCACAATTTAAAAACTTAAAAAAAAATACAAAACAAAAGCGTACAACCTCCCCTACCGCTAGGGTTTTATGCCTACAACTTGAGCTTTGTCAATTATTTTTGTTTATTAATTCTTTTTTTAATACACATTGAGCATACACACACACACACACACACTATTGTATATAAACAGTTACAACTTATTCTATCTATTCTGTAAAAAAAAGCATTCTTCTTATTCTTTCTATTATTTAAAAAAAACATTCTTCCAGCATAATGATAAAAGTATATTTCATATATATATATATATATCATTCTCTCAGCCACAGAAATTTTTGTAAAATAAAAGTACAGTTTTATATATATATATATATATTTGCAAAATATGTAAATGTATGTATATTTAAATATATGTTTTCTCCCTGACAATATAACAGATTTATCTCTAATTCTTTTTTCCACTTGCTGTCAAGAGAGAATTAAAATGACAGAATCAAATCAACCTTTCCTTTGCAAAGTAAAGAACATATTTAACTGTTTCCTTTTGAATTAATTGTAACAACTTCTATCTATTTCTTCCTTTTTTTGAAATAACCATCAACCACTTTATTTTCAAACAATAATTTAAAAAAATCAACATATCTATTTTCATTTTTGTTTTTAAAGAAATCAGTAACTTCTTTATTATATTCTAAAGGCTTCTAAACACATTCCAACACAAAATTTCTCACAGCAACATTGAAAACCAACAACCTATTACATTTTACAACCTCAACAAGATGAAATATAACATTAGATCTCATTTAAATAAATACATATTAAGAGAGCATTTTCTCTCTTTTCTTTTGTCCAACTACAAATAGGTCATTCTTTGGCCATGGCTCTCAAGTAGCCAAAATAACATTACAACACCAACAAAATAAGACATCACCCAACCTTCAAGGGTCACCAAATAAACCTAGAAGAAACTAAAATAATGGAGGAACATCCAAGCCACCAAGAAACTCTTTCCTCCCTACCATAGACTCGCAAGTGGGTCACCCCCGAGCTTGGAGGTCGATCTTCACATGGGTTTCAAACCACAACACAACAAAAAGAAAACTACACAAATCAATAACACCCATACGGCTTACACATCACAAAATATATAAAAATAGATTTGAGGGGGTAGGAGAGTGGACTTTCTCTACTCAAGAGGTCACTCCTACATCCAAATCTCATGATACCAAAACAAGGCCTCAAGCCTAAAAATGCTCCAAACAAAGCTTCAAGCCTAAAATACTCAATGCTAATAATAATACACCAAGGCACTCATGCCAAAAATATGATCACCAAAATCTCTTCCCAAATGCCCTCAAGGCCATAAATATACTAATGCAAAGAGGGTGACCTCGAAGAGGTTCACTCCTCTCCCACCCCTCACATGAATGGACACACCAAGAATGGTAGTCTCATTCAATACACCCATAAAACCCAACACAATAAAAATGCAAAGCACACAAAACCATTCACACAAGAAATTGAAAATACATGAGGAAGGCTCAATGCCTTGAGGCTTACCTTAAAAATCCCAATAATGGAAGAGGGTTGTAGAAGAGCTATTCACTTTCTCCTTCAAGCCACTTTCAAAGAACTCCAACTCTCTCAAAAATAGCCAAAAATCCAAAATGAAAGAACCCCTTTCCTCTCACAAGGAGGAAATAATATAGGCTTCATTTCCAAGCCCAGAGGAATGAGAAGGTGACACATGTCACCTTCTCCTTCCTCTTCCCATCCCACTTGCAAGGGAAATGGAATGTGGGGGTGAGATGTGTCACCCTCCCATCCATTCAAACCTCACCCTCTCCACATGTGCTCTCACACGTGTGAGAGCAAAGGTGGAGAGGTGGCATCTCTCCAAATGGGCTCCAAGAGGAAAAGGGATGACACATGTCATCACCTTATTCTCTAAAGGGAGCCCCTTCACTCCAAGATGCCCTCACACATGTGTGAGCATTGGAGGGAGGTTCCACACACTTGGGGGTCTTGAAGACTCCCCAAGTCTTCAAGGTGATGGGAATCCATGCCTTGGAAAGGGCAATGGGTCTTGTTTCAAGGCATGACTCATCTCACACACTTATTCAAATTTGAATTTTCGCCACTTTACTTTAAGCTAAGGTTAAGGTGACTAGATAGAGGTAACCCTAGGGTTTGGCATGCTCAAATGGGCCCTAGACCCTAGGGGTACCACCTAGGATTTATTTTAGCCAATAATAAACACTTTAAGAGGTAGAAAATCACATAAAATGGCCACTAAAAATAAAAGACACCAAGTGGTGTAAATTAAATCACATAATTTCACAACACTTCAATTAAATAATATAAAAGGGTGAAATCTAAGCCAAATAATAAAATGCAGACATTTATGAAAGCATCATACAATCACACATGATCCTTGTCCCTCTTGCGAATAGATCGGTCTAACACGGGAAACACATTAGGTGTGAGATCAATCTCTGATTTTCCATGGCCTAGAAAATCACCTGCGTACTTGAACACAGATTAATCCAACATATATATATCATAGCCGAAGGAAGGAAATGCATACACTCATGCCATCACATAATCATTTAAAACATTATAAAAATTTTATCATAAATAAGATTCATAATTGTATTTTTATATGCTATCTCAAGATCAAAATCGCATAGCAAATCCACATAATGATTTCACAACTAACATCTCCAATATCATCAAAATGTATATCACATGTTTAATCATCATTAGTGAATCAAAATCAAGATATAGTCACATCACAACATACTAAACATAACTAACCAAAATAAAGGAATATAGTCTAGAGAATCTGCATATCGGGATCAACAGTCCCCAAATGTCAAAATGTCATCAATTGTAAATATGAAATAAGAAAAATCAGGGAGTGAAATAAATAGGTCTCACATCCTCCCCCCTAAGACTAAACTTCCTCCTAGAAGTTGTCGAAGAGGTGAGGATAAAGTTTCCTCAATATAGCTGCATCCTCCCATGTCACTGTGACCTCATCATACCTATCCCATTGAACCCTAACCTAGTCCAGCACTCAAACTCGAAGGCCCAGTGTTCAGCGAGCCAATATGTGAATGGGCTCCAAAGCCAACTGTCCATCCGCTTCTACCTGTAGAGCACTCCAATCCAATACATGAGATAAATAAGATGTATATTGCCACAAAACAGACACATGAAATACATTGTGGATGCGTGACAGGCTAGGTGGCAAGGCTAGATGGTAGGCTGTGGGTCATATCCATTCCAAGATCTTAAAAGGCCCAATGAACCATGGTGCAAGCTTAGAGCCCTTTCCATAATGGATTGGACTCTTATATGGCTGTACTCTCAAGAAAACTCTATCACCAACTGAGAAGCTCCGATCTAGTCTCTTAGCATTGGCATACTTCTTATGTCGATCCTATGCCTCCTGAAGTCTCTGTCTAATCAAGGTCACCTACTTCTTCATATCCTACACCAGCTCTGGCCCAATAGCAACCCTGTCCCTTATACGGTCCAACCTCAATGGTGTCCTACAAGGTCTATCGTACAAGGCCTAATAAGGAGGCATACCCAATGAACTGTCATGCCCATTATTGTAGGCAAACTCAACCAGATACAGATACTCCTCCCATCTAGACTGGTGGTCTATAACATACATGTGGAGCATATCCTCTAACACCTGGTTCACCCTCTCCGTCTAACCATCAGTCTTGAGGTGATAAGTGGAACTAAAGTTGAGTTGTGTGCCTAACACCTGCTGTAATGCCCTCCAAAAGGCTGATGTGAACACTGAGTCCCTATTAGAAATAATGCGGGAAGGTACCCCATGCAATCTCACAATGTCATCTAGGAATACTCTCACCACTGCCGGTGCATTATATGTTGCGCGTATAGGTCAAAAATTTGCCACCTTGGTCAACTTGTCAACCATCACCATGATGGCATCATGGCGACGAGATGACATAGGAAGACCAACAATAAAATCCATATAAATGGTGTCCTATTTCCACTTTGGTATCTTGTGAGGGTATAAAAGACCTGCTGGATGCTGATAGTCGGCCTTGACCCTCTGGCAGTCAAGGCATCGAGCAACAAAGTCTGCAATTTACCGTCTTATACCTGCCCAATGGTACAACTGTCGCAAGTTGGTATGCATCTTCTTCACCCCTGGGTGTGCTACATAAGGTGCTCTATGAGCCTCTGATAACACTACTACATGTAGGTCACCTACGTAGGGTACATAGATACACTGTCAATGTCTAAGGAGCCCATCTGCCTCTAGGGAATAACCTATAAACTTGCCCACAAGAGCCCTCTATGACTGAATCTCCTACTGCACCTCAAGAAACCACTCATCCGCTTGCAGATGCTATAAAATGCATCCTCTCAAGTCAACACTCAATGTCAAGGTCAGAATCTTGTGGCGCCTCTGACTCAATGCATCAGCAACCAAGTTCTCCTTCCCCTTGATGTAGTGGACATCAAAGTCATACTCACAAAGGAACTCTATCCAATGCCATTGGCGGGCATTTAGATTCAACTACATGAATATATACTGTAGACTGTGATGATCTGAATGTAGCTCGAAACGATGACCCAGTAGAAAGTGCCTCCAACAAACAAGAGTATGAACCACTACTGTGAGCTCTAAGTCATGTGTGGGGTAGTTCATCTCATGGGTCTTGAGCTTTCACAACTCATACACAATCGCTCGATCCCCCTGCATAAGTACAACTCCTAAACCCTCTAATGAAGCATCTATGCAAACTATGAAAATCAGCTGCTGGATCGAGAACCACTAAGATAGGAGCACTGGTGAGACGCTCCTTGAGGACCCCAAAGGCCCTCTCGCACTACTTAGTCCAAGTGAAACTCTTCCCTTTCCACTGAAGGGAGGTGATGGGGTGTGCTATCCTGGAGAAGCCCTCAATGAATTTGTGGTAATACCCAGCTAACCCCATGAAAATCCTGACCTCTGTCACGCTGGTGGGTGCTGGCCAATCCCTGATAGCCCTAATCTTTGATGGATCCATGGATATAACATCGCCAGATAGGATGTGCTTCAAATACTGTACCTCTGATCTAAAAAATACATACTTCACCAAGTTGCCATATAGATGCTGCTCTCTCAAGTACTGCAAAACCTGACGTAAGTGCTCCTCATGTTCCTCCTCGGTCCATGAATAGATCAAAATATCATCAAGGAATATAATCACAAACCAATCCAAGTAAGTACGGAACACCCCGTTCATGAGAATCATGAACACTACAGGGGTGTTCGTCAAGCCGAAGGGAAACACAGTGAACTCATAGTGGCCATATCGAGTCTGGAAGGCAGTCTTCTAGATATCCACCTCTGTGATGTGCAACTGGTGATAACCAAACTTTAGGTCTATCTTAGAGAACACCCTAGCTCCCTACATCTAGTCAAAAAGATCATCAATCCTAGGCAGAGGATAATGGTTTTTCACCGTGACCTTATTAAGCTACCTATAATCCATGCACAGACGAAGAGACCCATCCTTCTTCTTCATAAAGATGATCGGTGTGCCCCAAGGTGAAATGCTAGGTCAGATGTGCCCCTTCTCAAGAAACTCCTCTAACTATAACTTGAGCTTCGTGAGCTCGTGGGTAGTCATCCTGTAGGGTGCACGAGACATTGGCTCAGCACCCAGCACAAGGTCTATGTGAAAGTCTACCTCTCTAGGAGGTGGCATCCTTGGTAACTCTAGTGGGAAAACATCAGCAAACTCTCTCAAAATGGGATGATCATCTAATGATGCCTTTGGCTCATCCTTTGACCTTCACTAATAGTAATGGTGAACATCTGACATCCCTTCTGCATGCAGTGCTTAAGCTACTGAGTAGAGATCATGTGAACTACCATGGGCTTTTGAATGCCCACTATCCTGACTGTCGTGACATGGTTGTCTAAGCAACTAATCACCTTTCAGCAATAATCTAGCTTGGCCCTATGAGCTGCAAGCCAATCCATGCCTAAAACCACACCATAAGATCCTAAGGGAATAACTCTAAGGTCGCATAATGTAGTGAAGGCTCCCAAAGATATCTCATAGTCATGAACCAAAGCATCCACTGCCATCTTGGCCCCTGTGGCCAACTCAACCTCCCACCTATCGCCCTGCCTAGAGGCCACCAGCCTGCAACGCTCCACTAACGATGGAGAGATAAATGAATCAATAGTGCCAGAATCAAATAAAATAGCAATGGGGACATCCCCAATCATACATGTGGTCTCAATCATAGAGGCCTGGAAGTCAGACTAGCGATTATCAACTGCTGTAAATATGCAGTGGGACCTACCCACATCCCCAACTGTATGCTCAGATCCACCTATACAAGGTTGTCCCCCTGTTGTATAGCCCTGTGGGCACTCTCTGGCTAAATGACCTGCTCCACCACAAACATAACATGGTCCCTGAGCCTGCACCTATACTAACTGTGTCCTACTCAACTGTTGTTGCCCAGGTTGACTCGTGCAACCCTGAAAACCTCTGAATGACTGCTGTGATCTAGAGGACCCCACAGGTGGTCCCTACTGTCGTTGATCCCTACGTGGGCCCTGCCATTGCCAACCATGATTATGACTCCGATGTGCCCTCTGCTATGGCCTAGACCTCTGCTAATGCTACTGCTGCTGCTTCTGTGGAGGTATAGGAGGTAACGATGTAGAACTGAATCCTCCCCTCTTAGGTGGTGGTGGTGGTCGGCAGATGCCCTGATGCTGCTATTGGTTACGGTCCTAATACTGAGGATGTGAACTTTGACTCTGCCCCTGAATCTCCTCTGTGATGTACACCTCGACAACCTCACTCATGGTCTAGGGATTTGGCATGCACACTAGTCCTAAGATCCCATGATTCAAATCCTTGATAAATTTGTGAACCAGAAGTTTCTCATCATAGAGGTACTTTGCATACCGTGACAACCCAATGAATCTACTCTCATACTGCGCTACAATGGAACCTCACTGCTACAAGTCATGGAACTCATCAATCCGACACTACCTCTAGTGATCTGAAAGATAAGACGTGCTAAAGTACTTAGTGAAGGTGTCCCATGTAAGAGTATCTAGTGATAGGCGATGCTTGCACTCCTTAGTGTGCCACCATGTCGTCGCTACTTCTCTCAAAAGGTGAACTGCCACGCGTGCCTTTGTGTTGCTCCCATAGGGATGCAATGCAAAGAACCTATCTAAACTGATGAGCTAAGCCTCAGCCTTGGCTCCCTCTGTGGTCCCTACGAAGCTAGGTGGATTTAGCCTAAGTAAATCCCTAATGGGGTCCCCACGGTCTCTATGTCCTTTGAAAGGCTCATCCACCTCCTCTCGCCATCCATAATCATAAGGTCTGTGATAGACCTTCTCTATCCTCACAGCCTCCTCTCGCCTTGCATGCCGCGAAGGACTCCTGCTACGAGCTCTGTACGCTGAACTGACTCCTCTACTATGGTGTCAGGTATATCTATATGTGGCTCAATACGTGGCTCCATGCACAGCTCAACACGTGGCTCCACTTACAGCTCTACATAGAGCTCGACATGTGGTTCTACATGTGACTTAGCACATGGCTCATGACATGGCTCCTCACGTGGCTCAATGTAAGGCTCAACATGCAGCTCGACATGTGGCTCTCCTACGGCCGGTGGTAACCTCTCTAAAACTACCTATAATACCTAAAGAATCTATGGCCCTAAATTAGGTGTTGGTGGTGCCTGTGTTGCTGGTGGTCCTTGACCCTCGATTGATGACTCGTTCCGTATCTCCACGGATGCAGTGGCATGTGATCACGCTCGCCTTGCTCTGGGAGGCATCCTATAAGAACAAGGTATTTACAAATCAATCAAAAATGTAGAATATATAATGTGCCCAACCAAGCCCAGTGTTTAAACTTGGGCTTTGATACCAAATGTCATGCCCACATTTCCCATATGGTCATGACACATAACACACATGTCACATCAACATTTATCATGTGGTCATGACATGAAATATCAAAAACTTTTCCACGTATCCCTAGAAACCCCCTCGCACGTGTCAGCATGCTCGGTGGTAATACGCATAAGGCGTAAACATGTCAATCAAATCTCAGGGTAGTACGATTACATACGCAATCCCCTGCGTGATGATAGCCGACTAGGGGGTTATGCGACAAGATGAGCGTCATCACTAGGGTTAGGATCAATTTGATCCGAACCCTAAGTTTCCTAAATGAGTGGCATGATTTCAACATGTGTTGAAATCAAAACCCTAATGCTAGAGCATAAAAATATTAAATAACAGCTCATCAACACAACTATTTTGTGAAAAACATTAAAGTATTTACAAAGCAAATATTAAATCATATAAATAATTAATCCCATTCCCATAAAAATCTGGCAGCATAACGCCTCTTAGCCGTACATGGAGAAAATTTTTAAAATAATTAAATTAATTAAAAATAATCACCTACTTCAACACTTCCAAAAATTAATAAAAAATGATACTTAAATAAATTCACCCACTTACTCCTTTCCCAAACATTAAATTAAATTAATTAAATCGATCATACTAATTAAATATTGCATTATTAAATTAAAAGTTACAATACCAAAACTAAATCCCCTAATAACAACATTAAAGTTCACTATAGTTCCCTATAAATATTAAAACATTCTCTACATCCATAATTAAATGATTTCTATTTCCCCATAGTCAAATAAATTATAAATCCATGCTAACCCCTAAATAATAAAATTACAAGACTATCTACTATCTCATATAATTTAAAATCTAATAAACCTAAAGTGTGAATTACCCACTCACCAAAAGGCCAAGGCATAAATAATCATATAACAATTCCTATGTCAAAAAGGGAGAGGGAAAATAAATCCATGTTCACATGGGAAAGGCATTTAATTCCAATTTTAAAATTTACCCCTACAAGCCCTAAAAGCCCACACAATAAAATAATGGTTTCCTTATGAGAGAATCCCTAAACATTCTTTATTTTATTTTTTTTGTCCTCTCAAACTATTCATTTCTCTCTTCTCATTTTCTTTTTTTCAGATTTTATTTTGCAGGTCTGCAAGTGTGGCAGCCATGGAAACATGCCACAGTGAGGTATACTCATTGTTTATACTTCTGATTTAAATAACCCCTTTTTTGTGTGGAAAATATACACATATATTTATATATATACATATATATCCCTCTATTTAAAAACATAATGTATATATAACCCACGATGTGTATTTTTATTGAGTATATGCTGTAGGATACAATTTTTTTAATTAAATGGCAGCCAAGCAAATATATATATATATTAAAAACTGTATTTTAAATATCTAAGACAGGGTGGAACGAACGACCAAAGGCCGAACTGTCCAAGGCAAGACCGATGACATTGACAAAGATATCGAGCATACTACATCAGCGAAGTTTTAAGCAAAGGAGAGTTTATGGTTGGTGGGGGGCGAACCTCCCACCCACCCCTCACCATATGGTGGGGAGTGGGTGGGGAATCCATCCCCCACCCCCTCTTTAAATTTTGCAGACTGTGGGAGGGGGCGACCAGGCTATCGCCCCCATTTTTTTGCATACTTTAAAAATTTATAAAAAAAAAACACAAAACAAAAGCGTATGACCTCCCTTGCCGCTAGGGTTTTATGCCTACAGCCTGGGCTTTGTCAATCATTTTTTTGCACAGTTTAAAAACTTAAAAAAAAACACCAAACAAAAGCGTACGACCTCCCTTGTCGCTAGGGTTTTATGCCTACAGCCTGGGCTTTGTCAATTATTTTTGTTTATTAATTCTTTTTTTTAATACACATTGAGCACATATATATACATTGTTGTACATACACAGTTACAACTTATTCTATCTATTCTATAAAAAAAAAGCATTCTTCTTATTCTTTCTATTTTATAAAAAAACATTCTTCCAACATAATGATAAAAGTATATATATATATATATATATATATATATATATATATATATCATTCTCTCAGCCACATAAATTTTTTTGTAAACTAAAAGTATAGTTAGATCGATATATATATATATATATATATATATATATATATATATATATATATATATGCAAAAGATGTAAATGTATGTATATTTAAATATATGTTTTCTCTCTAACAATATAACAGATTTATCTCTAATAACTTTTTCCACTAACTATCAAGAGAGAATTAAAATGACAGAATCAAATCAACCTTTCTTTTGCAAAGAAAGAACATATTTAACTATTTCCTTTTGAATTAATTGTAACAGCTTCTAACTATTTCTTCATTTTTTTGAAATAACCAACAACCACTTTTATTTTCAAAAAATAATTTAAAAACAGAAACATATCTATTTTCCTTTTTTTTTTTTGAAAGAAATCAGCAACTTCTTTATTATATTCTAAAGGCTTCTAAACACATTCCAACACAAAATTTCTCATAGCAACATTGAAAACCAGCAACCTATTACATTTTGCAACCTCAACAAGATGAAATATAACATTAGATCTCATTTAAACAAATACATATTATGAGAGCATTTTCTCTCTTTTCTTTTGTACAACTACAAATAGGCCATTCTTTCGCAATGGCTCTCAAGTAGCCAAAATAACATTACAACACCAACAAAATAAGACATCACCCAACCTTCAAGGGTCACCAAATAAACCTACAAGAAACTAAAATAATGGAGGAACATCCAAGCCACCAAGAAATGCTCTCATCCCTACCATAGACCAGCAAGTGGGTCACTCCCGAGCTTGGAGGTCAATCTTCACATGGATCTCAAACCACAACACAATAATAAGAAAACCACACAAATCAAGAAGAACACCCATAAGGCTTACACATCACAAAATCCATAAAAATGGATTTGAGGGGGTAGGAGAGTGGACTCTCTCTACTCAAGAGGTTACTCCTACATCCAAATCTCATGATACCAAAACAAGGCCTCAAGCCTAAAAATGCTCCAAACAAGGCCTCAAGCCTAAAATACTCAATGATAATAATAATACACTAAGGCACGCATGCCAAAAATATGATCACCAAAATCTCTTCCCAAATGCCCTCAAGGCCACAAATATACTAATGCAAAGAGGTGACCTCGAGGAGGTTCACTCCTCTCCCACCCCTCACATGAATGAACACACTAAGAATTCTAGTCTCATTCAATACACCCATAAAACACAACACAACAAAAATGCAAAGCACACAAAACCATTCACACAAGAAATTGAAAAAACATGAGGAAGGCTCAATGCCTTGAGGCTTACCTTAAAAAGCCGAATAATGGAAGAGGGTTGTAGAAGAGCTATTCACTTTCTCCTTCAAGCCAACTTCCAAGAGATCCAACTCTCTGAAAAATCCTCCAAAGATAGCCAAAAATCCAAAATGAAAGAACCCCTTTCCTCTCACAAGGAGGAAATAATATAGGCTTCATTTCCAAGCACAGAGGAATGAGAAGGTGACACGTCACCTTCTCCTTCCTCTTCCCATCCCACTTGCAAGGGAAATGGAATGTGGGGGTGACATGTGTCACCCTCCCATCCATTCAAACCTCACCCTCTCCACGTGTTCTCACACATGTGTGCGAACAAAGGTGGAGAGGTGGCATCACTCCAAATGGGCTCCAAGAGGATAAGGGATGACACATGTCATCACCTTATTCTCTAAAGGGAGCCCCTTCACTCCAAGATGCTCTCACATTTGTGTGAGAGCATTGGAGGAAAGTTCCACACACTTGAGGGTCTTGAAGACTCCCCAAGTCTTTAAGGTGATGGGAATCCATGCCTTGGAAAGGGGAATGGGTCTTGTTTCAAGGCATGACTCATCTCCCACACTTATTCAAATTTGAATTTTCGCCACTTTACTTTAAGCTAAGGTTAAGGTGACTAGACAAAGGTAACCCTAGGGTTTGGCATGCTCAGATGGGCCCTAGACCCTAGGGGTACCACCTAGGATTAAATTCTAGCCCATAATAAACACTTTAGGAGGTAGAAAATCACATAAAATGACCACTAAAAATAAAAGACACCAAGTGGTGTAAATTAAATCACATAATTTCACAACACCTCAATTAAATAATATAAAAGTGTGAAATCTAAGCCAAATAATAAAATACAGACATTTACGAAAGAATCATACAAACACACATGATCCTTGTCCCTCTTGGGAATAGATTGGTCTAACACAGGAAATAGATTAGGTGTGAGATCGATCTCCAATTTTCTATGGCCTATAAAATCACCTGTGCACTTGAACAAACATATTAATCCAACACACACACACACACACACACACACACACACACACACACATATATATATCATAGCCAAAGCAAGGAAATGCATACACTCACGCCATCGCATAATCATTTAAAACATTATAAAAATCACATCATAAATAAGATTCATAATTACAATTCTATATACTATCTCAAGATCAAAATCGCATAGTAAATCCATATAATGATTTCACAATTAACATCTCCAATATCATCAAAATGCATATCACATGTCTAATCATCATTAGTGAATCAAAATCAGGATATAGTCACATCACAACATACTAAACATAGCTAACCAAAATAAAGGAATATAGTCTAGAGAATCTATACATCAGGATCAACAATCCCCAAATGTCGAAATGTCATCAACTGTAAATATGAAATAAGAAAAATAAGGGAGTGAAATAAATAGGTCTCATAGAAAAGGAGTCCTTCAATTACAGAGGACTGAAGGAGACATTGAAGTTGTGGGAGGTGAAGTTCTGAGAAGGTGCCCCCAAGAAGAAGAGTACCCAAAATGGAAGAGATGTTTGAGTAGTTTCATGCCGATATGAGAAATGAATTGTGAGATTTAGTTGTTGGATTGAGAAGAAATCTAGATTGTGTGGAATATCATGCTGAAGATGAGGAAGAAATAATAGATGATGAACAAGAGTGGGAAAATGAACAGACAATAGATGTGGGAGAAAATAGTTCTTAAGAGCACTTGTTAGAATTAGAGGTAATAAAATGGAAATTTCAACTTTTTATGGAACGTTAAATCCTAAAGAATTGATAAATTAGATAGGAGAATTAGAGGAATATTTTGAATATGAAAACATTTGTCATCCTCAAAGGGTGAGATTGGTAGAAACAAAACGTAAAGAACATGTTGCCTTATGGTGGGGAGAGTTACAAAGAAAAAGAGTAGAAAATGTAGACATGAGAATAACCCAGTGGAATTAGATGGTTACCCGGTTGAAAGAAAAGTTTATTCCTAGAGATTATAATTTGGAGATGTTCAAAGAACTTTAGAATTTGAAGCAGAAGGATATGCGCATAAAAGACTATATCAAATATTTTATAAAATGGTAATCAGATCTGGGCATCATCAAATGGATAGGGAGAAAGTAGCTCAATATATTAATTCCCATTGAGATTTAATATACAAGATGAGATGAGTATGTTGAAGATTTCCATAGTGGAAGAGATGTATCAATATGCTTTGAAAGCAAAGGAAACAATAGATGGAAGGTAGCACAATAATACAAGAGGAAAAAGAAAATTCTTGGCCGAGGAAGGATAAGCAAGCAACGATAAAGGTAAACAGGTTCATGAAAAAGAAGCAAATACAAAATGGAATAAGGAGTCAAGTTAGGGAACAAAGGGAGAGAATACTCTACTAGAGGAAGTGGTAGTAGTAGAAAGGGTTTCCTTGCAAATTGTTTTTAGTGTGGCGAGGCTAGACATAGAGCCTATGAGTGTCCACAACCACATAAGGAGAATAACAAGAGAAGTGTGGTCGAAAATCACCTGGCACAAGAAGATGAAGAGAGTGTGGCATCACCAAAAGTAGAAGAACCCAAAGAAGGAGAGTCTCTTATGTTTAGGAGAGTGTTGATGAAACTAGAGGTGACAGATAATGGAATATTTGTTGGAATAGGTCTGAACAATTAAGAGGGGGCTGAATTAGTTGTTGCTCTATTTAATCTTTTTCTACTGTTATTCTTCTTTCACAGGTTAAAATTAAATCAATGATATAAACATTCTAGCATTAGACAATAGCATATGAGCAGAAACATGAATGACACATTTGACAGCAAAATTTTGATGTGGAAACTTGGTTAAGGGAAAAGCCACGGTGGGGGTTAACCCACAAAAATTAATACCCTGTTTAAAGTATTTTATAAATGGGAATGCACTTGCATTCGTTCTCACTACTCTGAGCTCACTACTCAAGTGGAGGTTCACTACCTACAGAAATGTTTACAAGAGATTTACAAAGATTTTGAACTGGTAAGATGCATCTGCCAATGCTAGAGATCAGTTCCAGTTAAGTGCAAATACTAACTTTGTACACTTCATTTTTATTCTGCTCTTCTCTCTATTCTGCCTTCATTCAGATATTATATTTTTTCTCCTTTCACATTTTCTCCACAATCACAATACATTCACAAAATATCCACAATCATTGGCTATATATACTTATCTTGAATTGCAATCACTTGCCAGTCAACAACAACAACACTTAGAACCTTTTAAGAATGCTCTGCTCTATCGGTTGGATCCATACACCAGTATTGATGCGTACCAAAAATAACACATGTAGATCATCATACATGTCAGCCACTAACATTCTATCTTATACATAGTTCATCAAAACACTTATATTGGGTCCGCACAAGGATTAACGTAAGTCTGCATGTTCTTCACTGAACTGTTCTATCATAATAAGACCTGGTATTTAGATGCTCATATCTTTTGATTCCTTTATCACCGGAGGCTGAAAACTTGGATTTAGATTGTCCTGGTGTCCCTTTACACTCCTTCAAATCTGCAACACATAATGATTAACTGGGGAGACCAAAATACTGGACTCTGCTATATGCTCTGTTTCAGGCTCCCAGACTTAGATAGACTATCATTCTGACTTCCGGTATGATCAGATACTGCACTGCAAATGTGTGGAACAAGCTTAGTTTCCATCAATGACAATGCCTATCAAATGCTAAGCAGTGTCTCTTGCCAACAATATCTCAGAGGAGAAGTCTTTTTCAAACCGTATGGAAGTTTGGATAGAAGTGTTGCAAAGTATTGTAGATAGTGGTAGTGTAGTGTCATAAATTATTGCCGCTTACAATTTCACACTAGGTTTGTCACTTAGTTTAGTATGTGTGTTTTTTATGCTTGTGAAATGCATGTTTCATCATTTTTCTAAGATACTAGGTAAAGTCCCTTAACAACTGGAATTTCAAGAGTAAATTTCGTTGGGACACTAGCACCCCACACTAGATTCTTATCTGTTGATGCTAAAAGAATTTGAAATGGAATGTCGGCCTTGTTTCCTTGAGTGATGCACCTTGTTGGCCTCACCCAAATAGGCCCTTGAAAAGTATTTGGGATTCATATATAAGCAACCATCTCTTCCTCATTTTTGGAGGTCAAATCTCTATAAACAAAAGCCCTTTCTCTCTAAGCTCTCTATTTGTGAATATTATTGTTGTATGCACTAACCCTTGCAGGTATTGGAATAAGATTCTTCCTCTATCAACTCCTTGTGGGTGATTCATGTTGTGACATCAATCCAACAAGGGTTTCACACTTATTGTAACTCTATTTTATGGTGTTTGTTTTTTGTAATCTTTATCATTGATTTTGCCTCTATTCATCACGAATACACACTTTCTATCATCATTATCATTGTTGTTGTGGAGGTGGGAACACCAACATGGGTTTTGACTGAGGAAATCCCTTATATGGCACAACCATTTTTTCCCTTTTGCATGTGTGCAAATCATAACAGGAGGTTTCTGACATCGAGGAGTGACAGAAAGATGGAAGGAATAGATATAGACATCGTTGAACATAATTTCTATCTGTACAAAACCCTAAGGACTTTAGCACCTCATGTTAGTGTCCTACCCAGTCATCTCCTACCTCTGGTGCCAAGTTCCATATGATCTGCTCCTTTCTATTCTACTCATATTTTTTGAAAAATATAACAGTTGTCTATACATTTTCTCTGTTAATCCATTTAGTCTTCACATTTCTTACTTAAATCAACCCATTTGTTATCAATCTTTCATCTTTGCAACAAAAGAACAAAGCCCCCATCAACACAACTTGGCTCTTCTCTAGGGATAGTAGCCAAGAATAGAGTTGTTGGTGGCTTGTGTTCCAATGTTTGGTTGGGAAGAATTATCTAGTTAGTTCATAATTGATTAGGTCATCTTTTTCAATCATACATTTTGGTGAACCCGACGTATCTTTTACATTTTCAAACCTTTTTTGTGCTCAGTTTAGAAAAAAAAACTTCAACATTTTTATTTTCTTTTAGATTAGAAAACAAAAGCAAAAAAACAAAAACTTCTACCTTCTAACATATCATCAACATATCCGTCTTGTCATCACTTTCTCCATTAGTTGTGGTTCATTACATTTTAGTATGCCTGCCTCATTTTCATTCAATTTCTTTCTAGATATGTTCTTTTCTTTTCTTACATCACTATCCACTTTTGCTCAAAAAATTGTTGACATTAATGTTCCATTATAGGCATGTGATGATGACTTAGCTCTTCCTATGTCACTGCATCAAGTTTTGATCCCTCTCCCAAAAAATTTCCTACTTGTGAGGATATTTTCACACAAAAGGATACAATCATCGATACTTTTCTTAACATCACTTTTCTTTCTCTTCATTCCAATGCCCTTCCTTCTGGTGATGTGGCATTGATGGATGAAGAGTCAAAACTCACCTCAGATCACCATGGATAGATGTTTGTCAAAAACTAATCAACACAATTTACATTTCTAATTCCCAAAAGGAACTTGCGAAACCAAAAATCGTTGTGCAACTTTGTTACGATATTTTACAACCATAGTCTAACCCTGTGATTATTGTTCGAGGTGTTCCAAACCCACCTCAACCTCCTTGCTACATTCTCAGCTTTGTGAAACAACTTACTCAAAATAAGAAACTTGTTTAAAATGTGTCACAACAACCACATTATGACATGGTTTCTCACACATTCAACACTCGTAACAACAAGAAAAGTAAATAGGCATCGATCATTTCCACTTCTCTTCCCCCTTCTCAACCTTTTATTCCCCCAGCTCCTCATCTTTCTCAGCATGCTGGTAGAGAATACAATCTTGTCAAGTAGCTTTGTGCTACTCTAGCTAAGGTCTCACTCTGGGAATGAATACAAACCTCGCCTGCATACCATAGGATGCTCTGAGAGGCTCTACAAAAAGTAGTCATTCCACCTTCTGTCAGACCGAATGATGTATCAGCCCTATTAGATTGTATGCATGTTGTTGGGTCTCAAAAATGTAGGTTTTTAGACCACAAGAGGGAACCAGTCTCTTGATACACTTTTGGCCCATAAAATAGGGTTTATGCAATTGGAAACCCCCTACTCTTTAGGCTCTGCCAAGCCTAGGCAGGTGTACCTGAATGATAAGGCAGATTTGAAAGCCTAAATGGATTCTAATTTGGGCAATCTACTCACTATGGAACATAGGTGTGAGATAGATACAAAACTTACTAGTTCCTAATGAGAATGTTTGAATTATCAAGAGTGTGGATTGGATTTGTATAAAAATGTTCTAAAGTTGATCAGTGCCTAATCTATTGGGTGGATGGAGTCAATGGATGGATGATGATTATGGAGATAGATATGTAGGATAGGTGGATTTGCTTTGCAGCTTAACTCTAACTTGTTCGACACTTGGAATGTTTGCTCCTTGTACAAACGTGCAAGTCTATAAGTTACAATACTCTTCTTTAATAATCCCAGTGATATTCTCCTAAATTATTGTGATCTGATGAAAGGGCTTTTAATTCTCAGCCTGAGGGAAACCAATCACAATAATCATTCCAAAAGGATTTTAATCCTTGGTAGGAACCAATCGAAATAGATTATCTAAAAGGACATTTAATTCACTCCAACCAGAAACCAATCAAGATAACCACATACCAACAACAATGTGTTGTGACAAATTATATAAATTTGAATAACTTAAGAGAACCACTTTGGAGACAGTACAGCAGCATATAATCATGAAAATCAACACAACAGTTAAACACTAAAAATAGATCACCTTTTAAGAATAGTCTGCTCCATTATATTGCTTCAATATATATATATATATATATATATATATATATATATTGCATAAGTTTTTGAAATATGAGAATGAATGAGTGGAATGGATGCAAAATATCTTCTTACTAATGCCTCACCTAAATGAAAAATGATATGATGATCCCCTTCTTCGGGTCCTGGTCTCTCTTATATATATGAGAGGCAACAAGCTATAGACCCGTTACAAAAAGTCATGTCATTTGATAACTAAACATAACTGAAAACAAATACTGCATTAAATGAGTACACCAACCCGTTAATCTCCAAGCAAAACCCTGTAACCACCTAAGATCTGTTCAAAGCTTCTTCTTTATGATAGGGTACCCATTATGCCACCAGTCGATTCTCTTCAGTTCGATGGTTGTCCTGCTGTATAATTTGGTTGATAAATAAATTGATCACAAAGATGTGATGGATGTATTCTTGTTTAGTATAAGTATCCATGTTTGCAATCACCTCTGTCCTATCATATTCCATATACATCATCTTTTCAATCTTCTTATGAACATTTTGTAAAACCATATCCTCATTATTAATCTCTTGTAACATAGCAGTTAGAAGCACATCAAGCTCTTCCATCCACTCATCATACTCTCAGGGATTCCCAGTGTCATCATGAAGTGTTGGAGACAAGTCAAAGAATTTGAGCTCTTCTTTAAGCTTGTCATGATACCCATTATGTGATTCTACCAACTTGTTATATGTCTGCAATATTTGTCCTTTCAAGGCTTCCTTGCCTAGAAGTTCCACTTTCTTTTCAACCATTCTCCCCTATAATCGTTCATGCTCCACCATTGCTGAGTGCATTTTCTTGAATAGTTTCCAATATTTATCAGTATATTTCATCATTTTGTTGAGCCTTTCCTTAATCATTTCAGATATTGTATCATATTTGATGGTTTTTATTGCTTTCTCCAATTTTTCACATTTCTCTTGAGATTTCAAATGGCAATTCTTCCAATAAGCTGCATCAGCCAATGCATCCAATACTCTTTTATCCCTTTCAAGCCATGGGGAATACAACTCTGATGCAAAGGAGGAAGATAATCTTTCTTTTTGATTTGCTAGCTCCTTTTTCAATCTACCATTTTCTTTAACCAGTTTTTCAATCTGTGCTTTGGTGAATTTTGCCACATTGATGTTTAATTCTATTGTCTCCATGGGATCGGTATCCCCTAGTCTTTGGACAAAGAGATGACCAAACATTTGGTTTGGATTATCAATCATAGCTAGTCTTTTGTCATGGGAGTATAGTGACCAAATAAGTATGGTTGCCTCGAGATCCTGAATACATTTTGTCACTTGCCTCATCTGTCAAATTCATTATTTTGTCGGCTCTCTTTCTAAAGCTATCAAATACAATTGTAGAACTAATATCCCACCTTGACAGAAGCAATACTTTAGCTTCTTGAAGTAGCTCTCTTCCCCTCTTAGGAGTGATAGATTCCATTTCTTTATTTATTTCTCTTTTCAATTCTTCCAAAGTGGTGACCTCTTGTTCAAGAGTGACATCTTGCATCTTCTGTCTCACTTTCTTGCCTTTATATTCATAAACAAATGATTTAAACTCAAAAGATTTAACAAAATCACAATCAGAAATGAACTTTTGTCCAGCCATGACCCTAACATCATCAGATAATTGATCTAATGCCTCGAATCTTACAATATTGTGTTCTTAAGGGGGCTCATATTGTGCTATTATAGGAGCACTTATTTATTCTACTAGTTTATCTTCCTTATCATTCTCCTCTTCTTCACACATATCAGTAGCTATAGAGAAACACACTTCAGGAGTAGGCTGTGAAGGTATGTACTCTAGAGGCTCTATGGCTTCAGCCTGTATTCTTGGATAGGTCACATGAGGTGTATCAAAAACAAATGGAGGCACATCCTTCACCAATTCATTCACATGAACAATGAGTTGCTCAATTCTTGTCAAAGGATCTTGTATTTCACCAAATGCCTTTGAGTAAGATGGGACATTTTTTCTTTTCCATTCTTCTGCAAGCATAATTTTGTTATATGTAGTCATTCTATCAATAGTAGAAGCTTCATCATGGTTTCTGATCACATCTTCATTTAAGAACAAATGCTCATACCCTGATAACCCCTATGATATCCTTACTTTGTGGACAAAGCCTTCTGTATTAAAATTTTTCCTTTCATTACCTAGAGGGAGGTTGTATTGTGCTAATTTAGCATCAATTTCCTCATACCCTTGGCTTGTGACCACTATAAAGTCTCCAAAACATAAGGTGTTGGGTATAATTGATTGTTTATTGTGTCTTTTGAGGTGTTTAGCATCAGATTTTGCCAATTGCCTTACAATTTCTAAATAGGCAATTCTATCAAGAACTACCTGTGGTAGCAAATGTGGAGTTCCTTTGAATCCATAGACCCTACTCACTGTACAATCAGAGAAAACATACCAGTCTCCCAATTATGATTCACTTTATTTCTTGGGTCATTTTCCTTTGGTCTTAGAAATCTTTGTACTTCTGGGGATAAGTTATGATCACATGGATATCCCAGCAACTTCATCAATGGTTTTACAAAAAAACTCTTCAAAATAAAGATAATGAGACCTACCAAATCGTCTATCCCACAATGAGGTCCACATTTGTATAGGTTTGAAATCTCCATTTTCAAATGTATCTCTTATCCTTAATTCTTCACTCCAGATTCCTCTGCCATATCCCTCGTACAAAAGCAAATGCATCAACAGAGAATAGTGTTTGAAGTTAATATATTCACTGTTATTCTTAATCTTTTCAAGCCCTTGATTTAGGGCATTGGCCAAATAACTAGCATAATCAAATGGTCTGGCATCCTTGGTCTGTATGTCTGTAGCTAAGACCATTGGGGCAATAGACATGAGAGGTGGAACCTCTACCCGTAAAACCTGACCAGCTGAATAATAAGTGTATCAAAAATATTATTCAAACAAATCCTCATGAAAAGGAGGGTCTTCAATGTTAGAAAATCTCTTAAGTTGGCCTTCTTCACTTCTAGGCCTATGCATGGCTAATTTCCATTGTTTGTAGCTAGTATCCATATGACGGTACTCTGTCAAGAAGTCTTTGACTGTGAATTGCAAGTCTAGAGAACATTCTAACTGAAACACATTAGAAATGAAATCCTTAGAAATAACAAGTAGGTCAACCCCACTGTGTGTTTGAATAGTTCTCTTCTTGGGGTCATATTTGCTGGCAAGGGTTCTCATTAGTTCTACATTAATGAGCACATCAAGCACCACGAGTCTCCCCAAGTTCAATATCCATGGGTTGCAGACTAGACAAAACCTAAATTATTTTTCTATAATGGTACATGAAGAGCTCATACCCGCGTTTTGGTGTCCAAATATTTCCTAAACCTTTATATTTGTCTACTAATTGATCCATTAAAGGATTTGTTTGAGCACTCCTTTTGGGTCTCGGCCCTGACCCGGGGCATTTATCTATCAGGTCTTGATTTAGGGGTCTCTTTTCAATTTTCTATTTTTTAGCTTTGTGCTTTTCTATATTTTCCTCCATTGTTTGAATTCTTAAGCCTTTGTAAAAATATAGTTGTATACGCCTAAAAATGACACGATTCGGTCTAGATAAATATTCTTAATATTTATTCCCTTCTAATTCCTCTATCAATAAATAAATAAATAAATTTATTTATTTGATTCATATTCTTCCAACAATTAAATAAAATTCATTTTATTTAATTAAATTCTTCCCAAGAAATTAAATAATTCTTAATTATTTAATTAAATCAAATCATTCTTCCAATTTTAAATAAATCAATCAAATTTATTTAAATCCTTTCAATCCCCAAAAATAAAATACAATCAAATATTTTATTTATTCTTCCAAAATCATGCACAACAATTAAATAAATTTATTTATTTAATTTGCTTTCTTATATTCTAAATTAAATAATTCCAATTATTTAATTATTTATTCGAATAATATCTTCTCTAAATTTGAATAAATCAAATATTCATTTAAGTTGTCTTTTTCTTCTAAATTGAGTTGTCTCTAAATATAATTCAATCTTTGTGCACATGCAATTAAATATTCCTAATATTTAATAAAGCAAAATATATTCTTATTCTCATGCAAACCCCTTCTTCTTGTTTTATATCACTTAACTGATTATTATATTCTTTTAATTGCTTTAACTCATTCTTCTATTCTTAGCAAATCTTCTCGTGCAAAAGAAAGCAAGACACATGTCTTTTTCTTATTCGTTGCACGTTCCTCAAGTGTTCTCAATCGTTGATCTTCTCATTCTCTCTATACCATTGATCTCCATTCTCACGAGTCTATAAATTGAACCCTCTTCTTCCATTTCATTCATCCAAGCTTTAAGTATCGTTACTCTGTAGGAATTACAGCGCGCCTTTGGCACCAATTCCTTCATTGCTTGTGATCACACTCATTACTATGCACTACTATCATCATTGTGAAGCTCATCTTCATGGCGATATTATCATAGCCATTCCCATTTGATAATCTTGGAATCATAGCAAGGAAGTGTACCTTCTGAGGGCCATATTCATAGACAAGATCATTTGTGATAGGCGATCAATGGAAGCTACGAATTAAAGGAGATTTGCTTTGTTGTTGTTCATTGTTTATTGAATCTCTTTGTTCACCATTTCGTTGAGTTTTGGGTATCTTGATATTTGATATTACTGATTATTCATTTGAATCCAATTTTCCCTTAACATTTTTGGTGCCCACTGTGGGGCCTAGCCCCAAATTTAACCCAAAAACTAAGTTTTTGTGTTTTAGAAAGTTGTATAAAGGAGGAAACAACGCATCTGATACATCCTAACATGCATCTATTACTTGTCACGGTGCATACGTTTTCACAGCACATACAATCTATGTTCTGATGCATCTGTTACCTGTCATGGTGCATACATTCCTACAGTGCATACAGACACTGTTCCAGTGCATTTACCATCTTAGACAGCGAATACATCAGATTAGCACATATAATCTATTTTCTAGCACTTTTGACCTCTGTCTTAGTGCATATGTAATATGGTGCTTCTATTCTCTATTTTTGCAAATTCAGACTCTGAAGTGGTGCATCTGTTTTAGGCAGTGGTTTTTAGGGTTTTCCTTGAAGTTTTCGCTAACACCGACATCTTTTGCAGGAACACTCTTGATCTTTTTTGCAGGCTAGGTACTGGTTTAGATTCATATAGTTGCACTTGTTAGCTCACACTTTGATTTCTAATGGGAAAGTAAAATGGATGCTCATACAAATCTCATATAGTTTTAACTAGGAAAGTGGTAATTGAATCATTGCTATTGCTATCTTTTCAAAGTTAACAACTCATTACTATCTAGATAAAATTGAACTCATCATTGCTATCTGGGTAAAACTGAACCATTGCTATCTCGATCAACCATCACTTCAAAGTTAACAATTCGTGCTACATGGATAAAACTGAACAACTCATCATTGCTATCTGGGTAAAACTGAACCATTGCTATCTCCTTGACCATCACTTCAAAGATAACAAATTCGTGCTACATGGATAAAATTGAACTCATCATTGCTATCTTGGTTAAAATTGGACCATTGATATCTTGCTATCACTTCAAAGTTCTGTGCTTGCCCAAGTAGATAGCTCATCTAGTTTTTCTCATTTTAACTAGGGGAAAAGAACCACTGTATTCTATGTTTTGGGAATGATACCAGGCCTATGTTCTCCCCTATCTTGGGTGACCAAAATGCCAGACATATCATTTTCGTATGTGTTTTTCCTTTAGAGGGGATACCGTTCATCAAAGTAGGAATGACCCTAAGTGGTAACAGGCTAGACACCAAGCCCTTCCAAGCCACTATAAATAAATTGTGTTTGGAGTGAAATCTTCAAACAACAAGTGAAGTTGTGTTATACCGACAGCCAACCTCCCCCAAAACCCTCTAAGGCACAACCCTTGCAGGCTGGAAGACTCCATAACAGAGAGTAGTGTTGCTGCATGTATAACCACTCAAACGGTTGCCTTCATTAAACACCTTTGTTTTAATGGCCAAAAACCCTTGTAATCCATTTGAAGCCTAGGATTCGTACTTGTTTTTTCTTTTTAGTCCAAAAAGAGTCAAAAAATCACAAAAAAATAAAAAACCATAAAAACATTCTTTGTGTTTGTTGTGTCTTCTTGCCATAATTTCAGAAAATCAGATCAAAAAGACCTTCTTGCAACCAAAGTACCAAAAACATCAGAAAATTTCCAAAAAATTGTATATTGAGAAAAGCTAGAGCAGCACATCCGTCCTCTTTTGCAATACATTTGTGCCAACCTGCAACACATCTGTACTGACCTGCAGCGCTTTTACTACCTGTTACAGTGCATATACCTTTTACCAGTGTGGCGCATCTATCCTGACTTCTAGCGCATTTACCATTTTTTGCAATGCATCTATTCTACCACATGCATGACAGTGAGCACTTACACAATCTTTGAGAGAAAAATTTTGTCAATTCTGGGTACCCATTTCAATCTAGTTTCAGGTTCAGAGATCAGATCTTACCTTGCAGTCCTTTTTCCATCCATTTCGAGTCAAAATCTCTCTTTCGTTAGTCATCCCATTCACCCTCTATCGAGTCTTCCTAGTCTAAAGTCAAAGTATCCCATATCAGGTCAGCATAGGCCCCTTTTTCGTATCACTTTGGATTCAAGTAACCCTAGTAGGTCATAGGACTTCACTAGTGGTCTTGGTGCACGACTAGTCCCTACACAGTAAGATAGGTATCGAGTACCCTTACTAGTGGCTATCGTCTTGTATCGGTCATCTTACTTGGAATCATTGATCGAGAAAATCCCTTGTCCAAGTCTTGTCATAAGTATCCTATTCTCAACAGTCTCCATAGGTATCTTGCCAAAATCTCTAGTTTCATCCCACCTCATCCCTCGTCACCTTGCATGGTTCTTACTAGATCTCAATACCAAAAGCAACTTGAAATGGCTGAATCATCCAACCACATCATCACCCCTCATGATAGTGATGAGGAAATCTTTCGCAAAGAGTATGAAGGAACCCTCCAAGATAGGAAATTCCAACACTTGTTAGAGAAGGTGCTCCATGACGACCCTCACAAGTATTTTTACCATCTTGCAAATTTGGAATTAAACTCCCCGCATATTTCAATATAAGCACAATCCAAGAAAATGTGGAGGATAAAGGAAAGAAAGCCTTAGACCCAAACATAGAGGATAATAATGAAAATGGAAAGAAAGCCATAGACACAAGCACTCCTATGGAAGAAATGAGGAAACAACTCGAGGGTCTAAAGCAACAAATGTCAGATCTCAAGACGGGTATAAACACTAAAACCTATTCCTTGGAAGATATTGCACCATACCCCTTTGATAAAAGTTTGAACATGACACCATTTCCCTTTTGATTCGAAGTTCCTAAGTTTGATAAGTACAAAGGGAAAGGGGACCCTAGAGATCACATTAGGGAATTCAACGCAGCATGCATGGAAGTAGCTCCCAATGAGACTTACTTAATGAGACTATTCCCTAGATCTCTAGGTAGTCAAGCCATGGAGTGGTTCTCATGGCTTCCACCGAGCATCAAATATTTTGATGAGTTAGTCAAAAAATTCATCACGCACTTCTCTTATAATATTGAACACGAAGTCTCTATGCTTGATTTATGTAACACCAAGCAAAAGAATGGTGAATCATTCACCACCTTCCTACAAAGATGGAGACAACTAGCAAGCAAGTGCTCATATGATGTACCAGAGAAGCAATTAATGGAGATGTTTTTCCATAACCTCAACTCCGATCTTAGCTATCAAATACACATCCAATGCCCTACTTCATTTTCAAAGGTCATTGAGATGGGATTGTTCATCGAAAAAGCTATGCTTGCCAAGGGGTAAATCAAGTTATACAAGGACACACCTACCTCCAATTATATGACTGACAAATTAAAGTTTTGGAATAAAAACAAAAATGTCGTCAACGATGGAGTAGTTGATGCCAAGGTGGCGGCTCCCAAGTAACAACCTATATTCACTCTCAAAGGAGAGGCAACCAATGTTACACCCAACAAAACATTCTCTTGGGAGCTAAGACCATGGTTCAACTCAAATCCAAGGCAAAAGTTCACACCGCTGGGTGAGTCCCAAGAATCTACATTAAGGAAGCTATTGGCTAACAATGAAATCTCTCGACCGCTAACAAGCGATTATGAACCACAAATCAAACCTCACTATTGGAAAGACACTGACTATTGTGAGTATCATAGAGGAAGAGGACATACAACCAACAATTGTATCTGTCTCAAACATGTTATTCAAGATGTGCTTGATCAAAATCAAGGAGGGACTCAACAACATACCTCCAACGAGACACATGTGGCTTATAGGGATCCACTTCTCAATCATGACAAGCCATACAACAATAATAACAACAACAGCAACAACAACAATGACAACAACAACGACGACAACACTAACAATGGTAACAACAACAACGGCAACCGCAATAGGAAAAATTAGAATAGTGGGAATAATAATGCCAACTACGCAAGTGTGCCATTCAACTATACCATCAATTGCATAACGGAGCATCTCCCACAGATCAATGTGGTCACACCCAACCAACAATCAGAGCCTAAATGCAATGATTGTAGTATCATTACTTGCAGTGGTAAAGTCACGTTGAATACCATCCCTCTAAGGTCGTCACCTTCTTAGTCCAACTTCCATCAGTATAGTGTCATAGACCAACTTCAGAAAACTCTGGCCCACATTGCTATCTTAGAGTTGTGGCATCGATCTCCTTCCCACAAGGAGATTCTCCATAAAGCCTTAGTGGAAATGACTGTACCTATTAACTTGGCCCAAGAGAAGTTTCAAGCCATGGTAGGTAATCTAACCTCCTCAAGTACCATATCATTTACCAAACAAGATGACCTCTCAATGTCTCAACCCCATAAGACCCCTCTACATATTGTCACCTTCATCCATAAGCATTGCATCAAGAGGGTTCTCATTGATGGGGGAGCCGTTTTAAATATTTGCATGTTGAAGTTAGTCCTCACATTGGGGTTCTCTGAGAATGCAGTTGATCCAAGAAAGAAGATAACTATCAAAGCCTATGATGAAGAGGAGAGAACTACAAAAGGAACAGTGGTGTTGCTCATACAAGTGGGTGGTGCAGGAGCACCCGCACATGATCAGGATATAGGTCCGCATGATGACATACATGATCAAGATATAGGTCCGCATGATGACATACATGATCAGGATGTAGGATAGTTATCATCATGCTGACGGGATAATCTATTTTTAGTATGTTTGACTTTATCATGTAATAAGGTCCACTGGACCGATGCTATGTAATAGTTCAACATAGGAGTATGTGTAGGCAGTTAGAGGCAGTTAGAGATCGGGATAAGGTTATCTGAGCTGTCCTCTCTCCCAGCCGCTTGGAAGCTCCCAGCCGCTGGGAAGTGATGTTAGTAGTACTCGAAGGATTTGTTATATATACCTTCGATCTGTAGGGTTTAGATATATTGTTTTGATATTGATGTACTGGTGTTGAGTTGAGATTCAGGAGAGCAGTTCAGACATTGTGAAGCTGTATTCAGGACATTTGAATTTCAATTGAATAAGATCTCATCTTCGCATTATCTGGTTGTATCAGTTACATCTGTTTTGTTTTCCTTTTCCATTTTGCAAGTTAATGGGCACTTTCAACCCTTCCACCAGTTGATCCTGCAAATCGGTGGAATGGTCCTGTATCATAGCTTAGATTGCATTTGTGTTTTCTGTTTGTGCATTGCATTGTTCAGGAGATCTGTTAGAAGCATGCTGTAAATCAGCCTAGCATCCTCATGTGCTAGGTCTAGAAGATAAGTTTGCTTAGATTTTGGTTTGAAGGTGATCCGGCCCGGTCGTCACATGATCTTTGTGAAATTATGCGGTTGTGAGTGTTTTCATGCAGTGGAAGGATACACAGGAGTCTGCATGTGCGTTTCCAGTCGGAACGAGCCGCAACATCATCTGCGAATCCATCGCCATCAGGATCGGGTCATGAAGTTGTTGAAATTTGCATGTTGCAGGTGCATCATGATGTTTTGAGTTGGATATATACTCAGTGTATATATCGCAGTCAGGATCATCTCTCGGGGAAGGTCATCATCCGCATATCGCTAACGGATGTGGGTGTGAAAGTTGAGTTTTTTTGGCTAAGTGTTGAAGAGTTCATCAGGATGATGTGTGACGTCATCGTCATCAGGATATGACGTCATCGTCATCAGGATATTCAGAAATCCCTCTATGCGAGTTTATCCTGTTGTCGCTAAGGGTTTAGACATCGGCGTAGGTAGGAAGTTGTATTAGCATCATCAGGAGGTTCCGAAGACAACCGGATAAGTTGAGTCATGATGCTGTTGCTTGTATCGTCGGGCAGTGGAGCATCGAAGGCAAGTTGTTGAAGTGCAACGTCATCAGGATATTTGGAGAACCAGATATTAGGATATCCTGCTGACGAAGGTGATATTGAATATCATGATGATGCCGCTTGTGTTTGGCACCCGATGAACAGTGCAACCGGAGGAGGTTCGCGCCCGTTGTTTATCATGATGATGATAGGCGACAGTCGAAGGAGGTAAATAGTAGTCGACAGGAGGATATTTGCGATCATCTAAAATATGATGATGCTGTTGAAATGTGATGATGCTGTTGGTATTGTTAGGAAATATGATGATGCTGTTCAGCCGATAGAGAATTTTATCATGCTGTTTGTATTGTTGGCAGCTCCTTCCTGTTAGGTTGCCTCTGTTGCGTTCCACTCTGCATCATAGTGGTATCAGAGCAAAGGTTAGGATCTTTTGGAAAAGATAAGCAGGATGTCAGACGAAGAAGGAACATCTGAGTTTCCAACAAAGATGACCAACGCTGAGTTGGCAGTTCTGGTGAAGAAACAGATTGCGGAAAGCAGGGCCGTGAAGGCTCAGAATCAGGAGTTGAAAGATGAATTAGCAAAGCTGAGGAGCAGAGTAGGTTCTGGTAGAGAAGATGATAGGGAAGAAGAGGATATCCCTAATTGGAGCGAGGAGGTCGTTCCTGCAGACCAGAGACCGCTGTTGAATGCCCTCAAGGCCATGGAGAGGAGAACCATGGATGTGAAGCTGGACTTGCCAGTGTTTACAGGTAAGATGGACCCTGATTCAGTAATGGAATGGATAGACTGTCTGAACAATTTCTTTGTGACAGAGGAGATACCAGAACAGCAGAGAGTGAAGATAGCACAGTCAAAGATGAAAGAAGCTGCCTTGACATGGTGGAACTTTGTTCAGGATGATAGAGTGCAGGAGGGAAAACGTAGAGTTGCCACATGGAAGAAGATGATGGAATTGGTAAAGGAGGCTTATATTCCTTTGGACTACAGTATCCAGCTACACAAGAGGAAACAGAACCTGAAGCAGAAGGAGCTAGATGTCAGCTCATATACAGAAGAGTTCATGAAACTCTGTATGAAGACCAAGGTGAAAGAAAGTGAAGAAGAAAAGGTAGCCAGATACCTGAATGGACTGAGGTTTAATATTCAGGAAGATCTGAGTCTGCATAACCCAGATACAGTGCAGAAAAGCTTTCAGTTGGCATTGAAAGTGGAAGAAAAGCTGAAGAGAAAACAAGACCAAAACAACAGAGGAAGAGGAAGACAACAAAGAGGTGGAAGAAGTCCTTTCAGAGGCAGAGGACAAGGACAGGGATATCAAGGAGAATCCAGTCAGGACAATAGCAAGAGCAACAATGGTCAGAATCAGAGAGAGAATTTCAGTCAGCAAGGTAACTTCAGAGGTAGAAGACCTTACAGAGGAAGATCCCAGGGCAGAGGATCCATCAGGTGTTACAACTGTAACAAAGAAGGCCATATAGCCAGCAGATGTCCAGACAAGGCCACAAGCTCAGCAGGAGAAAGGAGGACAAATCTGGTCAATGAATCTGATAATCAAAGCAGGACAAGCTCTAATGATTTTCAGAGTGTGAATGGTCCTGAGAATTATGGATATCCAGAAAGTGGAGAGTCCCTGATGATGAGAAGAACAGTAACTACCATGAAGGTACCTGATCAAGAAGCCCCTCAGAGAAAGTCCCTTTTCAGAACCACTTGCAAAGCAGGAGGTAAGGCGTGTAAGGTTTTGATTGATTCTGGTTCTACTGAGAACTTTGTGTCTGAAGAGATGGTGATAAAGCTGAAGCTTAGGAGATTGCCTCACCCAGCTCCATATAAAGTCTCATGGCTTACTCAAGGTCAGCAGACAACTGTAGAAGAGCAGGCTTGGGTAGAGTTTCAGATTGGTGGATATAAAGATAAGTTGTTGTTTGATATCACCAAGATGGATGCTTGCAACCTTTTGTTTGGTAGACCATGGCAATATGATCTGAAGGCACAGCATGATGGTGTTAAAAACACCTATAAAATCACTAAAGATGGTAAAGATGTAACACTATTCCCATTGAAGGAGAAAGAGGAGAAGTCTAAAGGCAAAGAAGTGAAGGTCATGCTGATGGAAGGCAAACAGTTTATGAAAGAAGTAGCAGCAGAAGGTGCAGTTGCATATGCCCTAATCCCATGTCTGAGTGTGAATAAGAAACAACAGCAAGAAGCCAAGACAGAGAAGAAGCCAAGGATAGACCCAGCTGTCCAAGAGTTATTGGATAAGTACAAAGGTGTTATTTCAGAGGGAATGCCAAGATCCCTACCACCTGTCAGAGATATCAGTCATTGCATAGACTTGATTCCAGGGTCTACACTTCCAAATAAAGCAGCTTATAAGCTTACCCCAGAACAGAATGCAGAAGTAGCCAGGCAGATTGAAGAATTGATGAATTCAGGTCTGATTGGAAAGAGTTTGAGTCCATGTGCAGTACCAGCTGTACTAGCACGAAAGAAGGAAGGCACTTGGAGACTTTGCACCGATTCCAGAGCCATCAACAAGATCACAATCAGGTATAGGTTTCCAATCCCCAGAATTGAGGATTTACTTGATTGTTTGGGAAATGCCAAGTATTTTACTAAAATAGACTTGAAGAGTGGATACCATCAGATCAGGATTAGACCAGGTGATGAGTGGAAGACAGCATTCAAAACAAATGAAGGTTTGTATGAATGGAAGGTTATGCCTTTTGGTTTGTCTAATGCCCCTAGTACTTTCATGAGGCTGATGAATGAGGTTCTGAAGGAATTTATTGGTAAGTTTGTCATAGTCTATTTAGATGACATTCTGATTTTCAGTAACACCAGAGAAGAACATCTCAGGCAAATAGAGCGGGTTCTCAAGAGGTTACATGAAGAGAAGCTGATGATAAACTTGGACAAGTGTTTGTTCATGAAACAGGAGATCACCTATTTAGGTTTTGTCATCTCACAAGGCAAGCTGCAGATGGATAAGGAGAAGGTGAGTGCCATTTTGAATTGGCCAACTCCACAGACCATGAATGAAGTCAGAAGTTTCCATGGGTTAGCAACCTTCTACAGAAAGTTCATCAGAGGGTTCAGTCATATTTGTGCACCCATGTTGGATACCATCAAAGGAGGACAAAAGTGCAGGTTTGTTTGGACTCAAGGAGCAGATGATTCCTTTGAGGCATTGAAGAGGAAGGTGGCACAGCAGCCAGTCCTTGCACTTCCAGATTTCAATAAGATCTTTCAGGTAGAGTGTGATGCCAGTCACATGGCCATTGGAGCAGTACTCAGTCAAGAGGGTAGACCAATTGCATTTTTCAGTGAAAAGCTCAATGATGCTAAGAAAAGGTATTCATCATATGATCTGGAAATGTATGCTTTAGTTCAGTCCCTAAAGAAATGGAGGCATTACCTGATGCCAAAGGAGTTCATAGTCTTCACAGATAATCAAGCTTTGAGTTTCATCAACAGTCAGGAGAAGCTGAACCACAGACATATGAAGTGGGTAGAAACACTACAGGCTTTCACTTTTACCTTGAAGCATAAGAAAGGGGTTAAGAACAAAGTTGCAGATGCTTTGAGCAGGAGAGTTCTCACAGTAAATCAGATTCAGTTAGAGAGTGTTGGCATTGACTCCCTCAAGACCATGTATGAGTCTGATGAAGATTTTGGAGAAATATATCAGGTCTGTACTTCTTTTGGGGAGAAATACCATGCTGAGTTCTCTGAATTCCTGATCCAAGATGGATTGTTGTTTAAGGGTGGACAGTTGTGTATCCCAAGGTGTTCTATGAGGTTGAATATAATCAAGGAGAAACATTGTGGAGCCATGGCAGGTCATTTTGGTCTAGACAAGACTCTTGATCTGGTCAGGAGGCATTATTTCTGGCCTAAGTTGCAGTCAGATGTCAGGAAATTTGTAGAAACCTGTGTAATTTGTCAGAAGGCTAAAGGCAGGTCAACTAATGCAGGGTTATATCAGCCCTTACCCATTCCTTCCAGACCATGGGAAAGTATCAGTATGGATTTTGTTTTAGGTTTACCAAGGACCAGGAGAGGATTTGACAGTGTCTTTGTTGTAGTGGACAGGTTCAGTAAGATGGCACATTTCTTGCCATGCAAAACCACTGCAGATGCCTCATATATTGCAGATTTATTCTTCAGGGAAATTGTCAGAATTCATGGGTTGCCTTTGAGCATAGTTTCAGACAGAGATGTGAAGTTTGTGGGTCATTTCTGGAGAACCCTATGGAGGAAGCTGGGAACCAATTTATCATTTTCCTCTGCATATCATCCTCAAACGGATGGACAAACTGAGGTTGTGAACCGTTCCTTAGGGAATCTACTTAGATGCTTAACAAAACAGCATGGCGAGAAGTGGGACAATATTCTGTCTCAAGCGGAGTTTTCATATAATGATACTGTCAACAGGAGCACAGGAAAATTGCCTTTTCAGGTAGTGTATGGAATGCATCCCAGAGGTATTTTAGAGTTGCGAGAGCTACCTACAGCAGATCCTGTTAGTGCAGATGGAGAAGCTTTTGCTGAAGCAATCAAAGAAGTTCATGATCAGGTTAAGACCCAACTCCAGCAAACCACCTTAAAGTATAAGGAGTATGCTGACAAGAAGAAGAAGGATGTTCAATTTGCTGTTGGAGATTTGGTTTGGGTTCACTTGAAGAAAGACAGGCTCCCTAAGGGGAAGTATACTAAGCTCATGCAAAAGAAAGTTGGACCATGTCAGATTTTGCAAAAACATGGACAAAATGCTTATCAGATCCAACTACCACCTGATCTTGGTTTATCTCCTATCTTCAATGTATGTGACTTAACTCCCTACCAGGCTAATCCAGATGCAGATCAGGATATTCTACTGGATACAGTTGCTGAAGACATTCCTCAACATGATCCTCCACAGATACAGCAGATTTTGGACACTAGAGTGGTCAAACAGACCAGGAACAAGAAGTACTTGGAGTACCTCGTCTCTTGGAAGGGACAGTCGACTTCTGAAGCCGTATGGATGACTGCAGAACAGATACAGACACATGGTGCCGACCTTGATACTCTCATCTCAAGTGGACTTGAGATTTCTTCTTTTGGGGAGTATGGTGCAGGAGCACCCGCACATGATCAGGATATAGGTCCGCATGATGACATACATGATCAGGATGTAGGATAGCTATCATCATGCTGACGGGATAATCTATTTTTAGTATGTTTGACTTTATCATGTAATAAGGTCCACTGGACCGATGCTATGTAATAGTTCAACATAGGAGTATGTGTAGGCAGTTAGAGGCAGTTAGAGATCGGGATAAGGTTATCTGAGCTGTCCTCTCTCCCAGCCGCTTGGAAGCTCCCAGCCGCTGGGAAGTGATGTTAGTAGTACTCGAAGGATTTGTTATATATACCTTCGATCTGTAGGGTTTAGATATATTGTTTTGATATTAATGTACTGGTGTTGAGTTGAGATTCAGGAGAGCAGTTCAGACATTGTGAAGCTGTATTCAGGACATTTGAATTTCAATTGAATAAGATCTCATCTTCGCATTATCTGGTTGTATCAGTTACATCTGTTTTGTTTTCCTTTTCCATTTTGCAAGTTAATGGGCACTTTCAACCCTTCCACCGGTTGATCCTGCAAATCGGTGGAATGGTCCTGTATCATAGCTTAGATTGCATTTGTGTTTTCTGTTTGTGCATTGCATTGTTCAGGAGATCTGTTAGAAGCATGCTGTAAATTAGCCTAGCATCCTCATGTGCTAGGTCTAGAAGATAAGTTTGCTTAGATTTTGGTTTGAAGGTGATCCGGCCCGGTCGTCACATGATCTTTGTGAAATTATGCGGTTGTGAGTGTTTTCATGCAGTGGAAGGATACACAGGAGTCTGCATGTGCGTTTCCAGTCGGAACGAGCCGCAACATCATCTGCGAATCCATCGCCATCAGGATCGGGTCATGAAGTTGTTGAAATTTGCATGTTGCAGGTGCATCATGATGTTTTGAGTTGGATATATACTCAGTGTATATATCGCAGTCAGGATCATCTCTCGGGGAAGGTCATCATCCGCATATCGCTAACGGATGCGGGTGTGAAAGTTGAGTTTTTTTGGCTAAGTGTTGAAGAGTTCATCAGGATGATGTGTGACGTCATCGTCATCAGGATATGACGTCATCGTCATCAGGATATTCAGAAATCCCTCTATGCGAGTTTATCCTGTTGTCGCTAAGGGTTTAGACATCGGCGTAGGCAGGAAGTTGTATTAGCATCATCAGGAGGTTCCGAAGACAACCGGATAAGTTGAGTCATGATGTTGTTGCTTGTATCGTCGGGCAGTGGAGCATCGAAGGCAAGTTGTTGAAGTGCAACGTCATCAGGATATTTGGAGAACCGGATATTAGGATATCCTGCTGACGAAGGTGATATTGAATATCATGATGATGCCGCTTGTGTTTGGCACCCGATGAACAGTGCAACCGGAGGAGGTTCGCGCCCGTTGTTTATCATGATGATGATAGGCGACAGTCGAAGGAGGTAAATAGTAGTCGACAGGAGGATATTTGCGATCATCTGAAATATGATGATGCTGTTGAAATGTGATGATGCTGTTGGTATTGTTAGGAAATATGATGATGCTGTTCAGCCGATAGAGAATTTTATCATGCTGTTTGTATTGTTGGCAGCTCCTTCCTGTTAGGTTGCCTCTGTTGCGTTCCACTCTGCATCAGTGGGACCGATAATAAAAGATGTTGTGTGCCAAGTCCTAGATAGGGAGCTCACCTATAATATTCTCCTAGGTAGACCATGGATTCATGCCATGAAATTTGTTCCCTCTACTTATCACCAATGTATAAAATTCCCGCATAATGGCAAGCAAGTCACCATCCAAGGCGACCCTAACCCCTTCCAGCATTGAAACTTTGTCCTTTCAAAACTTGATTGCATCATACCAAACAATAGAGCATCTACATCCCCTACACCACAGCATGATTCTACCTCTAAAGCTTCCTCATCCAAGCCCAAAGAGCAGAAAATTACCATTAAAGAAAATGGAGTTGGGGAATACTCCATAGAGCACAACCTCAATCTAGCCAAGATGCCTTTATCTCCTAGATCCTTTGGTCAACCCAAGCATTTTCCAAATCCATCTGCTCTGCCTATACCTCCCAAAGCTCCCTTTGTAAAATGGGGGACCTTATCAGATGAGATAGAGGAAAGAGATGTCCTATAATGGATTTATACCAAAGAAGAGAACATACAACAAGAACCACCTAGGGTCCCAACAGAAATCTATGGGTGAGGTGAATCTATTCTACATAGAATGGGTTACAAATGACAAGACCCCATCGACTTAAGAAGAGAAGGAAGCATAGAACACATTCAGCCTTCTTCATCCTCATCGGCTAGAAATACAAAAGGCCTAGGATATAAGGATAAGGGAAAAGCTAAAGAAAATGCTTGCCTAGTGGAAATGATCCATACACTTCAAGTGGACAGTGACATAGATTCCAATGAATATGAGTGGGATGAGTTGACAGAGCATTCCTATGATGACAAAGAGATTGATACCATTCAAACTTATAGCCCTTATCATGAGGGACAAACGCTACTGAATAGGCCATTAGAGTCTGATTTTCCTATTTCTAAGAATACAACTTTTGAGGAAGGTTTGAGTTCTATCGCAATAAACAACTTGGAGGAAAGTACCATCCCAAACACTCCCCCTCTGAATACTCCTAGTATATCCATTCAAACTATCAATGAGTCAGATCTATCCTTCAACTCCCTCCCCCTTGTGCATCCTGAGCTTATTGACTGGGATCTACGAGGATCCCCTCAACTAGATATGTTCCAAAATGATGATGCCTATATTGAATACATGGAACTTAGGGACCACCTACCCAAAGGGGATCATAAATCTGGTTTTGCTATTGAACTTAATATCATGGCTTACTTTGGAGAGGGTGCCAAGCCTTCCAGTCACAAAAATATCAAAATAAAAACTGGTTCTGATGGTGAAAACCATTTTGCGGTAGTGTCAGATCCCAAAATAGTAAAAAGAAAGGGCGCATCCGAAGGTGAAAACCCAACTATGGCACCTGACGATGGAAGGATTGACACTCTCCCCAATGACATGCACCAAGAGAAGTCTTAGATTGTTGTGGAACCCACAGAGCCTGTTAACATTAGAACAAAGGAACAACCTAAGATCATTCACACTTCTAAGTCTCTAACCTCACCAGAGAAGACTAAGTTTGTACCATTCTTCAAGAGAAAGCAAGTCAATTTTGCTTGGTCATACGTAGATATGCCAGGGTTAGATCTAGATTTGATTCTACATCATCTTCCATTAGATCGAGGAGTGAAACCAACGAAACAAAAGCTTAGAAAGATGCATCTGCACACAACACTACTTGTAAAAGAAGAACTAAAGAAATTACTGGATGTAGGGTTCATCAGAGCTATAGACTATCGGGAATGAGTCTCCAACATAGTACCAGTATCCAAGCCTGATGGCCGAGTCAGACTATGCAATGACTTTAGAGATCTAAACAAAGCTTGTCGCAAAGATGATTTTAGATATCATAGTCGACTTAACAGTAGGACATACCATGTTATGTCTCATGGATGGCTTCTCAGGATATAATCAGATCAGGATAGCACCAGAAGACCAGCATAAGACAACTTTTACTTGTTCATGGGGCACTTTCTGTTGGAATCTCATGCCATTTGGGCTAAAGAACGCAGGAGCCACATATCAATGTGCTATGACCACTATAATTCATGATATGATGCACGTCACCATGGAATATTATGTAGATGATATCCTAGCAAAGTCACTCACAAGAGAAGTATAATCAATGAAATCAAAACAAAGATAAAAACTAATCAAATGCAAACTAACACGATTATACCTTCATGAAGACCTCACAAATCCATGCGGGAAGGAGATGCACCTGGTAGAGTCTCCTCAGATGTTTCCCGTGATTAGTGTGTAGATGTGGATTGCTCAAGTGCTCAACACAATGTAAGATGAGGGACAAGTCGATTCAGATGGAGATAAGGGATGACTAGAATGATTTTGGTAGAGGTTTGATGGGATGAGGAGATTGGGGAGTAATTTTGACAGAGTTTTGATGCATGAAGAGTCTCTCTAATGGCCTAGAGAGGGGTCCAATTTATAGAATTTTGGAAATGAGGATGGAGGGTGAGGATTTAGTTGATGAGATCAAGGGCTAGGAATAAAAGTGAATCTTTTATTCCTAGTGGATGAATTAAAAATTCTCATTTTGGGAAGAGTGGAGGATAATGGGGGACAACTGAATTTTAAATTCAATGAGTGGAGGATAGTGGGAGACAACTGAATTTTAAATTCAGTGATTGGAGGATTGTGGGGGACAACTAAATTTTAAATTCAATTTAGTGGAGGATAGTGGGAGACAACTGAATTTTAAATTCAGTGAGTGGATGATGAGGTAAGCAGGGTTAATTAAGTGTTATCTTAATTAACTTAAGTCTAGGTTAATCAGATAAGTAGGATTTATCTAATTAACAGGGATTAGGGAAATGGATAAATCATCTAAATAAATATTAGCAATATTCATTTAATTGATAGGATAGGGTTGTAAGGTTAAATGGATTAATTAGGTGAATTAATTAATCACCAAGGATATGCAGATGGGGAGAGTGGATTAGTGTAGAGGTACGAGAAATTGGTTTGCAGAGCAATCCAATTTTAGGTGTCTACATTTGCCCCTCTTTGAGATGGTGTTGTGGCTAAGTAACATCATTTCAAAGAAGTTAGAACATAGAGTTGGATTGGATAGAAAAAAAGATTTTGGTTTGGAAGAATAGGGAAAGGTTTGGGGATAATTGGTAAGGGCGATGCCCCCTCGAGAGGATAGGCAGGTTGCGAGAACACGGTTGTGCTCTCAAAATGGATGAGACAGATTGGTAGATGTGGTTAGAGGATAGGTGGTGGGATGAAAGGATGATGATATTCAGAGATGATTGGTGGATGATCATTGTGCTGAAACTGAATTTGAGCAATCCTAGGTTTGATATAGCAAAGTGGATATGTTCACCAAGGTATAGAAGACCAGGGTGATGATGTTTATCCAACATTTGCATGGACTAGACACGCAGACAAAGGGATGATCTCATGCATGCCCAAGATAGTACAACCTTGTCTAGACGAGGGAAGGGGACTCATAGCATAAGCCCTTAGTAAAAAAGGTATGATGAACCTTAGATGCATAAGGAGATCAAAATGCTAGAACCGACCCTATGATCGATCAAGATATGAATACTAGCTCGGAGTAATGAGGCCAACCCACAAGCACAGCATACAAAAGCAAGACCATGCCCCATTCTAGATGTTTTCGCCACATACCATGATATAATAAGATCAAGGTAGCTTTGATGTGATCTTCGAATAGGACAAAAGATAAAAATCAAAAACCAAAAGACCAACGAACCAAACAAGTAACCATTGTATCTTTTGCCAAAATGGATGATGATGTGATAGATGCTGCCTATCGTAGGAAAGATATATCCTAAGGCAGGGATTGATAGATGATTTGATGATGTTGTGATGATTTGATAGATTCTGCCTATTGTAGGAATGACATATCCTAAGGCAAGAATCAATTGATGATTGGATCATGTTTTGTTGATGTAAGATTGGCTCAAGATATGATGGTGACAAGTTATGGTTGATGCTGATTTGATAGTTGATGATTTTTGATAAGGGATGATGCTTTGATAGGTGATGCAATGCTTGGATCTAGTGTAAGCTTATTGAGGATAGATGTGATGATGATGTGGGATGATGATAAATGTGATGATGAGGAGAGTGTGATGGAGCAAGTTTGATTTTGTGATGGATAAATTATTTTTGAAAGTTTGTCTATTTTCAATTGTTTTGGTATATTTTGATGTTTGTGATGTTTTTGGATTTTTTTGAATTTTTTTATTTTGTGATGTTTTTGGATTTTTTTATTTTTGGAAAAGGAATGGCTTATGATGAGATAGTTGCATTGGATTTCGTGTGGGTAACCTTTATGCTAGATACCAATGACAAGGGAACACCAAGTCTAGAGGTGAAAGTGATGGGGTTGGATAGGGGGGTTGACGATGAAAGGACGATGGATAACTAACTCATGATAGATGAATGGACAAGCGATAGGGATGTATGTTAGAGAGATGGAAGATAGGGATGAGGATTTTCTCCAAGGGCTAGGTTGCAAGGAATCATATGCCCCAATGCCTAAAGAATTTTGCATGATGGGCTCATGTTTGAATGGGTGGACTTTGCATTAGATGGATGGAGGATATACTTTAAAAGGGAGTATGCCAAGAGGTTTCCAAAGCATGTTGTTGATATTTTGCCCCTTGTCTTTATCAAGATCTAAGGTGGGAGATATAGTGGATAAGAATATGATAGGATAAGGATAAGACAGTGGATAAGATGTGCAAGGATATTATGGATGTGGATGAAGAATACGGTTTTGCCCCCAAGTGTAGGGATACAAAATGAATGGAGAAGGGATTATGCATGATGCCCACAAGGGGTTTTCATCATGGTACTTGCCCAAGGTGCCACAAGGAGTGGTTTTCACCATTGGACGGATTTTTCTCTTTACTATTTTCTTGATTTTTTTGATTTTTTTTCTTTTTTGCTTTTTTGATGGAATAGGGACTCTAGCGTCTGTTTCCATAGCAAGGAGAAGATGGTCCCATGTTGGATAGCATTATGGACTATGATTGCATGGATTGTTGGTGGATAGGAGAAGATGGAAGGGATTATGGATAATGGATTATGGTGTGTATAATGTGGATTATGCAAAAGCATGGACCATAGGAATGTGATGGGGAAGATATGTAGGATATTGAACAAAAGATGGAGAGATGGGGGTATGTGGGAATTGCAAGTGGTGGAGGGGAACCAAGACCAGTTGTTGCACACATCGTGATGTATTTGGAAGCTTGTACTTGGGATGTGGAGTTGGGAGTAATGGGGATCAGGATGGGAGATTTGTGGATGGCCGATTTGGGGTTTTAGGTACCCAAATAGACTTAAGAATTATGGGATTGTTAGATGGGGAGGGGGATATTTGGGATTTTGGGGTGGATTAAGATGTGGATGCCTCATTAGAGTTTGGTGCTTTTAGTTTAGGGACCCACACCATTTTTGTTTTTGCTTTTTCTTGTGATGGTGTGGGCTTGGATAGCCTGGTTGATTTTTCATTGTGATTGGAATGGATACTATCCTTAGGTTTTTGTGCTTTATGAGTTGAGGCATTCAAATATTTGAATCCCATGGATTTGGTGGAAGCTTCATGTTTGAAAGATGTGTGCTTTTGCTGGTCTTGATTGGAGATTTTATGGGGTTTATGGGTGGAGGCATAAAAAGTGGATTTTTGGATAAATGGATAATGAGAGTTGAGGATGGGGATATTAGGAGTTGGGAGGATGGGAGGATAAGAGGATTTGTGGATAGGGATGTTGGGAGTTGGTAGGATAGGAGGTAAAGTGGATTTGATAGGGATCTTTGGAGTTAGAAGTAGTGGAGGTAAATTTGATGGAAGGAGATGGATGGTCACATGCTTTTGCAAATGGTAGGATGATGGAGGAGGGATGGCGACATATGTTTTGGAAGTGTGATGAGATGCACCATGTTTGGGATTGGATGAATGGATTTTGGAAGGTGGGTGGATGGTATCGACATGTGTAGATTGTTTATCTTGGGATGTATAGCCAAGGCCATGCGAAGATGGATGGAATGTGGTGTGGATGGGCTCCAAGATGCCTTGTTCGTGAAGGCCTAAGCCTTTGCCTTGATAGTTCATAAGTTGGAGCATGCGACATGCAATAGGATGTTTGGTGCTTCAAAAACAAGACGCGAGTCCATTATTTGTTGGAGAAAGATAGGTGATAGATGGAAGTTGTTCACCTACTACGAGGGGTTTACCACGGATGAAGGTGCTTTTTCCAAGTGGATAAGGGGATGGATTTGGGATGGGATTGGTAGATGGAGGTGAAGGATTAATGGGGGATGGTAAAGGGGTGGTAGAAGTTGAGGGGGGATAAATAAGGTGATCCATAGATGGGAGGGGATGGGGGATGGGAGTGGATGGGATGGGTAGATCTTGATTAGGAGAAGGGGTTGATGTTTCAACATGCTTTGGATTTGATTCTTGACATAGTTCATGTGGTTGGATAGAAGTGGGAGTGACTTGGATAGATGTAATAGGTGCTTGACTTATGGATTCTTGAACATGGCTACATGGTGGTTCTTGACTTATGATAGGGGGTTGTTCAAGAGGTTTGGTGGATGTTGGATTGCATGAGGGTGTTTGATTCCTTGCTAATAGCCAATGGATGGCATCTGTCATGAGTGTATGGGTGGAAGAACAATATAATGGATGGATAATGATGGTGGATTATGTGGGATTAGGATTGGAATTGGATATGTGGGTGATGGGATTAGGTTGTGATGGTTCGTGGATGGGTTCAAGGATAGGTGTTGGACTAGATGGTGGTGTTGGAGGGTTGGGGGATTGGGGGGATGCCTTTACTTTGCTTTCATTTTTAGGTGATGTTCTTTGGAAGAAATCCCACAAGGATTCTTTGGATGTGATAGTGTTGGGACTTGGAAGGTTTGATGGTGGATTAGATGGTGGATGGGTGATAGGGATTGGTGGATTGGAAGATACATAAGGTGATGGATTAAGGTTGATAAGGTTGGAGGGATATTGTGATGGGGGGATTGGAGGATGGGGATTAGGAGATGGGGGATTTGGGTGTTGATATGAGGTTTGGATTTCGGATATAAGGTGTGTTAGATTGGTGTTCCCTTGATCAAGGTTAGCATGACAATGGTTGGGGGATTGATAAGGTGGAGGTATGGATTGATTGGATAAGTATGATGGCATGGATGTGTAAGGGGATGAAGATTGATATGAGGGTAAAGGTTGATATGATGAAGGTTGATATGAGGATGATGGAGGTTGATATGAGGATAATGGAGGTTGATATGATGGAAGATGGTATGATGAAGGTTGATGGGAGGTTGATGGTGTGGATATGTAAGATGTAGATTGGTATGAAGGTTGAAAGAATGATGATTGATATGATGTGGATGGGGATGAGGTGTAGGGTATTTGTTGATATAATGAAGCTTGGTATGATGTCAATGGTGTGGATATGTAAGATGTTGAAGGTTGATGTGATGAGGGTTGATATGATGAAGATGGGGGAGGGGTTTGGGATTCTCCAATGATGAGGTGTGCTAAGGGATTATCTTTAATGTCATTTTTGAATTGTTTCTTAGCATTAGGATCCATGTTCTCATAGACTTTTCTAAGTCTTTGTACTTGTTGTATTGCTACATAAAGATCCATTTTGTTGGCGATGGTATGGTATGATGGGGGATAATGGATGATTGTGATGGTGGGATCAAAATTTCAAGTCCTTAAGATGATTTGATTTGATTTGTTTTGTTTTGATGAATGGTTCTCTATGCTTAAGATAGACTAATGATCTTAAGCAAGAGGGTTGATTTGGGTTGATTTGATTAGGTGATGAATTAAGGTCTTGATTTTTGATTGGGTTGATTCAGATTTGGAGTTTGATAATGATGTTGGGGGATTTGGATGTTGATTGGGGTTGATTTTGATCTTGGATTGGACTTATGGTTTGGAAGATTATGGATTTGGTTGGATTTTGGATTTGATTGGGATTAGATGGGATTAGAATGATGTGGATGAATTGGATTAAGGCTGATGAGGGTGATTAGGACTAGGGATGAAGTGGATTATGATGAATTTGATCAGGCTCAAATAAAGGGATTGGACAAGCTCAATTGATGGGATTCGATAAATGGGGGGATGGTGTAGCAGTGTTGGGAGGGAAACCTAGCCTGACGTGAGGGGGGGTGCCCGCTGACAGGGGTTTGGGGGCGTAGCCTCCCGACTGGAAATTTTTTGAAAATGGGCTTATAAAATTGATGTTTTTGATGGGAAAATTTGATTTTTAGACATGGATGAAGAAGGCACTAAAATAGATGGAAAATGGCGTTGAAATAGAGAGGAAATTGTGCTAAAGGATGTGAATGGTTGGATTGATGGATGAATTTGATTTTTCTTGGCAAGTAGACAAATAATCAAGCAAGAAAACACAATGGTTAAAGGTTTGATTTATGAAAAATGTGATAATCAAGCATGCACAACCTAAGGTGAAGCAAGGAAAATACTTGTTTGAATAAGTAGAGGGATTTGGGCCACTAAAACAAAGGTTTGTAGTGGGGGAACATCTGGGGGATCGGCACCTTATGAGCATCCGATAAACCACTTAAGGTTTTGACTAGCTCTACTAGGAGTTTAATATACCTCGAGGGTACTACTTCCTTTCAAGCTAGCACCGAATGGTAAGCACTCATACTGATTAGACTTGGCTTTCGCCTTATCCTCAATTTACATATAGCGGACCAGATGAAAGTACCACTTGGGGTCGCTAATGAGTTCTCTGAATGGATGTGTCTCAAGGGCAGGCCCACGTCCTAAAAAGAAAAATAGAATAGAACCATTCCTCTTCACCCAAGATCCTTTTGAAGGCAAGGGGAGAGGATACTTTGATTCTACCCTATGGGATAACACAAACGTGCAAGTGCACAAGACACGGCAAACAAGAGCTAATATTCATTTTAAGCCCAAATTGAAATGTACCTAAAGTTGTTTTGTTGCAAGCAATGATTAATTTTAGTTGCACCAAAATCAAATGTTCTTTACACTAAGGCACTCAAAGATTCTTTTTAGGTGTACCAAAATAAAATGTTTGATTGTAGATTGTTTGGAAGCAAGATTCATTTTAGGTGCACCAAAGACAAATATTTTCTATGCTAAGAAATCCCTACAAAAAAGATGTTAGTAACTTCTAGATTGTGCCCTAAGATGATTTGAAATATGCTACGAAATAGAGACCAAACCCTGCACAGACCCCTAAGCTAGTACAGAAAAATAGTGCTAAAATAGAGGTAAGATAGCGGTAATACAGAAGATAGCGCTAAAACAGAAAATAGGGCCAATAAAGATGCAAGATAGCGCTAATACAGAAAATAGCGCCAATACAGATGCCAAATAGCACTAATACACATGCAAGATAGCGCTAATACAGAAGATAGCGCTAATACAGACGCAAGATAGCGTTAATACAGATAATAGCACCAATATAGAAGCAAGATAGCGCTAAACTATGTTTCTGTCTTAGTTTTTATTCTGCTGTGAGGAAGATAGCGCCGAACTGGGTGATAGCGCTGATACGGCACTGAGTTTGGTCAATGGATGATTTTAGGAAAATTTTGCCATAGTTTGCCCTTGTTCATTCAAGATTCCTACAAAAACAGAGAGCAAAGAGACACAAAAATAGTAGGAAGATTGTTAAGAAGAGATGTGTGAGATGTGTGAGCAGAAGTTAGAATAGAAAACGCTTCGTAGAAATGGCACTAAAATAGTAGATAGCGCTAAAATGAGCCAAGGATAGCGCCATTGTGTGGGGTGGATGGCGTTGCACTTGCAAAAAACACATCCTAAGCACAAAAACTCACACAAATAGATTAGATTCAGACCTTGTGGTTCCCACCAGGCATGCCAAATGTGATACATGAAATCAAAATGAAAGGTTAATACTAATCAAATGCAAAGCAGACTGATTATACCTTCCTTCTGACTCACGAATCCATGCGGGAAGGAGATGCACCCTAGAGTCTCCTTAGATGTTTCCCATGATTAGTGTGTAGATGTGGATTGCTCAAGTGCTCAACACAATGTAAGATGAGGGACAAGTTGATTCAGATGGAGATAAGGGATGACCAGAATGATTTTGGAAGAGGTTTGATGAGATAAGGAGATTGGGGAGTGATTTTGACAGAGTTCTGATGCATGAAGAGTCTCTCTAATGGCCTAGAGAGGGGTCCAATTTATAGAATTTTGGAAATGATGATGGAGGGTGAGGATTCAGTTGATGAGATCAAGGGCTAGGAATAAAAGTGAATCTTTTATTCCTATTGGATGAATTAAAAAAATTTATTTTGGGAAGAGTGGAGGATAATGGGGGACAACTGAATTTTAAATTCAGTGAGTGGAGGATAGTGGGAGACAACTGAATTTTAAATTCAGTGATTGGAGGATTGTGGGGGACAACTGAATTTTAAATTCAGTTTAGTGGAGGATAGTGGGAGACAACTAAATTTTAAATTCAGTGAGTGGATGATGAGGTAAGCAGGGTTAATTAAGTGTTATCTTAGTTAACTTAAGTCTAGGTTAATTAGATAAGTAGGATTTATCTAATTAACAGGGGTTAGGGAAATAGATAAATCATCTAAATAACTATTAGCAATATTCATTTAATTGATAGGATAGGGTTGTAAGGTTAAATGGATTAATTAGGTGAATTAATTGATCACCAGGGATATGCAGATGGGGAGAGTGGATTAGTGTAGAGGTACAAGAAATTGGTTTGTAGAGCAATCCAATTTTAGGTGTCTACAAGAAGCACACTTGGATGTGTTAGAGAATGTTTTTCAGAGATTAGAGCAATTCAAAGTTAGGTTGAACCCAAAGAAGTGTGTGTTTGGAGTCAACTCAGGCAAACTCCTAGGTTTTATTGTATCAACAAATGGAATAGAGGTGGACCCCACCAAAGTCAAGGCTATTATGGACATGCCACCACCCAAGACTCTTACTCAACTAAAATCTTTACAAGGCAAGCTACAAGCAATCTGTAGATTCATATCACAACTAGTAGACAAGTGTCAACCATTCAGTCATCTCCTGCACAAGAACATTCCATTCAGATGGGATGAGAAGTGTGAAGAGGCATTCAACAAACTGAAAGAATATCTTATGAAACCACCTATTCTCATGCCTCCTATCCAAGGGAAACCACTGATACTCTACATATTTGCTACACCTACAGCTCTTGGGGCTCTTCTAGCACAACAAGATTATGAGAATAAAGAAAGAGTCGTCTACTATATCAGTCGCACATTGGTGGGCTATGAGTTGCAATACTCTCAGATAGAAAGATCATGTCTTGCGGTAGTTTTTTCTTCCCAAAAACTCTGACATTATATGCTTGCACATCCAGTCAAACTTATTGCAAAAATAGATCCACTAAAGTACCTACTATGCAAAGCAGCTCTAACAGGTCACCTAGCCAAATGGGTAATGCTCCTAAGTGAATACGACATTAGTATGTAGATAGAAAAGCTATCAAGGGACAAGTCATTGCTGACCAGCTAGCGGATGCACCACTATAGGACACCACACCAATGCAATTTGAGTTTCCAGATGAATCTTTATTCAATATCTCAACACATTCCTAGAAACTTTACTTTGATGGGTCCTACACAAACCATGGATCGGGGGCAGGAATCTTGTTTGTAACAACTCATGGCGACACCATACCAAAGTCTTACTGTCTATTATTTCCATGCACCAATAACATAACAAAATATGAAGCCTTAGTCATTGGCCTCAAGATGGCAATAGATTGGAAAATCAAAGACCTACATGTCTACGGTGATTCTCAACTAGTGATAAATCAAGTCAATGATGATTACCAAACCAAAGAAGAGAAGCTTGTCCCATACAAGTGCATGGTAGATGACTTTAAGGAATACTTTGTGATTATATCTTTTGAGTAGATACCTTGCATTAAGAACAAAGCAATAGATGCCATGGAGACCATTGCTGCTCTTCTCAAGATACCAGAGAATGAGTCATGTTACAAGTTCTTAGTGGAAACAATTCAACAACCAGGTTATGATCTACCTGAGACCCATTCCATATGCCTTTTAGTTGGATCTGATTCACCTTGGTACGGTAAGGTTTACACTTACCTCAAGGACAACACCCTCCCACCTGACTTATCTTCAAACCAACGACGAACCTTTATACGCCAAACCTCTCGCTATACCATTATTGCCGACACCTTATACCAACATGGTCTAGATAGTACTTTACTCTGTTGTTTAGAATGAGAAGAATCCCTAAACACCTTACAAGACGTACACGAAGGGATCTATGGAACACACTCTAGTGGTTCTTCCTTAGCTAAGAAACTCATGCATTTGGGTTATTACTGGCCGAACATGGAAATAGATTCATACTAGTTCGTGAAGAAGTGCAAGTAGTGCCAAATACATGGGAACCTGATACATGCACCAGCTCAAGAGTTGAGACCTTTAACAACAACTTGGCCCTTTTGCCAATGGGGACTTGACCTTGTGGGAAGGATCCATCCACCCTCATCCAATGGCCATAAATTCATCATAACTGCCACTGAGTACTATACCAAGTGGATTGAATCCGTCCCCCTCACCACCATCACATCTAAACAAATCTCCTCATTGTTCGTTCTCCCTACTGTCCCATTCGATCCATATTTGTTCCATAATAAAAACCTAGTGATAACCTATCATGGCTTAATACTCTATCTCTTTGTTGCCTTGTCAACCAAGGTTTTGTCCCATATCCTACCCACAGTGTCAGCCTAGCATAGTTTCTCTCGTTGGTATCCATGGTCCAAGACCATGAACTACGTTGCCTCTGCATTGTCACATAGGCAAGGCCATTTCTCAAATGCACCCCTGAGGCTCCCACGGTCCCATCCATCCCATTTCTTGTTGTCTTTCTTCTAGTCCAACCATGGTCCATTAGGGTTTACCTTGAACTACATTGCCTCTACGTCGTCACGTAGGCAAGGCCATTTAGCAATGAGCCCCTGAGGCACTAGGTTAGTCCCTTAGGGTCTGTCTCGCCAATAAAGATTGTGGAATCTTCTCACCAGACAAGCAAGCACAAGCAAAGCCCACTTTCAAGCAGAAATCCTGATGCAAGACATTAACCTATCCAAAGCAAAGCAAACAAACACCTAAAGCCTTCTAAATGATTTTACCCAAATTATGGCAAGAAACAAACACGTCTAAATGCAAATATGTTTTATGATTGGAAACATGGTTAAAATACAAGAGTATTGGTTTCTGCTATCACGTCTTTCTATGGTACTCAAGGATGCCAAAAGATAGAATGCTATGATGGGGTCATGATTATTTTCTTTGTTTGTTGTTTGTGGATTAAAATTTAGTAATGTGAAACCTTGTCTAAAGACATGATCGGCAAAAGATCATCGAGGACATCAAAGGTCTAACATGAAAGGGGGAAATCCTTGACTATTGATACGCAAGAAATACTCAGGTCATCTTAGTTCAATTATACCTCGATGCTTGTATTAAATTGCTAAATCAAAATCCACGTAAGCAATACTCAAGTTAACTCGGTTCAATTATACCTAGATGCTTGTATTAACTTACAACATTCAGAAAAAGTACAAAAAAAAAATCGCCCAATGATGAAATAAGCACTTCAAAATACTTGCACCATCAAGACCTCAAAATCAAAGCATCCATCATACATCTAGTTATACATCCATACATCCATATTCCATGCAATAAAAGATCCAAACAATGCAAAGTAACAATACAAAGTCAAAGCTTGTGAATCTTTCTATCAAGTCATTCTTCTTCCAATCAATCTTCTGTCTATTATTCTATATCATCTCTATGTCGATAGAGTACATTTGGACATCACAAAAACATATCATATAGGTGCATATCATATCATATGAGATAGTCATTTACATGATTAAATTAGTTACATACATAGTAAGTGTATTAGGTCATCCATATACAATCATCACATAGCATGAAAACAAAAAAAATAAAAAACATAGATCAATGCATCACATAAATTGCATAATCATATAGATACCATTTTCACTCACACACATTAGAGACATACCAAGTAAACAACATCTAAATCTGCATTAGATTACATCATATAGCATCAAGTAAACATCTAAGTCTGCATTAGATAAACACATGCATCACATCATACAATAGAAATGCATCACAACTCATACATATAGAGAGCATCAAAATAGTTGTATCATCATATAAATATCAAAAACATGTCCAAATGTACAAATATCAAAGTGGTCCATCTCTGAATCAATGTCATATACAAAAAAAATACATCCCACAGATGGTGATACATGTCTCAAAATACAAAAAGTGGTACATAAGTATCTGGCTATCTGAGCCATCGAAAAGGGTACATAGGATCCAAAATTTGCAAGTCTCTGCTATCCCTATTGATGTGGACCACTACTACTACTAGTGTCTCCTCCTCCTCCACTGGCCTCAGACTGCTATGGGCCCATCACGGAGGCTCCTGACCTCGATCCACCTACTCTCTGGGGAGCCATAGACTGGCTCCTATAGCTCGAGGCCCTCTGATTAACTGGCATGACACCATGGTATAAGCCTCGGTAGTACTGTGCCTGAGCCTGCGCTCTAGCAAGCTCATCCTATACCTACGCTAGCTGTGCCTATGCCTGGTGCACCTGCCCAACCAAAAAACTACTCGTCATGTCTATCCCCAAGGTTGCCACTACAGTATTCTGCTCTACTTAGATAACTCATATCCATGCATCCACCATATCTCTCTCTCTCTAGTGAGCCCCGCAATGACCTCTGCATCTGTCTCTTGCCAGGCATCAACCCTCCTGAGTTGTGCTCGCAGCTACCTAACCTATCCCCTCAAGGTAGCTATAGTCTCCTAGACATCTAACTATGCTGGACACTGGGCTGCTTGTGCCTGTCCCTGCCCCTGTGGCTGGGGTCCCTACTATTGTGCCACCTGCTGAGGTGGCAGCATCTATGCCTGCAATGCCTGCTATGGTGCCTACTATGCGACCTGTGGTAGCACTACCTACTGGGTGTGGGAAGGTCCCTCCCCGCCTCTCCTCCTCTATCTGGGTTGGGCTCCATCATCGTAATCTTAGGTCATCACAGCGTTTTCTATCTCCCTCCTCATATCCCAGGTGATGTAGGGCATCTGCTGAAACTCTGCCAGTGCCTCCTCGTAAGATGCCATCGGTCCCCATCTGAGCCTCTTGGCATGAGTCCTAGCAAATCGAGCCTTCCCCTATGGCATGCCCTGCCTCCTTCCAAACTATCTCTATACTCAGCTAATAATCTGTCTCTCTAGTATAAACCGTGTCTGCCCTATCAGCCACCGCCTCTGATAGCAGTAGAGTAGCTCATCCGCCTCATCCTCCCATGACTCGCAATCTAGGTATTGCCACCAGATGACAATGTCTACTCCATCCAAAGCATGCCGCCAGTACTCAAGCTTCCCCAGCCTATGTTGGGAAATCACTCCTGCATAGCCATAGCTATATGGCTCTCCTCTTTGTCTGTCAAACACACATATTGGCCTCGTGATCGCTATGTGCTCCCATAGCCAAAACTGTAGTAATGACACGCCTACAGATAGGCTCATACTCCTATGATATACCACCTGATGCATGTCATGGTATAGGTGTGCTAGTACGCAGACACCCCAAGCATACCAGGTGCCCTCTGTCACCATCCTCTCCATGATCTGACCCCATCCAATGGGGAACCCATGTGATCTCCTATCGGGGAAAACAATGCCTCCCATTAATCTTGCTACAATCCCTGGGAAGTAGTCCTAACAAGCATAAATATCCTGCCAAAAGATGACCTGCCTGACCAGATCGGGGTCATCGAATACTCACCTACACTTGGCAAGTCCTACGTCTTTCTGCGCATCATACTCCACCAGCTCACCCTAAATAGGCAAGTGAAGAATCATGTACATGTCCTCCAATGTAACGGTCATCTCACCAGTGGGGAAGTTGAAAGTCCCATCCTCACTGTGGAACCTCTCCACTATAGTAGTCAGGGACTCGTGGTTTGCTCGAACCTCAGGCATGAAGCAAACATAGTCTAGTCCCATAGTGCCGAGCACCTCTCTATCCATACCAGTTAGCATGTATCTCTACAACATAGGCATAGGGAACTATTCTCTAGACTGAAGCATATCTTGTATATCCTCCTGCAAGCATGCAAAGCAAGGCGTCAACCTAAAGCTACAAGTACCATACTCAACATATCTATAGAACCATATCAACTAACTTAGCATTTCTAATGTAGAACCACACAGTAGAAGCTCACAAACAGGGTGAAAAACCTATTAAAACCCACAAAATAGCTATTACTATTTCTTGTCGGCAAGATATCTCTAATGTCTCACCAAAATATGCATTCACTTTACCATCGGCAACACATCCTCCTGTCGGCACCACCTTTATTTCCTCTGCCAATCACTATCCTCTTGTCGATGAAGAATCGACTTTTCGCCTATCGGCGGGACCTTCGCTATCGGTGAACTCCTTGAATCTTTTGTCGATCCCCATTGTCTCCTTGATACTACTAATGTCGAGCCCCACCATCAGCTAGACTATGACTATTGGCCTGACTTTATTCTCATCCTCTGATGATGATACTTACGCCGATGCACATACTATTGGCATGACTCCGTCGATCGGCATAACTTCCCAAGTTTCCCCCAATGTACTCTCCTCTCACCGATGACCTTTACTACACACATACATTAATGAACTTGTTGTAACCGGTTCTTTTTACCACTTCTATCAGTCATTCTTTGTATCATACGAATGTACATTACCAAATACAATCTTTCGACATTCAACATATGCACAAACTACACGATCCCTCCTCTGTCACAATTGTAACCGAACAACACACACACAGAACTACAAAAAACTACAGAATAGAAAAGAAACTAATAACACGGAGGTCATTCCATTGATTTCAAAGAAATCCACCAGCGGAATGACCCCAAACGATATCCCCTACGGTTACACTAGAACACAAGCTTCTTTTATTCCTTCATAGAATGGAATTACAATCTTTTTGAACTATTGTTGTTCTCCTCTATATCACCTTGTCCTAAGATCGATCAGATCTTACATATTTATCCCCTCACGGGGTAGTACAGAAAATGACTCCCAACAGCTGGGAGTTGTAACCGCCTAGCCAACTTAACAGCTGTCTAACCAACTATCTAAAAATAGCAAGCACAGTCAATTCAGACCTTATTACATTCAATGTCCATTTAGGACTTCATTGAAAACATACAAACAAACTTTAAGACAGCTAATGCCTCATGGAGGCCACTGTAGACTGGGTGCTCCTACACCATACTCCCCAAGTGGAAAAAAACTCTTGTCCCAAGAGCTATGTGGTATGCTACAAACAACTTCATTATGTCTTCAACTGTGACTCCTATCAATGGAGTTTGACTGACTTTATCTTCAATCTTCTCAGCTTCAATCTTCTAATCTTTAGACTAATAGGGATGGTGACCAACCAACCATCAAATCAAACTATCAACTTTAGAGCTTCTTCAAGCTCCCTCTACTCCCATCAGTGGAGTACTCTTCAGGCTGCAACATCAAGTGCTTCTTCAGTCAGGTATCCATCTCTCTCACTGCTTCACAACACCAACTCACCAAACCATTCGTCTCACCCAATAGCAGATTCTGGTGATGCACCTACCACTCTCTCCTCAGTGGCATCTCTCTGCACCCTTATCTAGCCTAATCTCTATTGGAGAATGGTCATGACAGACCTCATCTTGTCTGCCCACACACATAACCTCAGAAAACATCCTTCTGCAGCTAGATGGACCAAGCACCTGCAACCAAACAACTTAGCAAACAAAATAATGGTCACCAACACAATCTTTCCTTCAGTTCTTCTCCTACCTTCTTAGTGACAGGACCAACACACAAACATCCTAGACCTTTTGCTGCGCTCTGATACCAATATGATGCAGATCCACATAGTAGAAGCTCACAAACAGGGTGAAAACCCCACTAAAACCCACAAAATATCTATTAATGTTTCCTGTCGGCAAGATATCTCTAATGTCTCACCGAAATATGCACCACCGACAACACATCCTCCCGTCGGCACCACCTTTATTTCCTCTACCGATCGTTATCCTCTTGCCGATGAAGAATCAACTTTTCGCCTATCAGTGGGACCTTCGCTATCGGTGAACTCCTTGAATCTTTTGCCGATCCCCATTGTCTCCCCGATAGTACCAATGCTGGGCCCCACCATCGGCCAGACTATGACTATCGGCCTGACTTTATTCTCATCCTCCGATGTTGATACTTATGTCGATGCACCTACTATTGGCGTGACTCCGTCGATCGGCATAGCTTCCCAAGTTTCCCCCGATGTACTCTCCTCTCACCGATGACCTTTACTACGCACATACATTAATGAACTTGTTGTAACCAGTTCTTTTTACCACTTCTGTCAGTCATTCTTTGTATCATACGAATGTACATTACCAAATGCAATCTTTCAATATTCAACATACGCACAAACTACATGATCCCTCCTCTGTCACCATTGTAACCGAACAACACACACACAAAACTACAAAAAACTACAGAATAGAAAAGAAACTGATAACACGAAGGTCATTCCACTTATTTCAAATAAATCCACCAGTGGAATGACCCCAAATGATATCCCCTGTAGTTACACCAGAACACAAGCTTCTTTTATTCCTTCACAGAATGGAATTACAATCTTTTCGAACTATTGTTGTTCTCCTCTATATCACCTTGTCCTAAGATCGATCAAATCTTACATATTTATGCCCTCACGAGGTAGTACAGAAAATGACTCCTAGTGGCTGGGAGTTGTAACTACCTAACCAACTCAACAGCTATCTAACCAACTATCTAAAAATACCAAGCACGGTCAATTCAGACCTTATTACATTCAATGTCTGTTTAGGACTTCATTGAAAACATACAAACAAACTTTAAGATAGCTAATGCCTCATGGAGGCCACTGTAGACTAGGTGCTCCTGTACCAATTTCAAATTGATCTGAACAGCACACTACATCTCTTGACTAGATTCTTGCAATCTCAGAGATAGCTTATCCATTGACGCATCAAACAAGATGCCAATCGAGTTAATTTTGCTAAGTAATCTGCTTATCTATATCATATGCACCATCACAGGTGGTAAATGCGCTATCTCTTGACACATGCGCCACTTCTGGCAAAAGCGCTGCAAGAATCCATGCATGTGTCGTCCTATGCTGTAAATGTGCTGCCCCATCGCATGCAGCGCTACATACCATAAAAGCATTGTAGAATCATGCATCCGCCACCTAAACCTATACATGCACAGCTTTCACATATGCACCGCTTTATATCATACATGCATTGCAGAACTACCTATGCACAGTTTCGCATGGCATATGTGCCACACTGTGTTTCAGCACTTTTGTCTATCCTAATTTTCTCCTAGCATTTATTGCTATCAAACTCAACCCTAGGGGAAATTTTTCAAGATACATACTGGGGCTCTTGCCTCTGCTAGCCGGTCGAATCGACCGACTCGCTCAAAATGATGCTCCTCACGTGGAATGTCCATCCTCGTGCTGACTACTCTATGCTCTATGCTGCTCTAAGCTCTCCAAAGAAAATCAAACTAAGACAAGTGTGCAAGTGAATTGTCTTGTGGACCCAGCTCCTATATATAACATGCAAACCCTAATCTAGGTATGTGGTGACTACGACTACTTCCTACACCCATTTCTTCTAGTTTTCTTCCTATTTCTTTGAAACGCGTCCTATTTCCTTCAAACCTAACCAAGTTTTCCCTTCGTCTTCGTGAGATTGTCTGTCTCACACCTTCTGCCTTCTTCCTGTCTAATCTTCCAAGGGGGCATCCTATCATCATAACCTGTACCAGGGGCAAACTGGGGCATGTATCATTGTCAGAAAAATTCTATTCTTTGAAGCAATGCCATAAACTGCATTGCATCAAAGAGGGACAAAATATATACGCCTAAAAATGACACGATTCAGTCTAGATAAATATTCTTAATATTTATTCCTTTCTAATTCTTCTATCAATAAATAAATTTATTTATTTGATTCATATTCTTCCAACAATTAAATAAAATTCTTTTTATTTAATTAAATTCTTCCCAAGCAATTAAATAATTCTTAATTATTTAATTAAATCAAATCATTCTTCCAAATTTAAATAAATCAATCAAATTTATTTAAATCCTTTCAATCCCCAAAAATAAAATACAATCAAATATTTTATTTATTCTTCTAAAATCATGCACAACAATTAAATAAATTTATTTATTTAATTTGCTTTCTTATCTTCTAAATTAAATAATTCTAATTATTTAATTATTTCTTCCAATAATATCTTCTCTAAATTTAAATAAATCAAATATTTATTTAAGTTGTCTTTTTCTTTTAAATTGAGTTATCTCTAAATATAATTCAATCTTTGTGTACATGCAATTAAATATTCCTAATATTTAATAAAGCAAAATATCTTCTTATTCTCATGCAAATCCCTTCTTGTTTTAAATCACTTAACTGATTATTATATTCTTTTAATTGCTTTAACTCATTCTTCTATTCTTAGCAAATCTTCTCATGCAAAAGAAAGCAAGACACATGTCTTCTTCTTATTCGTTGCACGTTCCTCAACTGTTCTCAATCGTTGATCTTCTCATTCTCTCTATACCGTTGATCTCCACTCTCACGAGTCTATAAATTGAACCCTCTTCTTCCATTTCATTCATCCAAGCTTTAAGTATCGTTACTTTGTAGGAATTATAGCGCACCTTTGGCACCAATTCCTTTATTGTTTGTGATCACACTTGTTACTATGTACTACTATCATCGTTGTGAAGCTCATCTTCATGGTGATATTATCATAGTCGTTCCCATTTGACAATCTTAGAATCATAGTGTATACACCTAAAAATGACACGATTCATCCTAAATAAATATTCTAAATATTTATTCCATTCTTCTACCAATTAAATAAATATTCTAAATTTATTTAATCGATTCACTATTCCATAATTAAATAAAATCTATTTATTTAATTAAAATTCTTCTAATGTCCTACACAATTAAATAATCCTAAATTATTTAATTAATCCAAATTCCTCTATCCTAAGTTCTAAATTCTAAAAATCCACCTCACACTTGCATCTCACTTTTCCACCTCATCGGGTTGCACATGTAATTAAATATATTAAATATTTAATTACCTTATTTTCCCTCACCCACATGGCCTATTTCTTCTCAAATCAAAAGTTAGTTAACTAATCAATCAAAAGTGTTAACTAATCAGTCAATTGAGCTAATCCCTCAATCAATTCAGTCAATTCCATAATTCATTCTTCCAACTGACTAATCAAGTTTGTTAACTGTTCAGTTAAAAGAGTTAAATCTCCAATCAATGTTGTCAAATCCCCTCTTTCATGATGGAGATGAGACACTTGTCATATTTCTACTAGTTGCACATTCCTCAACCATTCTCAACCATTGATCTTCATATCTTCTCTCAACCGTCGATCCTCATTCTTCCAAGTCTATAAAAGAAGCTTCATCCCTCCATTCTATTCATCCAGATTATTTGTATTGTTATTCTGCAGAATTCTACCCATGCGCCTTTGGCACCCCCAATACAATCTACTTGAGATCACCATTTACTTTGAAGCTCTACTTCACAACATTATTTATCAACATAGCCATTTACTATCGACATCCTACAACACAGCTAAAACAGTGCACTCACTAAGGGCCTACTTCATCAGCAAAGGACAGTTGTAATAGGCGAACAACAGAAGCTTTGAAACAAGGAAGGTTTGTAATGTGTTATTCATTGCTCTTTTCCTCCAATATTTCTTGTTTTCATTATTCTGTTGATGTTTAGGTTTGTTATTGTTCATTTGATTAAACCGCATTTTACCCTAACATTTTTGGCACCCACCGTGGGGCCTTTGCCCCTTTATCTCATCAAAATCTTAGCTTTTTTGAAGGCAGGTTCCGTACAGGTCACACACAGCCATGCACAGGCTACTTCAGTGCATTTAAACATTTCTGCAGTGCATATACCCACTGTTACAGTACTTCCATTATTCCTGTGCATCTGTGCTTTCTTACTGTGCTTTTGCGCACTGTTACAGCGCTTTTGTTATTCTTGCGCTTACATTCATTATTGCTGCGCATATGTCCACTGTTACTGCACATTCATAATTATAGTGCATCTGTTCATTTCCATGGTGCATTTGAGTACTCTTACTGTGCATATGTCCATTATGTGCTTCTATGTATTCTTGCTGCGCTTTTATGCACTGTTGCGGCGCATTTGTTATTACTGCGCTTCTGTTGACTATCTCTACACATTTAGTCACTGAAGTTGTGCATTTGTAATAAGTAATGGTTTTAGTGCTTTTTTAGGAAAGTTTGCTAATGCTAACATTTTCGCAGGTATTTTCTAGAGTTGTTTTGCAGGATAGGCTCGAGTTTAGTTCCATATAGTTACATTTAAATAGTTCACACTTCAATTTCCAAGGGATAGTAAAACTGATGTTCATTCAAATCCTCACCTAGCTCTAATTAGGGAAGAAGTAACTGAATCATTTGTTTCTTGCATTGCAACACTTTCCAAGTTATTGCTATCTGGGATTAAAATTGAACTCACCATTGATTTTGGGGTTAAAATTGAACTACTGCTATCTCGTTGGACCAAAACTTCAAAGTTAACTATTTCATGCTACACGGATTAAAACTGAACTCACCATTGATTTTTGGGTTAAAATTGAACTACTGCTATGTCGTTGGACCAAAAACTTCAAAGTTAACTATTTCGTGCTACGCGGATTAAAACTGAACTCACCATTGATTTCTAGGGCTAAAACTGAACCAATGCTATCTTGCTAAAATCACTTCAAAGTTCTGTGCTTGCCCAAGTAGATTAGCCCATTTAGTTTTTATACTTTTAACTAGGTTGGATTAATCAGTGTCTTTTGTGCTTGACGAATGACAATAGGCTTATGCTCTCCCCTTTTCTGGGTGATCAAAGTGCCAGACTTGTCATTCTATTTGTTTAACATTTAGGAGGGGCCTGCCCTTGGATGCACGCTTGTCCAAGTGGGAATGACCCTGAGTGCTAACAGGCTAAATCCAAGCCCTACCAAGCCACTTAAAATAAATTATGCTTGAGGTGAAAACTTCCTGCAACAAGTGCTGCTATGTTACACCGACGGCCAACCTCCCCCAAAACCCTCACAGGCACAACCCTTTGAGGTTGGGAGACTCCACAACGGAGAGTAGTGCCGAAGCATGTGTAACCACTTGAACGGTTGCCCGCATTCAATACCTCTTGTTTTAGTGGTCCAAAACCCTTGTAATCCATTTCTCTCCTAGGATCTTTGTGCTTGCTTTTGTTCAGTTTAGTCCAAAATAGAGTAAAAAAAAACCGCAAAAAAAAAATGAAAACCTTTAAATTATTCTTTGTGCTTGCTGTGTTTTCTTGTTAATTCATAAAATCAGACCAAGAAGGCCTTTTTCCAGCCAAGAATACCAAAAACAACAGAAAAATCCAAAATTTTTACCAAAAAACCTGAGCTGCGCATATACTTATTTCTTCTGCGCATTTGCATCGACTTGCAACAACTGTTCCTAAACCTATTTGGTTTTTCATTGGAACAACTAAAGTAGAAGGAACTGTACATTCAAAATTGACTCCAGTTGCCTGGGGTTGTCGGGTCAGATTTCGACACGCACACGGATCCTTTCCCTCCTTGCCACAGGGTGACCTGCCACGTCACTCTAACTCACATGGAATTTAGCTAGTCGAGAGAAGGTGAGACACGGTGGGTGTCTAGCTCGTTGGAGAGCTGGACTTTGTAGAGAGGGGTCGGTAAATACTGTGGTCTTTATTGTAGTGTACTTGGTTGTATGTTTTGTTCAATTGTTATTGTAGTTGAGATAACCCTATGACCTGAAGGGTCACTAGTTTCTCTTCTCCTATTTGGATTTCTAAGATTCCACCTCTGTGTGGGTAGGCGGTTGTTCTCATTGATGTCCTCTTGTCTTCGTATGCATTGTAAGAGGTCTTGTTGTATCTATCATTCTCTAGTTTCTTCTAACAACAAGGGGGCGAATGGGTCTCCTTGTGGTAAGACAAATGTTTATTGTTGAGGTCTTGGATGGATCTCTTGGATCTCGTCACGGATAGCCTTCACCCACTCTCCTCTCACTCCTAAGCACATTTGTGAATCAGAAGAGAGGAAGTCATGTGATTGCCTACCTTAACCAGACCTAGGGGTTTGACCTAAGGGTTTGTTTGATCTAGGGTTTGACTTGTGTTTTGACTTTGTTTTTACCTTGTGATGAAATCAAGGGTTTGTTTGAGATCATTTGAACCGTATTTACCTCGTGATGGAATCAAGGGTTTGTAATGTTGTCTATTCTATTGTTTTTATATGCATGCAAACTAAATGATATGCAAAATGTTCTTTTTGGTATTTTTTTAGAGTATTTTGGAAATAAAAGTGCTTCTAATCTATGAAAAAAAATATGTATGTAATTCTATATGACTTTTCCAATGCAATGTTAACCTATATTTTTTTGTTTTCGATATTTTGAATGCAATTTAATCTAAGAAAAGGGAAAATGCTTCTTCTAATGAACTAGATCTAGAAATGAGAAAGCGTTTAATCTAACATGCAAGATCTAACTATCAAGGAAAAAGCAATGTTTTACTGTTCCCAAGAGCAAATTTGATTCTCTAATTACTATGAATTGAAAGAAAACAATGAAGGAACCTAAGAGAAATGAAGATTTGTTGACTCCACTACCCTCAACAATCCTTGTAATAGGCAACCTCGAATCCTTTTATGGGAGAAGGTGATCCTTTTGACAACAAAATCACCCAAAGAAGCAAAAAGAAACTTCGATGAAGCTTGTATGAGCTTGATGAGAGCTTGGATTGAGCACAATGGCATAGAATGAAGTAGCATGACGCTACTTGGTTGAACAAATAAAGCAAAAGGCACCTTCATCTTATAAGAGCATTTGAATGCTAAGTTGAAGAGCAAAATTTGGCAAGAGTTGTGTGCACAATGAATTTGCCTTCCTTTGTGCTTGAGGGAGGGGGGTATTTATAGGTTTAGAGGAAGGAATTGATTAGAGAGTTAACTCATTTGATTGATGAGTAAACAAGAATAGATTGGGGAGTTTACAAGGTTGATTACCTAGTGAACTCGACTGATTGGAGAGTGATGAAGCAAAGATAGCTTATCAATCGAGAGGAAATAGAGGAGAGGGAATGCATGAGATTGATTAAAGAGTTAAATTGAGATCAAATAGAGCTAATTATGCATGTGTGGGTGCATGAAATAGTTAACTCTATATCATGGATCAAAAACCAGGCAAACAGAGAGAAAAATGAGGGAAAATGAAGCAAAAATGAGAGAGAAACTTGAGTTTTTCAACGGCTGCAAAAACAGTAGGGTTGCCCCTTTTGCTAGTAGGGTCACCCCTGGGTGACCATGGGTTGCCCAGGGGACATCCAGGTTGAACAAGGTCAAATGTAGAAATATAGGCTGGGAGATGGTAGAAGAAAGGAAAAGGACAGGTTCTGCATCAAGAAACAGACCAGTCATGTGGAAGAATCCAAATCTCCACTTGCGTCAGCAAGATCTCCTGGGGGAGATCTGGAAATAATAGGGGGAGATTTGGATTGGTTCGATGAAACTGAAAACCAATAGTGGGAGATGGATAAGGGGACCTCTAGAAAGCTTCTAAGAGGTGCACTAGAGGAAAAACAATGGGGAGAGGTGAAAACTCACCTACAAGACTCTCACAAGGCTTAGGATCAAGGTCGAAAGATAGAAAAATGCAAGTCAACAAGTGTCACAACAAGTGTCAAAAAGCATCACAAACGGGGAGAGAAGGAAATCGACAAGGAAGAACAACACAAGACAAGAAATAGGACACATCATTAAGAGGCTTTCTACTTAAAGGACATTATTTCACGTTTACATGTACATGACAAGGATTTGAATCATCATAGGGGTCCTCGTGAAGGCAATGCGTGTTTTTTGTACTTACATATTTGCCCCCTCAGGGATGGTAGTCTACATGAAAGGTAGGTATCGTTCCTGAACTAGACCTTACCTGTTGTCAATTTTCCTGCAATTTGTACCTACAATAACTAGTGTTAATATGACATTTGAATATATCAAAGTAAATAATGAAAACTGAAATGATGAATCTTACCATAGATCACTTGAGTTTGACTAGTTGCTTGACTTTGTCAATTTGGACCTACCGGGGTGAAAGCATGCAAAACAATGCACGAAATAGATGCATAAAAGTAAAGAACTAGTCTAAAATGCATAAATGAACTAAGCTAAGGGCAAACAAAGTGAGCCAAATTCTGAGATCGGAGCAAAATGGTGATGGAATCGTTCGTGTGAGCAGTCGACAGAGAGGTATCATCGAGGGGATCGCAGAGATGGCTGCCTCTTCCTCAGTTGCAATGAATCAAGTATACAATCAGTGAAAAACTCTTCTCTAAACCCTAGTTTGCATTTTGTGAAAAATCTCTTAAAATTGTCTATTTTTGGTGATTTTCTTTGTTGCATTGTGTTCGTCTCATCGTTTAGAGCAAGATTGGTCTTTTGTTTTCTAAAATCGGTCAAAAAATGAGTTTTTTTAGAGTGATTTTTGCTATAGGGATTCACTCCTAGGGTCTCCCCTTTTGTCAAGCAGGGTCACCCAGGGGAGATCCTGTTTGACAACAGGGTCACCCGTGGGAGATCCTGAAAAACACTTGGGTCGCCCAGGGGAGACCCTATTGGACTAATTTCTGACTGCATTTGAAGTTGTTTAACACTCGTTTTGCTTCTATCTGACATGATTTGATCATTGAATCTACCTGTTTATTGCATTTTTTGAAGGTTTATGTGATTTTTTTTGTGTAAGGTTTTCTGTAGTTTTAGGATTTTTAGGGATTTTATGAGTTTACAAGATCTAATCTAAAGTTCTCTTTTAATTTTGTAGGACATGCATATCTGATGGAATACCTACCGAGAGCAGGGATGGCTCTTAGGGATGTTTGCTTCATTGAGTACCGAGGATCGTGCTATACTGAAGAGGGTAGATCTTGCTAGAGTTTGCCATGTTCCTGTGATTCATCCTATATCCCGCATATGCTATGACATCTTGACTTACTCATATACAGATAGGAACACATTCAGGTTCCCATAGATTTTTGGAGAGTGGACTATCACTCAGTATGATATATATCGCATTCTTGGAGTACATGTGAGGGGACATCCCTTATCTCTTCCTATCAGCGAGTCCTATGAGGACAAGGCTTCTTGGGCTCATTTATGGGGGTTAATCACCCTGGAGATCAGATAGGAGTTTAGCTTACATCTGTGCCACAACTCTGCATTCTGCTCTTGAGGAGGTTCCTAATTGGTTTGATTGCTTTGAGGCTATCAGGAGACAAGGCCTTGGCTCATCTGAGATGGTGTTTGACACCCATCATTTGTGAGATTAAGGAGGGCACAGTTTTTGCTTGGGGACCGGACATCCTGGCTATGGTTTACAGAGACTTCTACCAGATTTCATGGTGAGGGGCTTTAGCCTTTAGCCACTCTTCTTTGATCATGGCATGGATTTTTGAGCACATGAAGCCTTATCAGAAGCTTATTCCTCTTCCAGATAGACGGTTACTGAGAGTAGTGAAGTGGGCGCATGTTGGTCATTTTTATGCTACTTTACCCACTATTTCTACTCTTACTAATGGGGATATGATTTTTGATCCTTATCACGACATGGAGGGGGCTTGGGCTCAAGATGGTGAGATTACAAAGCACTATCATGAGGTTTTAGAGATTATAGACTGCAATGGTCTGGTTAAGGCTCACGAGTTGATCGGGTTTTGTAGCAGTTTGGAGAGGATGTCCCTAAGGACTTGCCCCTAGTGTCCACCTATTACAAGACCATTCAGGAGATGGGTTAACTTGGAAATTGCATTTGGACTCCTTTGGCTCCTAGCATCTTCATTACTAGGGTCTCTAGAGGAGGACGGAGGGGAGGGAGAGGGACTCCTTCCCGATCTCTGATTGTGACTGTTGATTCAAAGTCCACTGGCAAGGACTATGTTCTAGATAGTAATGATTCGTCAGATGAGGGCACTCCTGAGGATGATGATTTTGATGATATTGATGATTCAGATGATATCCCTAATGTCCCGGAGGGTCCTCCTGTTGTTCCTTGACCTTCTCATTCAGATGAGGTGATGTGTCAATTTGACCTTGATTGGCAACCTAGTGATCCACGTAAGTTTCTTGTTTACTTGCTTTTCATACTTTTTGTCCTTTCTCTTTTTACATGAATCTAACTTGCTCTTACTTTGGTTCGCTATTTCAGGCAATGTCAAAGAGTGGAGGGACTTTATTCGTGAGGTCAATGTTGGATTAGCTTCTCCCTTCACTAGAATGACTCTGATCATCTTTTGGATGATCCTGGTGTGGCCCCAGCTGCAGGATGACACACTGACATTTTTTCTCCTGTCTACCATAGGTGTCAGGTAACTATAGAGTTGAAGACCTAGGTTGACATGCTTAAGGGTGAGAACCAGGTACTCCGAGAGATGGCCTGCCTTAATTTTGGTCATTGTGATGCTAGCATGGTGGGGCCTTCACAGTCGCATGCTCACAGTAGAGCACCTCATTCTCATAGATCTTAGGGAGCGACTAGTGGTACTCATAGACAGAGGAGATGAAGTCCTGAGGGTTCCTTTGGAGGGAACCGCCCCTGACTTACTTTTCCTTTGAAATTTGTGCCCCCTTGCATGGGGAGCCTCTACTTTCTCGAGAGAGTTTTGTCTTAGCTCTTTGATACCCTTGTGTATGCAAACTTTGGATATATCTATGGAAGTCTTATCTTTTTATGGTTTTCTCTTGTCGAAATCTGTACTCATCTCTTGTGCATGATTGGAAGTTTTTAGGAACTTTTTTATTATGTTTGACCTTTTCAACTCTTTTAGCAAATCTAATTATGATAACGATGACATATTTTTTGTAGTTTTTTATGACATATATATGACATGCAATTTACAATATGATAATGCAAGAACATAAGAAATGTTGTAAATGAAACTATTACTTCTACTGAATGCCATGAGATATGACATTTGACTTTATTGCTTTGAGACTCTTTTTCTAATTTTTGGCATGAATGCAATGTTGAATAGACAATGTGACTACTCTTAAATACAATTTTCAATTTAGGGGATTGCAGGTTGTCCTGATATAAGAGACCTATTCAAGGCTATGAGATAAGATTTAAGGAAACTCAAGTGCAGAGTGGGAGTGAAAATGGATTGTTTCTGACTTCTTAACTTTGCTAAAGGCTAAACACTAATCCTTATCTAGATAAGACAAATTGGTAAGCTTTCCACTCAGACAAACAACAAATTTTATTGGTGTTCACTAGACTTAGATCATAGATGGAAAGCAAAGTAGACCCGAGGTAAAGGATAATAGGGAAAGAACAAGGGTCCCTAGATAGCAGATGATTCTAAAGACTACTACACTCTTTGATTTTGCTCAGCTAGTGTGTGTGTGTGTGCTTAGTACCTCTCTTTCTTTGTTAGAATATCACTCTTGAGGTTTCAAGCTTAGATTGATCTCCACCCAAGAGTACGGACATTCATCAATCTTCTTTCACTCTTTTTTTGTATCTCTTTTTTTGCTTTTTACTTTTTTTGTATTTTCCTCACTTGACTTCTCTCATTTTTTTCGATTTTTGACTTTTCAAGAAATGAATGCTTTTGGAACTTTGATATGCAATGCTTTGACCTCTTAATTCTCACTTTTGACACTCTTATTTTGATCACTCATTTTTTATTCACTCATATCTTAGATTGCTTCCTTCAGAGTTTTAATCTTCCTAACGTTTTTGGCCAGGAAAGATAAGGGGTTGAGCGCCACCTAAAGTTTTTGTAATCTAGTTGGACTTCTCTACTACTAGGGAAGAATTGAGAAGGTCTACTTGCAAGCTTCCTTTGAACACTATAGGTTTGAATACTGACTTTTCTTAGACCTAACATCTTGACTCAATAAGACTAGGATCAGTGTAAAGCTAAGAGCTAGGCTTTGATTAGAACCACTGGGAATGCAAGGGGGTAATGGTGATTGTGAAAAATGGGGATCTCTAGGTCCTGAAAAGATAACGTATATCTAGACAACATTAGACTCCTTACTAAAGGGAAAATAATACAAGAGCAAGTCACAAACTATAATGCAAGATGAACAGAATGATGCAGAAATGCAAGAAACAAACTATTTTTTGACATTTTTGATTTTGTAATTTTTTTGTATTTTTTTGTTTTATGATTTTTTTGGTTTTTTAGACATAATATTTCTTGAGGTGAAAGGCATTGACTGTTTCACCAAGTTCCTCTCCCTCCATTGTGCATAAGGGATAAGCACCATTTCCAACATCTTCCTTAACCATGTAAGGACCTATCCAATTAGGTCTGAATTTCCATCCTTCACCAATTCTTTTGTTGATTAGATTATCTATCTTAAGCACTAGGTCTCCCACTTGAAAGGGTCTTGGGATAACCTTTTTGTTGTATTGCTTTTTCATTCATGCTAGATAGGAATAATGTCTTTGAATAGCTCTCAAGCATGTTTCATCCATCATTTCTATTTCGGCTAACCTTACTACTCTATACTCTTCGCTATCCAATAATCCTTGTAATGACACCATTAGGATAGGAAATTCTACTTCCAATGGCAATATCACCTCTGACCCAAAAGTGAGGGCATAAGGGGTGGTTCCAATGGAGTCCTAACACTTGTTTTGTAAGCCCACAGAGTTGGATATAGTTGTAAATGCCAATCTCTTTTAGAATCTTTTACGATCTTGACTAGTATTGACTTCAAAGTCTTGTTGGTAGCCTTTGCTTGTCCATTTCCTTTAGGACAATAGACTGAGGGAGAATTGTGATTGATGTGAAATCTTTCGCATAGCTCCCTTACTTGTGGATTTTTTAAGGATGAGGCATTATCTGTCACTATCACTGGAGGGATTCTGAATAGACAAATGATTTGGTTCAATATAAATTTAGCGATTACAGCACCTGATACCGTGGTAAGAGGCATGGCCTCTACCCATTTTGTGAAATATTCTGTCATGGTAATGATGAACAAGTGTCCATTTGTTGATGGGGGAGATATCTTCCCCACTAGATCTAATCCCCGTGTGGAAAAGGGCCAAGGGGTAATGATCGGTTGTAAATCTCTTATTGGTGTATGGTGGACATGAGCATAAGCTTGACATTTTAGACACCTCTTTACAAATTTAATTGCTTCCCCTTGTAAACAGGGCTAGAAATATCCCATTTTGTGTATTTTTCTTTTCGTGGCATGGCCACCGAAATGTCCTCCATAGATTCCACTATGACACTCTTCCAATATTGTGCATGCTTCTTCCTTGTCAACACATCGAAGCAACGTTTCGTCCAAGGCCCTTCGATAGAGAACATCATCTATTAAAACATATCTCGCAGTGAGGACTCGTAATCGTCTTTTTCCCAAAGGGGTCATGTTTTTTGGGTAAGTCTTGTTTGCGAGATAGTTCACAATATCTCTATACCAATATGAAGTTGCATACTTCTCGAGATCAACCACACAAATATCTTCATCAAGGAAATCTTCATTTAAAGGTTCCACTTGGGGAACTGGGTTGTCTGCTAACCAGTCCGCTATTATTTGTCCCTTGACTGCTTTTTGGTTGACATAGGTTAGCTCAAACTCACTCAACAAGGTTATGAATCAGTTGGCTCTCCTTGAGGGCATGGGTTGATTTAAGAAAGTCCTCAGTTACTCAGATCATATCATCACTTTAGTTTCTTGATTCAACATGTAGTGTTGTAGTCTTCGAGTGGTGAAGACTATGGCAAGACATTCTTTCTCAACTTGGGTATAGTTCTTCTCATATTCCAACAAGGTTCGACTTATGAAATAGATGGCTCTTTCTCTTCCACCCTCATCCTCTTGAGCTAGCACGCATGCTACGGAGATATCAGTTTCTCTGAAGTATAAGATGAAGGGTTTATCATGTTTAGGTGGCATCAATGTGGGTGGAGTTAACAGGAATTTCTTTACTTGCTCAAATGCATTTGACAATCCACCGTCCAAGATATGCTGATTTGTTTTTTTAACAACTGATTGATTGGATGAATTTTAAAAGTCATGTCTGGTATGAACCGTCTGATCACAGCCAAATGTCCTAAGAAATACCTTACTTCCCTCTCACTTGTTGGCGAGGTTGCATTCAACACCACTTTGACCTTAGCTAGGTCGACATCTATGCTTCTTCGTGAGACAATGAACTCTAACAACTTTCCTGCCGTGACTCCAAAAACACATTTTTCAGGGTTTAACCTTACTTTCTATTCTTGAAGCCTATTGAAGATTTTGCGGAGGTCCTCCACATGTTTTGATCTTTGTTCTTATTTAGCCAGGAGGTCATCAATGTAAGTTTCGACTATCTTGTGGATGTAATCGTGAAAAATATGTGGCATTGCTCTCTAATAGGTATATCCTACGTTCTTCAATCCGAATGGCATTACTACATAGCAGAAAGTTCCCTAGGGGGTAGTAAATGTTGTTTTGTTTTGATCAACTTTTACAATTCTGATATGGTTGTATCCTGAAAATCCATCCATTAGGGAAAGGGCCTCGTATCCTGCCGTTGAATCAACAATTTGATCAATGGATGGTAGAGGGAAGTCATCCTTTGGGCAAGCTTGATTGATGTCTCTAAAGTCGAGACATATCCAAATTTTTCCATTTTTCTTTAGAACGGGGACAATGTTTGACACCCAATTTGAATAATCCATTGGTTTGATGAAACCAACATTTAACAACATTTTTATTTCTTCTTTCACCATTTCAGCCACTTGTGCCTTTATGGACCATGGTTTTTGTTTCACAGGTTTTGCATCTGGTTTTGTCACTAAGTTGTGCACCACAACCTTGGAATCTAATCCTAGCATGTCTAAATATGCCCATGTGAATATGTTTAAATACCCAATGAGGAACTCTATGTACTCCTCTAATTCCTCATCATTTAGTTCTCCTCCTAGTTTTAACATCCTAGGCTTTTTAGGTGTTATAAAATTGATGTCGACGGTATCTCTAGTTAAGGATGGATGTCCTTCCTCAAACTTTTGAGGTGCAGGCGGTAAATTTGAGTTTGCTTCAATTTGAAGGATTTCTTTCTCACTCCCAAAATAGTCCTCTAGATGAGGGAGGAGCATGTATCCTTTTTTATGGTGCACTCTTGGAAGTCCATCATAAGCATGTAGATATTCCAGGATGGCTTTGTCATTCTCGGCGTAATCTCAGGTTGGTTTTTCTTCCTGGCCCATGGCATAATTCAGGATGTTAGGTAATTCTTGGCTCTCCAATAACGGTTCTCCACGCACCGAGACAAGGTATTCTGAATTTTGCAACTGAGCACATGGTGAAAACAATGCGGATGACATGGCCATTGAGTCAGCCACTTGATTTTCTTCTCTGGGTATGGCTTTGATAGAGAAAAATTTGAAGAATTGCACTAACTTCATGATGGTTTCTTTATAAAGTTGAACCATTCTGATTTCTTTGCGTAATTTTCCACAACCTGATTGATTATCAATTGAGAATCCCCAAAGGCAGAGATTTTATTGACGCCCATTATCATGGCTAGCATGATTCCTAGGGACAGGGCCTCATACTCAACGATGTTATTGGTGCAAAAGAAGTCTAGTTTGAAGGTGAAGGGGAGGACTTTTCCTTCGAGAGATGTTAAGATTATCCTCATTCCCGCCCCTATTTTGTAACTAGCCCCGTCAAAATGTAGGGTCCATAAGCTTTCGTGATTTTGTGAATGAGATGTTTCTCCAAATTCATAAGTCAAAGTTCATTTTTCTTCTTTTTCATCTCCTTCTTCAATGATCTTGACTATTCCAACTTAGAGGTTTTTGATATCCCATTCGTTGACACACGAGATGGCCACTAAGCTGAATGGTACGTGGGATTTAGTAGTATGCAGATTAAAAGGAAATTCCCTAAGATCATCCATTCTTTGCTAGGATATGTTGTGAGTGCTTGCACTCATTTGAACATCCTGAGTTTCCTCCTTTTGTTTCTCTTGCATCTTCAATTTCTTGTCTTTTTCTTCATGTTCCTTTCTATAAACACTGAAAGGATCATGATCTATTTTGACTATGATCACCTTTCCCAAATGATGGAAATGTATTTCTTGAAATAATGTAGAGGAAATGGCCTTCATGGCATGAATCCAAGGTCTCCCAAGGATCATGTTGTAATTAGTCTCTCGATTGATAACATAGAAATCGGTAGAGATAATCTTCCCCATTAGATTGAGCGGTAGGCTAATTTTCCTGACTGTTTGGATGTCATGGCTATCATAAATTCTCAATGTGCTAGTTTTTTGTTTGATCCCTGTTTTGTTGTATCCCATCCTTTGTAGAAAGGACATTGGTAAGAGATTGATTGTTGATCCTTCATCCACTACCACCCTTTTTATAGCGACCTCCTCAACTTGAATTTGTATGTATAGGGGTGAATCCTTTTTCTTACTTCCTTCGCTTTGTGGTAGTTTGGAAACATCAAATGTAAGAGGAGGTGATTCCTCTTGTGATGAGCATCCTACCTCCAATACTTCTAGGAATGTCTTGCAATGTGAGGGAGATGCTCTTAGCAGGTTTATCACCTAGGAGAAGACATTCTCCATTTGGTATGTCTATTCCTCTTCATGGATCATGAACAATTCTTGGCCTAGTTCTATGTTATTGGTATGGTTTTGGTTAGCCTTTCCTTTCTCAATTTGAGGTTCTTTCTCCTTTCTCTGGGATTGGATAAGTTTAAGGAAGTTCTTTTGTTGCTCCGGTGTAAGTTTAGAGATGACTTTATTGTAACCATAACAAGTCTTTGTTTCATGACCCTTTGTTCCATGGAACCTGTTGGTTATTTTCCTGAATCGGCAAAGGGTTTGCCAGTTCCTATGCACAGGCTGATTCAGCCAACAAAAATGGGAGGTTGCGTGAGCTACCTCCCCTTCACTTCTGGTTCTGCCACACCAAGGGGGTATCCCTATTTGATAAAGATATGACCTTGATTCATTCGATGACATGAAGATTTAGCTTTGTGATAATAGGCAGAATACTCTCATTTTAGGACCAAGATTTGTGTGACAAATCACAAGGTTGGCAACATTCTTGGACATATTTGTCTGGTTATGGATGAGAGTATGCAGGGGTTCCTAATCCTACTCCTACAACTAACAGGTGGAAGTTATGAATGGATGATTTTGATGGTTTGGATGCAAGATAGGGGTTTTGGATCATAACTACTTCACAAGAACAGACCGGTGCCTATCTCAGGGCAAGGAGTCAGCTAGACGTATACATAAGAATGGCTTGCAATTGTCATTCAAGTTTCAAGGGGTCAGATTTGATGCTTGCCTTACAAGCACCACCCAAGAAAAGGTATTTAACTGTCCATACTTACAGACATCCCAATTGACATACAATTTTCTCCATACCTTAACCTAAAACGATTTAATCCACTCCTTGAATGGAAGTTAGAGATTAGGCATGCAATACATAAATCTTTATTCTAGAATTTGAGAAACCCTTAGCAACCAAATTCAGAAGATGAAATGCATACCACAGGTGGAGACAGACAACAAAACACATGCAAGAAGCATTTTTCATATAACATTGACACTGAAATTGAACATATGTGCAAGATACAACTCAGATGCAACACATAAACTCCACAGAGATAGACAGGAAATGCTTTGTATTTCATTATTTTTCCCCCAAAATTGCCCAAGTCTTCCACAACCAAATATGAGTGACACAGTTTTCATTTTTATAGCAATACTGTATACTCAGCAAAATTAATTACAAGGCAAATCAAAAATTTGCCAGATACAACACATGAGAAATGGCGCTCAAAAATTGAATGCAATAAGGGACAAGATAGGAAGAAGTAGGAGAAGGGTGAGGAGTGGTTGAGCTCGAGCCTTGTGCAATCGCTGGAAGACTCCCCGTCATAAACCAGGTACTTGACCGTTCGACCACCGACCCATGCTTGTCTACAGTCCTGCTAATAATGGCTCAACTACCCGTGGGATGCAACATCAGATGCATCTAGAGATTTTCCCGCTCAAAAATGGTCGCGAATGTAAGGAAAAAACCATCGCCGAAAGTTCAAAACCTGACCATCGATCAAAAACCCATCACCGAAATCAACGGTCCCAAAACATGCATGCAGAGCTACCAGCCAATGACATCATGCCATGTAGGCACCCTGACTTTCTATTGCTGACCTTTTCTTCCTTCATTTTGCCTTTCTCACCTCTAAATGTCTTTCTATATGCATTCACATATACATGCAACGGCTACTTACACGTGGTAGCCTGTGAATGGTTCTCTGTCGCCATGCATTTTGTCCCCCATCGGCCATCGGAGTAACCTTGGAGTTGTCCGCCGATGAAAACTGTCCCACCGATGACCCAATGCATTCACCTTTGCCTTTTGAAACTTGTATATGCAATGGACCCATACAGTTTCTCCATCATATTTGAAAAACCTTCAAATCCGGGCCTTGTATCTCTTTTATTGCACATCAGCTTGTATATCGGCATATACAAGCGATTTATACAACTCACGGACCTAAAATATTATTCGTCACATTTTAACTCCTTTGTCACATCTGGGTTGTATGTCTCTCCTTTGCACTATTCACTTTGCATGTCACGGGCCTTTGTATAATTTTCAATGTACGTTCCCCCTTGCACATACAAACAAGGAATCTTCTCCAGAATATTCCTACAATGTATCTAACCATTGAATGTGCGCCCGGATGTATATTGCATATACATTCCACCTTGTATATCCATGGGCCCCACCACATGCATCTCTGCCTCGCCACTGTAGCAAATGTATATTCGCACCTCCTTGTATATTTTGCTTTGCATATAACCTGATATACAAAGCAGGAATATTCTCAAGAATCTGTGAAAGATTCCCCTTTGTATAAGCACATTCTAGAGCCCGATATGCATTTAGAAATGTATCTAACTCATTTTTTCAAAAGGCGATAGAGATTATGCACCTACTAATGCACATTTTACCTGCATGTATATACAAACACCCTTGTATATACAAAGACACTTGCACCTGTACTGATTTCTTTTATTTTTTTCAACTGTAGAGGCCAAGAGTGTTGGAAATTTTTGGATTTTTTGGGAAGGTGCCTGCATATTTAAATGCTTAAAACCTAATTGTTTATGCAGGCACCACCAGAACCAACAATAAGTATTGGGGTCATATGAAGGTCGGTTTGATCCTTGATTCCCTTTCTGTCACCATTTGTCATTACTTGGGTTGTTCTTTATGATATTGACATCTCTCCTGAGACACATTAGCTATAGTCTTTTCTACTCCTTTGGTCATTCAAAGGTTTCCATCAGTATCATAGGTCTTCCGACCACTATCAATGGCAGCTTGGTCGTTTCTTAAAGTGCTTTCCAATGCCTCCTCATAAGACTTATATGGCAGTTTTTGGACATCTTCTCTCATGTCTTTGTTAAGGGCATGCAAGAAGAGATCACATAGTTCTCGATGATCCATGTTTAAAGCACTAGTTGAAGAATAGAGGACTTGCCTCCATCGAGTGACAAAATGTGCTACAGATTCATTTGGTTCTTGTTTCATTGTGAGGAATTCTTTGATCCCTATTTTGACAAGTTTGTTCATGTCGAATGCCATGAAAAACTCTCCAATGATTTGTCTGAACGAATGGATCAAAGCTTCTGGGAGACGATAATACCAATCCAGAGTGATACCTTCAAGTGTTTTAGGGAAGATCTTTGCCACAACCCCATCCCAAGGGAGGAGTTCTCTTATGGCCATGGTGTAGGCTTTAATGTGTGAATTCAGATCCCCTTCTCCTTTGAGCTTCAGAAGATCTGGTGGTGGTCGAGGTAGTTGTACATTCCTTATGTTTTGGTCTAGAGGCTCTTTCAAATATTCAAGATATGTTCCTAGAAAGGCACTTTGAGATTACAGGGTTGTTAGTAATAACCCTGTGGGTGGGTTTTGATAACTCGTTGTCAGATTCATTGGATTGTTCTAAATAGGCGGGTTCCCATTCAGGAAGGTGTCATTACTAGCATGTCATGAATAATAATTGAGGTAGGGGGATTTTGAGATGCCCCCTGGTCCTATTCATGGGACTTTTGTCTTCTTTCTAGAGTAGCTTGTTTTGCTTCTAGGATTCTGATTCTTTGCACTAGAGTTGCGATTAAATCTACAGGAGTCGTAGCTCTAGGGGTTTCTTCATTTCTAGGATATCCTATTCAAATATTTTCATAGTGAAGGGCTTCCTCATGTGCAGCATTTTCTTTTTGTTCTTCTTGTAAGGCAATCCTCAGTGCTTCTTGAGCATCTTTGGTCTCTTGTAGACATTTTTCCAACCTTTTAACCTCTTCATCAAGGTGGGTATTTGATGTACTTGTGGAAGGTTGTTCTGGTTGATGTATTTCTGACCTCACCCTTCTTGCTTTATGTGGCACATTTGGTATGGCCTGATTGTTCTCCCAAGCTAGGATGTTGAATGATAGAGAGCTCCTAGATTCTCTTTGATCTTGCTCATAGTCAGAATCCTCATAATCATAACAATTGGTGATTGGCGCGTCAAGATATGGTGACACATATCTATCAAATGAGGGAGTTTCTGGTTCCCTTGAGGGAATGTTCCCTTGGTTTAAGTCCAGTTCCATCATATTCGGGGGTGCCATAGACACCACAGAATAAATGGAACAGATGATGGCATAGACAATAGAAGTTGAAGCAGAAAAAGTAGCTATGAAGAATGGTGTGAAAATGTTGTGAAGTTTTTGTTAAGCTTGTTTTGAGATGTTTGAAATGGGAATGCAAATAGCATAATCACGAGGCTCTGCTCTTCATGTCATGTTCACCAAAATAAGTATGCTCAAAATCATGACTCCTGTTGCCTGGGGTTGTCGAGTTGGATTTTGGCACGTGCATGGACCCTTTCCCTCCTTGACATGGGGTGATCCACCACATTACTCTCACTCACATGGAATTTAGCAAATTGAGAGGAGGCGAGACAAGGTGGGGGTCTAGCTCGTTGGATAGCTAGACTTCGCGGAGAGGGGTCGACAAGTACTGTAGCCTTTGTTGTCGTGTGCTTTGTTGTATGTTTCATTTGATTGTTGTTGTAGTTGAGATAACCCTATGAACTAAAGGGTCACTAGTTTCTCTTCTCCTGTTTGGATTTGTAAGATTCCACCTCTATGTGGGTAAGTGATTGTTCTCATTGATGTCCTCTTGTCTTCGTATGCATTGTAAGAGGTCTTGTTGTATCTATCGTTGTTTGGTTTCTTCTAACAACAAAAGGAAAAATGGGTCTCCTTGTGGTAAGACAAATGTTTGTTGTTGAGGTCTTGGATGGATCTCATCACAGACAGCCATCACCCACTCTCCTCTACTCCTAAGCACATTCATGAATCAGAAGAGAGGAAGTCATGTGATTGCCTACCTTAACAAGACCTAGGGGTTTGACCTAGGGTTTGACTTGTGTTTTGACTTTGTTTTACCTTGTGATGAAATCAAGGGTTTGTTTGAGACCATTTGAACCGTGTTTACCTCGTGATGGAATTTGCAATGTTGTCTATTCTATTGTTTCTATACGCATGCAAACTAAATGATATGCAAAATGTTCTTTTTGGTATTTTTTAGAGTATTTTGGAAATAAAAGTGCTTCTAATCTATGAAAAGGAAATATGTATGCAATTGTATATGACTTTTCCAATGCAATGTTAACCTATATTTTTTATGTTTTCGATATTTTGAATGCAATTTAATCTAATACAAGGGAAAATTCTTCTTCTAATGAACTAGATCTAGAAATGAGAAAGCATTTAATCTAACATGCAAGATCTAACTATTAAGGAAAAAGTAATGTTTTATAGTTCCCAAGAGCAAATTTGATTCTCTAATTACTATGAATTGAAAGAAAACAATGAAGGAACCTAAGAGAAACAAAGATTTATTGACTCCACTACCCTCATCAATCCTTGTAATAGGCAACCTCAAATCCTTTTGTGGCAGCAGGTGATCCTCTTGACAACAAAATGACCCAAAGAAGCAAAAAGAAGCTTTGATGAACCTTGTATGAGCTTGATGAGAGCTTGGATTGAGCACAATGGCATAGAATGAAGCAATGTGATGCTACTTAGTTGAACAAATAAATCAAAAGGCACCTTCATCCTCTAAAAGCATTTGAATGCTAAGTTGGAGAGCAAAATTTGGCAAGAGTTGTGTGCACAATGAATTTGCCTCCCTTTGTGCTTGAGGGAGGGGGTATTTATAGGTTTTAAGGAAGGAATTGATTGGAGAGTTAACTCATTTGATTGATGAGTTAACAAGAATAGATTGGGGAGTTCACAAGGTTGATTACCCAGTGAACTCAGTTAATTGGAGACTAATGAAGCAAAGATAGCTTATCAGTGGAGAGGAAATGGAGGAGAGGGAATGCATGAGATTGATTGAAGAGTTAAATTGAGATCAAATAGAGCTAATTATACATGTGCGGGTGCATGAAATAGTTAACTCTATATTAGGGATCAAAAACTATGCAAACAGAGAGAAAAATGGGCAAAAATAGAGCAAAAATGAGAGAGAAACTCTAGTTTTTCTGCGGCTGCAAAAATGGCTGGGTCGCCCAGGGGAGATCCAAGCTGAACAGGGTCAGATGCAGAAAAATAGGCTAGGAGATGGTAGAAGAAAGGAAAAGGATAGGTTCTGCATCAAGAAACAGGTCAATCATGTGGAAGAATCCAAATCTCCACTTGCATCAGCAGGATCTCCCAAGGGAGATCTAGAAATAATAGGGGAAGATTTGGATTGGTTTGACAAAACTGAAAACTGATAGTGAGAGATGGACAAGGGGACTTCTCGAAGGCTTCTAGGAGGTGCACTAGAGGAAAAATAAAGGGGAGAGGTGAAAACTCACCTACAAGACTCTCACAAGGCTTAGGATCAAGGTTGAAAGCCAGAAAATGCAAGTCAACAAGTGTCAAAAAGCGTCGCAAATGGGGAGAGAAGGAAATCGACAAGGAAGAACAACACAAGACAAGAAAAGAGGACACGTCATCAAGAGACCTGCTGCTTAAAGGACATTATTTCATGCTTACATGTGCGTGACAAGGATTTGAATCATCATAGGCATCCTCGTGGAGGTAGTGCATGATTTTTTCTTACAAAAATAGTATGACTTGTACAAAGATATAAGGTGCCTACTTTCACACCTTTTGCTACTATTAAGGCACCTCTTGAAACCTTCCAATTTTTATCACTGAAAGTAACTATGCAACCTTCATCAGCTAGCTGCCCTGCTAAAATTAAATTCCTACTTAGCCTTGGAACATGCCTTACCTCTTGTAGTAGCCAATGATTCCCATTCTGCAACTTAATCTTAATTCTTCCCTTTCCAACAATCTGACAAGGTTTGTTATCTCCTAAATAAACCAGCCCAAAATCCCCTTGCACATAATCAAGAAAATAACTTCTATGGGGCGTATCATGAAATGAGGCCCCTGAATCTAAAACCCATGAATCATCAGCATTATCTAGGGAAAGAATCAAAGCATCATCTTCAGATTTATTACTTACCACATTTGCCTCCTTATTGCCTTCTTGTTTGTCTCCTTCTTTCTTCTTCCGAGACCAGCATTCTTTCTTTAGATGACCTAGTTTCCACAGTAAGTACAATCCTTCTATCTTGTGGATTGGGACTTCTTGTCCTTTGATTTTCCTCATGACTTCCCATGACCTCTAGAACCTTTTCCTCTCTCCTTTGATCTACCCCTTCTTTCTGCATTCAAACACTACCTGATGTGGACCCTCTTGAGCTTTTCCATCACATTTCCTCGCTAAGGATAACACCAACAACATCATCAAATTTCAAAGTATTTAACCAAAGACAGAGTTACTTACAACCATTACCAAGCTATTCTAGCTTTCTGGCAAAGAACATAAATTCAAGAGAGCCCTCACCTCTTCATCAAATTTCACTTTTACAGAAGTTAACTAACTAGTAATTGTATTAAACTCATTTAAATGATCTATTACAGATCGACCTTCAATTATTTTCAGTTTAAACAAATGCTTCATGAGAAATACCTTATTTGAGGCTGAGGGTTTTTCATATAATTTAGCCAAACCTTTCATCAATTCTTATGTTGTCTTTGCTTCTATTATATTGAACATCACAGATGGTGACAGGCACAACCTAATGGTTCCCAGTGCCTTTTTGTCTAGAAGATTCCAATCCTCATCAATCATTGCTGTTGATTTCTTAGCTATTCCTTCCAACGGCCTCCATAAATCCTTGTGATATAGATAATCCTCCATCTACATCTTCCATAACTGATAGTTCTGCCCATTGAATTTATCTACCTTCAATTTACCCTCATCTGCCATTGCTCCCACTTAATCGTGAGACTCCCACTCAACCGTGAGACCTTCCTATAGATGATAATTGAACACAACCCACTTTGATACCACTTGTTAGGATTTGCATGTAGAAGATATCAATTAAATGCAAATAAAGATTAAATAGAGGAATGGAAAATACGTAGAAATAACAACAATGAGAGACAATTTTTAACGTGGTTCACCCAAACTCAGGCTACATCCACCAATAGAGTCCAATATTATTATTCAGCAATCGAACCGATTACAACCAGCAATCCTTGCAACTCAATACCACTGCAAATGCTACAATACAATATCAAAGGAAACCCTAACCCTTAGCTGCTTTTATCAAGCCTTATGTCAGTTACAAAATAGGGTTTTCTTATGTCAGCCAATAGAAAAAAATAACTGTCGACGCCTTTATAAAATAATAAATAAATATTTAAGATTTTAGGGGCGCTGCCCCTCGACCCTGCCCTGTATCGCGATAGGGAGCCCACCAGGGGCGATGCCCCTTGACCCCATCTTGGGGGTGCTGCCCCCAAACCCCCATTAAAAAATTTGGGGGGAAACAGTGTCAATAAAAGTGGGGAAAATTTAACCTCCGAGTCTGATTAGGCTCCATATAACAACAATCTCCCACTTGGAGACTGATCAGACTCCACAACATATCAGCAACTACAACATCTAACAAAATTGCCATATCTTTTATCCTTTGATGGATGTTCATACCATGTTCCAAAGATCCCATTTTGGCATAGGCAAGGAGGATATTGGCTAAGGTTTTGGAACTTGGTTTTACACTTGCCAATTTTATTTGCTTGAAAGTTTATAAAGCCTTATCAAAAAAATCCATTTTTTGCATATCTTGCAATCATTGCATTCCATGAGATGGCATTTCATTGAGGCATCACGTCAAACAATTCATGTACCTTGTCTTTGCTTCCACACTTTGTATACATGTCTACTAGGGTAGTTGCAACTACATGATCTGACAAAATTCCAATATCCTTTATGCTTTGATGGATGTCCATACCATGTTCCAAAGATCCCATTTTGGCATATGAAGGGAGGATGTTGGCTAAGGTTGTGGAATTACGATTTACACCTCTCAATTACATTTTCTTGAAAGTTTCTAAAGCCTTATTAACAAATCCATTTTGTGCTATCTTGCAATTATTGGATTCCATGAAATGGCATCTCTTTGAGGTGTTATGTCAAATAGTTCATGTGCCTTGTCTATGCTTCCACACTTTGCATACATGTAGATACTAGGGTAGTTTTAACTACAATAAATTTGATAAAATTCCCATATCCTTTATGCCTTGATGGATGTCCATACCCTGTTCCAAAGTTCCTATTTTGGCATAGGAAGGGAGGATGTTGGCTAAGGTTGTGGAATTTGGATTTACACCTGCCAATTGCATTTGCTTGAAAGTTTCTAAAGCCTTATCAAAAAATTCATTTTTTTCATATCTTGTAATCATTGCATTCCATGAGATGACATTTCTTTGAGGCATCATGTAAAATAGTTCACGTGCCTTGTCTATGCTTCCACACTTTGCATACATGTCTCCGAGGGTAGTTGCAACTACAACATCTAACAAAATTTCCATATCTTTTATCCTTTGATGGATGTCCATACTGTGTTCCAAAGATCCTATTTTGGCATAGGCCAAGAGGATACTGGCTAAGGTTGTGTAATTTGGCTTGACACCTGCTAATTGTATTTGCTTGAAAGTTTATAAAGCCTTATCAAAAAAATCCATTTTTTGCATATCTTGCAATCATTGCATTTCATGAGATGGCATTTCATTGAGGCATCATGTCAAATAGTTCACATACCTTGTCTATGCTTCCACACTTTGCATACATGTCAACTAGGGCAGTTGCAACTACAAGATCTAACAAAATTCCCATATCATTTATACTTTGATGGAAGTCCATACCATGTTCCAAAGATCCCATTTTGGTATATGAAGGGAGAATGTTGGCTAAGGTTGTGTAATTTGGCTTTACACCTCTCAATTGTATTTACTTGAAATTTTCTAAAGCCTTATTAACAAATCCATTTTGTTCTATCTTGCAATTATTGGATTCCATGAGATGGCATCTCTTTGAGGTGTTCTATCAAACACTTCATGTGCCTTGTCTATGCTTCCCCTCTTTGCATACATGTCTACTAGGGTAATTTCAACTACAACAAATCTGATAAAATTCCTATATCCTTTATGCTTTGATGGATGTCCATACCCTATTCCAAAGTTCCTATTTTGGCACAGGCAAGGAGGATATTGGCTAAGGTTATGAAATTTGGATTTACACCCGCCAATTACATTCTCTTGAAACTTTCTAAAGCCTTATGAACTGTTGTGTGGTTACACAACACGCCCCATTTTGACTTGACAAAATAGGGACCCAACTTTTTGCTTGGCTTGTTTTATGTTTCCTGGCAGTTTGGTAAAAGTAGGTCATGTAGGATCATCATGCATGAAGAGGCTGGGTAAATCATCATCATGAGGTCAGTTTGTCAAATTTCATATTTCATTCCAGTAACTTCATATTTAGGAAGAGTATCAATTTTCATGCAGGTTTGCCTTTTACATCACCTTGATATTCGTCAGGATGTGAAAGTTATGAATGGTTAAAATCTTGGACAAACCTGATATTCTCAAGGGGAGGATCATATTTCTTACAATCAGTCATATTACAGAAGATCATCCTGATCCAATTTGTCCCGTGATAAATCATGTGGTCCAAATATCCAGACGTCAATTTTAGGTGATAGTGACCTTTACCCATCAGCGGCCTTATGTTTCCAGCGAGGATCATATTTCTCAATGTAACCTGATATTTCCAAATATCCTCCTACTGTGAAATATCCCCCTAAGCCATTATCCTGATGACATCATTTGAGTCTGATAAACAAAGAAGCAAATATGACGATGACGTAATCATCATTTTACCTCTCAGGGGATATTTCCTAAATATGATCCTGCTCACATAACATGATGATGACGTCATCATGCCATAGCGATATAGTTAGCCAATATCTCGATGACATCATCCTGATATCCCAAGAGAGAGAAACGTAATGTTTGTCCGGTCATCATCATTTTTGTAACATCACCCGATATATTGAAACATCCTCCTGATGCATGGAGCGCAACCTAAGGGTGCGTTCATCACCTGATCTAGTTGAAGATAGTTTTTCCTCTCGAGGAGGATGATCACATTGCACTCGGGGTGATATTTGAGAATATCACCTGATATCCAAAACATCATATTTTCGAATATATCCTATCATATGGATATCACCCTACTCCTGTTGCCACCATTGACATTTAATGCGCACAGAGGTGGTAGGTATTTCCCGCCGACCACAAAACCTAATGAAACACTTGGCAAAATTTAGAGTTTCCGTGAAGAATCAATGATCAAAATATAATTCATCTGGGTTTGCCCTAATTTCACCCTAATTACAAGGTAACAAAGTAAATTCATCATCATTTTCACAATTACCTTGCGATAAAATCATTTTTACAAAGCACTAGCTTCCAAACCCTCATACAGGCAATACTTGTACGAACGGAGCTTACACGTAGGAAGAAGCACGGGATTATCATCAGAATTGTGAGCATTTTCAAAAAACCATTGGTATAAGAGGATCTGCATAACCAGGTAAGTAATTGAAACCCTCATCCTGTTGCTTTTGCATAATCAGGTATGATGTTGCAGGTTCTAGTTTATGCATCCCATGATAATCAAACGTTGAATAAATACAATATGCATGATATTAGTAGAGATAAATTGTCATCTACATGCATGTGAGTACCCCCTTGTAAGACAAATTGTGTTAATTGTAGATATCCATGGCTGACAAGAGGTTAGCTAAGTGTGAGGCTGAATTCAGCAAGCCCATGTTTGCATCTCTTAAAGGAATCTTGTTCAAATATGGCACCATAACAGATACACACCAAGGAAGTACCAATTTGGAGGCCTGGTCTGCCAAAGTACATGATGAAAAGAATAGAAGCACCTTGCTAGATGCAGTGTTCGTGTCTGGAATGTGGAATGCGGCTGGTTTTCTGTACTCCATGGAGTCTCCAGAGATGGTCATAGAATGTGCCCGGAATTACAATCCAGAAACAAGGTAGGTGGTGAAGCATGGAAGAATATATGCAGACCTATCCATTACGGGTCTTTCTAAGACATTTGGACTGCCATTGGGCAGAAAAGTTAACAGTGTGGATCTGAAGAAATTAGAAACTGAATATGAAAATAATAAGAAGACGGCCAGGAAGAACATGTATCAATGGAGGGCCAAGAATAGCACATATCTTGCAGTGGCCAAGCTTCCTGTGCACTTGTATAAATATGATTTTGATGAAGAATATCAGTACATGATTGCATTTCTTAGAAGAGTGACAAGCCAGCCTGATGCTGGTAGTTTTAAAGACTGGATGTACGGTGTAATCATGATGTACATATATGCAGACATCAAGCCACTTGGGGCCAGTTGATAAGTGATGCTCTACATGAGCAGCTGATGAACCTGGGAGGTTCAAATTGTTCCTTTTATATGACATCATATATTGTCTACTCCTATGTTTATAAAGGCACATTTGATGCATTAGTTACAGATGGAAAGCTTACAGGCACTCTCAATGTTGTGCACATATGGGATCATCATCCCCAGTTGCAGAAAGATAACTACCTCCATGATTACAAATTGGTAAATGATGCATTCTCTATGCATCTGGTCAAGATAATGGAGGAAGACAGGACAAAAAGATTGAGCATGGAAGCTCAAGAAATAATCTACAGGCATGGAGCCTGGTACATTCAATTTGCCACATATTCCTATATGAGGATTGAGGGTTTTGAAGGACATCCCCTCATGCTACCAAGATACCCCACTGATGCAGTAATATTAATGGAATTAATAAGGCAGAGCTCCACAATGCTGAAGATGTATAAGGATGCTCAGAAAATGCCACCAATCTTGTTTCTAGTAACCATTGGCTGGTACATGTACCCAGATTCAGATAGTATTAAGAAAGTGATGGTCAGTTTGAAGAAAATGCAGTTGCAACCATTCCCACTGATAAGGCCATATGATCCTTATGGTAGGATACAAAAAATAATAGGGAAGCCTATTCATCAGAGGCACTTGGAGGACTTCTGGACAGATTGTGAGGATGAAGCAGAACCCAGAAGAAGAAGATACCAAAGGTTGACACTGAATCAAATCAAAACCTTTGATTGCATCCCCATTCCCTCACAGTTGAAAAAGGATGATGGCAGGATAATTGCAGATGAATATGAAGAAAAGAAAATATATAATGACACAATATCTGCACCTGACCTAACTATATAGGAAGATATATCCTTGGATCCTTTCATTGCCAGAACCATACAGCTAACCCAAGCTTGGGTTGATGAACAAATTGAGGCATTGAAGAAGAAGGGTGTTGCCATCACTGTGGATAATAAAAAGAAAGGACAGGATGTTCCTGATGAGGAGTGCGATGACTTTATAAATGAAAAAAGGAAATCAAAAGGAGAGAGGCTGGCTCCACAATAACAACAAAGTAAAAGACCCCGTAAAAGTAAGAAAATTGATAATGAACCCAAGGGGATGATTATTGAAAGGGCAGTGTTCCCAGTTGAGGATCCAGCAGGATCAAGATCAGGATCAGCATCAGCATCATCGCCAAAGGCGGATAAATAAAAGTCTAAAAGAGTTCGGATAGTAGAGGTAGGAGTTACTGAGACCCAAGAAGAGGGTCAATCCTCACGACAACCAATGGAAGAGGATATCCCCATGGAGGAAGAGCCTGAGGAAGAAGAGGCCCCTTTGCTATTCAAAAGAAAGAGAAGAGCCCCACTGGTGGTGGTAGCTACCACACCTAAGAAACCAAGAACCTCCATGAGGGGTGAGATAAAGCAATCCCCTATAATGTTGAGAGGGGCAGGTAGTCAAGTTTTTCACAAGGAATTTTAGCATAATGTTCTACTTCCTACCATTGTGAAGTTCAAGACTGAAAAAGTGGAAGAGCAGATGAAAAAAACCTCTCAAGGAGGTCATATCTCACTGGAAGAAACAGTTGATTTATCCGATGATGAGGTAGTGGAGCATGTAGCTTCACAGAAGATGGAAACCCTTGCTGCAGGTATGCACATAACTCCTCATGGGACTCCATCAGTTCAAACAATATTGGAGGAGGTGAAGCAAGTGGAAGCTGAAAAAGAAAAGAGTCTAGAGAGGATAGCCCAAGAAATGGGGCTAGATACTTTAATTTCACAAGTGACAAGTCCCGCAGTAGTGGATTTGACATATACACAGGATGTAAGACCTGAACATCTAGCAGGCACACCTAATGATAAAGAACATATAGAAGAAGTGAAGATGGCAGAAGCAGAAGGCCATGCTTCAGAGATGAGCCAACCAAGCCCATAGGATACATCAGCAAAGCCCATTCTAATAGAAGTTTAGGAAAAGGGAGCTGATGAGAAGGATGTAATAGAAGATCATGCTCCTGAAGCTCAGGAAGTAAGTAGTGCAGGTGCGGAACAAATAATGGTTTCAGAACAAATGCCAGCACCTAAGGAGGATTCCACAATATCCACTGTCATGAATGTACATAACAGGAAGAAAAGTCAAAAGTCGATGAGGTAATTACAGAGAAGGATCAAGATCATCATGATCATCGTACAGATGCAGCACAAGATCCTCCACCTCCGGATGATGCTCCTCTAGAAAAAGAAATTCCTCAGCAGGAGGATGTACCACAGGATCAACCTCAGGGTGAACATCATGATGATGCTGAGGAACATGATCAGGTGCCTCCATGGTTGGAAAAGGAAGTTAACCTAGAGGTAGATTTTCAGATACAAGAATTTGATGTATCTACCTTGTTTTCTAAAAATATAATGAAACCAAAGAGGAAGGCCAGAATGACTTCAGCATTAAAAGAGATCCAACAACTGGAAGAAGGACTACACAGATTGCAATCCCTACTGTTGATAAAGAGAAAGGTAAAATTGCTCTAGAAGAATTCCAGATTAATACAGTTGACGTGGGGTTTGCAAATGAAGACCAGGAGGGTCAAGAAGATAAAGATATTATAGATTCTTTGATTCAGAAGGTTAAGAAGGAAAAAGAGAAAAATAAGCAACACAAAGAGCACATTGCTCAGTTGCATGCATATATAAGCAGGTTAACCAATCCTGAAGATAGTTCCACAGATCATGCAGTCCCATTGAATGCTATTTCCCAAGAGGAGGTGAATAAATTGGATCTCATGAAACATGAGTCCTCCATATTGAGAAAGTGGATGTATTCCACATTTGATACAGCAAAGGAAATGGTAAAGGCCTCTCTGAAGAGGTGGAGTTCTCTCAGTGACTCCAAGAAAAAGGTCGATAAGCTGCAAGTGGATACAGGTAAAAGGTCCTTCCAATTTGAGAAGACATTAGATATCCTGGGAGAAATAAGGAGGATAAATCCTCAACTGCTCATTAGCAAATAGGTTGTAAATAATAACAATGCACTATTGATAGACATATGGTATAGGGACATTCAATTTGAATGTGATGTCCTCAAAAGATGCAACAATAAGCTGAGGGAGATCAGCATAAAGTTATTGCACATGATGTCTTTTGAGGCGGAAATTTTGGAAGTTTTGGAAGGAGATGTGGAAGGAAAGGTAGAGAATCAAGACGAAGAGTTTGCAATCCAAGCTCTACATAAGAACTTCCAATTTGTTGTTGATGATCCATTAGGCTAGATGACAGAAGAACTCATGGATAAGCTGGTCAGGACCAAGGTGAAAATGGAAAATTATAATGAGACACTAAACAACAGGAAGAATAAACTGGATAGCATCAGAAACAAATATCAGGCACATAAACACGCCATCATCAAAGCAAAGACCCAGGATGGCTGAGAAATAGATAGAATTGTGTAGTTGTATAAAAATGCAAGCGTCACCATGCAGCCTCATATACAAGGTCGTCATCATCAGGATGATGAAGAGACAGAAAGTGATGCAACTGACGATGGAGCGCATGAGTCTGATGAAGTAGATAAAGATGCAGCATAAAGTAAATATCAGCATCTGATACTTAGTGAATATAAGTATTTCAAATAGTTGCTAGTTGGCAACTTGTGCCATTTTGATAGAGTTGACTTAATCAAAGAGATTTTGACAGTAGATATTCATAGAGAAATCAAGATCGTAGATCTTTTGTAACAAACTCCTCACCTTGTTCTATAAAAGGTGCTGGAATGCCTCATTTTAAACATTCAAAACTTAATTGAAATCCGTCTAGTGAAATATTCAGGGCTCATTTCAAAGCTTTTTGTATACATCTATATCTTTGCATACTTAATGAATGAGAAGACTTGTTTGATTACAATCCATAGTAAATTTTGAGTAATCAATGTGTGAATTCTGGATATATGTTGTGATTTGCTGCATCCCTTGGAGTGCATATCTACCTGCATATGTTGTTTTCATACAATTCCTTTGAAGTTAGCATCAACTGTATCTAGCTATGGAATGTCCTAGTGAACATATGGTTTGGTTTTCTTCTCTTCATGACTATATCTGATGTACATGTGGTCCAATAGCTGAAGGTTCAACTTTAATTTGAAGCATTTCTTTCAATTTCATTTAAATTTTAGAGCATTTCACCATCATAATTGCAAATAATTAATAATCTAAAGCAAACGATGCAAATATGTGGACATCTCGTAGATAATTGAAAATATTTAGCATATTTGAAGCTAAAGCATGTATAATTGGTAAATATCATGCAAATATTTGAGTATAACTGTATCATTTGATCAAACAACTGTGTAAGATGACCTCTCTATGAAGAATCTTTGTAGAAATAATGTCATGATGATGAACTTTACTTAAGGCCCTAAAATGGAAACAACAACGCACGTCAACCTCTGAGTAACATTAGATGATTAAGACCTAATCACCGGAGACTTGGGATCATGAATTCTCTGAATTCATCATATCTTTCAAGATGAATAAAGGTTAATGTGTACTTTTATTCTATGCTTGTTTATGACTAACATCATGAACAACATAAATTAGCGCTAGAAAGAGGGCCAACTGGAAAGAACACCATTGCTTGGATCATCATCATCATTATTTTAAGGTTTGATGATGATGAGAATAAGGTAACTCCAAATGCATCTGTGAATTCCAAAATATTGCTCAAATATTTATTGTAGCAAGCTTGTACATGCTCATTCTGTGTAAAGATTTCCAGATCAAACATAAATATTGCAAGCTTTACAGTAGATCATCATCAATTCATAAATATCGGCCAATGTTAAGTGAATCTGTTCAAGCTTTGAAGAGTTTTGCCTTAGAAACTTGATATCTCATGGTAAGAGTCATCATTCCCCAAAATCACCTCATATTTGTACTCTCTTTACAAATATTTCATAAATATCCAGTCAGATCAGTCATTTGACCACAAATATCACCTCAACTGGTGAAATTCAATCAATATTTACAATCATCTAGCCAGTTTCCCTCCAAATTTGAGAAATCCTAGCTCACAGGATAAATACCACATCAAGATCTACCGGACCTTTTGAGAGCTACCTGTTAGAGGCTTTAGACCTAGGACTATTGATATCCATCACACTCCTAGTTCCAGTGCATCAGGAACATCACCACGACGTCCTCCTGTGACTCCTATTGGTTTCAATATACCTATAGGATCTCCTCAGGGTGTACCTTTAGTCCAACCTCAGCCGGTTGTACCACAGGCTCAACCTCCTCCTGTTACAATGTCTTTCTTTGTAGCAGAGTCCCCTTTGACCTTTAATACATATCATGAGTTGCCAAAGAATCTGGATAAACTTTGTCCAAAATATCATCCTTATCAGGATGTTGATGATCATATCAGGACCTTTAAGGAAGCTTGTTGTAGAGCCAGAATAGAGCATCAAGATGTTGTATGCAGATTATTTCCTTTTTCCCTAGGGGAAGAGGCTTATAATTGGTTTATTAGTCTTGGTCAAGGTTCTGGTGGTTCATGGGCTATCCTAGAGAAAGCTTTTACTGATAGGTTCTGTTAGTGCCTGAATTGACTGACAGTTTTTGAGCAATTTTCGTGCAGGCACTTTCCCTAAGTATCCAAAAAATGTTCTAAGTGTTGGACCTCCTCAGCATTTTTCAGCTGCAGCATCATATTTTCCTGAGGAGGAGGTCATCATCATCATGTTTTCTTCGATGGTGGTCAGCATCATCATGTTCTCTGTCGACCGGTTTCTCATCAGGATCATCATATTTCAATATCGGGTGATGTCTGGATATCATCCTGATCCTGCTGATGAGCTACAGTGTGCCCTGATTTGCTTGCGGGGGTGATTTTTCAAGTATCCGGTGATCTTCCAATTATCACCTTGCCCTTTTATGATGATGATGTCACCCCGATCTTCTGAAGGGGTTATTCTCTGAGTTGTTCGACCTGACTTGTTTTTTCTTAAGGGTCGTCATCATCATCATCATATTTCCAGTTATCGCCGTGTTGCTTGCGAGGGTCATCATATTTTCTGCCTGCATGATATTTCACCGGGGTGATATTTTTATCATCGGGTGATCTTGGTTATGATCATCCTGATGATGTTGTTGAAGAGTTCTAAGTATGACCCGATATTCACTGGGGTCATCATATTTTGAACGTCAGGATGATCTTAGTCAATATCATCTTGATGTTGTTGTATCACTTCATGTTCGTTGTTTTATCATCCTGATGATGCTGACATCATTCTTATGTCGGGGTGATATCTATTTCTCTGCCTATCTGCATCATGATATTTCCGAAGGAGGGGGTGATATTTTCATTTTTGAATATCACCCGGATGTATGTTTGTTCCAGCGTCATGATGATGCTGATATCAGGGAGATATCCGCCTGTCGGCTTCGTGCATTATCTAGTGGGGGTGATCTTTTCAAATAACTGGCGTATTCATCTATCACCCCGATCTTATAGTGGAGCTACAGTGCAGCATGATATTTGTGCATCAGGATGATATTTCCAAATATCCAGTTATCTTCCGAATATCATCCTGATGTCGATATGATGATGACGTCATCAAGGTCCGGGGGGGTCATATTTCTAACACTGATCATCTTGTGGAGATCCCCCGATATTTGCAAACATGATGATGACGTCATCCGGATATGAGGAGGTGCGCAGTAGGCAGATATGATGATGACGTCAGCAGGATATGATGATGACGTCATCAGGATGTTCATCGGCCAGACTTTTGGTATAGGCTCAGCAGGAGGATGTTCCTCCGATGGATCAGGTTGTGCCGATGAAGGTGATTATCATGCAGGTTATATTGCGATATGATGCTGACGTCAGGGTGATATTTCAAGCGACGGGATATCATGCTGTTGGAGGATGATGATGAAGTCTTATACTAGTGTCGTCAAGAGCAAAAGCACCGACATTATATATGCTCGTGGCCTAGTATATAAAGTGTTGAAAAGGTCGCCGCGGGGTGCATGTGGGATAATTGATATCCTGCATATTTTCAAATATCATGACGATGAATCTTGGCGGGAAATGGTTGCGATGCAGAATTGACGTTTTCCCGAGGCCGCGGGTTGGTGCGCCATTAATGGCGAAGGTTGCAGAGGTATGGGCGGATCTGGTACCCAATTGAAGGTGTACATCAACGGACAGTGGCGCAGGGCTCGAGGTTTCTTCCTGTCTCCTCCCCTACCTGCTGCATTCATGTTTGGGCGCCAATCTGGTAGTGCGTTGAGCGCCATTTTTCTGATACTATGTATCTGGCGGGTTTTTTGGTCAACCATGTAATTAATTGCTGTGGTACACTACCTGGCTGTTATAAGCAGGAAGTGTTACTCATTTTTGTTTGTTGAAAGTTGAAGATTTTTGGCTCTGTAATTCAAAACAAGCTGATCTGGTTGCTCTGTACAGCTTAACCTGTGAGTTTATGTATCTCTTGTCGTATGTTTTTGGCATGAACCCACTGATTTCATGATTAATCTTATATGAGAAATGCTATCTTAGCATGTGTTTTGTTAATTCTGTCTCCAGTATTGCATGTATTCTTCTTCTGAATCTGGATATTTGGGTAATGTTTAGATTCTAGAGCATAGAATTCCTATGTTGAATGTCTGATCTTTTAACTTCTGCTCAAGGGGTAGATTAAACTATTTTCAGGTTGAACATTAGGAAGGGTATACTGCAGTAGGGATGCCATAAGTAGAGATAACTTAACACTCTGTATTGGGAGATATCTGTAAGGCAGATATCACATATATCCCCCTGAAATCCAGTTTTAGCTGTTCATGTTGATCATTCACAGGTGTATGTCTACTGACTCCAGGCCCTGGATAGGCACCAATCATGCTTTGTTTTTGTGTTATAACCATGTCCAGCTTTACATCCAAACTTAAAATCCAAATCAAAATCTAAAACAAACATTAGGACATTAGAATTAGTTTTAGGATCCTCAATCCTCTGTCTACAACTGCAAATAGGCCCAAAGCTAGCCCCTTTGCTCTTATCTTTCAGTTTTGGTCTACTTATAGGAGGACTTATCTGCTTTCTGTCAGCATCCCAGCCTTTGTATGCATATCCTCATGGATGTTGAGTAGGGAATACCCCCCTAGGTTTTGCAGAGCCTGAAGAAGAAGAGGAGATAAAATATAGAGTCTATCTCCTACACTGTTGGCCCCTGGCCCAGAGATCCTGTTGATCATTGATGGCTACCTTGTAGGGAAATCTGGGAATAAGCATCCAGTCTGGGAAAAAACCAACAGAAATTGGCGACTCTGCTGGGGAGAAAATTGATGAAAAAGTGTTATATCTTGTGGCCCATCTGAGTCACCAACAAAATGATGCTCTGCTGGTGGAATGAACCTGGAAAAGTAGCTTTCAGCTATTGAAAATTTTGTCCTCTCTGGAGAGGTGGCGACTCTGCAAAAAAGATCTGAATGCACATGAAAGATGGATGTATGTGATGTGACAAAAATGTGTTGTTCATTTTTCTGCATCTGTATGAGAAAAGGTACCTTGTTCCTTCCCCTTTATATTTGTTGTTTTGCTGCATAAGTTAGATGCCAGGGGAAGCCTTAGGTCTTAGGCAGACAGAGGATGTCTAAGAGTAAGATTTTTATGAATCCAAGTATGTATTATCCCATACTCAATCAGGAAGGGAATAATAAAGGAATAGAAGAGATAAGAAATAGGTTGATATTCTTAGAGGCTGAGCAGGCCCAGTTAAAAAGCAGTAACCCTGTTGTGTCTGCCAGTCAGAAAGCTAAACCTCCTGTCAACCCTTTTGATCCTTTGTATGACCAACTGGATTTGTCATGGGTGGATTATAAAGTAGAAACTATGCCTGCTAGGATATATTGTCAGATGCCTAGGTTTAGTGGTCACAATGTATGTGATGGGAATGCACATATCCAAATTTTTCACAGTTTTATGGGAAAATATTCATTCAGAGATGAGGATATGTGGATGAGGTTTTTTGTTAGGTCCTTTGATGCAAAAGCAAAAGACTGGTATTTGAGCTTTCCAAAGAAATCCTTTGCCTGTTGGGATGAGCTTGCTGACTGTTTCAAGGAAGAATTTGCAAAAGAACCGGCTGACCTTGTTGCAGAATTGATGAGAATCAGAAAACAAGATGAAGAGCCATGTGTTGATTTTAGTCATAGGTTTGCAATAGCCCTTTCACAGATCCCAGAAGTCTTCAGACCTGATATTTCAGCCTATGTTGGCATATTCTTTGAAGCTTTTGAGAAGGGCTTTAGTGCAATACTGAGGGATTTCAAGGTGACAAGTATGCAGATGGCATACAGGTTCATAGAAAAGATAGAAAAAATCAGAAATGTGTACCTGCTGAAACCCCTGTCCCCAGGCCTTGGTGTGAGAAATGGTTATGAAGCTGCAAATGACCAAATGATTATGGCATCATGTGCAGATAAAAATGAAAATAAAAGCATAGAGGTTGAGACTGCTGTGTTTGAACATAATGCTAACAATACTGCTCAACTGGATTGTTCACTAGTTGAGGATGCCAGTGAAAGGACTAATGAGGATTCCCATTGCAATGATGAGGCAGCTGACCATGAAAACAATAACAAGGTTGTGGACAGCAATGAGCAATTTTTGGAATGGACTTGTGGAGACAATTGTGAGTATTGTACTCAAGACAGAGAAGACATAAGCAAACAGAGAAGCAGTCCTATGTGTGACCCATTGCCTACCTTTCAAACACATGGAGATCATGAAGAGCAGTCAGAAATTGAAATAAGTGCTAGTTCAGAGCATGATTGTTTTTCGTTTGATGGTTGTTTTGCTTATGACACACAGGCTGATACTCCTCCACAGAGTGAATCCATTGGTGATGAAGATGTGTGCTCTGCTGCCCATGAACAAATGGCATGCTATGATGAAACTGATGCACCTGGGTCACCCATTTATGACACATATGGTGATGAGGATCTGTCTGAATATGGTGAGGATCTAGGCTTTATTTTTGACTTGGATTCTGTTTCTCATCCTGATGAAAGAGGAAACAACATACATCAGGTAAGTGACTGTGAAAATGTGCCTGATTTGGAAGAGATGCCAGAGCCTGATCTTTTCCAGCTTGCTGCTGATTGTTGTGTACATGATGTGCACAATTGTGATTTTGAAAGCTTTTCTTTTGATGTGCCAGCATATAATACAATGAGCCCTGATCTTCCTAGTTGTGTGGTGGACTCTGAGTGTTTCCTATTTGCAGTCCAGCTAGGAGATCATGTTGCAATGCATGATGATGATATAGATGATAAATGCTGTATGCCATATGAGTATGCATTGCTTGATACATTCTACACCCACATGTCACATGACGCTGAAGGTTATCTGCACAGGTTTGACAATGACAAGCCAAATCAAAGGGTTGAGTGTGCAGATGACAAGGTTTGTTTGTGGGTGGATCTCTGTAGTATCTCCAAGCTTGACCCAGTGCATGCAGATGAAAACAAGATATTTGACAAAGGGAGATACATGTTTTTCTTTTCTTGGTGGCCTTAGGCCATCAAGTGTGTTTGGTGATGTAGGTCGGTGCAGTATTTGACTCTGTGCCCAATGGATAAGGGACTGGTCTGCATCCCAGAGATCTGGGGTTCTCGCTGCAGTCTTGCACCTGCACGTCCCCAGACAGAGCCAGTGTTAGTGCCTGAATTGACTGACAGTTTTTGAGCAATTTTCGTGCAGGCACTTTCCCTAAGTATCCAAAAAATGTTCTAAGTGTTGGACCTCCTCAGCATTTTTCAGCTGCAGCATCATATTTTCCTGAGGAGGAGGTCATCATCATCATGTTTTCTTCGATGGTGGTCAGCATCATCATGTTCTCTGTCGACCGGTTTCTCATCAGGATCATCATATTTCAATATCGGGTGATGTCTGGATATCATCCTGATCCTGCTGATGAGCTATAGTGTGCCCTGATTTGCTTGCGGGGGTGATTTTTCAAGTATCCGGTGATCTTCCAATTATCACCTTGCCCTTTTATGATGATGATGTCACCCCGATCTTCTAAAGGGGTTATTCTCTGAGTTGTTCGACCTGACTTGTTTTTTCTTAAGGGTCGTCATCATCATCATCATATTTCCAGTTATCGCCGTGTTGCTTGCGAGGGTCATCATATTTTCTGCCTGCATGATATTTCACCGGGGTGATATTTTTATCATCGGGTGATCTTGGTTATGATCATCCTGATGATGTTGTTGAAGAGTTCTAAGTATGACCCGATATTCACTGGGGTCATCATATTTTGAACGTCAGGATGATCTTAGTCAATATCATCCTGATGTTGTTGTATCACTTCATGTTCGTTGTTTTATCATCCTGATGATGCTGACGTCATTCTTATGTCGGGGTGATATCTATTTCTCTGCCTATCTGCATCATGATATTTCCGAAGGAGGGGGTGATATTTTCATTTTTGAATATCACCCGGATGTATGTTTGTTCCAGCGTCATGATGATGCTGATATCAGGGAGATATCCACCTGTCGGCTTCGTGCATTATCTAGTGGGGGTGATCTTTGCAAATATCTGGCGTATTCATCTATCACCCCGATCTTATAGTGGAGCTACAGTGCAGCATGATATTTGTGCATCAGGATGATATTTCCAAATATCCAGTTATCTTCCGAATATCATCCTGATGTCGATATGATGATGACGTCATCAATGTCCGGGGGGGTCATATTTCTAACACTGATCATCTTGTGGAGATCCCCCGATATTTGCAAACATGATGATGACGTCATCCGGATATGAGGAGGTGCGCAGTAGGCAGATATGATGATGACGTCAGCAGGATATGATGATGACGTCATCAGGATGTTCATCAGCCAGACTTTTGGTATAGGCTCAGCAGGAGGATGTTCCTCCGATGGATCAGGTTGTGCCGATGAAGGTGATTATCATGCAGGTTATATTGCGATATGATGCTGACGTCAGGGTGATATTTCAAGCGACGGGATATCATGATGTTGGAGGATGATGATGAAGTCTTATACTAGTGTCGTCAGGAGCAAAAGCACCGACATTATATATGCTCGTGGCCTAGTATATAAAGTGTTGAAAAGGTCGCCGTGGGGTGCATGTGGGATAATTGATATCCTGCATATTTTCAAATATCATGACGATGAATCTTGGTGGGAAATGGTTGCGATGCAGAATTGACGTTTTCCCGAGGCCGCGGGTTGGTGCGCCATTAATGGCAAAGGTTGCAGAGGTATGGGCGGATCTGGTACCCAATTGAAGGTGTACATCGACGGAGATAAAATATAGAGTCTATCTCCTACACTGTTGGCCCCTGGCCCAGAGATCCTGTTGATCATTGATGGCTACCTTGTAGGGAAATCTGGGAATAAGCATCCAGTCTGGGAAAAAACCAACAGAAATTGGCGACTCTGCTGGGGAGAAAATTGATGAAAAAGTGTTATATCTTGTGGCCCATCTGAGTCACCAACAAAATGATGCTCTGCTGGTGGAATGAACCTGGAAAAGTAGCTTTCAGCTATTGAAAATTTTGTCCTCTCTGGAGAGGTGGCGACTCTGCAAAAAAGATCTGAATGCACATGAAAGATGGATGTATGTGATGTGACAAAAATGTGTTGTTCATTTTTCTGCATCTGTATGAGAAAAGGTACCTTGTTCCTTCCCCTTTATATTTGCTGTTTTGCTGCCTAAAGAAGAAGAAGAGGAGATAAAATATAGAGTCTATCTCCTACACTGTTGGCCCCTGGCCCAGAGATCCTGTTGATCATTGATGGCTACCTTGTAGGGAAATCTGGGAATAAGCATCCAGTCTGGGAAAAAACTAACAGGTTCAAGGTACCAATTGATCCTTCAATGAACTATCACCTATTTGCCACAATCAAGAGGTTTGAAGGAGAACCTATTGCCAACATCAATGCTAGGTTCCAAAAAATGCTATCTAAGTTAGTTGCTCCATATGTAGTGATAGATGTTGCTGCTAGGAGTATCTATTATTCAGCTCTGGATCCATTGACTTCCATGTTCATCAGGAGAACACATCCTGAAATCACTACCTTGACAGGATCTTTTCAATAGGCTATCAAAGTGAATCAGCAGCTAGTCCCAGCTCCAACACCAAACATAGCATTTCCTACATTGCCTGACATGTATCCAACTTATCCTCCACAATACCCTGCATCATATCTGGTACAACAGCATCCTAATGGAGCAATGGTACCCCTAGCAGTCATGCCTACACCCTTGCAAGTACCTCCATTAAGTATCATGCCACCTCCTAATGGGAATGGCCATATGTCACAATATCCTGTACAAACTCAGACACCTCAGGGTTCTAACTTATCCAACAATAGCCATGGATCCTCTTTCTTCAAGCCTCAAATTAAAAATGTAGTAGCCAAAGCTCAAGAAGAGGAGGAAATCAAAGAAATCGCCGCTCAGCTAAGAAAACTCACTACAGAAGTGACACATTTGAGAAACCAAAACTCTTATTCCTAGCCTAACCAAAATAGAGGTTATAACAATGACAGACCAAATTATCTTGACAGAGGGTACAATAACGGTAATTTCAATAATAGTGGTGGAAATAACAATAATCCTTAGAGACAGCCTAGAGTATGGAACTCCAGGCCAAATAATGGCTCACTACCATCTCCTTTAGACAATTAGTCACCGGGTGAAGCCAAACAGACTACTAGAGTCAATCTTGCTGAGGCAGCTCTCACTAACTGGTGCAGGATCCACAATACAAATGCTCATGCAGAGCTAGATTGTCCACAATTCAGAATTGCTGCTAGCATTTTCCAGACATAGGTATCTAATACTACAGGAAATCCACCTCAAGTGGAAGGAAATGAAATCATCCCTTGTGGATATGACTCTGCATTTGTATTAGAGAGCTACACTGATCATCGTCATCAGTAGATTGTGTCCTCCCACCATCATTTTTCACAAGCATGTGAAGAATCCGCCATGGCTTTTGAGTCAAATTATGTCTTCCCCTTTGAGGATGCGAATGAGCCTTCCACTGAACATGAGGAGGTACATGCATACCAACAGCAATATCCTGGTAAGCATAACTATAATTTGAGAAGTATCTCTAACAAACCTACCGGTCCACTGACATCATCTCTACCTCCAAACAATTTCAACACACCTTCTGATCCCAAGGCAAGTAACAACCCGGGATTTCCCAAGGTGAATGCCCAATATCTGTCACCTCAAAATATAGCATCAAAGGCTATTAGCTTACCTCATGAGTTTGATAAACTTGTCACATACTTGGCTGATGAGATGAAGAAGGTAAAAATCAGCCTGTCTCTGTCATAATTATTGAAAACTCCTGTAATTAAGAAGGCTTTCATGAAATCACTGGATGATCTTGCTCCTAAAGATGATATTCATCCTCTAGGTCAGTCTAGTAGTAAAGATCATGCTGCTAGAGATAACACTATCAAACATAAAGTGCTAGCCACTGTCCAAGCTGCAGAGACCTCACATATGACATTATACCAAGATAAGAGTGAGTCACCACCTTTCCTCCTTACCATAAGGATGTTTAGCAAGAATTTACACAATTGTTTGGTAGATTTAGGTGCATCTACCAATGTGATGCCCTTGTCTATATGCAATGCTTTAGGACTGCATCCTACTAAATCCTTAAAGAAGGTGACACAACTAGATAAAATGGAAGTGAGTGTAATAGGAGAATTGACTCATATACACATGCAGTTAGCATCTGATCCCAGAATTCAATATTACATTGATATCCAGGTAGTTGACATACCTGATACATATGGGATGCTACTTAGCAGAGACTGGTCAAAAACTTTGAATGGATATATGTCTACTGACTTCAGTCACATGTGGTTGCCTTGGAAAGGTATACCTAACTAGATAAGAATAGATGCCAAGCCTAGAATGAAACACATGATCACTGAATACAACAAAACAAATGAGATCGTGTATGTAAATGTTGAACCTGGAGTTTATGCCATTAGACCACAAACTGTCAGGATAGAAGAGATCCTGATGCTAGATTTTCATCATCATCATCAGAATGATGATCATCAGGAGGATATGCCGGTTATAGAAACTGATGATAATTTTGAGAATGAGAAAGAAATGGATCACTTCAGAAACTTTGAGATACATCTGTCCAGGCAGGTAAAACGTTGTCAATCTTTAGATATCCCTGTTCATGACATTTTGATTGATGGTTGGTGCAGATTACACGATGAGGTGCATTTAGAGAAGACTTGTGAAACATGCCTAGATATGATGGAGTTAGAGTGGACATGCAGTGAGGCATCATCATCATATTCTGAGGTAAGTTCTATATCTGATGATGATGATATTGATCCTTGTTTGTCTTTTGCAGGAACCATAGAAAAGGTGATGAATCATGATGAAGATCGTATACAGAGAACAAAAGAAATTCTGGTGTATGACCAGATAAATGTTAAGAAGAAAGAATAAATCACTCTAGGAAGTGATTGTTTTATGGAGTCAGATTATGAACTATCTGATGAAGATAGAGGTAGTAACCTGACCAGATTCGAAGAGTTTTCATCAGGAGAAATTAAGAAGATGATAAGATAAAAGAGACATCCACAGGATGCACTAACTAAAGGATGGTGTAGGTTGCATGAGGCACCTCACTCTGAAACTACCTGTTCGCTATGTTTACACATTTTAAAAAGACATGTAGAGCCTGATCCAAAAGATCATCCTCCTGATGATGAAAAATGAGAAGAAAAATTAGCTTCCCAAGAGAAAGAAAAGATGAAGTCTAAGAAATCTGAAATTCCTAAACTGAAATGGATATCAAGTGGAGCAGCTGTCAGAGCTGCAAAGAAAAGAGAAGGTTTAGTTAAGCCTAATGCTGAGGATAAACCCTAGATCCTTAGATTTGATGGATCCAAGTCCAAACAAGGAGCTGGAGTAGGGATTGATCTTATTGATCCATCAGGAAAATCCTACTTAGTTGCATACATATTACAGTTCTCCTGCACTAATAATGTGACAGAGTATGAAGCTCTGATTCATGGGATACTGTTTTCTCTTAAGAAGAAAGTAAAAATTTTGCATGTCTTTGGAGACTCAGAATTAGTTGTCTGATAGGTAAGAGGAATCTACTCTTGCAACTATAAGAGATTGTCAAATTATAGACATAGAGTGTGGGATTTGATTAAAGATTTTTATGCATTTAATATCACCCACATTCCTAGAAAATAGAACCATAGGGCAGATGCACTTGCCTAGGCTGCCAGTACACTAGAGCCATTATCTATATCAAGTCTAAAGAGATTTTTAGTAGAACTAGTATCTGTACCATCAGTACCTGATAATGTTACTAACCTTCAGGTCTTTGATGATGATCAGCACATCCTTGATTTTATCTCTAACAGAGATATATTTGATGCTCAGGTCATAGATGAGAATAGTATGGAAGATCACGTTTGGGAAGAAGATGAAATATTAGAGTTGCCTAGCAACAGGATCCCCAAAGGTATGATTGAATTAGAAAGAGCCTTTGACTTGGATAATATGCTGAAATAGAAGGATCTTCCCAAAGTTGATGGAGGTCAGTATTCACAAGTGGATATTGGACAAAATGAAGATAAAAGAAATGTCTTGATAGGTAAAGTTTGCACAACAGAAGAGTTAAAAGGAATAACTCAGGCCCTTAAGGATTACATCCATGTAATTGCATGGACATATGATGAACTGAAGACATATGACACATCAGTCATAACTCACACTATACCTCTCAAGCCAGAAGCTAAACCTTTCAGACAGAAGCAAAGGCTAGTCAATGCCTTGCTTGAACCAATCATTTTTGAAGAAGTCAAGAAGGTGTTAAATGCCAAGATAATATTTCCTGTAAGGCACTCCACTTGGGTGGCTAACCTAGTCCTAGTAAGAAAGAAGAATGGAGACATCAGGCTATGTGTAGATTTCAGGAATCTGAACAGAGCATCAGAGAAAGATAATTATCCCTTACCATCATTGGATGAAGTTCTATAGATTGTAAATGGAGCCAAAATGATGTCCTTCCTGGATGGTTTCTCAGGATACAACCAAGTGATGGTTGATAAGGTTGACAGATTGAAGACTGCCTTCACCACCAAGTGGGGGATATTTGCATATAGACGTATACCATTTGGACTTATAAATGCTGAAGCTACATTCCAGAGAGCAATGGACATAGCCTTCAGAGGTTTAATAGGAAGTGTATAGTCATATACATGGATGACTTGATAGTATTCTCCAAAGAAAGGGGAAACCATGTAGTAGATCTCAAAAGTGTGCTGAAGAAATGTGAAGAGTATGGAATATCCTTGAACCCCAAGAAGTGCATATTTGGGGTGACCACAAGCAAATTATTAAGCCATTTAATAACTGAAAATGGAATCATCATTGATCCTGCTAGATTGGAGTCTATTATGAAAATACAACTCCTTGGAAGTAAGAAAGAGCTTAAGTATTACTTTGGTAAGATTAACTTTGTCAGAAAATTCATCACTGGTTTTGTAGAGATAGTCAGACCACTAAATGCTATGCTGAAGAAAGACGCCAAGATTGAGTGGACAGTAGAAGCTAAAGCTACTTTTGAGGACATAAAGAAAGCCATATTAGATGCTCCTATCCTTATCAGTCTAGACTACACAAGGGACTTCTCCATTTATTTGTTTGCCTCAGAACATACCTCTGCAGCAGTATTGACTCAAAGGAATGAAGAGAAAGAAGAGAAACCAATTGCTTTCATGAGCTGTCCCTTCAAGGATGTTGAACTGAGATATGTGGATGTTGAAAGACAAGCACTTGCATTAGTCAGGGCAGTAAAGAAATTCAGGCATTATATACTAAGAAGCAAAGTAATTGCAGTAGTGCCTGATCCAGCAGTGAAGATGCTGCTAATGCAGAGTGAACCTGGTGAGAAAAGAGCCAAATGGATTACTATTTTACAAGAATATGACATGGAAATTACACCCATGAAATTGCTAAGAGGATAGGCTTTAAGTCAAATGATATCAGAAATTGACCCAAACATCACAAGCCAGCAATATGTTATCAATGCAAAGGACAATAAAGAGTGGTATTCAGATATCAGGCACATCTTGATTATTGGGAGATGTCCTCCAAGAATGCAAGCTTCACAGAGGAGAGCTTTGAAAATAAGATCACAAAAGTATATGATGAAGGGAGGAACCCTGTTCAAGAAGAATTATGAAGGAATAAACCTGAGATGCTTAGAAAAGCCAGAAGCAAATAAGGTTTTATTAGAATTACATGACAAGTTCGGAACAGCACATGGATCAGCCTTGGCCACAACACATGCAATCCTCAGAGCAGGATATTATTGGCCTACAGTTTTTAAAGATACAATTGATCATGTTAAATGCTGTCATGTATGTTAGGTTGCTGCCAACAAAGAGAAATATGTTGCACAACCCTTACAGCCAATGATGGAAGAGCACCCATTTGCACAATGGGGTATGGACTTCATAAGACCAATCAATCCTCCATCCTCTTCAGGCCATAGGTATGTCTTGACAATTACTAATTATAGTACTAGATGGACTAAGGCTATCAGCAGCAAGACTTGTACTGCAGATGATGTTATTAAATTTTTGAAAAGCAACATTGTTACCAGGTATGGAACCTCTTATGCTTTAGTAAGTGATAATGGTTCTGCCTTCACTTCAACCAAATTATCAAGTTGGGCTTTTGATCATGGGATCATACTCAAGTTCTCATCCAACTATTATCCCCAAGGGAATGGATTGGCAGAATCCACCAATAAAAATTTACTGAATATCATAAGAAAATTAATAGAGAAGAACCCTAGGGAATGGAACTCATTTCTGAAATATGCCTTATGGGTAGATAGAACTAGAATGAAAACTGCATTAGGAAACTCACCTTTCCAATTAGTGTATGGGGTGGATCCTATCCTCCCTATAAACTTGAAAATTCCTACCCTATAGTTTGCCCAAGAATACCTAGGCATAGATAATAGACAAGAAGTCAGGTTGCTTCAGCTAATGCACCTGGAAGAGAAAAGAAGTCAAGCAATTGACCAATTTGCAAAACATCAAGTTGTTCTCAAACACTGGTTTGACAAGAGAGCTAAAGTCAAAGCCTTTAGGATATCTGATTTAGTCCTGATGTGGGATAAACCCCATGAGAGGAAAGGTGACCATGGAAAATTTGACAGATTATGGATAGGTCCCTTTCAAATTTTTGAGATACTAGGAGACAGTACTTATAGGCTTAAGAACCTGACAGGTGAGGATGTTCCATTTCCAGTCAATGGACAATTCCTCAAACATTATTTCCAAGCCTAAGTGACTTCATGACAGTCATGTGTATCATAATGTACATTTGTATAGTTGCTTGTATAGTTGTGTTTTTGTTGTTTTGTTTGTTTTTGTTTGTCTTGTTTTGTTTTGTTGAGTTTTTGTTTTGTTTAGTCAAGATGATGCACTTCATCACCACAGAAAATAACTAAATTGTTAGGATTCAAGTGATGAGATCAGATTTAGACATAGGTTATGATTCATTCTAAGAAGTATTCATGATCAGGTCTATGATATCCTTTCATCAGGGTGCCTTTTCTTGATCAAAGTGAATCAATCACAATGAAACACCTAACATCCTTGGGTTTGTTGAACACACAAGTATAGGTGTTAAGTGAAAAATCTAAAGGGACTCCCTTGCTACCAATACAATCTCCAACCTAAAGCTGCAAGTGATTATACCTTGTATAAATGAGCTGACATGATGATATCAGGTACAAATTTTAATAGAAAATCAAAAAAAATAATAATAAAATTAGGCCATCTAAGTAACTCTACTGGGGCTATGGATGCCTACTAGCAGTGGGGCTCTACTTAGGGAGATTGTATAGATAACCTTGCCGGGGCTATAGACGCCTGCTGGTAGCAAGGCTCTATCCAGGTTGGCTATGAGGGATGATCTCCAACTATGTAGTTTAACACCAGTTACTTATGTTTTCAACTTGCTTTCAAGATGAGGATAATTAATCATTTGCACACACATGATCCTTTGTTAGCATTGTTATCATGATGAAAATTTATCATTCAGAAGATTATGATGCTTATGCTTAGGAAAGAATTAGAATACTATGGATAAATGTGATCACATCACTTGAATCATTAGAATTTGTTTGTTTTCTTTGGTGGCAAGTTGTTGTATGGTTACACAACACACCCCATTTTGACTTGACAAAACAAGGACCCAACTTTTTGCTTGGCTTGTTTTGTGTTTCCTGGCAGTTTGGTAAAAGTAGGTCATTCAGGATCATCATGCATAAAGAGGCTAGGTAAGTCATCATCATGAGGTCAGTTTGTCAAAGTTCATATTTCATTCCAATAACCTCATATTTAGGAAGAGTTTCAATTTTCATGCAGATTTGCCTTTTACATCACCTTGATATTCGTCAGGATGTGAAAGTTATGAATGGTTAAAATCTTGGTCAAACCTGATATTCACAAGGGGAGGATCATATTTATTAACATCAGTCATATTACAGAAGATCATCCCTATCTAATTTATCCCCCAATAAATCATGCGGTCCAAATATCCGGATGTCAATTTTAGGTGATAGCGACCTTTACCCATCAGCAGCCTTATGTTTCCCGCGAGGATCATATTTCTCAACGTAACCTGATATTTTCAAATATCCTCCTGCCATGAAATATCCCCCTAAGCCATTATCCTGATGACATCATTTGAGTCTGATAAACAAAGAAGCAAATATGACGATGACGTAATCATCATTTTACCTCTCAGGGGATATTTCCTAAATATGATCCTGCTCACATAACATGACGGTGACGTCATCATGCCATAGCGATATAGTTAGCGAATATCTGGATGACGTCATCCCAATATCCTGAGAGAGAGAAACATAATGTTTGTCTGGTCATCATCATTTTTGTAACATCACTGAATATATTGAAACATCCTCCTGATGCATGGAGCACAACCTAAGGGTGCGTTCATCACCTGATCTAGTTGAAGATAGTTTTTCCTCTCGAGGAGGATGATCACATTGCACTCGGGGTGATATTTGAGAATTTCACCCAATATCCAAAACATCATATTTTCAAATATATCCAGTCATATGGATATAACCCTGCTCCCGTTGCCGCCATTGACATTTAATGCACACAGAGGTGGTAGGTATTTCCCGCCGACCACAAAACCTGATGAAACACCTGGCGAAATCTAGACTTTCCGTGAAGAATAAACGATCAAAATATAATACGTCTGGGTTTGCCCTAATTTTGCCCTAATTGCAAGGTAAAAAAGTAAATTCATCATCATTTTCACACTTACCTTGCGATAAAACCATTTTTATAGAGCACTAGCTTCCAAACCCTCATACAGGCGATACTTGTACGAATGGAGCTTACAGGCAGGAAGAAGCATGGGATTATCATCAAAATTGCAAGCATTTTCAGAAAACCACTGGTATAAGAGGATCTGCATAACCAGGTAAGTAATTGAAACCCTCATCCTGTTGCTTCTGCATAATCAGGTATGATGTTGCAGGTTCTAGTTTATGCATCCCATGATAATCAAATGCCGAATAAATACAATATGCATGATATTAGTAGAGATAAATTATCATCTACATGCATGTTAGTACCCCCTTGTAAGACAAATTGTGTTAATTGTAGATATCCATGGCGAACAAGAGGTTAGCTAAGTGTGAGGCTGAATTCAGCAAGCCCATGTTCGCGTATCTTAAAGGAATTTTGTTCAAATATGGCGCCATAACAGATACACACCAGGGAAGTACCAATTTGGAGGCCTAGTCCACCAAAGTACATGATGAAAAGAATAGAAGCACCTTGCTAGATGCAGTGTTCGTGTATGGAATGTGGAATGCGGCTGGTTTTTATTACTCCATGAAGTCTCCAGAGCTGGTCATAGAATGTGCCCAGAATTACAATCCAGAAATAAGGCAGGTGGTGAAGCATGGAAGAATATATGTAGACCTGTCCATTAAGGGTCTTTCTAAGACATTTGGACTTCCATTGGGCAGAAAAGTTAACAGTGTGGATCTAAAGAAATCAGAAACTGAATATGAAAATAATAAGAAGACGGCCAGGAAGAACATGTATCAATGGAGTGCCAAGAATAGCACATATCTTGCAGCGGCCAAACTTCCTGTGCACTTGTATAAATATTATTTTGATGAAGAATATCAGTACATGATTGCATTGCTTAGCAGAGTGACAGGCCAGCCCAATGCTGGTGGTTTTAAAGACTAGATGTACGGTGTAATCATGATGTACATATATACAGACATCAAGCCACTTGGGGCCAATTGATAAGTGATGCTCTACATGAGCAGCTGATGAACCTGGGAGGTTCAAATTGTTCCTTGTATATCACATCATACATTGTCTACTCCTGTGCTTATAAAGGCACATTTGATGCATTAGTTACAGATGGAAAGCTTACAGGCACTCTCAATGCTGTGCACATATGGGATCATCATCCCCAGTTGCAGAGAGTTAACTACCTCCATGATAACAAATTGGTAAATGATGCATTCTCTATGCATCTGGTCAGGACAATGGAGGAAGACAGGACAAAAAGATTGAGCATGGAAGCTCAAGAAGTAATCTACAGGCATGGAGCCTGGTACATTCAATTTACCACATTTTCCTATATGAGGATTGAGGGTTTTGAAGGACATCCCCTCATGCTGCCAAGATACCCCACTGATGCAGTAATATTAATGGAATTAATAAGGCATAGCTCTACAATGCTGAAGATGTATAAGGATGCTTAGAAAATACTGCCAATCTTGTTTCTAGTAAACATTGCCTGGTACATGTGCCTAGTTTCAGATAGTATCAAGAAGGTGATGGTCGGTTTGAAGAAAATGCAGTTGCAACCATTCCCACTAATAAGGCCATATGATCCTTATGGCAGGATACAGAAAATAATAGGGAAGCCTATTCATCAGAGGCACTTGGAGGACTTCTAGGCAGATTGTGAGGATGAAGCAGAAGCCAGAAGAAGAAGATACCAAAGGTTGACACTGAATCAAATCAAAACCTTTGATTCCATCCCCATTCCCTCACAGTTGAAAAAGGATGATGGCAGGATAATTGTAGATGAATATGAAGAAAAGAAAATATATAATGACATAATATCTACACCTGACCTAACTATACAGGAAGATATATCCTTGGATCCTTTCATTGCCAGAACCATACAGCTAACACAAGCTTGGGTTGATGAACAAATTGAGGCATTGAAGAAGAAGGGTGTTGCCATCACTATGGATAATAAAAAGAAAGGATATGATATTCCTGATGAGGAGTGCGATGACTTTATAAATGAAAAAAGGAAATCAAAAGGAGAGAGGCTACCTCCACAACAACAACAAAGTAAAAGACCCCGTAAAAGTAATAAAATTGATAATGAACCCAAGGGGGTGATTATTGAAAGGGTAGTGTTCCCAGCTAAGGATCTAGCAGGATCAGGATCAGCATCACCGCCAAATGTGGATAAACAAAAGTCTAAAAGAGTTTGGATAGCAGAGGCAGCAGTTACTGAGACCCAAGAAGAGGGTCAATCATCACGACAACCAATGGAAGAGGATATCCCCATGGAGGAAGAGCCTGAGGAAGAAAAGGCCCCTTTGCTATTCAAAAGAAAGAGAAGAGCCCCACAAGTGGTGGTAGCTACCACACCTAAGAAACCAAGAACCTCCATGAGGGGTGAGATAAAGCAATCCCCTGTAATGTTGAGAGGGGCAGGTAGTCAAGTTTTTCACAAGGACATTTAGCATAATGTTCTACTTCCTACCATTGTGAAGTTCAAGACTGAAAAAGTGGAAGAGCAGATGAAAGAAACCTCTCAAGGAGGTCATATCTCACTGGAAGAAACAGTTGATTTATCCGATGATGAGGTAGTGGAGCATGTAGCTTCACAAAAGATGGAAACCCTTGCTGCAGGTATGCACATAACTCCTCATGGGACTCCATTAGTTCAAACAATATTGGAGTAGGTGAAGCAAGTGGAAGCTGAAAAAGAAAAGAGTCCAGAGAGGATACCCCAAGAAATGGGGCTAGATACATTAATTGCACAGGTGAGAAGTCTTGCAGTAGTGGATTTGACATATAGATAGGATGTAAGTCTTGAACATCCAACAGGCACACCTGATGATAAAGAACATATAGAAGAAGTGAAGATGGCGAAAGTAGAAGGCCATGCTTCAGAGATGAGCCAACCAAGCCCATAGGATACATTAGCAAAGCCCATTCTAATAGAAGTTTAGGAAAAGGGAGCTGATGAGAAGGATGTAATAGAAGATCATGCTCCTGAAGCTCAGGAAGTAAGTAGTGCAGGTGCGGAACAAATAATGGTTTCAGAACAAACGCCAGCACCTAAGGAGGATTCCACAATATCCACTGTCGTGAATGTGCATCAACAGGAAGAAAAGTCAAAAGTGGATGAGGTAATGATGGAGAACGATCAGGATCATCATGATCATCATACAGACGCAGCACAAGATCCTCCACCTCAGGATGATGCTCCTCCAGAAAAAGAAATTCCTCAACAGGAGGATGTACCACAAGATCAACCTCAGGGTGAACATCATGATGATGCTGAGGAATATGATCAGGTGCCTCCATGGTTGGAAAAGGAAGTTAACCCAGAGGTAGATTTTTAGATACAAGAATTCGATGTATCTACCTTATTTTCTGAAAATATAATGAAACCAAAGAGGAAGGCCAAAACGACTTCGACCATTAAAAGAGATCCAACAACTGGAAGAAGGACTGCATAGATTGCAATCCCTACTGTTGATAAAGAGAAAGGTAAAATTGCTCTAGAAGAATTCCAGATTAATACAGTTGACCTGGGGTTTGCAAATGAAGACCAGGAGGGTCAAGAAGGTAAAGATATTATAGATTCTTTGATTCAGAAGGTTAAGAAGGAAAAAGAGAAAAATAAGCAACACAAAGAGCACATTGCTCAGTTGCATGCATATATAAGCAGGGTAACCAATCCTGAAGATAGTTCCACAGATCATGCAGTCCCATTGAATGCTATTTCCCAAGAGGAGGTGAATAAATTGGATCTCATGAAACATGAGTCCTCCATATTGAGAAAGTGGATGTATTCCACATTTGATACAGCAGAGGAAATGGTAAAGGCCTCTCTGAAGAGGTGGAGTTCTCTCAGTGACTCCAAGAAAAAGGTCGACAAGCTGCAAGTGGATACAGGTAAAAGGTCCTTCCAATTTGAGAAGACATTGGATATCCTGGGAGAAATAAGGAGGATAAATCCTCAACTGCTCATCAGCAAATAGGTGCTAAATAATAACAATGCACTATTGATAGACATATGGTATAAGGACATTCAATTTGAATGTGATGTCCTCAAAAGATGTAACAATAAGCTAAGGGAGATCAGCATAAAGTTACATGACAGGATAGCTTTTGAGGCAGAAATTTTGGAAGTTTTGGAAGGAGATGTGGAAGGAAAGGTAGAGAATCAAGACGAAGAGTTTGCAATCCAAGCTCTACATAAGAACTTCCAATTTGTTGTTGATGATCCATTAGGCCAGATGATAGAAGAACTGATGGATAAGCTGGTTAGGACCAAGGTGAAAATGGAAAATTATAATGAGACACTAAGCAACAGGAAGAATAAACTGGATAGCATCAGAAACAAATATCAGGCACATAAACACGCCATCATCAAAGCAAAGACCCAAGATGGCGGAGAAATAGATAGAATTGTGCAGTTGTATGAAAATGTAAGGGTCACCATGCAGCCTCATATACAAGGTCATCATCATCAGGATGATGAAGAGACAGAAAGTGATGCACCTGACGATGGAGCACATGAGTCTGATGAAGTAGATAAAGATGCAGCATAAAGTAAATATCAGCATCTGATACTTAGTGAATATAAGTATTTCAGATAGTTGCCAGCTGGCAACTTGTGCCATTTTGATAGAGTTGACTTAATCAAAGAGATTTTGACAGTAGGTATTCTTAGAGAAATCAAGATCGTAGATCTTTTGTAACTGATTCCTCACCTTGTTCTATAAAAGGTGCTGGAATGCCTCATTTTAAACATTCAAAACTTAATTGAAATCTGTCTGCTAAAATATTCAAGGCTCATTTCAAAGCTTTTTATATGCATCTATATCTTTGCATACTTAATGAATGAGAAGACTTGTTTGATTACAATTCATAGTAAATCTTGAGTAATCACACTTGTGTGAATTTTGGATATATGTTGTGATTTGCTGCGTCCCTTGGAGTGCATATCTACCTGCATATGTTGTTTTCATACAATTCCTTTGAAGTTAGCATCAACTGTATCTAGCTGTGGAATGTCCTGGTGAACATATGGTTTGGTTTTCTTCTCTTCATGACTATATCTGATGTACATGTGGTCCAATAGCTAAAGGTTCAACTTTAATTTGAAGCATTTCTTTCAATTTCATTTAAATTTTAGAGCATTTCACCATCATAATTGCAAATAATTAATAATCTAAAGCAAACGATGCAAATATGTGGACATCTCATAGATAATTGAAAATATTTAGCATATTTGAAGCTAAAGCATGTATAATTGGTAAATATCATGCAAATATTTGAGTATAACTGTATCATTTGATCAAACAACTGTGTAAGATGACCTCTCTGTGAAGAATCTTTACAGAAATAATGTCATGATGATGAACTTTACGTAAGGCTGCAAAATGGAAACAGGAACGCACATCAACCTCTGAGTAACGTCAGATGATTAAGACCTAATCACTGGAGACTTGGGATCATGAATTCTCTAAATTCATCGTATCTTTCAAGATGAATAAAGGTTAATGTGTACTTTTATTCTATGCTTGTTTATGACTAACATCATGAACAACATGAACAAATCAATCTTGTGCATATCTTGCAATTATTGCATTGGACATGAGATGGCATCTCTTTGAGGTGTTCTATCAAATAGTTCACGCGCCTTGTCTATGCTTCCACACTTTGCATTAGACATGAGATGGCATTGAAAGGAAGCTAGATGTGCGTAAATCACTTCCTACACTATTCTAATGAGGAGAGATGTGTGCAAATTCTTTTTAACCTTAACAATTACAGTGTTATTAACCCAACAACACAGATATTACAGCAATACACATACACATAGAATGTAGACAGAAGAGAGAGAGAGAGAGAGAGAGAGAGAGAGAGAGAGAGAGAGAGACAATATATAATGTGGGGAAAACCCTTTCGGGAGAAAAACCCCACCCTCCAAAACCTACACAATGTATTATCGAAACAAGGAATGTTTACAACACACTTGCAATGCAAGTCTTTATAGGAGTCTTTGACACTTGTATCTGGAGATATTCCAGCAGCATAACAATACCTATCAATCACATAATACATCTCCTCTCCAAGCACCTGTTTAAATAGAAATTACAGGGAAAAAATGGACCTTTCTTGGAATGGGCGTCCAACTTGGCCTCATGGCCCAAAACCCATGCTTAGGGACACTTGTCACATCACCCCATCCCAATATGGGTGCCTAATCCCAAGATAGGCAATGACAGATGCTCTTACGCATCTTACGAATGTCATAGAATCCATCATAACTGACAGCTCTTACAGTTGTAAGAGAATCTGTCATACACTAACTTAAAATAGCATATTCCTCTTACAACATGTCATAACCCACCTTGGGCACCCAAAGATGTCTTCCTCAAAGATGCTCTTTGACACATGTCTTCACCTGTCATAGAACCTATTAGATTTAGGACGGACAACTGAGAGGGGAGGTGAATCAATTGTTTGAGATTTCTTCCAATTAATCACTTAAATCCTTTTCTTAATTTAGCAGCATAATAAAAAATCAATCATGGAAACATAATGCAATAATTCAAGAGCAGAAACACATTAACACATAAGACACCAAGATTTTTGACATGGAAAACCCGGTTACGGGAAAAACCACGGGGTGACTTGTTGCAAGTATGAGGTTAACCAGTGTTGTCATTGATGTCAACATACTCATATTGCATTGCTAAGAAGGATTGGATGAGTTGTGTGCTGAGGTTATTGAGGAAATCAGTCTCAATCAGGAATAGTGAAGAACAGTGATGAGAAGAAGGCAAAAGTACTCAATAGGTTGAGGATCAGAGGATGCGGATTAAAGGGTTTGTAGATATGAGTCTTGAGATGTTCCAGTTAAGATTTTAGAGGTCCGCATGAAGATATGAAGAAGTTGTGATTGATCAAGTAGAACCGGTTCTAGGAGATGCTCCGGAGTGACAGAGTGTTACAAAAAGGTCCGGTGAGATCCGGAAGTGCATTGTCCTATTCTATGGATTGGAAGGAGTGTTTGGGATGTCCTTGTGATGTGTCATCTCGATTTGTACATAGTTTGGAGGTCTAGAAGTACCTTTTGCATTATGACAGTGGCGGTAGACTATGTTCTTGAACTTTCAAATGAAGAAGAGAAGAGATTCTGATAAGTGGAGGAAGTGCGGATGTACCTGGTCATTTAGGCAAGCCTGTGAAGGTTCTTGGATCATGTTGAGGTTGTGTTGTCAATCCGCATTAGTGTTAGAGCCTGGAATTGGAGATATTCTTCTGGATGAAGATGATGTTGTTCAGACTGGCTGACTAGATGAGTTATTCATCTTGCGAATGTTCTTGTGGATGATTGCTGACTTGCGAATGTTATTGTGGATGATTGTCGACTTAGATGATTGTTCCTAAGCTGATGCCTTCTATAAATAAAGGTTTGTGAATTCATTTTGAAGTTTGTTGTGAAGCAAATGAATGTTGGATAGCGAGAGAGTGAAAGGTAGAGCAGGTGTGTCTTGGGCTTAAATGGAACTGATCCAGACATGGTGAAGATGTCAATCTCTAGTTCAAGTTTGTGATTCTTATCACTTTGTAGATAGTGTGTCTCTTTGTAGGTAGTGTGCCTCCTTGTGAGCAGTGTACTCAAGCAGTGAGCCTTGATTGGCATGTGCCATCCATTTTTCTTATTCTTCTAACAGAGAATAATCCTTGGGTTAATCACCCCGTAGTTTTTCCCTTAACTGGGTTTTCCACGTCAAAATCTTGGTGTCTAATGTGTTGATGTTTATTTGCTCCGGTGTTTATGCTTTCATGAATGGTTAATTGATATGCTGTTAACTAACAAAGAAGAATCAAGTGTTTGAATTAAAAGCAAGTTTTTGCACAATTGATTCACCCCCCTCTTAGTTGTGTGCCCTAGATCTAACAATTAGTATCAGAGCCAAGTTCCTCTAAAAGGAGCTTAACCGCTTGAGGAGATCCAGGATGTCATCATATAAGAAGGACAGTCCAAAGTTTGATGGAACCAACTGCACTCTTTGGAAAGGCCGCATGAAATGTCACTTGGAGTGTATGGGAATGGCATACTTATCCATGATCACAAAAGCATATAAACCTCCACAAGGTGGTCCGACAACTCTGAATGAAATCACAGATGCTGAAAATAATCTGCGGACCAAAGAAGCTCTTCTAAGCGCTTTGACTAACACAGAACTCTCAAATGTTATTGACCTACCAACTGCTTATGAGATCTAGGTTAAATTGGAACTTCTGCATGAAGGAGATGAGTTTGTTAAGAGTGCAAGGTTGCAAAGTCTCAAAGGGAAATTTGAAAGATTAAAGATGAAAGATGATGAAAATATCACTACCTTTATGCCAAGAGTAAATGAGCTGGTGTGTGGAATCAGGAATGTTGGTGGAGTTCTAGATGAAAATGAGATTGTTTGCAAAATTCTCAGATCCCTTCCTGCTACCTACAAAATCAAGGTTGCTGCCATGGATGAATTCAGAGCCCCTACAACTATCACAAGAGAGCAATTGGCTGGCAAACTGGCTGCATTTGAAATGACTGAGTTTGGAGATGATCACCCCAAGATTGAATCTGCATTCAAAGCCAGTGCCTATGTGAAAGGCAAACAGAGATTTGATTTGGGAGAGAACTCTTCAAGGAAGCTGTCATGGTATGATCAAGCAAGGAAAGCCATGGAAGAGGAAGAAGCAGAAACAGCTCAACTTGAAGCCCTCATTGCAAAAAGACTGCCAAGAGGATCTGATAATTATGAAGGAAAGTTACCTTTAAAATGCTTCAACTACAATAAAATTGGTCATTTTGCTTCAAGATGTCCAGAAAGATCTACAAGGTTAAATTCTAACAAACAAAGGTTCCAAAAGAATTGTTATTATGTTCATGAAGAAGCTGATAATAAAGGAGTAACAGATGATGAATCAGAGATAGGAGACAAATCCAGAAATGAATGGGTGTTTATTGCCATCAAAGAAGAAGATCCAATATCCTCTGAATCTATCAATCATAGGGTTGTAGAAAGAGATTTGGCTACCCAAGTTGAAGAAAAGGATGATTGGGTTATTAACAGTGGATGCTCTCACCATATGACAGGTAACAAAAACAAGTTCTTAGATTTGGAAAGGTATGAAGGAGGAATGGTAAAGTTTGGTGATAATTCAGCTGGTAGAATCAGAGGAAGAGGAACTATCTCTCTTAATGGAAGAAACAAAACTGGCAATGTGTTGTATGTTGAAGGTTTGAAGCACAATCTTCTCAGTGTTGGACAGTTGGTGGACAAAGGCTATAATCTCCGATTCAAAGATGGAAAATGTAGAATCTTTGAAAGATCCAGAATAGAGATTGCATCCAGTACTCAAACTAAAGGTAATATCTTCCACTTGGTTGGTGCTGATAAAAGTTGTCTGCTTGTTCAAATTGATCAGAGCTAGTTATGACAAGAAGGATGTGTCATGTAAATTTTGATAACATCATCAAGATAATCAATATTCAGGCTGTAAGAGATCTTCCAAAATTGGTAAAACCTACAAATGGTTTGTGTAAAAAATGTCAGCTAGGTAAACAGAGCAGAGTCTCATTCAAAAGCAAAGATCGGTCCTCTACCAAATTATTAGAATTAGTTCATAATGATCTATATGGTCCGACAAGAGTCAAGAGTATGCAAGGTGATAGATACTTCATGTTACTAATTGATGATTATTCCCGAATGATGTGGGTTATCTTTCTGAAAGAGAAATCTGAAGCTTTTGAGAAGTTCAAAATCTTCAAGGCTATGGTAGAGAATCAGATCGGATTGAAACTGAAATGTCTGAGGTCTGATAGAGGTGGAGAATTCACTTCCGGTGAATTCATAGACTTTTGTTATAAAGAGACAATTGTCTGCTCCTAGGACTCCACAGCAGAATGGAGTAGTTGAGAGAAAGAACCGGACCATCTAGGAAACTGCCAGGACAATGATGATGGAAGCAAATGTTCCTCAGATGTTTTGGAGAGAAGCTGTCAGCACTGCAGTCTACATTCTCAATCAAGTTCAAGTCAGAAACAATACCGGTAAGACTCCTTATGAACTTTGGTTTGGTATAACTCCCAATGTGAGATATTTCAGAGTATTTGGTAGCAAGTGTTACATTAAAAGAGATGAAGATCTAGGAAAGTTTGATGCTAGAAGTGATGAAGGAATCTTCTTGGGTTACTCCACTCAAAGCAAAGCATACCAGTGCTACAATAAGAGATTGAGAAAGATGATAGAAAGTACTAATGTGAAAGTTGATGAAGGAATTGAGAAGCCCTCAAGATTTTATGAGTATGATGAAGATGATCAAGTTGGTGTTCAGGTTCAAGGAGCTCAATCCTCTCCGGAAAGTTAGACTCAGACTGATCTGGTAAATCAGGAAGAAGAGATAGGTCTGAATGAGCCTGATCAAGAAGCAGAAGTACAAGAAACTCCCAAAGTTCCAAGGTATGTAAGACTGAACCATTCTGAAGATCAGATCATAGGTGACAAAAGCAAAGGTGTGCAAACTAGAAGGAATGTTGCTCAAAATCTGGATGAATGTTGCCTGATCTCAAAGATTGAACCTAAGATAGTAAATGAGGCCTGCAATGATGAAAATTGGACCAAGGCAATGGAGGAAGAGTTGATGCAAATTGAGAAAAATCACACTTGGGATCTTGTTTCTAGACCTAGTAACAAGAATGTGATTGGAACCAAATGGGTCTTCTGGAACAAACTAAATGAAGATGGTAAAGTAATTAGAAATAAAGCCAGATTAGTTTGCAAAGGCTACTCTCAAATAGAAGGGATTGATTTTGAGGAAACCTTTGCTCCGGTGGCAAGAATTGAAGCAGTTAGACTATTTCTTGCATTTGTTGCCTTCAAAGATTTCAAAGTGTATCAGATGGATGTCAAATCTGATTTCCTGAATGGTGACCTAGAAGAAGAGGTGTACATTGAACAACTGGATGGATTTCAGTTATCAAAGCATGGTGATATGGTTTGTAAATTAAAGAAGGCACTGTATGGTCTAAAGTAAGCTCCAAGAGCATGGTATGAAAGGCTGGACAAACATCTTTTGAAGATTGGTTTCAACAAAGGTACTGCTAATAGTTATCTATATTTCCAAATAGATAATGAAAACATCTTGATTGTTGAAGTATTTGTTGATGATATCATCTTTGGAGGAAGAGACAGCTTGTGTAAAACTTTTGCAAATCAAATGAAAAGTGAGTTTGAAATGTCAATGCTTGGTGAAATGAATTTCTTCTTGGGTCTGCAAATTACTCAGACAGAGAAAGGAATCTTTATCTCTCAGACTAAATATGTGAAAGAACTTTTGAAGAAATTTAGAATGGAAGATTCAAAGCCTATGAACACTCCTATGGCTATCGGATGTAAGTTGAGCAAAGATGATGACTCTCCTAAGACAGATCAGACAAAGTACAGATTAATGATTGGTGGTGTTGGTTTTTTCCCAGACTGGATGCTTACTCCCAGATTTCCCTACAAGGTAGCCATCAATGATCAACAGGATCTCTGGGCCAAGGGCCAACAGTGTAGGAGATAGACTCTATATTTTATCTCCTCTTCTTCTTCAGGCTCTACAAAACCTAGGGGGTATTCCCTACTCAACATCCATGAGGATATGCATACAAAGACTGGGATGCTAACAGAAAGCAGAAAATTCCTCTCATAAGTAGACCAAAACTGTAAGATAAGAGCAAAGGGGCTAGCTTTGGGCCTATTTGCAGTTGTAGACAGAGGACTTGGATCCTAAAACTAATTCTACTATCCTAATGGTTGTTTTGGATTTTTTATTTTATATCTGGATGCAAAACTGGACATGGTATATAACACAAACACAAAGCTAGATCGGTGCCTATCCAGGGCTTGGAGTTAGTAGACATACACCTGTGAATGATCAGCATGAACAATTAAAACTGGATTTCAGGGGGATACATGTGATATCTGCCTTACAAATATCTCCCAATACAGAGTGTTAAGCTATCTATACTAATGGCATCCCTACTGCAGTATATCCTTCCCAATATTCAATCTAAAAATAGTTTAATCTACCCCTTAAGCAGAAGTTAAAAGATCAAACATTCAACACAAGAATTCTATGTTCTAGAGTCTCAGACATTCCTTAAATATCCAGACTCAGAAGAAAGATACATGCAGCACTGGAGACAGAATTAGCACAACACATGCAAACATAGCATTATTCATATAGGATTAACCATGAAATCAGTGGATTCATGTAAAAACATACAACAGGAGATACATAAACTCACAAGTTTGCTGTACAGAGCAACCAAAACCAACTGTATTGCATTACAAAGCCAAATGTTCAACTTTCAACAACCAACAAAAATGGTAACACAGTCTACCTATATAGGCCAGAAAGTGTACCACTAGCAATTAATTACATGATGGACATCAAAAAACGTCAGATACAAATCCCACAAAGGAATGGCGCTTAGAAGTTATTGCTACATCAGACAGAAAGTAGACAAGGATGACCTCAAGCCCTGTGCCACCATCCGGGAGCCTTCATGCCAAAAATTGGGTACATGACTGCCCAACAACTCGCCCATGCCTCAGCACAGTTACCATTGATGGCTCAACCACCCGTAGCCACCGAGAAAACAGTCGCTGCACTCAAAAAAGAAATTCCTGCCAAAACGTACTTCTTCGCAGGTTCAAATTACACAGGGGAATAATCCCACATGCACGGTGCGGAGACCCCTTCACTAGTTTAAAAGCATGGCCGTGAGCTCAATAGGTGTCGAGTGTTTTGCCGCACTTGACACACGACCATTCGCCAAATACCCATCGCCACGACATATACCATCGGCCCGCCCCAAAAATCTCTTGCCGAGCTCAATAGTCTGGCTGACACCTACTCAAATCCGGGTCATCGGCAAAACCCCTAACTGTCGGCCCAACCTAGAAATCACCCACCGATCGCACATGTTACGCTGATGAACACAACATCCAAGGTCTTTGGCGAGACCACCATCCCTCGGAACAACAAGAAATTCCTTGGCCGATAGCACAAGTCCTGCTGACGACCACCTTGAACATCCCCCATCGGCCAGACAACCAACTGTCGGCCCAACACAAATGAAACTTGCCGATAACAACGATCACCCCGATGACCACCTCCGTCGATGTGACTTACACCGTCGGAGCAACCAAAATCTCCCCAGCCGATAGACCAACTCTCACCGATAGACATCCATTGGCCAAACATATGCCGTCGGGATAGCCCAAAATCGCTTCGCCGATGATGCCGATCACTCCGATGAACAAAAAGACTTAGGGCTTAAAAAGAAAAAACCCTCCAACATCTGCGCTCAGATCCAGACCAAAATTAGTGCCAACAGGTGGATTACTGTATCTTACTCATACTAGACCAGATATAATTAGGTTGTTGGTCTTGTGGCAAGATTCCAGGCTGATCCTAGAGAATCTCATGTCATGGCAATCAAATAAATTTTTAGGTACTTGAAAGGAACAGTTGAGTATGGCCTATGGTATCCCAGAGATCATGACTTTTCTCTTCATGCATATACAGATGCAGATTGGGCAGGAGATGTGGATGATAGGAAGAGTACAAGTGGAGGAGCATTCTTTTTGGGAAAAAGGTTGGTTTCTTGGTTAAGCAAGAAATAAGAAGCAATATCACTGTCTACAATTGAAGCAGAATACATTACAGCAGTAGGCAGTTGCACTCAAATCTTATGGATGAAGCAGATGTTAAGAGACATTAATGTAGAATATGAGGAGCCTCTCACAATTTTCTGTGATAACTCAAGTGCAATAAATATTTCTAAGAATCCGGTGTTGCATTCTAAGACCAAGCACATATCTATCAAGTTTCACTTTCTAAGAGAGCAAGTGAACAAGGATGAAGTCAGATTGGAGTATGTACCCTCCAAGGATCAGATTGCAGATATTTTTACTAAACCTCTTCCCAAGGACTCTTTTGAGTATCTCTGGGAGAAGTTAGGGGTCATGGCCCCTCCAGTGATGAACTAAGATGCACTGATGTGCATCAATCTGGTGGATATCACAGTCATATCTTGTGATCCGGATTGGTGATGGGGAGCTGCCACTCAAGGGGAGCAGCTAGTATGATTCTAATGTGTTGAAATTGCAAGTATGAGCCCTTTGCCATTGATGTCAAAGGGGGAGAGAAGACATGTGAAAATAAGTGGTTGATGATCAAAGGGGGAGCAGTAAAGGAAGAAAAGACATGTGAAGAGTTGTTGCTGATAGGGGGAGCTGTGGCAAAAAGGAAAAGTTCTTGTCTTGATAGTTTTTCACATCATATGTTGCCATCAATGACAAAGGGGGAGATTGTTTCAAGTATGAGGTTAACTAGTGTTTACATTGATGTCAACATACTCATATTGCATTGCTAAGAAGGATTGGATGAGTTGTGTGCTGAGGTTATTGAGGAAATCAGTCTCAATCAGGAACAGTGAAGAATAGTGATGAGAAGAAGGCAAAAGTACTCAATAGGTTGAGGATCAGAGGATGCGGATTAAAGGGTTTGTAGATATGAGTCTTGAGATGTTCCAGTTAAGATTTCAGAGGTCCGCATGAAGATATGAAGAAGTTGTGATCAATCAAGTAGAACTGGTTCCGGGAGATGCTCCGAAGTGACAGAGTGTTACAAAAAGGTCCGGTGAGATCCGGAAGTGCATTGTCCTATTCGACAAATTGGAAAGAGTGTTTGGGATGTTCTTGTGATGTGTCATCTCAATTTGTACATAGTTTGGAGGTCTGAAAGTACCTTTTGCATTATGACAGTGGTGGTAGACTGTGTTCTTGAAGATCTGGATGAAGAAGAGAAGATATTCTGATAAGTGGAGGAAGTGCGGATGTACCTGGTCATCCAAGCAAGCCTGTGAAGGTTATTGGATCATGTTGAGGTTGTGTTGTTGGTCTGCATTAGTGTTAGAGCCCAGAATTGGAGATATTCTTCCAGATGAAGATGTTCTTGTTTAGACTAGCCGATCGGATGAGTTATTCATCTTGCGAATGTTCTTGTGGATGATTGCTGACTTGCGAATGTTATTGTGGATGATTGCCAACTTAGATTATTGTTCCTAAGCCAATGCCTTGTATAAATAAAGGTTTGTGAATTCATTTTGAAGTGTGTTGTGAAGCGGATGAGTGTTGGATAGCGAGAGAGCGAAAGGCAGAGCAGGTGTGTCTCGGGCTTAAATGGAACTGATCCAGACATGGTGAAGATGTCAATCTCCAGTTCAAATTTGTGATTCTTATCACTTTGTAGACAATGTGTCTCTTTGTAGGCAGTGTGCCTCCTTGTGAGCAGTGTGCTCAGGCAGTGAGCCCTGATTGGCATGTGCCATCAATTTTTCTTATTCTTCTAACAGAGAATAATCCTTGGGTTAATCACCCTGTGGTTTTTCCCTTAACCGGGTTTTCCATGTCAAAATCTTGGTGTCTAATGTGTTGATGTTTATCTGCTCCGGTGTTTATGCTTTATGCTTTATGTTTTCATGAATGGTTAATTGATATGTTGTTAACTAACAAAGAAGAATCAAGTGTTTGAATTAAAAGCAAGTTTTTGCACAACTGATTCACCCCCCCTCTCAGTTTTGTGCCCTAGATCTAACATGACTAACCCAAGATTGTATTCTCTGTTAGAAGAATAGAAAGAATAAAATGGCACATGCCAATTAGGGCTCACTACCCAAGCACACTGCTCACAAGAGGCCCACTACCTACAGGAGACACAGTGTCTACAAAATAATAAGTATTACATACTTGAACTGAAGAATAGCATCTTCACCATGCTTGAGTCAGTTCCATTTAAGCTCAATACATCTGTTATGCTTCTCTCTAACACATTCTCATCTCCACAAGATGCTTTTGAAATGATTTTACAACTCCTTATTTATACAAGACATCGACTTAGGGATAATTATTCAAGTCGGCATATATTACAAAACAATTACATAAATACAACATAACTAATTACAAAAGGACTTCATGCGGATCAACACACTGTCGGCCACAAAGATCTGAGACTTTAATCTTCCTTTAGGAACACACCATTTTCCACAGAACATCTTTAAGATCATCCACATGATGTGTAACTCATCCGATCAGCCAGACTTAGGAAGAACATCGTCATCCAGAAGTAATTCTTCAATTACAAGGTCAATCTTCAATGTGGACCACCAACACGAACTAGACACAATCCAAAGACCTCCACAAGCTTTTCTGAATCACCAAAAACATCCATACTACTTTTGCTTACTGAAATCATTCTCTCCTTCATCCGAAACCTCAAGAACATAGTCTGTCATCACTGTCATATTGGAATAGATGTTTGCGGACCTCCAGACCACAAACCAATTGAGTTATCAATTCACATTGACTTCCTAAACACTCCACCAAATCTGTAGAATAGGATATTGCATTTCTGGATCTTACCGGACCTATCTATGTCACTCTGTCACCTCTGAACATCTACCAAAACCAGTTTTACTTAAGTGGCCATAACTTCTTCATATCTTCATGCAAACCTCTAAAATCTTTACCGGATCATCTTAAGACACATATCTACAAACCCTTTGAAGTGCAACCTCTAATATTCATCTTAGCTAGGATCTTTTACCTTACTATCTTCATTGTTCTTCTTTGTTCCTGATAGGACTAATTTTCTCAATATCCTCAGCATACAACTCATCCAATCCTTATCATCAATGCAACAGGAGTATGTTGACATCAATGACAACACCGGTTAGGCCCATACTTGTAACAATCTCCCCCTTTGTCATTGATGGCAACATATGATGTGAAAAATTGTTTTAACCATCAAGACAAGAGCTTCTCCTCAATGACATAACTCCCCCTAAAAACAACAACCATTCACATGTCTTCTCTTCCTTTATTGCTCCCCCCTTGATCAACATCTACTTATTTTTCACATGTCTTCTCCCCCCCTTTGACATCAATGGCAAAGGGCACATACTTGTATCACTTCAAAATCATATCAGCTGCTCCCCCTGAGTAGCAGCTTTCCATCATCAATCCAGACCATAAGATATGATTGTGAGATCCACCAGACTGATGCACATCAGTGCACCTTAATTGAGAACTAGAGGGGTAATAACCCCTAACTTCTCCCTAAGATACTCAAAAGAGTCCTTAGTAGAGGTTTAGTAAAAATATCTGCAATCTAATCCTTGGAAGGCACAAACTCCAATCTGACTTCATTTTTGTTCACTTGCTCTCTCAATAAGTGAAACTTGATGGATATATGTTTAGTCTTTGAATGCAACACCAGATTTTTTGATATGTTAATTGCACTTGAATTATCACAGAAGATTGTGATAGGTTCTTCATACTCCACTCTAATATCTCTTAGAATTTGCTTCATCCACAATACTTGAGTGCAACTACCTACTGCTGCAATATATTCTGCTTCTGCAGTGGACAGAGATATTGCCTTTTGTTTCTTGCTCAGCCAAGAAACCAATCTCTTCCCTAAAAAGAATGCTCCACCACTGGTACTCTTCTGGCCATCCACATCTCCTGCCCAATCTGCATCCGTATATGCATGAAGAGAAAAATCATGATTTCTGGGATACTACAATCCATACTCAACTGTCCCTTTTAGATATCTAAAAATCCTCTTGATTGCCATGACATGAGATTCTCTAGGATCAGCTTGGAATCTAGCAACAAGACCAATATCATTCATAATGTTAGGTCTAGTTTGAGTGAGATACAATAGTCCTCCAATCATTGACCTGTACTTTTTTTATCAACCTTAGGAGAGTCATCATCTTTGCTTAATTTACATCTAGTTGCCATGGGAGTATTCATTGGTTTTGAGTCTTCCATCCCAAATTTCTTCAATAATTCTTTCACATATTTAGTCTGAGAAATGAAGATTCATTTCTTTGTTTGAGTGATTTGCAGACCCAAGAAGAAATTCATTTCCCCAAACATGGACATCTCAAATTCAATTTTCATTTGATTTGTAAAGGTTTTGCACATACTATCTCTTCCTCCAAAAATGATATCATCAACAAACACTTCAACAATCAAGATATTTTCATGATCAATTTTGAAATACAAATTACTATCAGCAATACCTTTGTTGAAACCAATCTTCAAAAGATGTTTATCCAATCTTTCATACCATGCTCTTGGGGCTTGCTTGAGTCCATACAGTGCTTTCTTCAACTTGCAGACCATATCACCATGATCAGACAATTGAAATCCATCTGGTTGCTCAATGTAAACTTCTTCTTCCAAGTCACCATTCAGGAAGGTAGACTTGACATCCATCTGATATACTTTGAAATCCTTGAAGGCAGCAAAAGCAAGAAATAATCTGACTACTTCAATTCTTGCCACTAGAGCAAAAGTTTCTTCAAAATCAACTCCTTCTACTTGGGAGTAACCCTTGCAGACCAATCTGGCTTTGTTTCTGACTACTTCACCATATTCATTTAGTTTATTCTGGAAGACCCATTTGGTTCCAATCACATTCTTGTTTGTAGGTCTGGGAAAAAGATCCCAAATGTGATTTTTCTCAATTTGCATCAGCTCTTCCTCCATTGCTTTAGTCCAGTTTTCATCATTGCAAGCTTCATTCATTGTCTTAGGTTCAATCTTTGAAATCAGACAATACTCTTCTAAATCTTGAGCGATCCTTCTTCTTGTTTGTACACCTTTGCTTTTATCACCTATGATCTGATCTTCAGAGTGATTCAGTCTTACATACTTGGGAACTTTGGGATTTTCTTGCACTTCTGATTCTTGAACAGGTTCATTTAAACTTATCTCTTCTTCTTCTTGATTTACTGGATCAGTCTAAATTTGAATTTCATTTGGAGCTTGGACTTCTTGAACAAAAACATCATTTTGATCATCTTCATCATAGTCATAAAACCTTGAGGGTTTTTCAATACCTTCATCAACCTTCACATTTGTACTTTCTACAGCCTTTCTTAATCTCTTGTTATAACACCAGTATGCTTTGCTTTGAGTAGAATAACCCAAGAATATTCCTTCATCATTTCTAGCATCAAATTTTCCTAGATCTTCATCTATTTTAATGTAACATTTCCTACCAAAGACTCTGAAATACCTCGCAGTGGGAGTGATGCCAAACCAAAGTTCATAAGGAGTCTTACCGGTATTGCTTCTGATTTGTACTCGATTGAGAGTATAGACTACAGTGCTTATAGCTTCTCTCTAATAGATCTGAGGAACATTTGCTTCCATCATCATGGTTCTAGATGCTTCCTGGATGGTCCAGTTCTTTCTCTCCACTACTTCATTCTGTTGTGGAGTCCTAGGAGCAGACAACTATCTTTTTATTTCATGTTTCTCACAGAATTCTATGAACTCACCGGATGTGAATTCGCCACCTCTATCAGACCTTAGACATTTTAATTTTAATCTAGTTTCATTCTCTACCATAGCCTTGAATATTTTTAATTTCTCAAGAGCTTATGATTTCTCTTTCAGAAAAGTCACCCACATCATCTGGGAATAGTCATCAATTAATAACATGAAGTATCTATCACCTTGCACACTCCTGATTCTTGCCGGACCACATAGGTCAGTATGAACTAAGTCCAAAAATCTAGTAGAAGATTGTTCCTTACTTTTGAATGAGATTCTGCTTTGTTTACCCAATTGACATTCTTTGCACAAACTATTTGTAGGTTTCACCAATCTTGGAAGATCTCTTACAGCCTGAGTGTTGCTTATCTTGATGATATTATCAAAATTCACATGACACATTCTCCTATGCCACAACCAACTCTAATCAATTTGAACAAATAGACAACTTTTACCAGTACCAACTAAGTGGAAGATATTACCTTTTGTTTGAGTACCGGATGCAATCTCTATTTTAGAACTTTCAAATATCTTGCATTTTCCATTCTTGAATCAGAGATCATAACCTTTGTCCACCAATTGTCCAACACTGAGAAGATTGTGCTTCAGACCTTCAACATATAGTACATTACTGGTTTTTCTCTTTCCATCAAAAGAAATGGTTCCTCTACCTCTGATTCTGTCAGCAAAATTATCACCAAACTTTACCACTCCTCCTTCATACCTTTCCAAATCTATGAACTTATTTTTGTCACCTATCATATGGTGAGAGCATCCACTATCAATGACCCAATCATCATTTTCTTCAACTTGGGTATCTAGAGCTCTTTCTATAATTTTATGATTGACAGATTCAGAGGGCATTAGATCTTCTTCCTTGATGGCAATAAACACCCAATCACTTCTGGATTTGTTTCCTGTCTCTAATTCATCATCTGTTACTCCTTCATTATTATCATCTTCATGAACATAGTAACAATTCTTTTGGAACCTTGATCTGTTAGGATTTTTCCTTGAAAATCTTTCCAGACACCTTAAGGCAAAATGACCAATCTTATTGCAGTTAAAACACTTAAAAGGTAATTTCCCCTCATACTTACCGGATCCTCTTGGCAATCTTTTTGCAATAAGGGCTTCAAGTTGAGCAGCTTCTGCTTCATCTTCTTCTAGGTCTTTTCTTGCTTTTTCATACCATTATAGTTTCCTTGAAGAGTTCTCTCCTAGATCAAACTTTTGTTTTCCTTTTACAGAGGCACTAGCTTTGAATGCAAATTCAATCTTAGGAGGGGCATCTCCAAACTTGGTCAATTCAAATGCAACTAGTTTACCAACCAATTGATCTCTTGTGATACCTAAAAAGGATCTAAATTCTTCAATAGAAGCAACCTTATATTTGTAAGAATTAGGAAGGGATCTGAGAACTTTGCCAACAATCTCATCTTCATCCAAGATTCCACCAGCACATCTAATGCCACAAATAAGCTCATTTACTCTTGGCATAAATGAAGTGATATTTTCATCTTCTCTCATCTTCAGGTTTTTGAATTTTCCTTTCATACTCTATAGCTTGGCACATTTAACATACTTGTCTCCTTCATGTAGAAGTTCTAGTTTTTGCCAAATCTTATATGTAGTTTTTAGATCAATAACATTTGTCAGTTCTAAATCAGACAAGGCACTTAGAAGGGCTTCTTTGGTCTGCAAATTGTTTTTAGCATCTTTGATTTCATCTACGGTACTCGGACCATTCTGTGGAGGAACATACTTCTTTGAAGCCATGATCCAATATTGCATTCCCATACATTGCAAATGGCATTCCATGCGACTACTCCAAAGAGTGAAATTTGTTCCATCAAACCTCAGACTATCCTTCTTGTAGGATAACATCCTGGATCTCTTCAAGCGGTTAAGCTCCTTTTAGAGGAACTTGGCTCTGATACCAATTATTAGATTTAGGATGGACAACTGAGAGGGGGGTGAATCAGTTGTTTGAGACTTTCTTCCAATTAATCACTTAAATCCTTTTCTTAATTCAGCAGCATAATAATAAATCAATCGTGGAAACATAACGCAATAATTCAAGAGCAAAAACACATAAGACACTAAGATTTTTGACATGGAAAACCTGGTTAAGGGAAAAACCACGGGGTGACTAACCCAAGATTGCATTCTTTGTTAGAAGAATAGAAAGAACAAAATGTCACATGCCAATTAGGGCTCGCTACTCAAGCACACTGCTCACAAGAGGCCCACTGCCTACAGGAGACACACTGTCTATAGAATAATAAGTATTACATACTTGAACTAAAGAATAGCATCTTCACCATGCTTGAGTCAGTTCCATTTAAGCTCAATACCTCTACTCTGCTTCTCTCTACCACATTCTCATCTCCACAAGATGCTTTTGAAATGACTTTACAACTCCTTATTTATACAAGACATCAACTTAGGGATAATCATCCAAGTCAGCATACATTACAGAGCAAATACATAAATACAACATAACTAATTACAAAAGGACTTCACACGGATCAACACACTGTCGGCCACAAAGATCTGAGACTTTAATCTTCCTTTAGGAACACTCCATTTTCCACATAACATCTTCAAGATCATCCCCAAGATGTGTAACTCATCTGATCGGCTAGACTTAGGAATAACATCATCATCCAAAAGTAATTCTTCAATTATGAGCTCAATCTTCAATGTGGACCACCAACAAAAACTGGACACAATTCAAAGACCTCCACAAGATTTTCTGAATCACCAGAAACATCCATACTACTTTTGCTTACTGAAATCATTCTCTCCTTCATCTGGAACCTCAAGAACATAGTTTGTCATCACTATCATATTAGAATAGATGCTTGCGAACCTCCAAACCATGAACCAATTGAGTTGTCAATTCACATTGACTTCCTAAACACTCCACCAAATCCACAGAATAGGATATTGCATTTCCGAATCTTACTGGACCTATCTGTGTCACTCTGTCACCTCTGAACATCTACCAAAACTGGTTTTACTTAAGTGGCCATAACTTCTTCATATCTTCATGCGGACTCTGAAATCTTTACTAGATCATCTTAAGACACATATCTACAAACCCTTTGAAGCGCAACCTCTGATATTCATCTTAGCTGGGATCTTTTACCTTACTATGTTCACTGTTCTTCTTTGTTCCTGATAGGACTAATTTTCTCAATATCCTCAGCATACAGCTCATCCAATCCTTATCATCAATGCAACAGGAGTATGTTGACATCAATGACAACACCAGTTATGCCATACTTGCAACAGAACCTTCTATTTCTAACTCTTACGCGTCATAGACTCTATCATAGGAATCTGTCATAACCGTTTCGGTCAAGAGTCACTTACACACTAATTAAGATGCTAACACATGGCAGAAAACCTCTACCACACAAAGGGAATGGCTATCTCCACATGGAGTGAGTTGACCATCCTAGTCATCTTACAAGTGGAGTGACAACTCATCGTGCCACTTCACACTAAATGACAAAACAGGATGTGCAACAAAATTACAACATAAGCTAAATAAATAAATACATTACAATAAATAAATGCAAGGAATTACCAAGGTTGAGACACCTTAATTCCCAACTGGCATCTCTTTGAGGTATTATGTCAAACAATTCACGTGCCTTGTCAATGCTTCCACACTTTGCATACATGTCTACTAGGGTAGTTGCAACTACAACAGTTCTAAAAAAATTCCTATATCCTTTATGCTTTGATTGTATCCATACCATGTTCAAAAAATGTCATTTTGGCATAGGTGAGGAGGATGTTGGTTAAGGTTGTGGAATTTGGATTTACACTTGCCAATTGCATTTGCTTGAAAGTTTCTAAATCCTTATTAACAAATCCATTTTGTGCATATCTTGCAATTATTGCATTCCATGAGATGGCATCTCTTTGAGGTGTTCTATCAAACAATTCACATGCCTTGTCTATGCTTCGACACTTTACATTATGAATATTGAAGCTAACTTTTTGTGGCTAACAAATAAATATATTGTGAACCTAAATGCAACAACTTACAATATGGTTTTCATATAATTAGTTTTTGTATATAAATTATTAGTTAAATTTTACACTTTTATGTTAAGAAAAATATGGAATATGAAACATACAATAAAGCATTTTTGTTAAGAGAATGATGGGTACAAGGAAAGGTTCATCCAATCATAGGATTTATCATTTAGGCCTTTATAAGTTGTTTTTAGATGAATCTAACAATTCATAGTTTGAATCATTATAAGGAAATATAATTTGTTTATGCTAAATTATTGATTGATACTAAGTGTTAGTTAACATATTTGTTGTACTCTCCTTTTTGTATACATCTCATAAAAATCATGATATTGAAACTACTAGATTTGATATATAAACTGCTAGATTTGATATGATAATCATAGCTAATTTCTCATCTTACATGTTAGACATATCCTCATTTCACCTTCTATATGTTTGACATCATTTTCCTACCTTCATCTCACCTTAGATATATGTTTGACATTATATGTTTAATTAGGGGGAGACTTAGAGAGAGACTGAGAGGGAGATGATATGTTTGACATTATATCCTCATTTCACCTTCTATAGGTCTAGTATACCCTCATTTCACCATCTATATGTGTTACAGAAAGAGCAGAATGAGGAAGAGAGAAAGAGAGTGAGACATAGGGAGAGATACATGTTTGGCATGATTTGTATATACTCATTTCACTTTCTATATGGTTTTTGGATGGATTGCTTATCCTCATTTCACATTTCTACATTTAATTTACACCTGCCAATTGCATTTGCTTGAAAGTTTCAAAAGCATTATCAAATAATCCATTTTGTGCATATACCTTGCAATCATTGCATTCCATGAGACAACATTTCTTTGAGGTGTCATGCAAAACTATTCACATGCCTTGTCTATGCTTTCACACTTTGCATGCATGTCTAAAAGAACAACTGCAAATACAACATGTGACAAATTCCTATATCCTTTATGCTTTGATGGTTGTCTATACCCTATTCTGAAGATCCCATTTTGGCATAGGCAAGGAGGATGATGGATAAGGTTGTGGAATTTGGATTTACATCCGCCAATTGCATTCCATGAGACAACATTTCTTTGAGGTATCATGTCAAATAGTTCACCTACCTTGTTGATGCAGGAGCATAGGCTCAAAACCAATCAAGTGACTTTAGGAGATGGCAAGGAGGACATTTTTCATGTTTCCAAGTGATCTTGTGGTTCAAGACATCCATTTAAGTCATTTAGACAAGGGTTTCCCATTTTCCCACAAAATGGACTATTTAAAAACTGTGATGATTCCATGAGGTGTATATACGTGAATAGACCTAATCCAATGAGTTAGACCCCCTGAAGCAACTTATTTTGTATTTTATGGCAAACTATGTACTCTCGGTCATTGAGGGGGTGGTATTAGTAAATTTTGATTTTCTCCCAATTCCACTATATGCAGGTATATACAGAGCTACAAGAAAGATTTCAAAGGTTGGCATATACAAGAAACCTTCTATATGGTTTCTATTCTTTGCATATCCTCATTTCACCTTTCTACATTTGCTTTACACCTGCCACTTTGCATACATGTCTATCAGGGAAATTGCAACTACAACATCTGACAAAATTCCCATATCCTTTATTCTTTGATGGATGTAATTAGAACACATTCCATACCTACCTCAATTTTTTTAAATCAATTTAAGGAATGCATTGTTCCAAAATGCTTCAGTTTCATGTAGTGGAAAGGTGCTATGAGTAATATTTTGCATTCCATAGCTCATGTGTTCGAATTGATAGTGCCAACGCATCAGGGTGGGTTGGTAAATGCCAAGGGAGGTCTCGTTTTGTGTGCCAAGTGTCACAATCATTCGAAATAACAGGCTACCGGCAAAGTCAATATCCCTAAGAGCAAAAAATTGCCAAACTTTGATGGAGTAGTTCTCAGAATTCATGGTAGTTGGGAATGTTACGTTTGGATCTACAGGTGCACGTGGGGTCCTTCCACAATAACCTCTCTCTATTTTGGTCAAATCTAATCCGTCTGACCATGTCAAAATCAAATGCATTCTTGCAAAATGCTTGAGTTTCATGTAGTAGAAAGGTTCTAAGAGTGACATTTTGCATTCAACAGATCATGGGACCGAACCGATAGAGCCAACATGTTGGGGTGGGCGAGTAAATTCTAGGGGAGGTCTTATTTCATGTGCCAAGTGTTTCAATCATTCGGGACAGAAGGCTACCAATAAAGTCACTTAAGATCCCTAAGAGCAAAAAAATGCTAAACTTTGATGGAGTAGTTCTCAAAATTCTTGGTAGCTAGGAATGTTTTGTTTGGACCTACAAATGTCTGTGGGGTCCATCCACAATAACCTCTCTCAGTTTTGGTGAACTCCAATCCATTTGACTGTGCTAAAATTAAATGCATTCTTGCAAAATGCTCTAATTTCATGCAATGTAAAGGTGTTGGGAGTGAGATTTTGCATTCCACAGGTCATGAGGCTGAATCAATTGTGCTAATGCATCGAAGTGGGTGGGTAAATGCTAGGGGAGGTCCCATTTCATGTGCCAAGTGTCTTAGTCATTCTGAGCTGTAAGCTACTGACAAATTCAAAAGATGCTACGAGTGAAATTTTACATTCCATAGCTTGTCGGGTTGAACTGACTATGTTGACACATTGGGGTGGGTAATGCTAGGGGAGGTCCCATTTCATGTACCAAGTGTCTCAGTCATTCTGGGCTACAAGCTCCCACCAAAGTCAAAAGGTGCTAGGAGTGACATTTTGCATTCCACAGCTCATGGGGCTGAACCGACAGCGTCAATGTGTTGCGGTGGGTGGGTAAATTCTAGGGGATGTCTTGTTTCATGCTCCAAGTGTCCCAATCATTTGGGGTAGTAGACTATCGACAAAGTCACTTAAGATTCCTAAGAGCAAAAAATTACCAAACTTTGATAGAGTAGTTCTCAAAATTTGTGGTAGTTGGGAATATTTTGTTTGGACCTACAGGTGTAGGTGGGGTCTATTCATAATAACATCTCTCGGTTTTGGTCAACTCCAATCCATTTGACTGCGCTGAAATCAAATGCATTCTTTCAAAATGCTTCAGTTTCATGCAGTGGAAAGGTGCTAGGAGTGAGATTTTGCATTCCACATCTCATGGGGCCAAATCGACTGTGTCAACATGTCAAGGTGGGTACGTAAATGCTAGAGGAGGTCATGTTTCATGTGCAAAGTGTCTTAGTCATTCCGGACTATAAGCTAGTAGTAAGGTAAGGTGCTAGGAGTGATATTTTACATTCCACAGCTTGTGGGGCTGAACTAATTGTGCCAACACATCGGGGTAGGTAGGTAAATGCTAGGGGAGGTCCTGTTTTGTGTGCCAAGTGTCTCAGTCATTCCAGGCTGCAAGCTATCAACAAAGTTGAAAGGTGTTAGGAGTGACATTTTTCATTCCATAGCTTGTGGGGCTAAACCAATAGCTCTAACATGTCAACTTGGGTGGGTAAATGCTATGTGAGGTCTCATTTCATGTGCTAAGTGTCCCAATCATTTGAGGTAGTAGGCTATTGGCAAAGTCACTTAAGTCCCTACGAGCAAAAAATTGCCAAACTTTGACAGAGCAGTTCTCAAAATTTGTGGCAACTGAGAATGTTTTGTTTCAACTTACAGGTGCAGGTGAGGTCCATCCACAGTAACCTCTCTTAGTTTTGGTCAACTCCAATCCATTTGACCATGTCGAAATCAAATGCATTCTTGCAGAATGATTCAGTTTCATGTAGTGGAAAGGTGCTAGGAGTGAAATTTTCTATTCCACAGCTTGTGATGCTGAACTGACTATGCCAATACATCAGAATGGGTGGGTAAATGCTAGGGGAGGTCTCATTTCATGTGCCAAGTGTTCCAGTTGTTTAGGGCAACAAACTACCGGTAAAGTCACTTAAGATCATAAGAGCAAAAACTACCAAACATTGATAGAGTAGTTCTCAAAATTCATGGTAGTTGATAATGTTCCATTCAGACCTATAGGTGCACGTGGGGTTCATCCACAATAAACTCTCTCAATTTTGGTCAACTCTAATCTGTTTGACCATACTGAAACCAAATGTATTCTTGCAAAATGCTTTAGTTTCATGCAGCACAACCTTGCCAGGTGCCATATTTTTTATTATGCTCGTCATGGGGCCAAACCAATTGTGCCAACATGTCTGGGTAGGTGCATAAATGGTAGGGGAGGTCTCATTTCGTGTGCCAAGTGTCCCAGTCATTCTGGGCTATAATTTACCGGCAAAGTCACTTTGTCAGTAGCTTACAGCTTGAAATGACTAGGATACTTGGCACATGAAACGAGATCTCCCCTAGCATTTACCCACCTATCCTGATGCGTTGGCGTAGTTGGTACGGCCCCATGACCTATGGAATGCAAAATTTCACTCCTAGAACCTTTCAACTTTGCTAGTTGCTTGCAGCTTGGAATGACTGAGACACTTAGCGCACAAAACAAGACCTCCCCTAGCATTTACCTACCCACCCCAATGTGTTGGAATAGTTGTTTCAACCCCACAATCTGTGGAATACAAAATTTCACTCCTAGCACCTTTCACCTTTGTTGGTAGCTTACAATCTAGAATGACTGAGACACTTGGCGCACAAAATGAGACCTCCCTTAGCGTTTACCCACCCACCTCAATGTGTTGGCATAGTTGGTTCAGCCCCATGACCAATAGAATGAAAAATATGGCTCCTGGCAAGGTTGTGATGTATGAAACTGAAGCATTTGTAAGAATGCATTTGATTTTAGCATGATAAAACAGATTGGAGTTGACCAAAACTAAGATCTAGGTTATTGTGGATGGACCCCACATGCACTTATAGGTTCAAATGAAACATTCTCATTTGCCACAAAATTTGAGAATTGCTATGTCAAAGTTTGACAGTTTTTCGCTCTTAGGATCTTAAGTGACTTTGTCAGTAGCCTACTACCCTGAATGAATGGGACACTTGGTGCATGAAATGAGAGCTCCCCTAGAATTTACCCACCCACCCTTATGCGTTGACGTAATTGGTTCAGCCCCACAAGCTGTGGAATGTAAAATTTCACTTCTAACACCTTTCCACTACATGAAATTAAAGCATTTTGCAAGAATGCATTTGATTGTGGCATTGTCAAACGGATTTGAGTCGACCAAAACTAAGTGAGGTTATTGTGGATAGACTCCATGTGCACCTGTAGGTTTAAATAGAACATTCCTAGCTACCACAAATTCCAAGAACTACTCTGTCACATTTTGGTAGTTTTTTGCTTTTAAGATTTTAAGTGACTTTGACAGTAGCTTGCTATCCACAATGACTGGCACACTTGGCGCATGAAATGTGACCTCCCATAGAATTTACCTGCCCACCCTAACACATTGGCATAGTTAGTTCGACCCTACGAGCTGTGGAATGCAAAATCTCACTCCTAGCACCTTTCCCTGCATGAAACTAAAGCATTTTGTAAGAATGCATTTGATTTCGGTACGGTCAAATGGATTGGACTTGACCAAAACTGAGAGAGGTTATTGTGAATGGACCCCACCTGCACTTGTAGGTTTGAACAAAACATTCCTAATTACCATAAATTTTAAGAACTGCACTGCCAAAGTTTGGTAGTTTTTTGCTCTTAAGTGACTTTGTCGGTAGCCTACTGTCCCGAACGACTAGGACACTTGGCATAAAAAATGAGACCTCCCCTAGCATTGAACCACCCACTCTAATGCATTGGCATAGTTTTTTTAGCCCCATGAGCTGTGGAGTGAAAAATATCACTCCTAGCACCTTTCCACTGCATGAAATTGAAGCATTTTGCAAGAATGCATTTGATTTTGGCACGATCAAATAGATTGGAGTTGACCACAAATGAAATAGGTTATTTTGGATGGACCCCACCTACACCTATAGGGTTAAATGGAACATTACCAACTACCACGAATTATAAGAACTGCTCCAAAGTTTGGGATTTTTTTGCTCTTATGATTTAAGTGACTTTGCCGATAGCCTGTTGCCTCGAACGACTGGGACACTTGGTGCATGAAATGAGACCTCCCCTAGCATTTAGCCACCCACTCTAATGCATTGGCATAGTTGGTTAGAACCCACGAGCTGTGGAATACAAAATTTCACTCCTAGCACCTTTCCACTACATGAAACTGAAGCATTTTGTAAGAATGCATTTGATTTTGACACGGTCAAACAGATTGGAGTTGACCAAAATTGAGAGAGGTTATTGTGGATGGACCCCACTTGCACCTGTAGGTCAGAATGAAACATTGCGAACTACCATGAATTCTAAGAACTAGTCCGTCAAAGCTTGTAGTTTTTTGCTCTTAGGGATCTTAAGTGACTTTGTCGGTAGCCTGCTGCCTCAAACGATCGGGACACTTAGCACATCAGACAAGACCTCCCCTAGAATTTACCCACCCACCCTAATGTGTTGGCGTAGTCAGTTCAGCCCCATGAGATGTGGAATGCAAAATGTCACTCCTAGCACCTTTCCACTACATGAAATTGAAGCATTTTAAAAGAATGCATTTGATTTCATCATGGTCAAACAAATTGGAGTTGACCAAAACTAAGAGAGGTTATTATGGATAAAACCCACCTACACTTATAGGTTGAAATAGAACATTCCCTACTACCCACCAACCCTGATGCATCGACATTTTTGGTTCAGCCCCATGAGCTGTGGAATGCAAAATGTCACTTCTAACACCTTTCCACTACATGAAACTGAAGCATTTTGCAACAACATGTTCATTATCACCATAGGCAAACAAAATTGATTTAAAAAAATTGAGGTATGTGTTTGTAGGTGGACCTGACATCCACCTATACATGCAAAGAAGATGTTCCTAGGTGTCACAGTTTGATGGAACAACCGGTCCAAAGTTTGATACCTTTTTTATCTTAGAGCTCTTGAGAGATTGTCTGCATTCGATGTAGCCAAGAATGACCGTGAGGCTTCGCCACTAAAAAGACATCTCCCCTAGCATTTATCCACCCACCTGGATGCATTGGCACCATCTGTTTGCCAGGTAGGAGATACTGAATGTAAAAATTTAGTCCTAATACCTTTGTAGTAGATGAAAATTCAATACTATAAAGGTGTTCTCACTTGATCCAATGTCTTGTAGGACATGAATTAAGGCTGCCCTTACCGCTGCTATCAATTGTCAACACCAAATGTGAAGAAACAAATGAGGGTTTGTCATTAAAACTCATAGTAACATCATTAAAAATTGTTAAAACTCATTATGAAATAGTAACTAAAGAATATATCATCGTGAAATAATCATGAAAACCTGCCTTACTTTCCTTTCAAAGGCAACTTCATAAGGATTATGCCTACCTCCACATACTCAAATCCTGCATGTAAATGAAATTGCACTATTTAGCTAAAATGAGTACACTAATGAACTCTACAATGAAACGAAGCTAATCAACCAGGACCAAGGAACATACCTTTCTATCATTCCACTAATTCAATCCAATGAACCATTTGGGTCTGCTCTACTCTTTATTATGTAGAGTATTTCCTTGTGGTCAGACTCATGAACCTTCCATAATGTCATGTTCAATGGTCTACCCCCATATTTGATCAAATGAACATTTGATGCCACAAGGTTAGAATAATCAAGAATCTTCCTATGTGTGTCAAAGTCCTTGAACTACCACACATCAAACTTCTTCACTGGGTACCTTCTAAGCCATGTTCTAGTAACAACCACTGATCCTATAGGGTACTTGATGTTTTCTCCATCTATAACAAGGGAATCTAATTTCTTTTTTGTCTCAACACAATGACACAAATAATAATTCATTCCTTCTTCATTATCTTCAACTGCAATAATTGCATAAACATGCCTTGCATTGATATGTGCATTCAGTTCGATGAATATAGTCAACAAAACAAAAAAATATAAAATAAGATGGAATATTAAATTTTATTAAATTTGAATGCTGATAATACCTGGTTGAACTAGATCTAAAACATAGTCAAAGTCAACTAATGATTCAATCTATGTTAGTTATAGTATTTTCAGTAGTTAATACATGTCAATCAGGCTTAGGCTTCTTGTACACCAATCATCAATCCACTCCTTTGACTCACAATCATACCAAGCTTCATCTATACATGAAAAACAAAAGCATACCATCTATTGCATATGAATACTCCATGAACCTGCATTAGAGCTTCTAAAGGAGTGTAGCTCACTCAATCATGTCAACGTACAATGGTCCTCATATTTTGCAATGTTAGTATCATGAACCAACCAAAAATATATACAAACTGTAGACTTACCTTCATTACCTGGACCCATTGTAGTGTTACACCATTTGACAATAGATCTTGCATCTGTCAACTTTACATTGTCTTTGTACTTCAACTTTTATCATGCTAATGCTCTTTTGATACATGCTTCTACACCATCATGCTCCCCCTTTCCATGCTCGGCCTCACAAAAAATCCACATATGTTGAACACCATTCATCTTATGCATCCTGCTCAACCAAAAGAACATCTGTGAGTTCTTAAATTATGATGAACAATTATCTAACCATATGATATGTTGACGAAATGATATGCTCCTGCTAGCTAAATCATGATAGAACATTTGAAAGCAACGTTGCATGAACTTCGTAAAATGTGTGTGATCTTCACTGATATAAAAATGATATTCCCCCAAGATCTTCCTAGCGTCCTCTATACTATCTTCTGCATGATTGAATGCTATTTGTACAAATATAGCAACTTGCGTAGAGTTGCAATACTGCGATTGCACCTCATTATGTAGCTGGAGTGTGTAGTTCTTTGCAAAGTCAACAACTAAAGTGATGGTACCAAGTGGAAACGTGTCCTTACATAACTTGAATTGCAAGTCCAACCATTGAGCTCAATGGGTATGCCTTGCATACTTGTAAACTATATTATCTCTAAAAATAGAGATAAAATGATACACTAGAATATTTTGAATGACCAATTCACACATTTTTGGTTCTTGGCCATCTTTTAGACTATATGCCACTATCTTATATTTTCCAAAACTTACTAGCTCATTTCCAATTGCATGTGTGCTCTCCATATGTTCACAAATTGGCAAATGTTGCAACTCACCACAATGATCACACGTGCCATCCAAGCATAAGCTATTGTAGAATAATTGACCATTTACTCTTTGACATACGATGCTCGATATGAAATCTCTTGAATATCTAAGTGACATTTTATATCACACTCCTAAAAAACATCGTTAGTATGCAAATCTACACATATATCTATAAACATTACAATGATTAGAAAACTCAATATGTACTCTACAACAACAAGTTGTGCATGTGTGATTTATTTTGACATAAAAAGGCTTTACTATTTCAAAATACCTTTGACTAATTTTGACCTGAGGATACATCTCTTGAAATTTATTGAAAAACTATGTTTGAGTCACATCCAAAAAATGCTTTGGATGTGACTCACGGTTTCGACAACCAATTCTCCTTATTACAACATCTCTTACATAAGAGATACCCTTGTTTTATTTTTCCAAAATTCTTCGATTAGGGATCTCAAGTTTTCAACAACTTTGTCTTTCCATGGGAGTCTCCCTAAAAATGCCCACAATTCATTGGTGTTTGGGTCCTCAACTCTTTCACGTCTTCCAATGGCTCTCATTAGAGTTTTTCTACTTATTTTCAATGCTTGACTTGCCTTTCTAATGAGGCAAGCTTTCTTTGTTTGTTGGCTTACTATTATTGACGTAATGACACGTCGTGTTGCATTACTATCCTTGGTGCATGAACTAGAACCCACACTCTCATATGTACTCATTAGATTCTTTACAATTGATTTTTCACTTGAAGCTGTAGACACCCAAATTTGTCCCAACTTTGTCCATGTCTTGCAACACCTAGTCAAATACATTATCCTAGACATCATGTAGCATTTTGTCCTAAATCCCACTCTTAATCCCACTTATTCCATTAGCCAATTAATTAAATAAATTTTATTTATTTAATTAAAATCCCAACTTAATCCCATCCTTATCCTACTTAGCCAATTAATTAAATAAATTTTATTTATTTAATTAATTTCCACATCATATCCCAATCATATCCTAATCCGACTATCCAATTAATTAAATAAATTTTATTTATTTAATTAATATCCAACTCATATCCCAACTAATTCAAATATTTTATTTGAATTAAGTTCTCATCATAAGCCGACTTTCCAATTAATTAAATAAATTTTATTTATTTAATTAATTTATCTTATCATTTAGCCAACATGTGTGCCTCTTTCATTTAAAAAGATAAGTGGTACTACAGCCTTTTATTTAATATCTTTCACATGTAGTACTTTTTATGTACACAAGCACACATGAGCCCTATCCTCCATCCACTTGTCAAATGACTACAACTCCCTTGAAGAGTGGGATAACTGAATCAATCCTATCCATCCATTTCATCTAAAGCCCTAATTGATCCTAGCCGTCCATTTGAACCAAGCCTTTTCTATAAATCAAACCCCTCACAAGCCATTAGCAATGCATTTGAGCTTCAAGTACTATTATTCTGCCAAATTTTCTAAGATGCATGGAGCTTTAAGTAATATTATGCTGTTGAAATACCATTAGAGCATTTGCATCCTTCAGCTATCATCCTTATATCATCTTCATCTTAATGTTATGCTGCAGAAATGAGCACCCAACATTCCTCCAACAATAATCCTTCAAAATCTTGCATGCTCATGCGAGGTGGAGAAGAGCAATGGAGATAAATCAAGCATAGCGTGGAGATCGGTTTGCATTTACATTTGTTATTTTGATTTTCATGTTGTCTTGTGCTTCATTGTGCATTGCTAGGGTTTTATCATTGCTGATTATACATTTACCCTAATTTGCAATTTTACCCTAACTACAGAAGCATCTGATGTTCTTAGGCCAAGAATCTTCATAATGGGCCTAAATTTTAGATTTCTCATCAATTCAACAAATAGTTGACATCTTTCGGTTTCATTTAACTTCTCAAAGAATGATTTCCATATTTTATTGGAATTTCTTTGGCAAGTACGCTTGGGAATCTTATCCTGCATGGGCTTCAAAACATTCTCATTAATATCAATTAGAAACTTAGGCTTTCTATGCAAAATTCTAGGAGGCATTTTCATTGGTAAAGTTGACTCAACATTAGGAATTTTTCAATATTTACTTGAGATAGGATAGATGACGTACCTTCAAATGGAGATGGAAAAGATGAAAAGATTTGAAGTTGAGATGGAGAATATGGTGTGCCTCCAACTTGAGAAGAGAATGAAGATGTACCTTCAACTTCACATATGAAAGATGGAGTGCCTCCAATTTGAGAAGAGAATGATGGTGTTCCTTCAACTTGACTTGTGAATGATGGAGTGCCTCGAACTTAGAGATTCAATTTCCTTGTTGAATGGAGGTTTTGCTTTCATTCCCTTTGTGCCACCAATTCCATCTCTCTTAGCTTGATTAGATGTGTCATGCTCCTCTTCAATTGGAAATGGTGGCATGTCTTCTTGTATGGTTGATAATTTCCTACTTTTGCGAATTCACCTCATTCTTTCTCTTTTCCTCTCATTCTCAACTTCATGCTCTTCTGGTGTTAGAGTCTTTTCTTGTTTCCCTAGCATGATGATGATTTCTATATGCATCATGAATAAGACAATGATGATGTTAGAATTATAATGAATAATTAGCATGATTATTGTTATGAAAAACAAGCTAAGTATATTACTGATATAAGGACTAAAAATGTTGAATTATCACAATCAATGAATACAAATCAGTCAATTGGTATTAAAGAAGACATTGAGTATGATGGCACACCTAGTCCCAATGATGAACATGAGTTGAATGGTTTATATGTCACTATTGAGAGTGGAAATGAACAGGGCTTTATGATTAGGTTTGTCTAATAAATGACTCCAAACTTGTTGATTTTGACATGATTAGATTAGAAGTGAAATGTGTAATGATAGTCTAGGCCTAGATGTTCTTGATGACATAGATGAGCACATGTTGATTGTTGATCTCATATTCTACCATGATCAAACTCTTAAATTTTTAGCTCTTTTGTGTAATCCTAACTATGGTGCAATCTTCAAAAGTTAGGAGAATATCCTTGGTTTGACTAGCAATGATGTGATAATTGGTCTAAGTGGCAAGAGACTAATCAAGACTCATTGCCTTCAATATATATGTCCAAAGAAATGTTAAGAGACAAAATACTAACTAATATATCTCAAAATTTAAATTTTTGTAGGGAGGTAGGCACAATCTCTAGGTTAATTTACAAATGGTGATAGGCACAATATCTAGGTTAATTTCACATTTTCTTAACATATCTTCTCAAACACACTTTCTTAACATCCCATAGATACACCTACTCAAGACAAGATACAAGAAGTCACTAGCACTAAGGAGAGTTATGACAAGCACATTGTGATGGACCAACCATTCCAAATGGAGACTCACAAGGTAAAACTAGACCTGCCAGCATGTTAGGACAACCCAAATTCTTATATTGTAGGTGGTAAATTAGTTAGAGTAGCTCATGAAGACAAGTATGAAGTCATCTCAAATAAACATTATATTGCTAATCAAGGTCATGGGAGTAATGATCACAAAGGTAATGAAGAAAAAACTAATGGATTTCATGACAAGGAACACAATGATGATGTTCGAAGCATAATGAATAATCATCATGATGATTGTTATGACAAACAAGCTAAGTATATTACCATTATAAGGACTGAAAGTATTGAATTATCTTCAAAAGTTAGGATAATATCCTTCATTTGACTAGCATGATGTGATTGTAGACACTAAAAAAATGTCCATGTCTCGACATAACACCTTGTCTACATGACCTTATGCATTTTGCCCTAGGTCCTAGGTCATCCAACCTCATCCCACTCACAAATCCCACTTACCCTACTCCTAATCCTATCATAATCAGTCAACCAATTAATTAAATAAATCATATTTATTTAATTAATTCCCCATCCCATTGGTCCAATCACCTTCTTGATTAATTAAATAAACCCACTTTATTTAATTAATCCCACTTGATCACATTCCTAGTTAAATCCCATTTATTTAAATTAATTGCACCTAGTCACATGTCTCACATAATTCAAATTAAAATTTTGAATTATTCCCTCACCTTTCATATCATTGCGACACATGTCACATGTCTCATCTTCCACTTAACCCGTTCACATGCACAACTAATTCAAATAAAATATTTGAATTAGATTCATTTCATTCTCCATCGCACACTTGTCATGTGACTATAATCCCTCTTTGAGTGGGAAACCCTAATCCAACCCTAATCGATCTCAACCGTTCATATCCTCCAACATAACTCTCTATCACAACCGTCCATTCCAATCAGCCATATCCTATAAACCTAGCCTCCTCTAAGACATTTGCAACGAATCTTCTTCTAGTATCCTTACTCTATTGAATTTTCCTCTCAATCTCTCATCCATCTATCTTTCATTCATCCAATCATTCATCTATCCATCCCTATCCTATCGTTATGCTACTAAATCGAGCAACCAACATTTATCTCTTCGGGTAAAGCTAGATTGCTTCAAGTGTGGCACTCTCAACCCAATCAATGGATCATGAGTCGATATAAGGTTTGCATTTGTTTCATTTTACATTTTATTATCATTTACCTGCATGTTGATTTTCTACGATTTCATTTGGCACGTGGGGTCTCAGATCTAATCGTGAGTTTTTTGCATATTTTGTTGTCAAAATTTTATTTTTTCTCTAACCCTAGGTTATCAAAATTTGCAAGTTTTGTGGGTGAGCTATTGCAGGTTGTGTCCTAGGAGAAAACTGACTACACCATTGTGATCAGGAGCCCTGAGAAATGAAAATTGACATAAAATTTGACTAGTTTTGCTCATTGTGAAATTTTTTGTTTTCTGCCAAAAAAATTAGTACAGCAGTCCATACTATATAGATCCATATGGATCTATACCATATGGACATACCATATGGTCTCTGTGCAAGGAGTTTGGTTGAAAAGTTGGTCTTATCGATTTCGGTTTGCAGGTTGATTTCCCATTGCAGGTTTATGTGGAGATCATTTATTTTCATTTACAGGGGATGTGTCTTGTTTATACTCTCGACTGCATTAGTATTGGCAAGTAGCTCCCTGTCGACTGTGGTTTCAATTGGTTCTACATTGTTTATTCCCCTGGCCGAGTTTGAAACCTTGGCTGTCACTATCCCAAAAAAACCCTAATCCTAAATCTCCCCCGCCGAACCCTAAACCGCCTCTGAAAACTACTACCAACCTTCACTTAAAATTCAACTACCACTTGCATTTTGGTCACTACCTAATAGTGGCCTAATCACCGTTGAAGACCCCCGGCACTACCATTGGACCCATCGCCACCAATATGTAACACCAGGTGGGAAGGTGGTCACCACTTCTTTCCATCAGTCGCCGCTCACTGGTCGCCTTCCCATGCCTTTGAAATTCCTGTCTCTGCTTCACACAGCACCAAAACTCACTAACCACCACTCCTCTTTATTCCACCATAGTCTTAGTCAAAATCCCTATGTCGACGTGCAAAGTCTTCATTGCCACCATCTCTTCCATCCAAATCTTCTGTCGGCTACAAAGCCCTACTCCGCCACTGTCACCTTATTCTACTCACAAACCACCTGTCTATCACTTAAATCAACCTTAACTGTTGTCTCCCCTTGACGGTGGATTCTAAATGGTTAGCTAAGGTTCTAACAGTCACAGATAGTTCGGTGCCTCAACAGTGATCGCCACAGGTATTTGGAGCCCACACTGGTTTATTAACATTTTAAATAGCTCGTCATCCACATTTTAATGAAACCCTAACGACATTGGGTGTGTCCATTTGGTGAGTTGGTCATTTAGTCATTTGTCTCCAACGCAGGTAGTCAATGGCTAGACCTATTGGCAATGGGTCATATAGGGAGTCAGGAGAAGAGGCGGCCCCCTTTTACCTCTTTTTTTAATTTATTTTTTATTTTTTGGCTTTGGTTTAGCCACGGTCATATGGATGACCATTGGCTAATCTAGCCTTAACCATTGTAACCTCCTGCTCTAACTGCTAGGTACAAACAATCATATGTGACCAAAACTGGTGGTAACCACTAGTAGTATATGCAAATAGTCAGTTGCCCTAGTGTCTCCTACATCCCCTAATAGGGCCTTTTTTTTCTTTCGATCATAACTTTCACATACGGAGGTGAAATCATGCAAAATTGAACTCATTGGAAAGCTGGAAGAGCAAACTATGCAATGGTGAATAAATTTTCAGGTGACTATACCATTTTCCTACATTTTTTATTGGTCAAAGTCAAACTTGATTTCAAACTTCAAATGCTCATATCTTTTGCAATTTTGATCAAATTTTCATGAATTTTTTTAAAAATTGTATAGAATTTCACGTAGAATCTGTTCATGCAACTTATTTTTCTATATTAGTCCATCTTCATTAATTTTTTACCAGATTTCATCTTTTTCATATAACGGTCTTCTTGGCTAGTCTACTTGCTTCTTTCTCAATTTTGTGGCTTGCAGGTGACATTACGGGGATGGAACAACATCAAGATCAGCATACACAGCAACTTGGATAGAGAATTAATCAGGTGCACTCATTTCATCCTTCATCTCCTAATCTTGTTTGACCACACATTTGGACTTTGGGCTTAAAATGAGCAACTTACTTGCAATCACACATCAAAAATTGGGCATAAAATTAACAAGTGTCTTCCTTCCCATTTGGATTTGGGTCTAAAAAGAACAAATGCTTAAATTATCTTCAACACATTTCAATTTCTAAGGGTTAATTTACAAGTGTGAGTGTGAGTCAAGTGTGTGTGTGTGTGTATGCTCTCTCATCGCACCGCAAGGTGACCTTGGAGATCAAAAACACCTCAATTAATTTGCTTTTGTTTACCTTTCTTAGGAGACCTACTTGGAGACACACCACTCCAAGGGATGACCTCATTCGAGGCTAAATTGAAAGACACCCTCATTGGGAGTTAGAATCTTGTCACTCTTGGCTAAGCCAAAAAGAACTTTATACCTTTGGGAAGTGAAGGTGAAGGTTGGGTTACCCCTTTCTCCCGGCTGTGTGGCAGGATTTAACTTTCAATTCCTTAGTCAACCTCGTCTAAACATAGCCCAAAACCTAATTGGCCATACCCCACTTGACTAGTCATAGGGCTCATTGATGTGTCTTCCATGTGTGCTTGTTTAATCATCATCATATTCTTCAAATTCAAAATTCAAAATCGTATGTGTCTTGCATGAGTGATTCATTTTTGTACATGTGTGATCATTTGATTGAACATTGTCACATCAAGCTAAACACTAAACACATAAGACAAGTCATTCAACTCATTCTGCCAACATATTCAAATCCAATCACATTCATCCTAATCACCCATTCTTATCCAATTCATTCCTAATCATATCCAAGTCACCATAATTCAAACCCTAATCATTCCAAACCACCTTCTTTCTAATCAACCCCTAATCATCCGAGTCATCATCCTAATTAATCCAATTCATCAAATCTTTCCATTCTTAATCACATCCAAATCATATCCTCCTCATTCTACATCAGCAAATCAACATCATCCTACTCATCCTAGTCATTACACATTATCCAATCATTCCAAGACAAATCACATCCCAACTACTTTCATCCCAATCTAAATCCAAATCAACCCAATCAAAAATCAAGACCTCAGTTGATCATCATCAACCATTATCCAAACTTCCTTGAGATCATTAGTCTATCTTAAGTAAGTAATCCAATTAAATCAATCCAATCAACCCTCTATTACTTAAGTGTCATTAGTCTACCTTAAGTATAGAGAATCAATCCAATCAACCCTCTTACTTGAGATCATTAGTCTATCTCAAGCATAGAGGGCCATCTATAAAAAAAAAACAAATCAAATCATCCTAAGGTCTTGAAATTTGATCCCAATCACCCACTATCCATTTTATCTCATACTTCTCCAGCAACATGAATCCTTCGACCTCCTACCACCCTTCATCATATCAATCTAATCCACCCGCTTATCACGTTCATGCCACATCACCGAATCCCACTTCATCATCCTATAGAGGTCATTCCATATCACCTTATCCAACATATTTCCATAACAATGCCACATCCATACCACAAATCACCCTCACTATTCCTAGCAACACCCAAAATGCAAGTACTTCCATAAGTCTACCATCCAACGATCCTAACTCCATTGTCTTCATATCACAATTACTTTCTCAACAAGCTTCCAACATCAACCAATGTCCACAATAATCCACCTCACAAGACCGCACACCTACAAATCCTATCATGCCACCTCATCACCAAACCTATCCACATGGCAATCAAATGTCCTTACAAGAACAACATACAAGTCCAAATGGCCCTATGTACATCAATCAAGAAAGTCTAAGTAATCTTATGCAAGACCTAAAATCCTTTGACAAAGGAGAATCCAACCTAGTAAGTGCCTCCTTTGAGTCACCTTAACCATCCAATCATATGCCAACACATGAGCCAACTAGTCCCATCCCAACACCTTTATCAAGCCCTTCATCGCCTTCATCCCCATGTTCCACTAATTCTTCATTAAAAGATTCCATGGAGATACTTTTAGAGAAATTGGTCCAAGCAAATATGATTGAGCTATACCCATTCAAAGCATATTCTCCATATATGTTTAAACCTAGGTGGTATAAAGATGATGCATATTGTGCATACCATAGGTATAGGGGCCATACCATATCCACTTGTGTCCGATTTCAAAGATTGGTCAAGAACTTAGAAGATTGTGGTAAGATTGTCTTGGATAAAACCAACCCCTCTAATTCCATTATCTTTCCATCTAGCCCAAATCCTAATCCCATTTTCCACCCAACAAATCCTAATCCTAAGCCTTTAACTTCCACTATTATCATCCATCCCCTATATTGCCCATTTACCCATACCCTTGCAAACGATGTGATCCATTGGCTACTAGAAAGGAATAAAACATTGTCACCTCATCAAACACTTATTCTTGAGCCTCTCCATGAGTCCTTAAACACTTTGACTAGTCTTTTAACCCCATCATGTGATCTACGAGCTATCAAGCTTATTAAAGAGCCTTCCACTTCCATTCAAGAAAACCAAGAGGTATGTCAAGAGTTTAATCCTAATCATGAAGAAATAATAGCCCCTAAACCTAATCAAGATCAAATCATCCCCATCCAATCTATCCATAACATGTACCTTCTATATGATCAAGATGATACCTAGATGAAGAACCTATCCACGAACAACTTGATCCTAGTCATGCCCCCATAACTATCCATGAACAAGACACCCAAGACCTACATGCTCCATCTAATGAAAGTCTTGTTGACTTACTTGACCATTCACCTTATTTCATGGCCTTCATTCAAAGCAAAGAGACCTCTCCACCTAGCCATGATCCCACAATATCCACTTGTCATGATGATACATGTGCCTCCAAAGCAAACATAGAAGATCAAACAAATAATTTGGATCCCAATGAACATAAGCAAGATCCTAATGATCCTTCCACATCCACCATTAATCCAATTTCAAATCCACCATATTCTACTAGTCTATCCACATTCATTCATGAGTGTTCTTCGTTAGAACACCAACAACCATTATCCACTTTACCTTCTCCATCCAATAATCAACTCAAGTCTAGTGTCCAAACTACACCTAGTCCTATAGTCAATCGTATGCTCCAAAACATGAACTACCAAGGCAAAGGTTTAGGCCTACATGAACAAGGCATTTTGGAACCAATCCATGTCAAAGTCCCTCCTTGCTCATTTGGCCTTGGATACACACCCCAAGGTCAACAATCAAAATATGTTGGTACTTCCTCCACACTTCCTAAATCCACTTCCTTCCATCATAAACCCCATCATATTCCTAAAACATATGTTGCCATTCCACCTCCCTCATCCTACAAATGCCAAAAGCATGTGACCATACACCTTCCACCATCCACTTTACCTCCACTTCTTCCAACTCCAAATATCCCTCCATCAACTTTACCTCCATTGCTTCCAACTCCTAATCTCCCTTCATCTACTTTTCCACCATTGCTACCAACACCTAACATATCTACCATTTATAAATTCCCTCACATTCCTCATCCTGATCAACAAATGCACACATTGTATAAACAAGGAGCTTCTACTCATTCCACCCACCACATGGGATTCAAAAATAAACATTTGGATGCCTCTACCTATAAAGCCAAAAATCCAACCAAAACTCCTAAGGACCCTCAAGCCTTAGGAAACTAAAGCAAAGAATCATAGCAAAATCTATCCAAAAAGCTATCCAAACCCATACTTCCAAAAGAAAAGCCCAAAAGTAAAATGGTTTGGATCCCTAAGAAAAAATCAAGAAAGTCAAATGAGCCATCCTCTTCCACATCACAAATATCCCAACCATCCCCCTCCATTCAAAAATGCCATTCCATTCAAACATCCCAAACATCCCACATGAAAAGCAAAAATCACAAAAATACTAAGTCTATGTGGGTCCCTAATGCTTGCGTCATCCATCCACTAAGCAAACATCGTCATTGCTTCCTACACCTCCATCCACTCAAAAGCTTCCATGTTTATCACAGTGTGTGCAACCATTGGTCATGATTCCTTTTCACACCTCCATCACTCCATCATTCACTCATTATCCTACATTTCTCCCCCATCACCTTCCTATGGTCCATGCTTTTGCATAAGTCCATCATAATCCACTATCTACCTAATCCATCTCACTTTCATGCCATCTCCCTACCAACATCAATGAGCACATTTGACATGGTCCATGTGACATTCCTCTCCAATGGGACTATCACCTTTCATGGCACTAGACACTTCAGTCCCTCTCATCCATATCCACCTTCTTCCATCCAAAAGGTCAAGAAAGTAAAAAAAAATTAAAAAATAAAAAGTAAGGAGAACTCCCTTCATCCAACGGTGAAAACCTGGTAAACAGGCGTCATGTGTAGGTCAATCTTCTATGTCACTTACACTTGGGGGCACCTTGTCTCATCCTTTTCCAAACTATCATACCATTTCCATATACATACATATACCATTGCATCCATTCATCATCTCTTCCTCTTTTGATCTTGAAAAAGATTGGGGTGAACTATTGACAAATGTTTTGGATATCCCTTGACATACCTCATCCTTTCCAAATGAACCCTATCATCCAAGTCATAAGCTTTGTCATGTCAAACCTATCATCCTATTGCCTTAAGCATTGTCCTGAAAAATCCTAAGTCTACTACCTAAACTGGGGCATGTTATTCCTATGGAACATAGTCCTTGGAGATCACATCCTTGCTCTCTTACACATACATCCATTCCATTCCATAGCCTATCCTTTTATCCTATCTATTTATCATAATCCTTTCATCCATCCACTATCATCCATCCTTTTGTCCAATCCCATTCATTCCCTTGCACCTAGACTTGGTTTTCCCTTGTCATTAGTATCTAGCATACAGGCTACTCAAATTGTAAATCCATTGATGTTCAAATATTCCAAAACAAAACAAAAATTTAAATATCCTCAAAAACACAAAAAATCAAAACATTTCAAAAACCCAAAAAATAAAAATATCTCAAAAACCCAAAAAAATCAAAATATCTCAAAAAACCCAAAAAAATCAAATATTTCAAAAATTCAAAAAAATCAAAATATTCCCAAAACTAAAAAAAAAATCAAATATCCCAAAAATACAAAAAAAATCAAAACATTTCAAAAAATCCAAAAAAAATAAAAAATCCAACAAAATCCAAGCAATAAAACCATTCCACATCAAATCATCAAAATCACATTCTTCCAATCAAATCAATCCCAATCAATCAATCCATCACATCAAATCCATAAAAACAAGTCCAATGACATCATCAAATCAAGCTAATCTATCAATCATCCAATCTATCAAACAATCAGAATCAAATCAAATAACATCATCTAATCAATCCCAATCAATCCATAACTTGATCAATCCAATCCATATCATCCCATCAATAAAACACAAATCAGAACTACATCTCATCTTTATCGTTAATTGCCTTGATTCCGTGGACACAAGTATGTAGGTAGTCTGGAGCATGAAAGAAGTGCCTAGAGTCAGCCACAAGATGATATTCCTCTTTCTTCTTTCATCATTCTTCTATCATCTATCTTCATCACTTCATCAATCAATTCTTCGATCACTTCCTCCATGCATCCTTATCAAATCATTCCAAACAATAAATCCAAATACAAGCCATCATTTATCCATACCAATCAAGTCAATCAATTTTGTCAAATTATCCAATTGCAATCCTTGGTCTTGATCCTAATCTTGTTGTAAGCCAAATCAATCAATCAATCATCATCATCAATGGGATATATCATTCCCACATCCTTGTGTTGATCTAGGGATATATCATTCCCTGCCATGACAACACTATCTTTATCAATTCATCAATCAATCAATCACTTTATCATTGGTTTACAACTTGATAGGGGCAATGTCTTGTTTGTTTTTGTATCATTTGTGCATGCTTGCTTGCTTGTGTGTGTTATCATTTTTATCTTGCATTTGCATCTGTATCACTCCCACCTAATATTCATATCTTGTACCTAGACAAGGTTCTATTATGCTGGGGCACAAGACACATCATCACCTTGGTCCTTATACCTTGGTACATAACGTCTCGTGCTATATCAAACATCATGGTTTCTCACTTTCATTGCAGTATAACGCATCCTTTCATTTCTTCTATCCATCCCCTTATCTTATCTTCCTTGACCAATTCCATTTCATTTCGAGAGCCTACCCGTGTTTGTCCAACCTGCCTATCCTCTTGAGGGGGCATCATCATCCTATCTTTCTATCATCACCCTATCCTTTTCTTCTATCCATACCTTAGCTTCTTTGAAATGATGTTACTCGACATAAATCTTATCATCTCGCAACATCATCTCAAAGAGGGGCAAATCTAGACACTAAAAAAATGTCCATGTCTCGACATAACACCTTGTCGACATGACCTTATGCATTTTGCCCTAGGTCTTAGGTCATCCAACCTCATCCCACTCACAAATCCCACTTACCCTACTCCTAATCCTATCATAATCACTCAGCCAATTAATTAAATAAATCATATTTATTTAATTAATTACCCATCCCATTGGTCCAACTTAATCACCTTCTTGATTAATTAAATAAACCCACTTTATTTAATTAATCCCACTTGATCACATTCCCAGTTAATTAAATAAATCCCATTTATTTAAATTAATTGCACCTAGTCACATGTCTCACATAATTCAAATTAAAATTTTGAATTATTCCCTCACCTTTCATCTCATTGCGACACATGTCACATGTCTCATCTTCCACTTAACCCCTTCACATGCACAACTAATTCAAATAAAATATTTGAATTAGATTCCTTTCATTCTCTATCACACACTTGTCATGTGACTACAATCCCTCTTTGAGTGGGAAACCCTAATCCAACCCTAATCAATCTCAACCGTTCATATCCTCCAACATAACTCTCAATCACAACCGTCCATTCCAATCAATCATATCCTATAAACCTAGCCTCCTCTAAGCCATTTGCAATGAATCTTCTTCTAGTATCCTTACTCTATTGAATTTTGCTCTCAATCTCTCATCCATCTATCTTGCATTCATCCAATCATTCATCTATCCATCCCTATCCTATCGTTATGTTACTGAATCGAGAAACCAACATTCATCTATTTGGGTAAAGCTAGAGTGCTTCGAGTGCGGCACTCTCAACCCAATCAATGGATCGTGAGTCGATATGAGGTTTACATTTGTTTCGTTTTGCATTTTATTATCATTTACCTTCATGTCTATTTTCCACGATTTCAATGACAATTTGTCTAAGTGGTAAGACACTAATCAAGACTCCTTGCCTTCAATAGATATGTAGTTTTACAATGCAAGACTTGAAGAAAATCATGGTGAACACAAAGAGCATCAATTATTTTTTGAATTAGCTATTCAAGATAGCCAAGGGGTGAAATCATCAAGAAAGGAATAATTTTAAGGCTAATTATGATGACAAAGTTGTTGGTAATCTTTTGACTGAGTTTTATGATGACAAAAAGACTAAAAAATATAGTTTATTGTAGCCTAACCAGTCTAATTTCTTGGAGAAACCTAGAGATGGAAGTCCAAAAAAAATTAGAGGGTACTCAAACAATAAAGAACTTATCTAGTATAGGTCCAATAAACTAAACTCAAACTAATTTTTTAGAGGTAAATGGACAAAAGGGTGATAGTGACAACTCATTACTAAATGAGGACCAATTATATCATATTTGTAGCATCAATCTTGCAAAATTTTATGTTGATACAACTGGTTACATTAGAGAGAATGATGATAATATTTTTTTATAGGGAGGTATCAATGACGTAGTTCAAATTGAGAGAGTACAAAAGAGTCTTGAATGTCATGATGTTATTTCTCAAGGTCATGGTTCACTTCCACATTGACAAGAAGAAGAATCAGGGATGTGTACTTACAATTTTGACAATGTTTAAAATTCTTTAGGGTTAACTAGAATCGAGTTACAACAAATTCATGTATATCATATTTTAATGGTTTTAATTCTATTAATGCACATAATGATGACTTTTTTAACTTAGCTAGTTCCACTTTTAGTGATTGTCAATGTTCTTATGAGAATTTTATGGATGAACAATGATGGGATGCTTTGTTAATGAATTTATTTTTTAGTGATTTTGTTAATGGTGTCTTTGATACTTCATAAATCATCTAGTTAACCCTAAAATGTGCAATAAGAGGCTAGTGACAACTTGATGAAACTGTGACAATATAGGCTTTCATCATGACAATGACTTAGGGTAGCTTATACTAATTGTGGAAGGAGTCTTAGCTTTGTGAAAACCATGAACTTGCTGTCCACTTTGATGGATTTAACATGCAATGTATAAGGGAACATGTGTAGATCATATGTATATTTCTAGACTATCATAGTCTTAGGAAACTTAATACACTTATATTATCCTTCCTCCACCCTAAAACTTCATCACCGTCATAGAGATTCAGGTACATCAAAAAGGACTAGTTATATTATCATGCAAGGAGGCTCTACTCAAGACTGTCCCAACGGTATCTTACCCTCCTTAACTATACTGTAGTACATGTACCCACCAATATCAATACTCTATCTTCCTTAACTATCTAATAACTACAAGCCACTATCGATTCAATACAGCCTCATTGTGATTATAATTGTCCTAATAACTATGCCAATGACATGTATGGTTATCTTTTAGTTGATGGCAATCTTCCCTACCATATGAATATCTTTTCAAGACCACCTAGATATGTTTATATAGTATCATGGATATCTTTTTGCATGGATTTGAGATTAATTAACTTATCATTTAGTCTTGATTTCCACCTTGTGTATCAGTTGCTATCCTACCCATGGGTGAGAGGTCATAACTATTCCTAGGGTTACATGATAGCTATATTGCAGTATAATTTAGTCTTTAGGCTGATATGATAGTTCTTCCAAGTGAGTATGCTCAAGTGACAATCCTGTTGCAAGTATGTGCCTAATCGGTGTTGTCATTGATGTCAACATATTCTTGTTGTCATTGGTGTCAAATGTATCCTATTCCATTACTTGTTTAGAAGACTTGTATGTTGAGGATATTGAGAAAATTAGGCTCTCCAGAAGAAACAAGTAAGCCATAGAGAAGTGCAGTACAGATAGTGAGTTGTATGTTGAAGAACAGTCCACTAAACTGCTCCACATTTGTTCTTGCTTGAAGATCATGGTTTGTAGATTGGAAGTAAGTTAGAGGTATGTCTGAGGATGGTACATTTCAGGTTTGATCCATCCGCATGAAGATCTAAGTGAGTTGTGTTCACCAGAGTGAAGCCTACTTTTTTTCTGTAAGTTCAGTTGAGATAGGAAGACAGTATTTGGCTCCGCATTCCTCCGCAATAAAGTATTTTTCTTTGCGGTTCTAGAGGGAAGTCTGGGACGATGATAAGTGCCTACAATTGCAATGGTTCATGGTTTGGTGGTCCGCAAGCCATCTTTCTTTTATGACAGTTGAAGACAGTAAAGTTCATGTACTCTGGTGAGAAGATTCCTATAAATAAAGTGGTTAAGGTTCGTGTGGTTGCTCCTGATGATTATAGCATGCTTGTGGATGTCTCCTAATCATGTTCCTCTCTGGACTTTGGTTCGCATTAAGAAATTGAGATGGTGTGTGAAAATTGTTCCCGGATAACATAGCGTGTAATCAGTCTTGGCCGACTTGGTTGATCCCAGTGATTGCAGAGATCTCTAGAAGATTGTGGAAGCATGTTGTGGTGTGGAAGATCATGTTTGAGTCCTAGATAAGGAATGGCATGATCCACATTTCATTCCCTTTGCATGATGTTGCAATAGGTCAGGACCTATTTTGTAAATGTTTGTAATACCGACCTTGGAGATTGTTCCAATGGTTGATGCCGACCTTGATGATCATTCCAAGGTTGATGTAGTGTATAAATACTTGTAGCTAAGTCATGGAAAAGTTGTCCTTGAGCAGAAATGATAAGATATTAAGAAAGGTCCAAAGGCAGAGCAGAGAAGAGGCAGAGGAAAGAAGAGGAAGAGCAAAGTAGAGGAAGAGCAAGGTAGAGGAAGAGCAAAGCTAAGGAATTATTTATTCACAATAAAGAAAGGTGTTGATCGTTGTAGTGAATCTGGTAGTAAGGCACCAGTAGGGTTTAACAGCCCTTATTGTAATATTGCTAGGTTTAGGGTTGAGGCAGTGAGCCTGCTAGACCTAGTTGTTCTTCATGTTAGTAAGCCAGTATGTTTAGGCCCATGGGGTGACCAAGCCTAAACATCACTATTTCAAGATTGCAATATATATTGAGAGTTAATCCTCTCTGTGGTTTTTCCCCACCTTAGGGTTTTCCACGTAAATATGGTGTCTCTTGTGTTTGATGTTGTATCCGTGGTTAAGTTTTTGATTTCATGCACTCATTGTTAAATCATAATAATTGTGGATAAGTGATGAATGTCTAATTACATAAAGTGTTTAAGTTTTTGTGACAATTGATTCACCCCCCCTCTCAGTTGTCCGGTGCATATCAACAATTGGTATCAGAGCCAAGTTCCTTGGAAGAAGTTTAACAGCTTGAGGAAGATCCAAAATGTCTTACAAGAAGGAAGCGTCGCATTTTGATGGAACTAATTATGTTCTCTGGAAAGCTCAAATGAAAATCCATCTTCTTTCTCTTGGTGTCAAAGTTTGGAAAGCTACAGAAATAGAATACACTATACCACAAAATGGTCTGATGACTGAAGATAAAATCAAACAATATGAGATAGATATCAAGGTAAGGGATGCTCTGCTAAGCTCATTAACTGACTCAATACTGATGAAAGTGGTGGATCTTGAAACTGTGAATAAGGTATGGGAAAAGTTGAAAAAATTATATTAAGGAGATGATTCTATGAAGGAAGCCAAGTTACAAAGTCTGAAAGTGAAATATGAAAGCTTGAAGATGAACAATGATGAAAACATATCAGCTTTTATGCAAAGAGTTGATGAACTTGTTACAGGGATAAAAGCCATAGGAGGAACTCTTGAAGAAAAGGAAATTGTTATGAAAATACTCATATCTCTGCCCAAGTCCTACTATCACAAGGTGGCCGCAATTGAAGAATTCATGCAAGTCAAAATAGTTAACAGGGATCAGTTGCTTCGTAAGCTTACTTCTTTTGAAATGAGGGAGTTAGATGATGCTCTGCCAAAAGCTAAGACTGCCTTCAAAGCCAGTACTCCTGAAAGTACTTCCAGATTAGAAAAGTATAAGGTAGAATCCGATGATGAGATAGATGAAACTAAAGCCAACTTTGTGGACAGGCTGCAAAGAGGATCTAGTAAGTATAAAGGCAAATTACCTTTCAAATGTTTTTCCTATGGTAAAGTAGGTCATTTTGCTTCTAGACGTCCTAAAAGGATTGAAAGAAATAGAAGATATGAGAACATGCCTAGGACCCAAAAGAAGTGTTATTATGTTGAAGATTTTGATGATGATGGAGTATCAAATAATGGTGAACTCGATAATGCTAATCCCTCTATAAATGAATGCTTGTTCATTGCTATTAAGGAAGATCTTGTGTCTACTAATTCTTCTAGTTGTCTGAAGGAAGAAAAACTAGTGGAAAGTGCTTTGGCTGCTCAGGTCATTCAAGACAAAGATGAATGAGTTATTGATAGTGGTTGCTCTCACCACATGACTAGTGACAAAAGTAAGTTTGTAATCTTGGAAAGATATGATGGTGGACTGGTTAGGTTTGGAGATGATACAGTTGGTAGGATTTGTGGAAAAGGATCTATTTCTTTTGATGGCAAGCATAATGTTGAAGATGTCTTGTATATGAAAGGATTAAAGCACAATCTTCTGAGTGTGGGTTAGATGTGTGACAAGGGCTATAACTTAAGATTTAAGGACAATGGATGCAAGATCAGGGAAAGATCCAGAACAATCATTGGAACTAGTAAGAAGACCAGAGGTAATATCTATCACTTAAAAGGAACTGAGAACTATTGCTTGTTAACTTAAATTGATGAGAGTTGGTTATGGCATAGAAGGTTGTGTCACATAAATTTTGACAATATTATGAAGATAAGTACTGCACAGATTGTTAGAGATTTGCCTAAGCTTGTGAAGCTTGCTAGTCTGGTTTGCAAGGAATGTCAATTTGGGAAACAAACAAGAACAAGTTTCAAAAGCAAGGATCAATCAATTGGAGGACTACTTGAGCTAGTAAGAAGTTTGCACGGAGATAGGTATTTCATGCTGCTCATTGATGATTATTCTAGAATGACTTGGGTCACCTTTTTGAAAGAGAAATCTGAAGCTCTAGATAAATTCAAGGCATTTAAGGCAATGGTTGAAAATGAGATGGATTTGAAAATCAAATGTTTGAGATTTGATAGAGGAGGAGAGTTCACATCAAATGAATTCAATTTCTTTTGTTAAGAGCATGGAATAAAGAGACAGTTATCTATGCCCAGAACTCCACAACAAAATGGAGTTGTTGAAAGGAAAAATAGAATAGTTCAAGAAGCTGCTAGAACCATGATGAAGGAAGCTCATCTTCCAAAAGCATATTGGAGAGACGCAATTCACACTGCAATATATATCCTAAACAGAGTTCAAGTAAAAGGTAATAGTTCAAAATTTCCCTATGAATTGTAGCATGGTAGAGTTCCTACTGTGAAATATTTCAAAGTCTTTGGTAGCAGATGTTATATCAAAAGAGAAGAAGATTTAGGCAAGTTTGATGCTAGATGTGATGAAGGAATCTTCCTTGGTTACTCCACCAAGAGTAAGGCCTACTGGTGCTATAATAAGAGGCTAAATAAAATCATTGAAAGTGCAAATGTCAAAGTTGATGAGTGTAAAGAAAGGTCTTCGTAACCAAGTGGATATGAGTCAGATGATCCAGATGTTTTAGAAGTGGTGCAGCATGAAGACAACACAGATGAAGAAGAACAAGCTCCGGTAAGTGCTACCAAAACTCCAAGATGTGTAAGAATTAGTCATTCTAAAAATCAAATCATAGGAGATAAGAGCAAAGGGATCTTAAGCAGAAGAAAAGCTGCAAAAGAACAAGTAAATTTTTGTCTGATCTCTAAGATTGAACCTAAAACTATGGATGAGGCATGCAAAGATGAGAATTGGATAAAGGCCATGGAAGAAGAATTGATGTAGATAGAGAAGAATTATATTTGGGATCTTGTTCCTAGACTAGCAGACAAGAATGTAATTGGCACAAAGTGGGTCTTCAAAAACAAAATGAATGAGAATGGTGAAGTGGTAAGAAACAAACCAAGATTGGTATGCAAAGGATATGCTTAGGTTGAAGGAATAGACTTTGAAGAAACTTTTACTCCAGTAGAAAGGATTGAAGCAATAAGGATGTTTATGGCTTTTGCAGCATACAAAGATTTCAAGGTTTATCAAATGGATGTGAAGTCTGCCTTCTTAAATTGAGAGTTGCAAGAGGAAGTCTATATTGAACAACTGGAAGGATTTTAGTCATCAGAGCAAGAGGACATGGTATGCAGATTAAATAAAGCATTGTATGGATTAAAACAAGCTCCCAGGGCATGGTATGCACTATTGGATAGGTAGCTGATACAGATAGGGTTTAGTAAAGGTAAGACAAATAGTAATCTCTACTTCAAGATCAATGATGAATAAACCCTGACTATTGCAGTTTTTGTTGATGATATTATTTTTGGAGGACATGAAGGTATGTGCTCAGTTTTTGTTGGAGAAATACAAAGTGAATTTGAAATGTTTATGTTTGGGGAAATGAACTTCTTTTTAGGTATGTAAATAAGTCAATCAGATAAGGGTATCTTCATTTCTCAGTCTAAGTATGTGAAAGAGTTGTTAAAGAAATTTGGGATGGAAGACTCTAAACTAGTATGCACACCTATAATAACTGGTTGTAAGTTGAGCAAAGATGATAACTCACCCTTGGCAGGCCAGAAAAAGTATAGATCTATGATTAGAGGATTACTTTATCTGACTCAAACCAGACCTGACATAATGCATGTAGTGTGTCTTGTGGCAAGCTTTCAGGCAGAACCCAAGGAATCACATGTGATGGTAGTCAAGATAATTCTAAGATATTTAAAAGGCACAATAGATTATGGCTTGTGGTACCCCAGGGATAGTGACTTTGTTCTCAGTCCATATACTGATGCAAATTGGGCCAGAGATGTGGATGACAGAAAAAGCACAAGTGGAGGTGCATTCTTCTTGGGAAAAAGATTAGTATCTTGGTTGAGAAAGAAACAGGATTCAATATCCCTGTCTACTGCAGAAGCAGAATACATTGCAACAACATGTAATTGCACTCAAGTGTTGTGGATGAAGTAGACTTTGAATGACATCAGAGTTGTGTATGAAGATCCAATTACAATCTTTTGTGACAATACAAGGGCCATCAACATATCAAAGAATCGAGTGATGCATTCAAGGACAAAGCGCATATCCATTAGGTATCATTTTTTGAGAGAAAAGGTGACAGAGAATGAAGTGAAATTGGAGTATGTTTCTACCAAGGATCTGATTGCAGACATTTTTACCAAGCCTCTACCTAAGGATACTTTTGAGTATCTCAAATAAAAGTTAGGGGTTATCACCCTGCCTGCTCTAAACTAAGATGCATAATAGTGCATCAGTCTGGAGGTGCTTAGAGGTCCGGATTGATGCTTCTTAGGGCTACTTATCAGGGGGAGTAGTCAGAGAGTTTATAAGAGATATTAGATCAAAGAAGATGAGTGCAAGTATGTGCCTTTTGCCACTGATGTCAAAGGGGGAGAGAAGTCATGTGAAAAACTTAGAGTGCAGGTGTGTAAAGAGAAAGGAGGAGAATCTTGTCTTGATGGTTGTTGCAATTTTTCACATCATATGTTGCCATCAATGACAAAGGGGGAGATTGTTGCAAATATGTACCTAATAAGTGTTGTCATTGATGTCAACATATTCTTGTTGTCATTGGTGTCAACTGTATCCTATTCCATTACTTGTTTATGTTGGAAATAGTCTGAACAACTAAGAGGGGGGGTGAATCAGTTGTCCCTAAACTTTAACCTTTTATAAACCTTTTAAATCTTCTTTGTAATTAGATTAATGATGAAAACATTTAACCATAAATCAACATATGAGCAGAAACAACATGAACACACAACACCAGAATTTTGACATGGAAAACCTAGTTAAGGGAAAAACCACAGTGGGGGTTAACCCACAAAAATGTGTACCCTGTTAAAAGTACTTAAGAAAATAGAAGGCACATGCCTTCAGGCGCACTGCCCAGAGCTCATTGCTCAAGAAGAGGCTCATTGCCTATAACAAATTATGATTTATATAGAAATAATGAACTGAGAAATAGCATCTACATTCATGCCTGAATCAGTCCCTTTGAAGGCTCAAGACTTCTACTCTTAGCTTTAAATTCTTCTTCATAGATTCTTCACTCTATACTCCCTTCACTCCTCTTCTTCTCTGCTCTACTTTTGATCCCTTCTTCGGATTTAATTCATTGTGTACAAGGATGCTTTTCCACAACTCTTCAACAAGTATTTATATGCTTCATCAACCTTGGAATGATCAACAATGTCAGCTAAACTTGACGCGGATCATCCCACTGTCAGCCAAACACAACTGAGACTTGAATCTTCTTCTATAACCATTCCATGCTTCATAAAAATGCTCTTAGATCATCTGTAACATGCTAGGAACATCTGGTTGGCCAAGACTGGGAAGAACATCAACCTCAAAGAAGAAATCTTCAATCAACAAGCTCAAACTTCAATGTGGACCTCCAACATAGTAGCCACACGATCCAGAGACCTCTACAAGCACATTGAAATCATCAATAACATTCATTCTAAACCAAATTACCAGAATCATTTGTATCTTCCTCTCGAACCTCAAGAACACTATCTGCCATGACTGTCAAACTAGAAGGATAACTTGCGGACCTCCAAACTACAAACCACTGAAGTTGATGATACACACTGACTTCCTAAACATGCCCTCAGATCTACAGATCATAATTTTATATTACCAGAGCAATCCAGACCTCTTTCCTGTCACTCTATCTTTCCTAAGTATTGCAGGAACTAGTTCTACTCATATGGCCATAACTCCTTCAAATCTTCATGTGGACTTCTCAAATCTTAACTAGAGCAACCTCTAACAATCTTCTACACAGCTATATGGTCTACATGTATTGATTGTTATTAATTTTCTCAATATCCTCAACAATCTGATCTTCTATACAGATAGTAACAGTTGACACTAATGGCAACAAGAATATGTTGACATCAATGACAACATCACTTAGGCACATATTTGCAACAATCTCCCCCTTTGTCATTGATGGCAACATATGATGTGAAAAACTAAATTTAACCATCAAGACAAGAACTTCTCCCCTTTCTCTTCTCACTTTCTTTATTGCTCCCCCTTACATCAGTAACTAGTTTTTCACATGACTTCTCTCCCCCTTTGACATCAATGGCAAAGGGCACATATTTGCATACTGACTACTCCCCCTTTGAGTAGTACTCCTTAACATCAATCCAGATCACAAGATATGAATGTGAATTCCACCAGACTGATGTACCTTAGTGCATCTTAGTTCAAGAGGGGTAATAACCCCTAACTTCTCTCTGAGATACTCAAAAGTATCCTTGGGAAGAGACTTAGCGAAGATATCTGCAATCTGATCCTTGGAAGACACAAACTCCAACTTGACTTCATTCTCATTAACTTTCTCTCTCAAGAAATGAAACTTTATAGATATATGCTTTTTCTTTTAGTACAATACTAGATTCTTGGAAATGCTTATAGCGCTTGAGTTATCACAGAAAATTGTTACTGGATCCTCAAACACAATTCTAATGTCCTTCAACATTTGCTTCATCCACAAAACCTGAGTACAATTATTTGATGCTGCTATATACTCTGCCTCTGCAGTAGACAGAGATATTGCCTCTTGTTTTTTGCTTATCCAAGAGACCAATCTTCTCCCCAAGAAGAAAGCACCACCACTAGTACTTTTTCTGTCATCCACATCTCTTGCCCAATCAACATCTGTATATGCATGAAGAGTGAAATCATTGTCCTTTGGATACCATAGTCCATAATCAATTGTCCCCTTGAGATATCTAAAAATTCTTTTGACTGCCACAACATGGGATTCTTTTAGATCATCTTGAAATTTGGCAACAAGTCCAACTGCATTCATGATGTTAGGTCTGGTCTGAGTCAGATAGAGCAATCCTCCAATCATTGATCTATACCTTTTCTGATTTGCCTTTGGGGAGTCGTCATCTTTGTTCAGCTTGCATCCAGTTACCATAGGAGTACCTACTGGCTTTGAATCTTCCATTCCAAACTTCTTCAACAATTCTTTCACATACTTGGACTGAGATATAAAGATACCTTTATCTGAATGAACAATTTGCAGACCTAGGAAGAAGTTCATCTCACCAAACATTGACATCTCAAACTCACTTTTCATCTGATCAGCAAATGCTTTGCACATACATTCATTTCCACCAAAAATGATATCATCAACAAAGACCTCAATAATTAGAATGCCCTCATGATTTATCTTGAAGTATAAATTACTATCAGTAGTACCTTTGCTAAATCCTAGCTTAAGCAAATGCTTATCCAATTTGTCATACCGGGCTCTCGGAGCTTGCTTGAGTCCATACAAGGCTTTTCTTAGTCTACAAACCATATCTCCCTGATCAGACAACTGAAATCCTTTTGGTTGTTCAATGTAGACTTCTTCCTCTAGATCTCCATTTAGAAATGCTAATTTGACATCCATCTGATAAACTTTAAAATCTTTGAAAGCAGCAAAGGCAAGAAATAATCTGACTGCCTCTATCCTTGCCACCGAAGCAAAAAAATTTTCAAAATCAATTCCTTCTACTTGAGAATGGCCTTTACATACTAGCCTTGCCTTGTTTCTTACAACCTCACCATATTCATTCAGTTTGTTCTGAAAGACCCATTTGGTTCCAATCACATTTTTGTCCTCAGGTTTGGGAACAAGATCCCAAGTGTGATTCTATTCAATTTGCATCAATTCTTCTTCCATTGCCTCAGCCCAATTTTCATCATTGCAAGCTTCACTTACTGATTTAGGTTCAATCTTTGAAATCAAACAAATCTCTTCTTGATCTTTAGCAACTCTTCTCCTAGTTCAAACACCTCTATTTTTATCTCCTATGATTTGATCTTCAGGATGATTCATTCTTACATACCTGGGGGTTTTGGGAATTGCTTGAACTTCTATTTCTTAAACTGGTTCCTCATCTTCTGTACAAATCTCTTGAGTTACTGGAGTTACCAAATTAATTTGGATCTAAGTCTAGATTTGATCTTGCCTTCCTTGACTTTGATTTTCATCTTGATCATCTGAATCATATCCACAATACTTGGAATAGCCTTCTTTGCTTTCATCAACTTTAACATTAGCACTTTCAACAATCTTTTTCAACCTCTTGTTGAAGCACCGGTAAGCCTTATTTTGAGTAGAGTATCCCAAGAATATTCCTTCATCACTTCTTGCATCAAACTTGCCTAAATCCTCATCTCTTTTGATATAGCATTTACTACCAAAAACTCTGAAATATCTTACAGTAGGAGGATGACCAAACCATAGTTCATAAGGAGTTTTACCAGAATTTCCTTTGATCTACACTCGGTTAAGAGTGTAGACAGTAGTACTCACAGCTTCCCTCCAATAAACTTGAGGAACATTTATTTCCATCATCATGGTCTTGGCAGCTTCTTCAATGGTCCGGTCTTCCTTTCCACAACTCCATTTTGCTGAGTTGTCATAGGAGTAGATAATTGTCTTTTTATCCCATGCTTTTCACAAAAGGCATCAAACTCATGAGAAGTGAATTCTCCACCTCTGTCAGATCTCAAACATTTTAATTTCCCACCAATCTCATTTTCAACCATCATCTTGAACACCTTAAACTTATCAAGAGCTTCTGATTTTTCTTTTAGGAAGGTTACCCACATCATTCAGGAGTAATCATCAATCAGAAACATGAAATATTTGTCTCCTTACACACTCCTAATTCTAACAGGGCCACAGAGGTTAGTATGTACCAGTTCCAATCTCCCACTTGAACCTTGTTCCTTACTTTTGAATGAAATTTTGTTCTGTTTACCCAATTGACATTCTCTACACATACTATTAGGTTTCACAATTCTTGGAAGATCTCTTACAGCTTGAGTGGAACTTATTTTGACAATGTTATCAAAATTTACATGACACATCCTCCTATGCCATAACCAACTTTGATCTATTTGAGCAATCAAACAAATTTTGCCTGAACTACTTAAGTGAAAGATGTTACCTTTAGTCTAAGTACCAGATGCAATTTTAGTTCCGGAGCTTTCCAAGATTCTACATTTTCCATCCTTGAAATGAAGATCATAACCCTTGTCAACCAATTGTCCAATACTGAGAAGATTATGCTTCAGTCCTTCCACATACAGAACATTATTGGTCTTGTTCTTACCATCAAAAGAGGTGGATCCTCTGCCACGAATTCTACTAGCTGAGTTGTCTCCAAATTTCACAAGTCCTCCTTCATAATTTTCAAAGCTCAAAAACTTACTCTTGTCTCCAATCATATGATGAGAACATCCACTATCAATCACCCATTCATCCTTTTCAACAACCTGAGCAGCTGAGGCATTTTCTACATTTGCACAGCTAGCAAATTCGGTAGACATTGAATCTTCTTCTTTAATAGCAATGAACACCCAATCATCTTCTCCATGATCAGATTCATCATCTGTGACTCCTTCTCTAGCTTCTTGGACATAGTAAGAATTCTTCTGACCCTTGTACCTATTAGGGTTTAGTTTTTAAAACCTCTCTAGACATCTTGAGGCAAAATGACCAATCTTATTACAAGCAAAACATTTGAGTGGCAACTTTTCTTCATACTTACCGGATCCTCTTGGCATCCATTTGGAAATGAGAGCTTCAAGATCTACAATTTCTAATTCAATATCTTCAAGATCCTTTCTTGTCTTCATAAATTTGTTTGATCTTGCAGAAGAGCTTTCACTTAGATCATATCTTTGCTTTCCATACACACTGGCCTTGAATGCAGATTCAGACTTAGAAAGAGAATCTCCAAACTCACTCATTTCAAATGTAGAAAGCTTGCCAACTAACTAATCCCTTGTGACTATTGTTACTGTCCAAATTTCTTCAATGGCTACAACCTTGTATTTGTAAGCTGCAGGTAAGGATCTGAGCACCTTGGCAACAATTTCTGATTCATCCAATACTCCACCCACATTTCTGATACCGATCACAAGTTCATTTACTTTCTACATGTAGGAAGTAATGTTTTCATCTTCGCTCACTACCAATCTTTCATATTTACCCTTCAGGCTTTGTAGCTTGGCACATTTAACATATTTGTCACCTTCATACAGATTTTCTAGTTTACTCCAGATTTCATGAGCAGTTTGCAAATCTAGGACATTTGCCAATTCGGTATCAGACAGGGCACTCAACAATGCTTCTTTGGCTCAAGTGTTATGTTCAGCATCTCTAAATACGTCTATGTTTGAAGGTCCATTCTTTGGAATCTTATACACATTCTTGGTAATTGTCCAAAAGCCATCACCCATACATTCTAGATGAAATTGCACTCATACCTTCCAAAGGGAGTAATTTGTGTCATCAAATCTTAGACTTTCCTTCTTGTAGATTGACATCCTAGATCTCCTCAAGCGGTCAAGCTTCTTTTAGAGGAACTTGGATCTGATACCAACTGTTGGAAATAGTCTGGACAACTAAAAGGGGGGGTGAATTAGTTGTCCCTAAACTTTAACCTTTTATAAACCTTTTAAATCTTCTTTGTAATCAGATTAATGATGAAAACATTTAACCATAAATCAAGATATGAGCAGAAACAACATGAACACACAACACCAAAATTTTGACGTGGAAAACCCGGTTAAGGGAAAAACCATGGTGGGGGTTAACACACAAAAATGCATACCCTGTTAAAAGTATTTAAGAAAATAGAAGGCACATGCCTTCAGGCGCACTGCCTAGAGCTCACTACTCAAGAAGAGGCTCACTACCTATAACAAATTATGATTTATACAGAAATAATGAACTGAGAAATAGCATCTACATTCATGCCTGAATCAGTCCCTTTGAAGGCTCAAGACTTCTGCTCTTATCTTTAACTTCTTCTTCACAGATTCTTCACTCTATACTCCCTTCACTCTTCTTCTTCTCTGCTCTACTTTTGATCCCTTCTTTGGATTTAATTCATTGTGTACAAGGATGCTTTTCAACAACTCTTCAACAAGTATTTATATGCTTCATCAACCTTGGAATGATCAACAAGGTCGGCTAAACTTGACGCAGATCATCACACTGTCAACCAAACACAACTAAGACTTGAATCTTCTTCTATAACCACGCCATGCTTCATAAAAATGCTCTTAGATCATCTACAACATGCTAGGAACATCCGGTCAGCCAACACTGGGAAGAACATCAACCTCAAAGAAGAAATCTTCAATCAACAAGCTCAAACTTTAGTGCGGACCTCCAACATAGTACCCACACAATCCAGAGACCTCCACAAGCACATTGAAATCACCAATAACATTCATTCTAAACCAAATTACCAGAATCATTTGTATCTTCCTCCGGAACCTCCAGAACACTATCTGCCATGACCGTCAAACTAGAAGGATAGCTTGCAAACCTCCAAACCACAAACCACTAGAGTTGATGATACACACTGACTTCCCAAACATGCCCTCAGATCTATAGATCACAATTTTAAATTACTGGGGACCTCTTTCCTGTCACTCTATCTTTCCTAAGTATTGCAGGAACCGATTCTACTCAAATGGCCATAACTCCTTCAAATCTTCATGTGGACTTCTCAAATCTTAACTGGAGCAACCTTTGACAATCCTCTACATAGCTATATGGTCTACATGTATTGATTGTTATTAATTTTCTTAATATCCTCAACAATCTGGTCTTCTATACAAACAGCAACAGTTGACACTAATGGCAACAAGAATATGTTGACATCAATAACAACATCACTTAGGCACATATTTGCAATAGTTTAGAAGACTTGTATGTTGAAGATATTGAGAAAATTAGCCTCTCCAAAAGAAACAAGTAAGCTAGAGAGAAGTGCAGTACAGACAGCGAGTTGTATGCTGAAGAACAGTCCGGTAAACTGCTCTGCATTTGTTCCTACTTGAAGATCGTGGTTTGCGGATTGGAAGTAAGTTAGAGGTATGTCTGAGGATGCTACATTTCATGTCTGAGCCATCCACATGAAGATCTGAGTGAGTTGTGTTCACCAGAGTGAAGCCTACTTTTTTCTGTAAGTTCAGTTGAGATAGGAAGATAATATTTGGCTCTGCATTCCTCCATAGTAAAGTATTTTACTTTGTGGTTCTAGAGGGAAGTCTAGGATGATGATAATGTTGGAATTAAGGAACACTAAGAGGGGGGGTGAATCAGTGTTCTACAAAACTTCTTAGATTGTTCCTTAATTAATTTGCTACATACATTCAAAAGAAAGAAGCATAAATATAAGAACAGAAACAACAAGATCAGAACACATGAACACCAGGATTTTTACGTCGAAACCTGGTTAAGGGAAAAACCACGGTGGGGGTTAACCCACAAGAAATTATACTCTGTTAAAAGTATTATAAATGGGGAAGGCACATGCCTTCAAGGCATACTACCCAGAGCTCACTGCTCCAAGAGGCTCACTACCTACAAAAATGATTACAAGAAGATTACAGAATACTTGAACTTATGAATAGCATCTACCAATGCAAAAATTTAGTTCCAGTTAAGCATAGAATACTGATTTTACACACTTCATCCTTACTCTACCCTGTTTCACTCTTCGGCCATAATCCAAGCTTAGATATTCACTTTTGCACTTCTTTCTACCTTTTTTACACTTACACCATTATCACACACTACACACTTGTAACACATTTGAATCCATCGGCTATATATATTTGCATTAGAAAATTCAATCAACTATAGTCAGCTTTAGAACATTTATTAAGAACTCTGCTTTGTCGGCTGAATCCATGCACAAACAACAACGCAGACCAAAAACTTGTGTTCTCAAATCATCAATCATGTTGGCCAATACCACTGGTTATCACAAATTACTTAACCAACAACTTTTCTTCATTCGGACCAAGATCAAATACTAGGTCGGTCTGTTCTTCTTCTGACTATACTGACTAACTAGAACCTGATATTCATATACTTATAACTTTTGAATCCTTCATCACCGGAGGCTAAATTTTAGGATTTAGATAGTTCTAACAATCCTTATCACTCCCTCAGATCCGCAGCACATTGTGATTTACCACCGGAGAGATCCAGACCATGATACTGGACCCTGTCACATGCTCTATTTTCTGACTACCCAGACTTAGACAAATCTTTACTCTGACTTCTGGTATGAACAAATTATGTTATGAGGATGAGTAAGATAGACTTAGTTGCCATCAATGATAACACTTGTCATGTGTAGCAGTGTCTCTTGCCAACAATCTCCCCCTTTGGCATTGATGGCAACACTTAGTGAAAAATGACTAAGTGTCAGAACAACTCCCCCTTACTATGTACACTTATGCTTTTCATTGTTCTCCAGTGCTCCCCCTTTGTTGGATTCCTCATTTTTCACTACTCTTCACTCCCCCTTTGATATCAATGGCAAAGGCTAAACTTTTTGGATGTAACAATTCCATAATCTCACATTTCTCCACAATGGAGTATATATGCAATATAGTTTTATAGCCAAGAGTGAATAATGCCTTGTGGTCCAGTAGTTCCAATATCTATAATTGAGCATCAAACTTGACAAAATCTGCATACCAAAATTCACCAAAAATTTTATGTACATGGGCATATATACAAACAACTCTATGACTTATTTACATAAGTTTGAACATCACCAAAGATATTCTTCAATAGCACCAACTCATTGTCCCAACTCTTCTTCATACTGTTCAAAATTGAGATGTGACCACTGAATAAGAATGCTTGAGACTCTGCTTTCCGCAAGTCAGTAGGATCACTTAACTTAGCAGCAGCTTGGGCTTCTGTCATGGTATTGAACATTGCTGCCAACTTGGAGGAAGTTAGTACCTGGAGCTCACACATCCTTGCCTCAATGCTTTCCTTTTCTTTTGTCAATTTCTTTATTTCTTCAATAAAGTTGATTGCCTGACACTCCTTGCTTGCCATAGATGTTGTCACAAGATCAAAAGATTTGGATACATTTGATAGTTTTCGCTAAGACTCCTTTATTTTATCTTCAATATCCTCTATAACTTTAGGACAAGATAAGTAAAATTTATATAAATTTCCTCCTTCTATAAGAGCATTTTGAATACTCTTTACACTGGTATCCAACACAATTCTATCTACTCCAATCATCCCTTTAAGAGCATCAAATCTTTTATCATTGAATTCATTTTGAACCTTGACCACTACAGACTTCTCTAGAGATTCAAAATGAGAACTTATGGAGTTTATTAGATATTTCAATTAGCCGAAGGTGGATGCTGATAAGTCCTTTTGGTATGTTGGCAAAATTTTCTCCAAAATCCCTGAAGCCAGACCAAGTAGCTCACTATCTTCCATGTGAGATTTCAAAATGTCTTCTCTTGCCTTAGCTTGTGCGAGAGAGGCTCATTTTATATTTTGAACTAGTGAAAGACTGTCCAAATTGATTGGACCTTTCAACTCTTCTACAACTAGTTTATCACTTTCCAAAATTTCTTTCACTGCTTCTGCAGTGTCTCTTGCCCAAGATGCTAATGTATCTATTTGATCCTTATCGGTACTGTCAACTAGATTGTCCTACTTGGGCTCCTCATCAACCTTTGCAATCTCTTCTTCCTTTTCAAGTTTGTCCTTGCCCTTTTCTACTTCTTGGTCCTTAGCTTCTTCTGTTTCATCCTCTTTATTCTTCAATGAATTATCTTCAATTTGGATATATGTTTCAACATTGATCTCTGTATCTTCTTTGCTAGATTGATCTGGAGGAGTTTGAATACCTCTTGCATCATCAATTTTGTTTGTTATCTTTTCATCTTCTTTGTTTATTGTTTCCTCTTCTAGAATAGAAGAGTTATCTATCTCAGTTTGCTTCTCATTGAACTTCAATTCTTCAACATCCAGAATTGAGGAATTAATCCCATCATCAATCTCTTCTTCAACAGTGAGAAGATTATGCCTTTTCAATGCACTCAGAAGAATCTCCTAAGTATCTTTGACTATCTCATCAGTTTCACCAAGCATGAGTTTATTCATTCTTTTCTTACTCCTAAAATCATCTTTCACTTCTTTGAATATCATGTTCATTTGATCTGGAGTAATCTAAGGGCACAATTTTATTAGCACATGCTCCCTAAGCTCAATGTCTTTACTTTTTGCATTTTCTTTTCTTAACTCCAGAATATCTGCAAAAATTTTGGGGATTTCAAAAGTTATTTCAATTAAAGCCTTATTGTAGATATTTAGATATTTGACTATTGCTTCCTCTAGAACCCTCTTATCAGCATCAATGTAATGATAAAAAAATTCAGTCATTGGCCTTAAGTTCCCATCTAAAGTGATTGATTTGATGATGTCATCCACAAAAAGAGTAGGCCTTTCAACATATGTTTCAGTCTTTTGCCTCTTGCTTGCCCTTTTGCTTCCGAAGGGCTTCTCCTTAGATACCTTGGCTACTTTTTTACCTGAGGCCTTCAACTCTTTGATCTCAACATCAGAATCAGTTTCTTCTTCATCATTTTTCATACTTTTATATGTTCGGTAGGCCTTAGTTTTCACTCTTTTCCCTTCTTTTTCGAATGATTTGCCTTCCAATTTCTCAAGATTGGCAGGTTTTGGGGGAACAGGGGCAGCAACAAAGCTCTTAGTAGTCCTTGGTGTGGAGGGAGATTCTACTGGAGCACTTCCTTATTTCTTATCCTGCTTCTCCCTCTCAGCCTTTTCAGTTCTTTCCCTAAATTGCCTCATAGCTTCCTTGATGAGGCCTAGATTCTTAGCCAACTGCTCAACTTCTTTCCTTACTTTCCTATTGATTTCAGGTTTTCTGAGCTCAACATGCAGTTTCATACTTAGCTCCTCATATGTCCCAAATCTTTCAACTGTTGTGTCCTTTGGCTTGCTCAAGGGGTGTTGAGCATACATACTCAAAATTTTCTAATCTACCTCGTACCCCATGGGCATGATCCAAATAATTCTAGGTTCTACTACTTCGATTAAGCACTGATTAGTGTCCACCATGAAACAAATTTCACTCTTGTACTTCTCAACAACCAATTTAGGGATTCTTTCCCTAGAATGCATCATATTTTGAAAATTCTTGAAGTATCCCCAGATTGTAGTTCTCTATGTTTTATAGTCACCAATGATGTGTAGATGATCTCTTATCTGAATAGCAACTGGCTCATCATTAGTCTAGTGCACACCCTTTATTCCAAGTACCTCATTCATGAAGTAGAAAAATAGACATAGAACTAATGTACCATATTTAAAGGTGTTTTTCTTGTCTTTCTTGATCTTGTTCAAGTTCTCAATTAGTTGGTTCTGCAATAACTCACATAGGTCATAATCTACATTTTCTTTTAACATTTGGTATGCAACATATATGGTCATTCTAGAAATAGAGTTCTCCCTGCTAGAGTGATAAATTTTGTAACCAATTACCATTGAAGCAAACTTAACATCTGAATCACTAATGTCATTGATAGTCATTGCCCTTTTGTCAAATTTGGCAACGGTTGCATCAGTCACAGTTTGATTCTTAACAGCCTTCAACATTGGCAATCCACCAGATGAGTTTAACCCTGTCACGGCCTTGATGGCATCCTTGGTGATCTTGAAAGGTTTCAATAGCCATATAAAATCATCATGCATTCAGCTTAAAACATACCGGACCCATTCATCTTCATTGAAGGTTGGAAACCCTATAATCTGAATGAAATGTTTATCGTGCAGTGCCTTATACTTAGGTTTAAGACCGTGAATTTTATCCCTTAGATGATTCTTGAATAAATCTACAAACCTTGAGTCCCCAAATTCATCTATGCTTGCATGAATATAGACCCTAATATCTTCAACATGCAATACACCATATGGAACACTTGAAAATGCACCTAATGGGTCGACTTCTACTGATTTGTGTGGATGCTTCTTGAATTTGGGTCAGGACCTTTCAGTGATATCAATAACCAAAGGTGCAGCCATTGCAAAAGATTACAAGTTCAAAGCTTCACATAAAAATACCTTTTTCATAGAATTAGGATTAGCTGATGAATTCACTGGTTGCACTTCAAATCCTTGAAATCTTAGCTCAAGTGCTCTTCTGCTTGCTCTCTTCAAATGTAAAGTAATCCAAATGATGGAAGGATGACCTTTTATGCTCAGCAAAACCTAATTCTCCATTGTAATAAATGTGTTTCCCTAACTTCATCCAATTACTCTATTTCTTGATGTAGTTTCTCATGAAATGCTCCACAAATCACCATATCCACTCTTTTTCTTCCAAAAATCCTTTCAAATGATCTGTAATAACCCAAATTATATTCTCTCACCATGCCAGATTCAAGCACCCACTTACTGGCTGGGGGAATTTGATTTTCAATGCAACTCTCCCTGAGCCAGACCTCTCATTTTAGTTCCCTGAGGAATTCTCAGCACTGGATTCCAGTGCCTACCCGTCACAATCATTTCTTACACTTTTCTTTGCCCACGTGTTGTTCATTTCATTCTAGATCTCATTTACATCAACTTTGCCCTTGCCTTTGTCTCGTCTCTGCTCATCTGATTTTTTGTTTACCGGACCTCTTCTTTCATTATTCTTGCTTCTACAGAATCTTACAATATGACCAGATCTATTGCAATTAAAGCACACAACATTTCTTTGTTTATTTACTTGATTACTTCTTGATCTACACTAATTAGCCATATGTCCAAATCCATTGCATGCAAAACAGTAGCCATTGAAAGAATTGACATTTCTTTTACTGTTAGAGTAGTTTATCATCATACTTTTGTAATCATTAGATCTATGACCATACCTTTTACAATTGAAGCATTGACCGAAGAAGGATGAACCACTTTGATTCACTCTACTTCTGCATTGAGTAGCTCTATGACCAAATTTATTGCAATTGAAACAATTTCTACTGAAAGATGGATACCTTTGAGCATTAGGCTGTCTTACCGGAGGTTTTCTAGGTATGTTTCTCCTTGATTGAGAATTTCTTCGTCCGAATCCAAAGCTTTCACCTTTCTCATACCCAAGACCATGCTTATCATCAGCCTTCTTCTGACTCTCAAGCACCACTTCAAGTTTAGCTGAGCTTATCTTGAACTTTTCCTTATATTCATTTGCAACTTCTAGGTCATGTTTGAAAATAACAATTTGCTTCTCAAGTTCTTCATTTTCTCTAGTTTCTTATAGATTAGACTCTAGATGGCCAATTATTCTATCCAATCTGCAGCATTCTTCAGTTCTTTCTTTTAGAGATTGATTTAGTTTGTCTTCAGTCTTCTTCCTTTCTTCAATTTCCTTGGTTAGCCTCATCACCCCGGATTCCATCTCATGTTTTAGAACAACTTCTTTTGCTAACTTCTCACATTCCTTTGTCTTCTCTTTCAGGGCCTTATCCATGTCATTGTCTTCATTTTGTTTCCTTAGTTGAAGAAGTAGCTCCTTCCTTTTTCCATTAGATTTGCTCAATTTTTCTTTTAAGGCCTCAATGAAGTATTCAACATCTTTAAGGTTCTCCTGCAGTTCTTTGACTTCTACTCTGGACTGATCAATATCTTCTAAAGCAAGTTGAAGTTGTTCATTGAGGTTGTATGAATCTATTGTAATACCTTCCCAGATCTTCCTCAAGCTGTTAAACTTCTTCCAAGGAACCTTGCTCTGATACCAATTATTAGAATTAAGGAACACTGAGAAGGGGGGTGAATTAATGTTCTGCAAAACTTCTTAGATTGTTCCTTAATTAATTTGCCACATACATTCAAAAGAAAGAAGCATGAACATAAGAACAGAAACAACAAGATCGAAACACATGAACACTGGGATTTTTACATCGAAACCCGGTTAAGGGAAAAACCACGGCGGGGGTTAACCCACAAGAAATTATACTTTGTTAAAAGTATTGCAAATGGGGAAGGCACATGCCTTCAGGATGCACTGCTCAGAGCTCATTGCTTCAATAGGCTCACTACCTATAGAAATGATTACAAGAAGATTACAAAATATTTGAACTGATGAATAGAAACTACCAATGCAAAAATTCAGTTCCGATTAAGCACAGAATACTGATTTTACACACTTCATCCTTACTCTGCCCTATTTCACTCTTCGGCCATAATCTGAGCTTAGATCTTAACTTTTGCACTTCTTTCTGCCTTTTTCACACTTACACCATTATCACACACTACACACTTGTAAAACATTCGAATCCATTGGCTATATATATCCACATCAGGAAATTCAATCAACTGTAGTCGGCTTTAGAACATTTATTAAGAACTCTGCATTGTCGGCTGAATCCATGCACAAACAACAACACCGACCAAAAACTTGCATTCTCAAATCATCAATCATGTTAGCCAATACCACTGGTTATCACAAATTACTTAACTAACAACTTTTCTTCATCTAGACCAAGATCAAATACTAGGTCAACCTGTTCTTCTTCTAACTGGAACCTGATATTTAGATGCTTATAACTTTTGAATCCTTCATCACCGAAGGCTGAATTTCTAGATTTAGATAGTCTTGACAATCCTTATCACTCCCTTAGATCCACAGCACATTGTGATTTACCACTGGAGAGATCTGGACCATGATACTGGACCCTGTCACATGCTCTATTGCTGACTACCCGGACTTTGATAAATCTTTACTCTGACTTCCAATATGAACAAATTATGTTATGCGGATGAGTAAGATAGACTTAGTTGAGATCAATGACAATACTTGTCATACGTAGCAGTGTCTCTTGACAACAGATAAGTGCCTACAGTTGCAATGGTTCATGGTTTGGTGGTCTGCAAGCTATCTTTCTTTTATGACAGTTGAAGATAGTAAAGTTCATGTACTCTGGTGAGAAGATTCCTATGAATAAAGTAGTTAAGGTTCATGAAGTTGCTCCTAATGATTATAGAGTGCTTGTGGATGTCTCTTGATCATGTTCATATCTGGACTTTGGTCTGCATTAAGAAATTGAGATGGTGTGTGAAGATTGTTCCCAGATAACGTAGCGTGTAACTAGTCTTGGCCAACCTGGTTGATCCCAGTGATTGTAGAGATCTCTGGAATATTGTGGAAGTGTGTTGTGGCATGGAAGATCATGTTTGAGTCCTAGCTAAGGCATAGTGTGATCTACATTCCATTCCCTTTGCATGATGTTGCAATAGGTCAGGACCTATTTTGTAAATGTTTGTAATACCGACCTTGGAGATTGTTCCAAGGTTGATGTGGTGTATAAATACTTGTAGCTGAGTCATAGAAAAGTTGTCCTTGAGTAGAAATGATAAGATATTAAGAAAGGTCCAAAGGCAGAGTAGAGAAGAGGTAGAGGAAAGAAGACAAAGAGTAGAGCAGAGGAAGAACGGGGCAGAGGAAAAGTTGTCCTTGAGCGGAAATGATAAGATATTAAGAAAGGTCCAAAGGTAGAGCAGAGAAGAGGCAGAGGAAAGAAGACAAAGAGCAGAGATGAGGAATTATTTATTCACAATAAAGAAAGTTGTTGATGGTGGCAATGAATCTGGCAGTAAGCCACTAGTAGGTTTTAACAGCCCTCAGGGTTTAATAGCCCTTATTGTAATCTTGCCAGGTTTAGGGTTGAGGCAGTGAGCCTTCTAGACCTAGTTGTTCTTCATGGCAGTAAGCCAGTATGTTTAGGCCCATGGGGTGACCAAGCCTGAACATCACTATTTCAAGATTGCAATATATATTGAGAGTTAATCCTCTTTGCAGTTTTTCCCCACCTTGGGGTTTTCCACGTAAATCTGGTGTATCTTGTGTTTGATGTTGTATCTGTGGTTAAGTTTTTGATTTCATGCACTCATAGTTAAATCATAATAATTGTGGATAAGTGATGAATGTTTAATTGTAGAAAGTGTTTAAGTTTTTGTGACAATTGATTCACCCCCCCTCTCAGTTGTCCAGCGCATATCAACAAATCCTTAGCTTGATTTTAACATGATGATAATTGATTGACTAAAATGATTTCCCTTAGTATCCATCTAATTGTTTAGGTTAGTGTTTGAATCAAGATAATAGCAACATGTGATAATTTTCACTTTCTCATGATAATTTAACTTGTCAAATGATAATCCTCTCACTTCCCTTATGATTGTCCTATAACATGAGATTTCATGCTTTAACATAATCATAAAATGAAATAAACAAATACATTTAAAGAACATACCTTAGATTTGGAGATTCGAGTTACCCAATCCTCAAAAATTTGGGTTCAAAATCCTCAAAAAAATTTATCTTTTTGGCAAGTTCCTTCGTATTCAATGTTGAATTCTATATAACTCTAATAGGATTAGTGAAAATTAAGAAAAAACAAACATATATCATCAAATTCAATCTAAATACATTAAAATTAACATTGAAACAATATGAAATATGAAACATGCAATTTAGTTCTTATACATTGAAAAACCAAAAAAAGGTGGTGGATTAAGCGAAAAAAATTTGTCAAAATGTCAATTAGTTAAAAAAGTATTTTGTTGTTTGATTGTGCATGAAAAGTAGGGAATAACAAAGCATGTGGGACTGAAACATAGATCCCACATATTTTTTATTCTTTTTTTTAGTTCACAAAAACACGCTCGCATTATAATGCGAGTGTGTTTTGTCAAGTATGGAAAGTTTTAAGACCTTTCATGCATCAAAAGTCTTAAGTGTTTTCATGCATTTAAACTTATAAGTGTTTTAAGTGCATGGAAAGTGGGGAGGGAGGTACAGAGGTGAGAGAGAGAGAGAGGATAGGAGGTAAAGAGGGGACAAAGAGGGTAGGAGTTAAAGAGGCGAGAGAGAGATAATGAGATAGGAGATGACGTAAAGAGGGGAGGGAGAGAGATAAAGATAGAGAGACTACTTTTGACATGCAACTCTAAACCTGAGCAACCCTAAACTCTAAATAACGCCCCTAAACCCAAACCCCTAACCCCTAAACCCTAAACCCAAGCAACCCTAAACCTCTATTTGTTGGAAACAAGGCAGATAACTAAGAGGGGGGGTGAATTAGTTATCTCAAATATCTTAACATTATTTTCTCCTCTAATAATTAGTGCAACATCAAAACATATAAGCATATATGATCACAAGAATAGAAATAAAATCAACACACATAACACAAGGAATTTTACATGGAAAACCCTATTAAGGGAAAAACCACGGGGTGACTAACCCAAGATTGTATTCTTTGTTAAAAGAATAAGCAGTACAAAACGACACTTGCCAATTAGGTCTCACTGCCTGAGCACACTGCTCACAAGAGGCACACTACCTGTAAGAGACTCACTGTCTACAGAACTTACAAAAGGTAATCAAGTATTTGAACTGATGAGAGGCATCTACAAATGCTAGAGTTTAGTTCTAATTAGGCACAATATACTGATTTGATGCACTTCATTCTTCCTCTACTTTAGTGTTGTTACTTTGTCACATACCAGACTTGTATTGCTGCTTCCACACTTATACTACTTTTCTTCGCACTTTATTTCACCACTCCTTCACACCACACCCCAACATACTGGAATCCATCTGGTATTTATATCCGCATCAAGGATTTCATCAACTTCCTAGTCAACAGCAAGAATACTTAACATATTTACAAGTTACTGATATGTCAGCTGAATCCATGCTTGATTTGTGATGCCTATCAAAAATAGACATAGAAGTCATTAATCACGTTGGACAATAATGTATGATCCCACAAACTGCTTGATCAACATCATTTACTCATCCGGATTGAAGTCCAATGCTCTATCGGTTAGTTCTTTCTCTATCTACTCTGCCTGTTTGGAACCCAACACTCAGATGCTCATATCTTTTTCATGCTTTATCACCAGAGGCTAAATCTCTGCAATATAGTAGTCATGATACTCCTCTTGACTTATCCAAGTCCGCAACTTGTTGAGTTACACCATCTGAGAGATCCAGACCTGATTGTCGGACCTTGTTGCATACTCTATTCTTGTTCACCGGACCAAAACAATCTTCAATCTGACTTCCGGTATAGCCATACTATGTATTATGAATGTGTGGGATAGACTTTGTTGCCATGAATGACAACACTCATGAAGCCACACAGTGTCTCTTGCCAACAATCTCCCCCTTTGGCATTGATGGCAACACTTAGTGAAAAATGACTAAGTGTCGCAGTAAACTCCCCTTAGCTGACGCTCTGTCTTATGCACTATTTTACCGGAGCTCCCCCTTAGCTAGATTCCACATTTTTCACTACTCCTCACTCCCCCTTTGACATCAATGGCAAAGGGCGGAATTTGCACACCAAAATTTGCAAAAATTAACCTATACATGGCCGCATAAGTATATATACATGTTATACTTACATATACTTGAGTATATCTGCAAAAGTGGCCTTCAACTGTACAAACTTTGTGGCCCAGATTTGCTTCATCCTGTCCAAAATGGAGATGTGACCACTCACCAAAAATGCATATGCTTCTACCCTTCTTAAATCTATCAGATCACTAGTCCAGGCTGTGGTCTGAGCATCTGTTAAGGCCTCATGCATTGCCTCTAACTTAGGGATAATTATCCCTCTGAGTTCACTCATTTTGTTTATTATATCCTTCTTTTCTTTGTTCAGTGTCTTTATTCCATTTATGATGACAATGGCCTGGCATTCTTGATTCATTAAGGATGTAGTGAGGGGATCAAAATTCTGAGATAAACTTGACAGTTTACCTTCTTGTTCTTTCACCTTCTTTTCAATATCCTCTGTCACTTTGGGCAAAGATAGACAAAATTTGTACATGTCCCCACCATATTTAAGAGCATTTTCAAGGCTCTTTATTCCAATATCTAAGGTCATCCTATCATTAGCAATGAGTCCTTGTACTTCAGTGAATCTTTTTCCCAAAAACTCCTTCCAGATCTTTGCTTCTGCTGATTTCTCTAAAGATTCAAAATGAGTGCTAACAGAGTTTACCAGAGTGCTAACAAAGTTTGCCAGAGATTTCAAGTTACCAGATGGAGAGACTGAAGGATCCTTTTGAAATGATAGCATGATCTTCTCCAGCATCCTAGATGCAATTTCCAACATCTCACAGTCTTCCATGTGAGATTTTAGATGTTTTTATTTTGCTTTGGCTTGAGCAAAAGATGTTATTTTCATTGTCTGGACCGGAGAGAGAGAGTCAAAATTTACTGGCCCTTGAAATAGTTTAGGTTCAGCTATCTCCATCATTTCTTTGTTCAAGAAGTTCTTCACTGCCTCTACAGTGTCTCTTGCCGGTGACTGAGTCTTCTTTTCTTTTGGGATCTCAGAACTATCATCATAGATCTTCTCTATTTGTTCTTCTTCTTTTCCCTTTACCTCCTCTTCTTGACTCACTTTCTCCTCTTTTCTTCCTTTTCCTTCAACTCCTGAATCTGGAATGTCTACAGTGGGATCCAGAGGAGAGATGTTACCTATATTTATTGCTTCATGAACTTCCTCTTCTGGGACAGAGGAATCCAAGTCCTTAGACTTCTCTTCATCTATCTCTTTTAACCCTTCTACATTTTTGTCAGAAAATTCTTCATTGGTTGCATTTAATCCTTCAACATCTATGGTAGAAGGTTCTTCATCTGTTTCCTCTACAATAGGAAGATTGAATCTTCTGAAGGCATTCCGGAGGATGTCTTTTGTTTCTCTTGCTACTTGGTCAGTTTCTCCAAGCATAAGTGTATTCATTCTTGCTTTGCTCTGGAATTCATCCTTACAGTCCTTAAAGATCATGTCCATTTGCTTTGGAGTAATAGAAGGATAGAGTTGAATTGCTATTTGTTCCCTAATCTCTAAGTCTTTTTCTTTTGCATTCTCTTTTCTTAGTTCAAGTACCTTCTCTAGACTTTTTGGAATCAATGAAATAATTTCAATGAATGATTTATTGTAAATATTTAGGTACCTGACTGTAGCTTCTTCCAAGATCCTCTTGTCAGTATCACTATATTCATCATAGAATTCTGTTACTAGTTGCAGATTTCCATCCATAGTGACTGCCTTGATGATATCATTAATGGAAAGAGTGGGCTTTTCAACAAATTCTTCTGCCTTTTCTTCTTTGTTTTTACTGGCAAAGAATTCCCCAGATGTTTTCTTCTTCATTTTCTTAATTTCCTCATCAAACTCTATTTCTTCATCATCCTTGAGACTTGTGTATGACCTTGTGGCTTTTGTTTTCATTCTCTTTTCTCCCTTTCCATATGTCTTGACTTCCAGTTTGATGGCTCTTGAGCTCTTAGGTGTAGAGCTCTTGGAGGATCTAGTCCGAGAGGAGGCTTGTACCAGAACACTTCCTTTCTCTGCTTCTTGTTTCTCTTTCTCAACCCTTTCCATTTTTTCTCTGTTTGCATCTACTACCTCTTTTGATATGCCAAATCTTTCGGCAATTTCCTCAACTTCCCTTCTAACTTTCCTTTTTATCTCTGGTTGTCTTAGCTCAACATGTATTTTTACACTTAGTTCTTGAAAGGTTCCAAACCTTTCTGCCTCAGGTTCGTTAGGCTGGCTCAACAGGTGTTGAATATGTAGCTCCAAGATTTTTTCATCGACCTCGTGTCCCATTGGCATTATCCAAACTGGTCTAGGCTCAACTGCCTCCATTAGGCATTGATTAGTATCTACCATGAAACACACTGTATCCTTGTATTTCTCAACTATGGATTGAGGTACTCTCTCTGGCTTGCATCATGCTTTGGAAGTTCTTAGAGTAACCCCAGAGAGCTGTGCTTTGAGCTTTAGCATCACCAAGTCCATACATATAGTCTCTAATCTGTATTGCAACTAGTTTGTCATTTTGCCAAACCCAACCACTTGATCCGAGTAGCTCATTCATGTAATAGAAGAATAGACACAGTATTAAACAACCATACTTAAAGGAGTTCTTCTTGTCCTTCTTGATCTTTTGCAAGTTTTCTAACAATTGATTTAAGAGAAGATCGCATAGGTCATAATCTGCATTTTCCCTCAACATCTGATATGCTACATATATTGCAATCCCAGACACAGAATTCTCCCTACTAGAATGATAGATTTTATACCCAATTATCATTGAGGCAAATTTGACATCCAGATCTATGATGTCATTTATGGTCATTGCTCTCTTGTCAAACTTAGATCTGGTGGCTTTAGTTACTGTCTGATTCTTGACAGATTTGAGCACAGGTAACCCACCAGTAGAGTGCAGTCCAGTTACTGCCCTTATGGCATCTTTTGTTATCTCGAAGGGCCTCATTAACCACATGAAATTATCATGCATTTTGCTTAGGACATACCAGACCCAATCATCTTCTGCAAAACAGGGGAAGTGTATACAATGTCCGAAGTGTTTATCTTGGAGGGCCTTGTATTGAGGTTTAAGTTCAAAACTCTCATCTATTAGTTGTTTGTGATAGATGTCCATCAAATTACAGTCTCCAAACTCCTCAATGTTGGCATGGATATAGACCCTAACATCTTCTACGTGCAATACCCCATGCGGAATGCTAGAAAAAGCACCTAAAGGATCAACTTCTAGGGATTTATAGTGGTGTTTCTTGAATTTTGGGCACAGCCTATCAGTGATCTTAACAACCATTGGAGTAGCCATCTTGAAAAAGATTCAGAGAGAGATTTTCAAAATGGAAGCACCTTTTTATGCTCTAGGGTTTGAAATAAGAGCCAAAACAAATCGGTGGTTGAATTAGATTTTGCAGTTGATCTTTGAGAAAGTTGTAGAAGCTTTGATGTAGAGCTCTTCTTTTCTTCTTCTCGAATGCAAATGTGCAAATGATGAGTGAAAGAACCCTTTTAGTCTTGTGCAAACCCTAATTTCCTTTTGCAATAAATGCACAACTTAAGTTATCCAGTTGCCCTATTTTGAGAGAGATCTTCTTGAATCACTGTGTTGGTCTTAGAATCATTGTCAATGAGGATTGACAATATAACTTCTTTTCTTCAGTCATGCCATGGGTCTGTAGATCAAAGTATCTCAATTTTGAATCATACCGGATCTATCTGTGAAAATACTACTTTACCGGATGGTTGTCAAACCGGATCAACTTGTGCGGTTAAACTCTTGCAAAACTCCATGCGGATCTTTCATATTTTTACTGAGGGTTATTTAGATATTTTTTGAAAACCCTTTAATTTGTAGCATTCCACGTGCCAAATTTAGGCACTAATTGACTGGCTGGGGGAATTTATTTTTCTTTGTGACTCCCCCTAAGCTAGAGCTCATCTATTTAGTTTTCGGAAGGAATATCAGCACCGAATTCTGGTGTAGATCCATCTCCAACATTTTTTGTACTCTTCTTTACCCAAATCTTTCTCATCTCCCTTTAAACTTCATTCGCATTCACTTTGCCTTTTCCCTTATCTAATTTTTTATTATGATGCACCGAACCCTTTTTATCCTGATTTTTATTTCTACAAAATTTGGCAATATGACTGGATCTATTGCAATTGTAACAAATAACATTTCTTTGCATATTTGATTGATATCCTCTTGATATGCATTGATTAGCCATATGTCCCATTCTATTGCATGCAAAGCATCTACCATTGAATGAATTATTTATTTGCATATTTCTACATTCATGAGATTTGTGACCATACCTTTTGCAGTTGAAACATTGTCCGGAGAAGGATGAATTAGTCTGATTTATTCTCCTTCTGCACTGAGTTGCTTTATGACTGAAGTTGTTGTAGTTGAAGTAATATCCATTGAAGGATGGATATCTTTGAGAATTTGGTTGCCTTACCAGAGGTCTTCTAGGCTTGTTTCTTTGATTTCTTGATCCAAAGTTCTTCTGACTGGATCCAGAGCTTTCACCTTTCTCATATCCCAAGCCACGCTTGTCATCTACCCTCTTTTGGCTTTCAAGAAGAACTTCAAGTTGGGCTGAGCTTATCTTGAATTTCTCTTTGTATTCATTTGTTGTTTGAAGATCTTGTTTAAGAGTGTCTATCTAATTCTCAAGTTGTTCTTCATTATCTCTAGCTTCTTCAAGATCAGATTCAAGATGCTTGATTATTCTGTCCATTTTGTGGCAGTCCTCTGTCTTCTCCTTGAGGGATTATTTTAGATTATCTTCAATTTTCCTTTTCTCTTCAATTTCTTGGGTGAATCTCATAACCCCTGATTCCATCTCATGCCTTACCATAATGACCTCTTTTGACAGCTTCTCACATAGCTTGTTTTTCTCATCCAAATCTTCATTAGAATCATTGGCTTCACTCTGATTTGTTAATTTCTGAAGTAGTTCCTTTCTCTTTTTCATAGAGATACTCAATTTTTCTTTTAGCTCATTTATGAAATCATCAACTTGCTTGAGTCTTTCTCTTAAGTTATTGACTTCAGAGTGGGATTGTTTAAGATCATCTAGGACAAACTAAAGTTGTTCCTTCATACCATACATATCCATTGAGATTCCCAGATCTTTCTCAAGCTATTAGGCTCTGTTTAGAGGAACTTAGATCTAATACCAATTGTTGGAAACAAGGCAAATAACTGAGAGGGGGTGAATCAGTTATCTCAAATATCTTAACTTTCTTTTCTCCTTTAATAATTAGTGCAACATCAAAATATATAAGCATATATGATCATAAGAACAGAAATAAAATCAACACACATAACACAAGGATTTTTACGTGGAAAACCCTATTAAGGGAAAAACCATAGGGTGACTAACCCAAGATTGTATTCTCTGTTAAAAGAATAAGAAGTATAAAATGGCACTTGCCAATTAGGGCTCACTACCCGAGCACACTACTCACAAGAGGCACACTGCCTATAAGAGACTCACTGTCTATAGAAATTACATAAGGTAATCAAGTATTTGAACTGATGAGAGGCATCTACAAATGCTAGAGTTTAGTTCTGATTAGGCACAATATACTGATCTGATGCACTTCATTCTTCCTCTGCTTTAGTGTTGTTACTCTGTCACATACCAGACTTGTATTGCTGCTTCCACACTTATACTACTTTTCTTCACACTTTATTTCATCACTCCTTCACACCACACCCCAACATACTAAAATCCATCTGGTATTTGTATCTGCATCAAGGATTTCATCAACTTCCTAGTCGGCAGCAAGAATACTTAAGATATTTACAAGTTACTGATCTGTCAGCTGAATCCATGCTTGATTTGTGATGTGTATCAAAAACATAGACATAGAAGTCATTAATCAAGTCGGCCAACAATGTATGATCCCACAAATTACTTGATCAACATCATTTACTCATCTGGATTGAAGTCTAATGCTCTGTCAATCAGTTCTTTCTCTGTCTGCTCTACCTCTCTAGAACCCAACACTCAGATGCTCATATCTTTTTCATGCTTTATCACCGGAGGCTAAATCTATGGAATATAGTAGTCATGATACTCCTCTTAACTTATCCAAGTCCGCAACTTGCTGAGTTACACCATCTGAGAGATCTGAACCTGATTGTCAGACCTTGTTGCATACTCTATTCTTGTTCACCAGACCAAAACAATCTTCAATCTGACTTCCGGTATAGGCATAGTATGTACTGCGGATGTGTGGGATAGACTTTGTTACCATCAATGACAACACTCATGAAGCCACACAGTGTCTCTTGCCAACATTATCTCTCTATCTCTATCATCCCTCTACCTCTTAATCTCTCTCCCTATGTCTCTGCCCATGTCCCTCATTCTCTATCTCCCTATCTATCCCCTTTGTCTCCTCTATATCTCCCTATCGGTCCTCTCTCTCTAAACCCTAAACTGTGTACCTTTAGACCTTAACCCCTAATCCCTAAATCATAAAACCTAAACCCTAAATAATTCCCCTAAACCTTAACCCCTAACCCCTAAAACCTAAACCTGAGCAACCCTAAACCCCTAAACCCTAAACCGTAAACCCAAGAAACACTAAACCTCTATCTCCCTATCTCTTTCCCTATGTGTCTAGACATGTCCCTCACTCTATATCTCCCTATCTCTCCCCTTGGTCTCCTCTATATCTCGTTATTGGTCCTCTTTCTCTCTAAATCATAAACCCTATACCTCTAGACCTTAACCCCTAAACCATAAACCATAAGCCCTAAACCCTAAATAATTCCCCTAAAACTTAACCCCTAAACCCTAAACTTGAGCAACCCTAAAACCCTAAACCCAAGCAACCCTAAACCTCTATCTCCCTATCTCTCCCCTATCTCCATGTCTCTATCATCCCTCTACCTCTCAATCTCTCTGCCTATGTCTCTAGCCATGTCTGTCACTCTCTATCTCCCTATCTCTCCCCTCAGCTCCTCTATATCTCCCTATCAGTCCTCTCTCTCTCTAAATCCTAAGTTACTCTAAACCTCTAAACCTTAACCCCTAACCCCTAAACCATAAATAATGCCTCTAAACCCTAACCCCTAAACCCTAAACCCTAAACTTGAGCAACCCTAAACCCATAAACTCTAAACCCCAAACCCCTAAACCCTAAACCCAAGCAACCCTAAACCTCTATCTCCCCATCTCTCCCCTATCTCCCTATCTCTATCTTCCCTCTACCTCTCAATCTATCTCCATATGTCTCTGGACATGTTCCTCACTCTCTATCTCACTATCTCTCCCATCTATCTCGTCTATCTCTCCCAATCTCCATTGGCCCCCTCTCTCTATCTCTCTCTAAACCCTAAACCCGAGCAACCCTAAACCCCTAAACCCTAAATAATTCCCCTAAATCCTATCCCCTAACCCCTAAACTTGAGCAACCCTAAACTCTTCCCCATATGATGCGGTTAGCTCTTCCCCATATGAGTGCACATATTTTATAGTTTTCAACCATCAATATGCATCTAGTGGATGTTTAGAGCGGTTATCTACTACCTACTTTTCTTGCTCATTCCATTGTGTGTTATCCAAGCTAGCTTGTAGCATACACGTGATTTCCTCTATTAATGCCTCCTATTTTGCACTAGCCTATTTGTGTGTGTTATGCCCTTATGAATCACTCTTCCACTAAGGCCATGAGATTATCTTCTCTTTTCTAATTCCACCTCATTTTATGCTCTATCCATTTCATACTCAAACTATTGTACTCTACTAGTTTTGGGTCAGAACCAATCATTCCCTCTACTATACATTGAATTGTATAGGAGGTGATACTCCATATTGAGAGTTTTGATGCACTTTTAAATTATCAACATCTTTCCCACAAAGCTAACTATATTAGCAACTTGTTACTAATAGGAGTGAGAAACTTATGCAAAGATTTGTTAACTAAGATATATGTAGATACTGCAAACTAGAGTATATATAGCTATTAATAGATCCCTTCAAAAAAGTATCTACACTATATCTAGTTTCTACAATTACACAATATTCTTTGGTTTCTATACTCAAATATACTTAGTTACTTAGTCCTCTTCTATTTAATCTATGTTGGAAGCTAATTGAATAGGTGTTATAGTAATTTTTCCTAAAATTATTCATACAAAGGATCAAACAACTCTTTCTCATGCCGTTGTCTAACCTTTACACCTTAAAAATAACTCCTTTCTTTTAAATTAATTGATCTTATTCATCTGCCAATATGAATGTCAATGGGGCATAACTTGCCAAACCATGCTTAAGAAGTACCATGTGGATTATAAGAGGGTCCTAATAATGAAACCAAAATGTTATCCATCTTATACATGTGTGACCTAAGGCTAAATATTTTATGACTTCATGCATATTGGCATCTCTAGTAGTCTCAAGTGAAGCATACTAAGTCTTTCACCCTCTACTATGATTAACAGACTACATATTGCAAGAAAATCATAGAACTAATGTTGCAAGTATGAGGTTAACCAGTGTTGTCATTGATGTCAACATACTCATATTGCATTGGTAAGAAGGATTGGATGAGTTGTGAAGGAAATCAGTCTCAATCAGAAACAGTGAAGAACAGTGATGAGAAGAAGGCAAAAGTACTCAATGGGTTGAGGATCAAAGGATGCGGATTAAAGGGTTTGTAGATATGAGTCTTGAGATGTTCTAGTTAAGATTTTAGAGGTCCACATGAAGATATGAGGAAGTTGTGATCGATCAAGTAGAACCAGTTCCGGGAGATGCTCTAGAGTGACAGAGTGTTACAAAAAGGTCCGGTGAGATCCGGAAGTGCGTTGTCCTATTCTGCAGATTGGAAGGAATGTTTGGGATGTCTTTGTGATGTGTCATCTTGATTTGTACATAGTTTGGAGGTCCAGAAGTACCTTCTGCATTATGACAGTGGCGGTAGACTGTGTTCTTGAAGTTCCAGATGAAGAAGAGAAGAGATTCTAATAAGTAGAGGAAGTGCGGATGTTCCTAGTCATTCAGGCAAGCCTGTGAAGGTTCTTGGATCGTGTTGAGGTTGTGTTGTCGGTCCGCATTATTAGAGCCTAGAATTGGAGATATTCTTCCGGATGAAGATGTTCTTGTTCAGACTGGCCGATCGGATGAGTTATTCATCTTGCGAATATTCTTGTGGATAATTGCTAACTTGCGAATGTTATTGTGGATGATTGCCGACTTAGATGATTGTTCCTAAGTTGATGTCTTGTATAAATAAAGGCTTGTGAATTCATTTTGGAGTGTGTGTTGTGAAGCGGATGAGCATGGTATAGCGAGAGAGCGAAAGGTAGAGTAGGTGTGTCCCAGGCTTAAATGGAACTGATCCAGACATGGTGAAGATGTCAATCTCCAGTTCAAGTTTGTGATTCTTATCACTTTGTAGACAGTGTGTCTCTTTGTAGGCAGTGTGCCTCCTTGTGAGCAGTGTGCTCAGGTAGTGAACCTTGATTGGCATGTGCCATCCATTTTTCTTATTCTTCTAACAGAGAATAATCCTTGGGCTAATCACCTCATGGTTTTTTCCTTAACTGGGTTTTCCATGTCAAAATCTTGGTGTCTAATGTGTTGATGTTTATCTGCTCTGGTGTTTATGCTTTATGCTTTCATGAATGGTTAATTGATATGCTGTTAACTAACAAAAAAGAATCAAGTGTTTGAAGTGAAAGCAAGTTTTTTGCACAACTGATTCACCACCCCCCCTCTCAGTTGTGTGCCCTAGATCTAACAATTGGTATCGGAGCCAAGTTCCTCCCAATAGAGCCTAACTGCTTGAGGAAGATCTGGGAATTCAAATGGATGTGTATGGTATGAGGGAGCAACTTAAGTCTCCCCTTGATGATCTTGAGCAGTCAAATTCTAAAGTCAATGAGTTGAAGGAAAGACACAAATAGGCTGATGATTTCATAAAAGAACTAAAAGAGAAACTGAGTCTCTCTATGAAAAAGAGAAAGGAGCTACTTCAGCAATTGGCAAGTCAAGGTGAAGCCAATGATACAAATGGAGATCTGAAAGAAAAAACCAAGTTATGTGAAAAGTTATCAAAAGAAATCATCATGGTAAGACATGAAATGGAATCAGGAGTTATGAAGTTTACCCAAGAAATTGAAGAAAGAAGAAAATCTAAAGATGATCTAAGACAATCTCTCAAGGAAAAATTAGAAGACTACCACAAGATGGATAGAATAATCAGACATCTTGAATCTGATCTTGAAGATGCTAAAGATAATGAAGAAAAACTTGAGGATCAAATTGTCTCTCTCAAAAGGGATCTTCAAACAGCAAATGAATATAAAGAGAAATTCAAGATAAGTTCTTCTCAACTTGAAGTTCTTCTTGGAAGTCAAAAGAGGGTAGATGACAAGTGTGGTTTGTGATAAGAGAAAGGAGAAAGCTCCGGATCCAGTCAGAAGAATTTTGGATCAGAAAATCCAAGGAACAGACCTAGAAGACCTTCAGTAAGACAGCCTAATGCTCAAAGATATCCTCCCTTCAATGGTTACTGCCACAACTGCAATACCTTTGGTCATAAAGCTAATCAGTGCAGAAAGAGAATGAATTAGACTAATTCATCCTTCTTCAGACAGTGTTTTAACTGCAAAAGGTATGGTCACAAATCTCATGAATGCAGAAATATGCAAATAAACAAATCATTCAATGGTAGATGCTTTACATGCAATAGAATAGGTCATATAGCTAATCAATGCAGATCAAGAGGATATCAATCAAATATGCAAAGCAATGTTGTTTGCCAAATCTGCAATAGATCCGGTCATATTGCAAAATTCTGTAGAAGCAAGAATCAGGACAAAAGAGCTCTGATATATCATAATCAGAATCAAGATAAGGGTAAACAAAAAGTGAATGCGAATGAAGTTAAAAGTGAGATGAACAAGATTTGGGTGAAGAAAAGTACAGAGAATGTAGAGGTTGGATTTGCACCAGACTCTGGTGCTGATATTCCTTCCAGAAATTAAAAGGTGAGCTCTGGCTCAGGGGGAGACACAAAGAAAACCTTGTTCCCCCAGCCAGTCAATTGGTGCCGGAACTGGCACAAGAAGAGTTGCGGATTGAAAGGTTCATAAGGGAAACATCCAAACAAACTATGGTTAAGATTTGGAAGATTCGCAAGATGTTTAAAGATCAAGATTGATCCGATTCTTCAAGTCATCCAAATAAGGCAAACCGGAATAACTTAGGTCGAGCATTTATTGCAACCTGACATTAGGGTTTGCGGAGCAATATAAGGGTTTTCTCATTAATCACTTGTTCATTTTGCATTCAAGAAGAAACAAAAAGTAGCTCTGCAACTACTTTTCCAAAGATCAAGATGATTCTTCATACAGCTCAATTCGGATTTCATCGTGTGTGCCCTAAATAGCGTAAAACACCTTGCAAGATCACAAAGGAGGCAATTAGGGCAGTAACTGGTTTATACTCCTCCGGAGGGTTACCTGTCCTCAAATTTGTCAAAAACAACATTGTAACTGAGGCCACTGGATCAAAATTTGATAAGAAGGCAATGACCATTGAAGATATTACTGACCCAGACATCAAATTTGCATCTATGATAATAGGATACAAGATATATCACTCCAGTAGGGAGAATTTAGTATCTGGAACTGTAGTATATACTGCCTATGAAAGACTAAGAAAGATGATAGAAAGTACTAATGTGAAAGTTGATGAAGGAATTGAGAAGCCCTCAAGATTTTATGAGTATGATGAAGATGATCAAGATGGTGTTCAGGTTCAAGGAGCTCAATCCTCTCTGAAAAGTTAGACTCAGACTGATCTGGTAAATCAAGAAGAAGAGATAAGTCTAAATGAGCCTGATCAAGAAGCAGAAGTACAAGAAACTCCCAAAGTTCCAAGGCATGTAAGACTGAACCACTCTGAAGATTAGATCATAGGTGACAAAAGCAAAGGTGTGCAAACTAGGAGTGTTGCTCAAAATCTGGATGAATGTTGTCTGATCTCAAAGATTGAACCTAAAACAGTAAATGAGGCCTACAATGATGAAAATTGGACCAAGGTAATGGAGGAAGAGTTGATGCAAATTGAGAAAAGTCACACTTGGGATCTTGTTTCTAGACCTAGTAACAAGAATGTGATTGGAACCAAATGGGTCTTCTAGAACAAACTAAATGAAGATGGTGAAGTAATCAGAAATAAAGCCAGATTAGTCTGCAAAGGCTACTCTCAAATAGAAGGGATTAATTTTGAGGAAACCTTTGCTCCGGTGGCAAGAATTGAAGCAGTTAGACTATTTCTTGCATTTGCTACCTTCAAAGATTTCAAAGTGTATCAGATGGATGTCAAATCTGCTTTCCTGAATGGTGACCTAGAAGAAGAGGTGTACAATGAACAACTGGATGGATTTTAATTATCAGAGCATGGTGATATGGTCTACAAATTAAAGAAGGCACTGTATGGTCTAAAGCAAGCTCCAAGAGCATGGTATGAAAGGCTGGACAAACATCTTTTGAAGATTGGTTTCAACAAAGGTACTGCTGATAGTAATCTATATTTCCAAATAGATAATGAAAACATCTTAATTGTTGAAGTATTTGTTGATGATATCATCTTTGGAGGAAGAGACAGTTTGTGTAAAACCTTTGCAAATCCAATGAAAAGTGAGTTTGAAATGTCAATGCTTGGTGAAATGAATTTCTTCTTGGGTCTGCAAATTGCTCAAACAAAGAAAGGCATATTTATCTCTCAGACTAAATATGTGAAAGAACTTTTGAAGAAATTTGGAATGGAAGATTCAAAGCCTATGAACAGCCCTATGGCTACTGGATGTAAGTTGAGCAAAGATGATGACTCTCCTAAGATAGATCAGACAAAGTACAGATCAATGATTGGTGGATTATTATATCTCACTCAGACTAGACCAGATATAATGGATGTTGTTGGTCTTGTGGCAAGATTCCAAGTTGATCCCAGAGAATCTCATGTCATGGCAATCAAAAGAATTTTTAGGTACTTGAAAGGAACAATTGAGTATGGCCTATGGTATCCCTGAGATCATGACTTTTCTCTTCATGCATATACAGATGCAAATTGGGCAGGAGATGTGGATGTTAGGAAGAGTACAAGTTCAGGAGCATTCTTTTTGGGAAAAAGGTTGTTTTCTTGGCTAAGCAAGAAACAAGAAGCAATATCACTGTCTACAACTGAAGCAGAATACGTTGCAGCAGCAGGTAGTTGCACTCAAATCTTATGGATGAAGCAGATGTTAAGAGACATTAATGTAGAATATGAGGAGCCTATCACAATTTTCTGTGATAATTCAAGTGCAATAAATATTTCTAAGAATCCGGTGTTGCATTCCAAGACCAAGCACATATCTATCAAGTTTCAATTTCTGAGAGAGCAAGTAAACAAGGATGAAGTCAGATTGGAGTATGTACCCTCCAAGGATCAGATTGCAGATATTTTTACTAAACCTCTTCCCAAGGACTCTTTTGAGTATCTCCGGGAGAAGTTAGGGGTCATGGCCCCTTCGGTGATGAGCTAGGATGCACTGATGTGCATCAGTCTGATGGATATCACAGTCATATCTTGTGATCCGGATTGGTGATGGGGAGCTGCCACTCAGGGGGAGCAGCTAGTATGATTCTGATGTGTTGAAATTGAAAGTATGAGCCCTTTGCCATTGATGTCAAAGGGAGAGAGAAGACGTGAAAAACAAGTGGCTGTTGATCAAAGGGGGAGCAGTAAAGAAAGAGAAGACATGTGAAGAGCTGTTGCTGATAGGGGGAGCTGTGACAGAAAGGAGAAGTTCTTGTCTTGATGGTTTTTCATATCATATTTTGCCATCAATGACAAAGGGGGAGATTATTGCAAGTATGAGGTTAACCAGTGTTCTCATTGATGTTAACATACTCATATTGCATTGGTAAGAAGGATTGGATGAGTTGTGAAGGAAATCAGTCTCAATTAGGAACAATGAAGAACAGTGATGAGAAGAAGGCAAAAGTACTCAATAGGTTAAGGATCAGAGGATACGGATTAAAGGGTTTGTAGATATGAGTCTTGAGATGTTCCAGTTAAGATTTCAAAGGTCCACATGAAGATATGAGGAAGTTGTGATCGATCAAGTAGAACTAGTTCTAGGAGATGCTTCGGAGTGACAAAGTGTTACAAAAAGGTTCGGTGAGATCTGGAAGTGCATTGTCCTATTCTGTAGATTGGAAGGAATGTTTGGGATTTCTTTGTGATGTTTCATCTTGATTTGTACATAGTTTGGAGGTCCAGAAGTACCTTCTGCATTATGACAGTGGCAGTAGACTATGTTCTTGAAGTTTCGAATGAAGAAGAGAAGAGATTCTAATAAGTAGAGGAAGTGCGGATGTTCCTGGTCATTCAGGCAAGCCTGTGAAGGTTCTTGGATCATGTTGAGGTTGTGTTGTCGTTCGCATTAGTGTTAGAGCCTAGAATTGGAGATATTCTTCTGGATGAAGATGTTCTTGTTCAGACTGGCCGACCGGATGAGTTATTCATCTTGCGAATGTTCTTGTGGATAATTGCTAACTTGTGAATGTTATTGTGGATGATTGCCGACTTAGATGATTGTTCCTAAGTCGATGCCTTGTATAAATAAAGGCTTGTGAATTCATTTTGGAGTGTGTGTTGTGAAGCAGATGAGCGTGGTATAGCGAGAGAGTGAAAGGCAGAGCAGGTGTGTCCCAGGCTTAAATGGAACTGATCTAGACATGGTGAAGATGTCAATCTCCAGTTCAAGTTTGTGATTCTTATCACTTTGTAGACAGTGTGTCTCTTTGTAGGCAGTGTGCCTCCTTGTGAGCAATGTGCTCGGGCAGTGAGCCCTGATTAGCATGTGCCATCCATTTTTCTTATTCTTCTAACAGAGAATAATCCTTGGGTTAATCCCGTGGTTTTTCCCTTAACCGGGTTTTCCACGTCAAAATCTTTGTGTCTAATGTGTTGATGTTTATCTGCTCCAGTGTTTATGCTTTATGCTTTATGCTTTCATGAATGGTTAATTGATATGTTGTTAACTAACAAAAAAGAATCAAGTGTTTGAAGTGAAAGCAAGTTTTTTCCACAACTGATTCACCCCCCCCTCTCAGTTGTGTGCCCTAGATCTAACAACTAATTCATATGTTGATTCACAAGCAAAGCATGAACACTTATATATTGATTCATATTTGAATTATGTATGAAAAATTATAGTCATGGTGTATATATCTAGGCACATATCCCTAGCACCCTTAGGTATTCATGCATGTTACAATAATACCATGTACATACTAATAGATAATTGTAAGTATAAATATACATACTAATATAGGAAGATTCACCAAGAGTGGTACCTATGGTAGCACCCAAGGCATTCGCATGGTTTTTGGCAACAATGAGGCTATGGTACACCAAAGAACCTCCTAGATTCTTGTGGGAACACAAAGACCAATCATCCATCTTTAGCAAGTGTTACACATGCTCTAATAGTGGCACAATGAACTTTGCATAGATGAAAACATTTTTGTGCTAAACATAGCTCCATCAAACATCTTGTATATGGGAGGGAAAAATAGGAAGTAGAGAGAGAGAAAACTAGGACATGAGTGTATTATGGGAGGGAAGTAGAGAGTGAGAGAGAGGGTAGGAGGTAGAGAGGGGAGGGAAGTAGAGAGTGAGAAAGAGGAGGGAAGTAGAGGTGAGAAAGAGAGAGGAGGGTAGGGAGAGATGTAGAGGGGAGGGAGAGAGAGAGAGAGAGACTAATAGAGAGAGGGGTAAGGAGGGAGGGAATGACATGTTTTATTTCACCATAACACGAGCGTGCTATAATGCGCTCACGTTATTCTTTGCCTTGGTAATTTCCAAGCCTTTGGCTTCCAACCCAAAGGCTTGGATTGTGTTTAGGATGTCCAAAGACATGTTTTTCCAAATTGTAACAAAAATCACATAATATGGAGCGTGCTCTCCATCAGGTTTGCACTTTTTTCAATGGCAAGTCTAAAAAATACCACCATAATCTTAATCTCTATGTTATCTTTCTAACCATATAATTTTTTTCATGTTTTGAGTATGTTAAGGATTTTATCTTTAATTTCTTTTGTTAGTGTATTTGTTTTTTGTCAAAAACTAGTGTCTAGTATTTTTGACTTTTTTTGAACTGTTCATTAAAATTTCAAATAAATTACATTTTTAGAAACTAGACTCAATTATACACATATTATAAAAAAATTCCAATTTTTTATTAGTTTTCAGAAATTTTAGGGGGGAGGATGCTTAATTTTTTGTTTTCCAGGATATGTCCACTTTGAAAATTAGTAAAAAATTAATTAATCATGAAAAAATTATTAGGAAAATCAGGGATAAACTACATGGTGTTAGCTAATTTCTCACTGAAGCGATTTTTAAAATACTAAAAAAAAGTTAACATTTTAGGGGGAGCACACTAGATGCTATGTTATGTTTTTTTTTCAAAAAAACATGACCAATTTGTGTGCTTCCCCTTTTTGAACCCCTTAATCCACTAGTACAGAAACAACAATATATTACTAAAAAAACTACTTATAAATGACCATACATGGTCACGTGACCATTAGTAGTTTATTGCCAGTCAGTTATAACGCGACCAAATTGATGACTAAACCATTTTTAGTCATTTATTGGCTGTTTTGATTGATCAATTTGGTAGTATATTTAGTCATTGATTGTTGTAATCTGGTTACTTATTTAGTCTTTTTTTTTCATTGATGTATTTAGTCATTGATTGTTGTTAACTGGTCACTTATTTTGTCATTTTTATTCACTGATTTAACACTAGTCATATATTAAGTCATATTTATTCACTATTCATTGATTTCTATCAATTGGTAGTATATTTAGTCATATTTATTCACTGTTCACTAATTTCTGTCAATTGGTAGTATATTTAGTCATATCTATTCACTGTTAATGATTTCTATCAATTGGTAGTATATTTAGTCAATTTAATTATTAATTGACGTCAATTAGTAGTATATTTAGTCATTTTAATTAGTTGATATTTGAGGATTTAAACATAAAACACAAAAATACACATCAATCATCAATTAATTGCACACAATATAAAAATAGCCATTGAGAAGGAAAAATCACTAAACTTTATTAAAAGAAAGGTGTTCTTATAGCTTGCACTTGAGTCTAAAATATCTATCTTGCTTGAAAAATGCTTAGAAATAGAGTATTACAATGTTTATTTTCAGTCACAAGACTAAAAATCTGAGTTACAATGCACAAAAATGACAAGAAAGAAACTTCTCCAAGTTTACAATGCTTTGCCAAAAAGTGAACTGTCAGTAACTGATTCTCAACTAGCCTAACTGCTGCAATAGGTCATTTAATCTGCCCCATCAGTCTAGTACTTGTCCTTCTTGATTGTAACCAAAGGAAATACACTGTCATATGTAGTCAGGTCTATGATAGGATATTCATAATGTGAAACATGGACTAGATCAGGCTTCCTTAATGAAAAATTATTGTATTCTTGTGTCTTGTACTGCCATCAGCACTGCATATGGGACATGTTCTTATTGAGTTTGAAGATATCAGGTCCTCTTAGGGCATGGAATCAGATTCTTCCTTCATTAATGCATCTTCAAAAGCCTTTTTTTGAGTCTAAACCATTCACTTACCCTGCCTCTATTACATTGGACACTTGGTAGGTAATCATATATATTTAGTGTCCTTGGTCTTCACTCATTGTGGTGACTAAACTATGCATACTTGCTTTCTAGATGATTGCCCTGCAACTTTCATATACTTGCCTTTTAATTAATGCTAACACTGCAGTCCTTTGTTCCTTTGCTCATGCCACTAAAACCATGTTTACTGTGTCTGTATCCCTGGGATCCATTGACCATTGCCACTCACCATGAACATCTTACCTCTATGCACTCATTATCTCTCTATTATAGAACAATCACCCATAAGTATACATAATTTAGACTTTCATTTGTAGACTGTCATAGGTTTATGAAACTGTCATATTCCTGCAACTATACTGCCATGTAGAATATATACCTTGTAATAATAACATTCTTAGTGGCTATCCTTTTTGCTATTTAAGACTTCTATAAATTTGTTTACTTGTTGCTTCCAAAGTCTTGATGAAATGCTAACATCATCACCTTATGACTGTAATCTTCCTCATTGATCTTTGTGCATTGCCAACTGCCCTTCCTTTCTCAAAAACTAACACACCACTCTTGATCATAGCAGCTTAAGACTCATCTCACTTTACCTATGGCATGAATTGTATACTTTATCTCTTTCTCATTGTGATTTATGCTCCTTAAGCCTTCATGACATCTCATATATGAAGCTCTCTCCTTTATGAAGCTCTCTCATTTATGCTCCTTGAGTCTTCATGACTGAGTATTGATTGTGTCCCATATATGAAGCTCTCTCCTTTAATGTATCCAACAATAACCCTAGAATCTTTTCATAAAGGCATATAAGGCAGTGATGTTGAATGTTTAGGGAGGAAAAGCAACATAAAATCAAGTCCAAAAAACCCATAAGACTTAAATATGTGTCTTTGCTTTGAAAAATGTGTTACAAAGTGTGCTTCTCAGTGATGTGACTAAGACAATTGAGTTACAATGGCTTTTTTTTCTTATACAGCTCCAAAATAGACAAAAAACACTAAGATCCCTAAACAACACATTCAAACTATCACATAAAGTAGTGGGCCAAGTGTTGGCCCACGATTGCTATTAAACCAAAAGGTCGACCTATCAATTTTTGATACAAGCACTAGAGTTAATGACTCCACGGGAGGCGGTTAGTCCATGTCATGAATCCCATGGGGAGTGCTAACCATTTGCCAACAAACTCCCCCAGTGTTACCTAGGGGGATTCGAACTCGTGACCTTTCGCTCTGATACCAATTGTTGGCCCACAATTACTGTTAAACCAAAAGGTCGACCTGTCAATTTATGATACAAGCGCCAGAGTTAATGAATCCATGGGAGGTGGTTAGTCCATGTCACGAATCCCACGAGGAGCGCTGACCATCTGCCAACACCAAGATGTCTAACATCTAGTACATGATAAACATCAACTATGTCATTTTTTTCAAATATTTTAGTGGCCACCGTGTGAAGGTCCCTTCTTTCTCTTTTAGACGGATAGCTCCATCTATTTTGTCTTCATAAGCAAGGGGTATGTTACTTGTGACCTTTAAAATATTTACATTTGCATCTCCTGTTTCTTTCAATTTGACTTCATGTACAATAGATGGTGAATGAATCTGCCCAATGCCCACTGACATAGCACCATCAAATGGATCCAACACCCGAACTTTATCCCCTTCTTGGAGTTTATCAATATTAAATGTCTGCAAAAACAAAAAAAATACACATTATATTGAGATATAAAACACACATTATATTGTTTTTGACAGTTGTATGTAATGTCTTATGTCTTGGAACAAATCAGTTTTTGTATGTGTTTTTTTTATTCTGTTGAATAACAAAGAAGTAACTTTTTGCTCTGAAAAAAAAAAAACTAACCCATTGCGAGGTACAAACAAATGGAGGGAAAGACTACAATAGTGCTTGACTGTACGAGTACTCCTGAAAGAGACATGGATTGGCAATGAAGCCCCCCCAACTGAGGACCATGACATCCTTGAACACAATGCACTAATGCATAGTCAAAATCTATGTATGCACTCTATTAAAACTAAGCTCTAAGCTTCCATATGTAACTTATATGTTCTCCCTTATTTCCATAATCTATGTATACTAGCTAATTACACTTCACTACTATTCTAACCAACTTCTATCAAGTAGGTAATGATTACCCTTATTTACATAATAAAACAACCATTACTTACTTGAATAGTACTTACTTGCATGTGGTTGCATAGCACTCACCTCAAGTTCAACACGACTACTACTATGAATATCATGTGCATGCTCATTGAGTTCATCATCATAATTATCACTATCAACATTGACATGAAGTTGTACAATTTTGTAGATAGCTCTAGTGACAAGGCCTTTTTCTTTTCATTCTGCTTTCATATAATTGCTCTGCATGTGGTTTAATCATCATGCAAAAATTAATATAAGTCAAGTAAAGAATGCAAAAGCTATAAATTTTTGTCCAAAAGAACATTCTAAGCATGAAGAATTAATGAAAAAACATTGGGACATATTAACTTACAACTTAAAGAATGCAAAATCTATAATTTTTTGTCCAAAAGAACATTTTAATCATGAAGAATGACAAAACATTGGGATAGATAACTAACAACTATTATATTACCTCAACTTCAGCATAACTATGGTGACTATGCTGCACATTCTTGTCCAGTTCATCATGATCATCACTATTAATATCGGCAGCTCTATTGACATCATGAAGGCATTTTTGCTTTCCTGTTGCTTTGAAAAAATTGCTCTACATGTGGTTTAACCATTGTGCAAAAAAATATACAAAGCATTTAATAGTCAAGTAAAGAACGCAAGCTATAAATTTGTCCAAAAGAACATTTTCTAGATCACTCCAACAATAAAGAAACTGGGTTGGATTCTCCTACGCTTAGATTTCAGTAATCTACATATTAAGAGGCATTTGTATACAGAAATGCCAAACAAGAAGAAATGAGATCAATAGAGCCTCTTACCTCATCTAAATCCATGGATTTATACTCATTCCATGCAGAAACTATAGGGTTAACAGAGGCAACCAACTGCAAAACTTGCTGACTGAGACCATATATGCAATTCAATACATGTTGATACCCTTCATTTGAGTTGACATGATCTGGAGAGACTGATCCTACTAGGCATGTAACAGATGGCTATGAAATCTCTATTAATGAACTAGATTTCCACTTCATCCTACTCTTAAATTTACTAGGATCTAGTGCTGCCATATAATTGACAATATCTTTTGCACCTGCTTCTCTATTACTATTTTCCATCTAAAATACAATGTCAATTTCAACATATAGTCAGTTCAATAAAAAATTGAAATAAATAATAGAATGCAAATTGAACCAAAAATCCATACACTTACTCCAAATTTGTCCATTTTGGCCTGCAACCTGCCTCAGCCAAATATATATCCAACCCTGACATTATCTCTTGCTCTCTTGCCTTTGTTACTCTTTGCCAAATATACTTTGGAACACATATGTTCTTTCAATGCCTCCCACTGTTTGGGACATAAAGTGGAGTCTAACCTCTCTTTTCCCTCCATGATTGTTTTTCTGCAATTGTATCTAAAATTATTCATCAAAATTCTCATTTTTTGCTTGTAATATTTTCTAGAGATTTGTCCACCAGTAGTCTCAAAAGCATTTTCCATTTTTTGTATAACATTTTCCACAGATCGTGGATCTTGCTCTGCAAAATTTGATTTGCAAATATCCAAATGGGCCCTACATCTTACACCCAACTTGGAGGCCCACTTTGCATCATTTGGCCCAATGGGTTCACCATCTTTTTATACTTCAAGCAAGAATGGCTTCTTGCCTTCTAATTTTCTTAGTTTTGCATTCCTCTCTGTAGATCTGTACAAATCTTGACTCAATCTTTAACTTTTGACAAAAGCATCCACATCTTCTATTAAACCACTACCAATATTTCTGGTTGATCCACTAGTTCCATCAAAAGTTCTAGATGCAACAGGTGCACTTTGAGGCATAGCAGATGCACGCGGTCTCTCTTCATGACTTTCATTAACTAAAGCTTCATGCTCCTTGGCCACATCAGGTGTGGCATCAGTAGGTAGATCAGGAGTACCAGTCTCCATAGATTTCATTTCAAACACATCCTTTAATCTTGAATAAATCATCTGCTGACCTGTTGTTCCTTTAATGCTATGATGTTTTTCAATAATATCTCTTAGACTTTGTTCTAAGAGATCATCACAACATTGCACATCACCATATGCTATATCAGGCTGCACATGATCACCATGTGCTATATCAATCTACACATGATCACCATGTGTTGTATTAGGCTGCACATCACCATATGCTATATCAGGCTGCACATCAACATTTTCTATATAAGGTTGCACATGATCATCATTGCAACTATTGTTTTCACTAACTGCATTTGTTGAATCACAAAAGCAGTGGCTTCTACAAGATGGCGGCACTGTATCTTTTCTTTCCTTTTGTTTTTTCTCCGCATTTTATTTGCACTCTTTTTGTTATATATAAAACAAAAAATAAATCATATTATGTCTTATATACATAAAGCTCTTGCCTATAAAATTTCATTAAACACTATTAAATAAATAATATACTACTTAGTGGATTTACAACTTACCTGTTTGTCAAACCAAGTCTTAATAAATATTCATTATTCTTGGCCACTTTTTTTGTATGACAGTGCTCATAATCTTTCAGTGAAGTTTCAACATTATGATCACTATCATCTAATTTGCACCTTACAACCCTTCTCTTCATTTCCTAAAGTCTAAATAAACAATAATGTATAAATCAACAACTTAAATTAGTAAAACTTTATTGAGTTCATAAGTTGATAATTGTTGACTTTCAATCTGCTAATAACTGCAAATGAAAACTTAAAATAGAATTCAGTTTATAGATTAAAAAGAATTTGTAGTCAAAAAACAAGAAGATATTTACAATTACAGGTATCAGACATTTTCCTTAGGGATATATTCACAAGAAAATAACTCATAAAAACATAACACAAGCAGGATGAAGGAAAAACATAGTCTAGTTCATCATGAGGTGTGTTAGAACCGTTCAAAATTTCACATAGTCCCACTCTGTTTCATACATTTTCCTTCCATAAATCCATAATTAGGGATTCATATTCCTTTTAGAATTGTTCGAGGAATCATTTATGAGCATCTCATATCAGGTCTATGTGAAATAAATTTATATTTTTGACCATTGATGTGTTTTTGTTTCTTACCACAACCCCGCAGTACATGCAAACAGCCTTGGCAGGTGTGCGGGAATTAGAGGATGTGAATACACAGTTATCGCTTCCCCGCAACATGCAAAAAATTTAGTTGTGGTGTTGTGGTATAAACTCAAACAACACATAATATGTTATCATGTCCCCATCACAGGTAAGGAGATGAATGGCCGTAATGTGGTAGGAAAGAGTCAAGATAAAGTGTTCACTGCGCCCTCGTGATGGTTTCAATTTGATCCTACGATGTTGTGGTAAAAGGAGTTCAAGTGACTTGTAATGTTACATACCACAGCCCCACAATGCTGATAACTTCAACTGGTGGTAATGTGGTAAACAACGAATAGGAGACCAAAGGCTCCCACAGCCTTGCAACGGTCAGGCCAAAGCTTGGCGATGGCACGGTAAAAGACATAAGGGATAACATGTATCCCGCCATCCTGTGGTGGTGTGCAACAAGGCTTGTAGGGTGGCAGTGAGTGGTGAAGATGAACATAACTGTCCAAGAGGTCCCGTGGTCTCGTGATTGCCCTAAGTTGGTCTTGCGGTGATGCGGTAAGGAATTAAATGTCGAAATGACTTCAATGCTACCCGCAATGGTAATCATTGATGCATGTGGTATTTTAGTTTTTGAGGAAAGGACTGCAAGTCTTGAAATACTCGCCCATCCATTGGATTGGATCAAATCAACGGTCTATATTCGAAAAGAATTGAATGCTGAGATTTGTTGATTTCATGGCATGAACCATAGTTAATGGTGAAATGACTAGCTTCATGGCGCGATAAAACTTGGTATTTCTTTGTATTTCTTCATTCAAGCAAATTTAGTGTTGATTGCAGAAGGTGAATTCAAGCTTTGTGTGCTCTCCTTATGCATTTTCTGACTGGGTAAGTCTGCTCCATCACTCTTTGCCTAAAAGTTGGTGTTTGGTTTGTGCTCTATTTTCAACTAGTCTAGTAAAGCATGTAAAATATCAAAACCCTAGTTCGTAGAGGCACTAAAATATGGCACCTAAAAAATATAAGTCTATGAGTAAGAGCACTGACCCCCTTGCTCCCAAGAAAGGATCACTTCAACAATCATTGTTGGACATCCTGCCAAATTTAGTTGACAAGGGGTCTAAGAAATTGTTCAAGGATGTTGCAGAAGAATGTTGGTTTGCTGCAATCCCTATCTCTGGATGGAACCTTTTTTGGTATTTTTGTGAAAATAAAGATGGACAGGGACCAGTTGGAAACCCATGGAATTTGGATTTGGCAAAGCTTGTGGTGCCAAATGTATTTGTTGATGTGGATTTGATTAGAACATTGGCAAAACACTATCACTCAGCCACCAAAACAGTCAGACTACCAAATGGGTCACCATTAGTGGCTATGGGCAGGAATGCAATCATAGACTGCTTCATGTTGAGCAAGTAATCCCTCACACAAGTATATCTGTAGAAGAGTGAGCAGGAGTACAATAGTTTGAGAAAAACACACAGAAGGGTTGAGGTGCCCATGTACATGAGGAAAGGGGGAAATAACATAAGAATTGAAATCCCATCCACTGCAATTGAACCTTTCTCTATTGAAGATTTTGTTGTCTATTTCAAAAGAACATATTTTATTTGTGTCAGGTGTTGGGTATTGATGCCCAAGGTAGAATGCCTGTCAGCCTAATGATGATGGCCATAAGAATTCAAAATCCAGAAGCTAATGTTGAATATGATTTTGCAACATTCATTGAAAAGAAACTACATGATGGATTTTTGGAAATAAGAGAAAACAAAAAGCCCATAGATTTCAAATGCTACTCTTTGTTATGTCATTTGATTTTGTATCAAAATAGAAGGAAGTGGGCTAGAAGAATGGATCTAAGCATGATTGATGAAAAGGGACAAAGATTGCCAACACAGTGCTGGTGTTACAAATGAGATAGCCATTGCAAGAATTATGACTATGTTGTGTTTCATGATGAATTCTCCTTTAGAATAATGAATTCTCTTGGTAGCTTTTCTCCCAGATTGACAAAAGAGATTAGGGAAATGTTGAGGCCTCTTGCCCATAGGCTAGAATAGGGTCATAAGCATAACTATCCTGATTGGTTTTTCTTGCCAGATCATACTATAATCAGGGTATATGGGTGTACTCGGCCACCCCATGTGTTGCCCAAATTTGTGCCAAATAGAATTGCATTCCTTGAATTCATGTGGCAAATGATGTGGATGGAGAAGGATGTAATGAAGAAACAGAAGAAAGGCACATTTCTTCCTGATTCCACAGTGTTTGGTGATTAGTCCATTGGTTCTGATACTTTAAAGGATATGCAAACCTATTTAAAGGCTAACTATTCTTTGAAATCAGGTGTAGAGAGGGTTTGTGATCCAGAGAGTCACATGAACTTTGTCAGACAAACCATCCTCACAAGAATGGGAATATCCCATCAAATCAACTTTGATGAGGATGTGATCAAAAATCTTATCACCTTTCAAGAAGTGTATGATAGGAACAAAAAATGGGAGATTTTGAAAAGGATTGAGGATGATAGGAGAAAACAAAATCCTAATTTTCCTGGATTCTTTGTTGAAGAGAGGGACCATTTGAGAAGAATAGATCTAATAATTGAAAATTTTGAAAGAATATATAGCAAGTCTGAGAAGCAGCCTTCAAAGGCTACCAAGCTCAGTGTCAAAAGACAACCAAGAGTTGTGATTCAAGAGCCTGCACCAGATACAATGTTAGTACAAGATCCATCTCATCCCTGATTCACCACCTGCCAAAAGGCAAAAAATTGAGGATGTTTCTCCACTGGTTCCATATGAATTGAGCAAAGGAAGAATAACATTGGATGAGTATTAGTGTGTGATGTGTTGACTGCCATCTTTGATGCAAGGGATCTAAAATAAAATAATTTACTTTCAACTGTGTCAAGATGATATTGGATGAGTATTAGTATGTGAATGGTGAGAATCAAAGAATGCAGGCAAAGATTGATTCTTTTGCCACTTTCAAACATAAGTTTATTCCATCAATCCTAAAAGAGGATGAAAAGATCAAGGATTTTGATGCGTGGAAGGATGAATTTGGTCATATAGTTTCTAAGGTCATGGAATTTTTGAAAAAGGATGAAGATTTCAATATTCTCAGCTTCAACATCATTTTGGATAGAGTAATAGCTTTAGATGCTGGATATACAAAGTTTGTAATTGATGTCAAAGCATTGCTAGACAAAAGGTGGAAGGATCACTAGGCCAACTTGCTCCAAATTCAAGATTATAAGTGGCCTAGTGATTATGTTGTGTCTCAATGGCAGGAGAAGTATCTTCAAGCTGATGAATAGATAGGCTATATGTGCAGGGTAGCAACAAGCATCATGGCCTCATGACTACACAGTATACCAATGGAAGCAAGAGTATTTGGCTCCTCCAGAAGAATAGGGCCTTGAAGATGTTACAGTGGAAGAACTGAGCCTTCAAACACTCTATCATGGGGAGGGGGACTTTGTCAGATTGGGATGATCACGAGTCTCCTATGTTGATTAACGGACTACAAGTGTATTGCAAGTGTTGTGAGCTTCCAATAAATATTGTCTACTTTCTCTATTTTTGATGCAAGAGCATCCCTAGTTCAAGAGTAATCTTGCATCAACCAAAAACATTTGCATTTCAGTTTGTTTGTAGTTCAGTTTCCAGTTAGTTCAGGCAGTTCAGTCAGTAGTAGTTTTTGTATTTTGGTCTGCATTCTACCGCAATTGCATTTCAGATCTTGCGGAGTTGGACTTAGCAGCTAGATTCATTCATCTACATCATATCCAAATCTCAGAGCATTTAGATCAAGTACCAGAAAGTTATCACTATCAAAAGTGTTTAGGGTAAAATTGGATTTGTTGATCTTTTGTTGTTTAGATGTTAAAATCCTCCTTTCAGCCTAACATTGAAGGATCTAGGGTCGAGTGGCGAGCACTATCATACCCTAGGTCACTTGCAAATGAGGGGAAGCTTGGATTAGGGAATTAATTATCAATTTTTCCTTCTCCTATGCTCAATTGACCATTAAAACCCTAATTATGCAAATACAACAACAAATTAATGAATTACGGAAAAAGCTCTTGCAGACGGGAGTAAAATGTCAAATTACAGAGTATCTATTTTTGGGGTTAAAGTGGAATAGTCGAGGACACTGAAGCGACCACCCAAGTCCAAGGTACCTACTTTTTCAAGGAATCTGGACCTTCTTCGGACACTAATAAGTCCTATAACTTCTATTTTTCAGAATCTATCTACGGAGGACACTAGAGCAAGCGCCCAAGTCCTAGAAGTGCTCCTTTGTCTAACTTTTCTTCAGATTATGAATCCTTGATCTCTGTCAAGCCTTCTTGCAACTCCACTTTTTTTGGATGCGACACTTGTAACCTGTAATAACAAGACTTGGTTTGGGGGTTGTGGTGTTTAGAGGTTTGCCTCAGTCAAACCCTGGAGGACATTTAAGTCTCTAAACACCATTGTTAGATAAAGAGGGCATGCCCTTGTGAGGCAGAGGCCAAAAATCAAAGGAATCAATGATAAAAACACAATGCTATGTCACCTTGTAGTGAAGCTCTCATGGAGGAAGATGCTCTTCGTGCCATGAGGAGATTGATGCTCAAATCTGCAAATATCAACACACAAAACTTACAAGTCTGCTCTTGCAACACAATAGAAAGCCTTGAATCACATTGAGAACACAATAGCTTGCCAGTAATCATCTAGTTGAAATCTAGTTTACAAATGAATGCCTACACATGCTTATATATGCATCTACAAGCACTCCTGCCAAGATATTTGAAATTCAAACTTACCATGTCAGCAAAGGGACCTAATAACAGTCACTAACCAACACCCAGAAATTGGGGCTGCCCTAAAATAGGGTAGGACTAGGGCAGAGGCACCCAAGTCCTCCCCCCTATTTTAGGCAGGGTACAGCTCAAGGGGTCCTCCTAGGTCCTATTTGCCATGGGACTTAGGTCTCATTCCACCGGGATGCTAAAATATGAACTAAAATGTCCTATATGCACTCTAAAGACCTGGGAGCTAAACCTTATGAGGGAAAAGCCCCCAAGGGGACATTTTCTGATGTTACAAGAAGATCAACTATTTTCTCATAACAGAGCACCCTGATAGTCTCAGACAATCAGTTAAAGGAAAAGACTTGCGGAGCATTCCTTGACTTGTGAAGCCTAATTGCACATCTTTCAATAATCTCTAGTTCGTGGCTGACCTTCCCTGAGATCTATACATCATTCCCTGCATTTGCGAAGGTGTTCTACATGATTAGGTCTAACCTATCCATGTACACACGTTACAACTCTTCCTTGGAGTTTGTGATCTTCCTTGGCTGACGTGAAGGAATCTATTGTTCTGGAGATGATATATATTGATGTAATAGATCCTTAGGAAAGTAGTTCATGATAATATTGATAGTTGATAGTTTGGATTCTTTACGAAGGGATTTCAAAGCTATATCTTGTGCATATTCAGATATTCGGTAATCAGGCCTGTTAGCCCTAATTGTAAGCCCGCATGTTGCTGGCTGATCTATATTTGAATTCTATGATATACTAAATGACTGAATCTGAATTTGTTCTATATCTTTGAGTTGTTTCCATTGTGTTTAATCTTGCTGCATGGTCTAGAAAGTTCATTCTGTGAACCCTTCTACAGTGACTGCACCAATTTTCTCTTAATTATGTTTTAAGCAAAATTAATGTTTAGTTTATAAGAAGAGGCATGAATTTTGAAAAGATGTCATATTTTGTAATGGTCTTAAGCTTGTTGCTTCTCTTATAAAAGAGAAACCAAGACCAAATTTTGATATCACCATCATAGGCATTTATAGAAACATATATGAGGAGACTTCCATTATATTGTAATATTTGTTTGAAGCAATCAATAGAGAAGAAGATTTAATCTGGTGCTCGAATTTTGGTTAAGATATCTAAGAGATAATTTCTTTGTTTTTAATGAGGAGGCTTAGTTCACCTAATGTTAAGATATCTATATGTATTATTAAATCACATATGTTTGTTATTGTTTCCTTCACATAAGCATATTCAATGCATGTGGAGGCTAGAATCTGTTTTACAAACTAAAGCTATCATCTAGGACATACAAGAAAAGTCTAGCATCTAAAAAACATATAGGACATACAAGAAATTATATTCTAACTAAAAAAAATTAATTTTGAAACCAAAGTAAGAAAACTAAGAAGAATGATTGAACCTAATTTTAGATGCACTTCAAATTAGTAGTGAACATCTCAGGTTTTGTAGACAATGTACTAGTAGAATAATGATGATTACATTAAAAAATGTATCAGTAAAACAATAGTGAATAAGCATACCTATACTCAGATCTTTATTACATTCAACAATAAATTACACCATACATATAACCAAAGTTTAGGTGACAAGCTAACCTCTTAAGGTGACAAGCTAGTTAAGGTGACAAAACATCATCATAATCATCCACGTTTCCAGCAAGATCAAAAACCTGATCACTCGTGTCTGCATCTGCTTGATTTTATTCCTCATCCTCATCTATGACATGCTGCTCATTCTCTCTCCCAATCTCTTCATTGGTAATCAAAATCTCTTCTTCAAACACTCCATCATCGTCTTCATCCACTTCTTTGAATGTTTCTTGTAAATTAACATATTGCCCATCAGGCATTATATCAACAACTTCCGTGAATTTTCATCTGGAATGAGACTTTGTTTGAATGACATACGACCATCCTTGGCTTCTTATATTATCAATTAGAAATGATTGGTTAATTTGAAGAGGGGAAACATACGGCTCATCCATCTCTAATAAAAATTGCCCTGTATTTGCGCATACAAATCCATACTCATCAAATTGTAATGTGGATGGTTGGATCCACTTACATTTTAATAATGTAGGACTATTTTCACCAAAATCCACTTGAATAATTTCTTGGATGAATCCAACATAAAATTTCTTCTCAATTTTGTGAAGAAATTTAGCACTAACAACACAATCACAAATTGTCTTTCCTTTGTCTTTTTCTTCCACTCTTAAATGACTACCATAGGCCTACATTCCATTAATTAAAACACATAGCCCATATATGTGGAGATTGTGAAATCTCACTTTCCTCCATTGTTACATCTTGACCTTCTTCTTTTGCATCACTAACTGCATTAGCAATCCATTCTTCAAATTTTGGAAAAGAATCACCTCCAATCAAATCACGACGTCTGCGATTTTGAGGTTGATGTTGCATCCAAGTTTAATTCTCTTCTTCATATTTTCTACATAGAATATTAACATACAAATAGTAAGATTAATAATATAAATGTGTAAATGCAATTGAGTAAATAAATTATTGTGTAATTTTTTTTACCTATGCCACTTATCGAACGAAGTTGTGTTTTGAAGAATATAGGCACGTATCACACTTCTTTCTTGATGTGATAGCTTGAAGCGACATCCATTGCCTTCTAATACTTCACTTGCAACTCTTTCATCTTCGTCATCATCCCATACATGTCGATTGACATTTTTAAAATCCTTCATATATTCTGTGCAAAATCCCATGGCCTCTTGCATTGAATATCCCTTAGACATGTTGCCTTCCAGTTTTGCCCTAGTACAAACAATTTTTTTCAAAACCTTCATATACCGTTCTATAAGATACATCCATCTTGTTCTTACTGGGCCACAATACTCTAGTTCATATTCTAGATGTATCAAAATATGCATAGAAATGTTAAAGATTGTTGGTGGAAATTCCTGTTCCAATAGACAAAGGACTTCAACAACCTCCTCCCTCAAACTATCAAAGTTTGAAGGATCTAATACATGTAAACTCATTCTCTTTAATATTAGGCCCAACCTTATAACTGCCAATCTTGGCCCCTTTGCCAAACTTGATATATTTACCACAATAGGTAAAATATTCTCAATTATGACATGATAGTCATGAGTCTTGATGCCTCTTAAGTTGTTAATGTCAGTTTGGCTTCTAATACTACTACTTACATATCCAGTGGGAAAGTGAGTTTGAGACAACAACTGTAAGAATTGTGCATATTATTCCTTTGTCCAGACATAAGGAGCACTAGGTTTTCTATATTTTTCATCAGCACATTTTTCAACCCAAATATTTCGACGAATCTTTAGTTGTCGAACGTCTTCAAATGATGAAACAACATCAAAAGCACCAAAAAGAATCTCTATAATAGCATAGGCTATATTTTTCTCAGTATGCATAAAGTCAACAGTATGCCTAATGGCTAAATCCTTAAAGTATGGCAACTTATAGAATATGCACAACTATTTTACACCACTTTCACTACATGGATCACATCTACTACTAGCAATCCCATCATTTTCAATAAATGACATTCTTTTTTGTCTATTCTCAACAATGTAATCACTTGTTATTAGCAATGGTGCTTCACGATTCTCTTCTTGACCATTGAAATGTGTTTTTTGTCGATGATATGGATGATCCATTTTAAGGTAAGCACAATGTCCATAATAAATACACTTACACAAACTTCTTAGGTGCCTCACAAAATCCTTAAAGTTGCAAGCAGGACATCCATGGTATCCATGAACACTGAGACTAGACAATGTGCCATATGTAGGAAGATCATGAATCGTAAACAATAAGGAAGCTCTTAAAGTGAATTTGATTGAATGACCATCCCTTAAAGATTGAATTGCTTCAATTCCTTTCCACAATTCCATTAGCTCATCATATAATGGCTCTAGATAAGCATCGATTGTATCTGAAGTCACACTTTTCTTTCCTGGTATAATTAATGATAGCATTAAGAAAAATGGTTTAGTTGCTAACCATGGAGGCAAGTTATAATTTATTAAAAACATTGGCCAAGTTGACTATTTAGTACTTTGATCTGAGAATGGGTTCACCCCATCTAGAGCCAAACCCAACCTTATATTACGAGGATCTTGAGAAAAATTAGGCCATCTATTATCAAATTCTATCCACGGCTTAGAATTAGGCACATGTTGTTGTTTTCCATTGGTTCTCTTATTTTGGGCATGCCATTACGTAAGTTCAGCAATGTCTCTGCACCTATACATTTGGAGTAATTGTGGAATTATTGGAAAACCTTTCTAGGAACCACAGCTGATTTCAACCCTTGTCTATACCTTGCTTCATGACATTTTGGACATTTACTCACTTGCAATATTATTGCTAAATAATACACAACCATTCACACGTGTGGATGTTTTCATACCCTAAGCCTAGCTTAGTGATTTGCTTTTTACATTGACTTCATTTTATTGGCAATGTGGAGTCAAGTGGTAACAACAAACTTAATAATGCCAATAACTAATCTACCCTCTCATTTGTCCAAACATGCACCACTTGCAAGTTAAGAATTTGAAGGATTATTGTCAAACGACTTAACTTGCAATTAACATACACAGGCTTTAAAGCATCCTCCATCGACTTGGCCCAATCATCGTCTAGACCCTCATTCAACATTCTATCAATTTCAAACCCTTCATCTAACATTGCTACCTCTTCATCTATGTTTGATGCCACTTCATCTATGTTTGTTGCCTCTTCATCTATGTTTGGTGCCACTTCATCTATGTTTATTGCCTCTTCATCTCTCACACTCTGCAATTCTATCATATCTTCATAATAATTGTAATCCCAAGGGCTTATACCACTATGCCCATATCTTATCATATGTCAAAGAATCAGGTTTCTAGTTCTCACCTTTCTACCAAGACAGTCTTTACATGGACATGGATATTTGTCCATGTCCCTCTCATTGGCTACTCTCTCATCAAATGCATGGTATTGATCCCTAGTCAACCTTCGGCATTGATCCATTTGTAATGTTCTACACATAGCAACAAAAATCATGCTTTCGAATGCATTTGGTTTGGTAGAATTTCATCAAGTTTTGTGTGAGATATTGCATTTTTGGTGAGTCCAGGTCTAAACCCTACCTAGGGTTTCCAGGGAGCAAAATTTGATCATGGGAAGAGTTTTCACCATCCAAAAATCTTGAAAATTGGTGGAAATCTCTATCCCACGCCTATGCACATCCCTGTAAGAGGACAACTCACGATTGGCATGTGTGAAGAAGATATGATTGACTATGTGTGCAGATTTGTTGTGAGACAGTCCTAAAACCTTAGGTTATTTGTTGCTTTGAATAATCTATGTACTATATGTCAATGGAGGGGTGAAGAATCATAGTGGCATGTTGTTAGTGCCTGCACAAGCCTGGGAATTCTTATGACAAGTGTTCTTACCTTTGTTTGGAGCCATCACCTTGAATGCACCTAGTGGCATCAAGTTGCATAAATCATTGCACGTTAATCACTTGGTTAGGTCATGTACATTTGGAAACCCCTAGAAGATGTTGTAATAAGTCTGAATAAACCAAGTTGCCCATATTCCATGTTGCCTTCAATGATTGAGTGTCATTAGGGTGTTGTTTCCATGTTTTAGGCTTAGGAGTAAATTGTCAAGAATGAACAAGGGTGCAGATTTGCATCAAGTGTATTGAAACTTTGTTTGGGATGTGTCAAGGTTAATGTGTGTGAGTCCTTCCTTTGCATCATGTTCTACCTCTACATAAATCTATGTGGTCAATTTTGTGCATTTTTTATTTGTAGGATTCTTACAGTTAGTGAAAAAGGCAGTGTTCATGAAGGAATGGAAAAGATGTGTAGAGCCTTTGAATTATACCCATACTATGCAATGACATTGAATCATTTAGCAAGCCATTTTTTCTTCATAGGGCAGCATTTTCTTGTGGAACAGTTGACTGAGATAGCTCTTGTTTCAACTGACCACCCTCTCATGAAATCTCATTCATATTATAATCTTGCACAATCTTATTATAGTAAAGGTGATTATGACACCACTGGCCACTACCACATGGCATCAGTCAAGGAAAGTCAAAAGCCACAAGATTTTGTGGATAGGTTCAATTGAAGCTAGGAGATCTTAAGAGTTCTCTCTCAAATTTTGAAAAGGTTCTGGAGGTCCACCCTGGGAACTGTGAGAGCTTAAAAGTTGTAGGCCACATATATGCTTAGCAAAGGTAGGTGGAGAAGGCTTTGAAAATTTTAAGAAAGATAACTCGCATAGATCCACGTAATGCCCATGCATTTATCAAGATGGGTGAGTTATTAATATCACAGACCCTATTGCAGCCTTAGACTCTCTTAAGACAACAAAGTCTCTTCTGAAGAAGAGCAGAGAACAAGTACCCATTCAATTGTTAAACAACATTGGGGTTCTTCATTTTGAGCATTATGAACTAAAGTTGGCTCAACAAACTTTTATGGAGGCATTAGGAAATGGCATTTGGGTTGAATTCATAAATAAAAGCCCCAATGCCAATTCTGCAGTTTTTCCTGTGCTCTTTAAGGATATGGAATTCTTCCATCGACTAGAAGAAGGTGGTGTTTCACTTGAGCTACCATGGGATAAAGTCACAACACTATTTAATCTTGCTAGGTTGTTTGAACAACTACATGATACTGAAAAAGAAAATCTTTTATACAGGCTAATATTGTTCAAGTTTCCTGATTATGTGGATGCATATCTATGTCTTGCAGCCATGGCTCAGGCTCAGAATGAGATCCAACTAAGCCTAGAATTGATTGGGGATGCACTTAAGGTGGATAGAAACTCATTAAATGCTTTATCTATGCTTGGCAAAATGGAACTGAAAATAGATGACTGACTTAAAGAAAAAGAAACAATTAAAGTTGCACAAAGTGAATCAGATGCAAAGAATTCTTATGTTGACATTTCACTTGGAAATTAGAATTATTTTGCATCTTTTCACAATGAGAGGAGGGATCTAAAGGTGGAGGCACAACATCTTGAGAAGGCTAGAGAACTGTATTGTTTTGTGTTGGCATAAAGACCAGGAAATGTTTATGCTGCAAATGGGGTAGCCATTGTGCTAGCTGAAAGGGGTCAATTTGATATTGCAAAGGAAAGAAGCTGCAGTAGGAAACATCTTTGTTTAGATGCCTAATGTGTGGGTATATCTAGCACATGTTTACTTTGCACAAGGATAGTTTGTGCTTGCAATGAAAATATATCAAAATTGTTTGAGGAAATTCTACATTGGCACTGACACCAAAATTTTATTATATTTAGCTCAAACACATTATGAAGCAGAACAGTGGCAAGATTGTAAAAGAACATTATTAAGAGCAGTAGATTGTAACTACTGTAAGTTGCCAATCACAAAGCTATAGATTTTGTGTTTATAAATGTAATGAGGCTTTCGAATTACCTTTGAATTTGCTGTAGAGGGTGTCTCCAAATCCAACTTCATTGCAGAGGGCCTTTCTGACTTCAAATTCTCTCTAAATTCCTTGCCCACCTTTTCAAAAGGCTCTAGGTCCTCTCCTCTTTATCGCCTATGCAAGTAGCTGCTATAACTCAAAACGCCTCAGTGCAAAGTAGCTCTAGGAAAGTACTTTGATCTCTACATTCCTGACCTTTTGTTTTTCGGTGAGTCCACCACAAGAAGCTCTAAACAGTTAGAGATATTCCAAGCTGCGTGCATGAAGAGCATGTTAGAGTTCCTACAAGTAAAGAGTGTGATGGTAATGGGCCATAGCTATGGTAGGTTTGTGGGCTTCTGGATGGCGCACGTCCGTTACCAGCTCGTAATTATGAGCTCTGGTGTTTACAACAATGATCTACTCAATGAGCTCGACGCCACCGATATCAAGGATGTTCTTCTTCCCAACTAACGAAGCAGGAATTCTGTAATAAACGTGAATAATGAATCGTGCCACTACATCCTGCCAATAATTTTCCCAAAACTTTTTAAATTTTTTTGTCTAATTTGTATTTGGTGACTAACTATTTAGTCATTTTTATTTCTGTGACTAAATAATTTTTTAGTCAACGACCAAATTAGTCATTTATTTACTCATTTATAGTTGAGTTGCAAAAAATTAGTAGAATTTAGTCATTTTTAGTTGTTGTGACTAAAAGTTTTAGTCACTTAGTCATTTATTTTCCAAAATTCTACTAGTGATCTCAACCATTTTTGAAAAAAAAAAGTAGTTTAGAAATTAGATTTGGAGCACTACGACTCTTGTTTTTGTTGTATCTTCAAATTTTGAGTGTAACTATCTTCAATTTCTCATCCAACATCAATCTTGTTAGGAATTTGTAGGTCAAATAAAGCCAATTCCACATAACCCAATAGGAGAATAAGATGTAGAAACAACCATAATGCAAAGATCAAATGAACAATCAACAAGATAACACAAGATATACCCTGGGAAAACCCTTAAGTGTAATGTGTCGTACCTGTTTGTATATTTTATGAATCTTTTATGTGATATTTTATTATTATTTTTGTGTGGTCTTTCAGATAGATAGAAGATGCAGAAGGGGTTTATGTTTTCCTGCAGATGTAGTGCCGGAGCACACAATGTATTGCATATAATAGAAACCCAAAAAATATACAATGAATCTGGAGAAACTAAAGACAACCCAGATAGTAGAATGACCAAATAACAATTACTAGCACATACCCATTTTCAGAAATGCAACTTCATTTTTCAGTTGTTACCGGACCAGCAAAGGGTATAGCTGGATTCACTCCAAATGCACCACTTACGTTGGCAAAGAGATTACAATGTATTGTTCGGGCCCAAAGACCTCAAATGGCTCCAAAAAGCAACAATACAGTTGCATACAAACACCAAATAGACCCCTAAGGAGTCTCACGCCCCCAGGCAAGGATGCACAACCCCCATCAAGGTTGTGATAGTTGCAAACAGCAAATAAACCTCTGTATTCTGGTCTGAAACTGATCTACTTAGCAATGTAGTTCAGGCAACCCAAATGGAAGGGATAAATCTGCACCCAAACTCCTCAAAAATGCATCCAAAGGTGGTATGGCTGGCTAGAATGGTACGGCCAGCAAAGAGGGAATATACATCAGCAAACCCTCTCTCAAAGCTACTCAAATCTGTCTCTATCTAACTGTCTTAGGCTGAGCATAAACTATCTCTCAAAGATAACTCCATGAACCTCTGAAAAATGTATCAAACGAATTCCATGAAAGCACAACTGTGAACACTGGATGCATTCACCATAGAAGGCACCGTTGGGTGATCTTTCACACCTGTGGGATACCGCTACTCAGGGAGGTTTCCATCTCCAAGAGCCTCTGGTTTGAATCCTCAAACCCTAGAGCCAAAGCTCCAAAACCCTATCAAGGGAAATCTCAAAGAGATAAGAAATAATAAACCAAGCATATCCAAATGAGAGCACTTTTCCTCCTTTTATACTTTTCCAACTGAGAGTCCCTAAAATCCTCTTGCATATGGGATAAAACATGAGAGGGAAAATACATTGTAATTCTCTTTAATTATTTTCTCAACATCACCCTTAAAGTCCCCTCTTTTAAAACAACATTAAGTTGTTGAGCCTAGGCACCAAGGTCCAATATTAAATAATAATGTTTAATTTACGAACTTTAAAACGGAGGCCAAGATGATGTCGAAAACCAATGATCTATAGCTCGTTGGAAAGGTCTTGACAAGACGAATCCATCCCCACTCTCAAAATCCCATTCTGATGCCAAACCTAAACTTACTAAAAATAGTAACAGCGCTAAGCAAACTGAGCCAACTCAGAGGGTGCCAATTGGATCCACAAACCATCTGATAACTCTGAGCTTAATGCAATGTCTATGAGAGCCAACAACTGACTACTAGGTCACCTAAACAGTGCCAAACTACCACTTACTAAAAATAGCAGTGACCACTGAGGACCAAAGAGAACAAACCCAGAAAAACCTAGAAAGATTAATGACATGCAAGCACTTACTATAAATAGTAAGTACGGACAAGTTGTCTGAAATCCCTCCAAAAAGTATCAACCATCTCCATTGGATCACCCAAACATCCTGGTGACATCAAAATATTCCTCTGATTATGCTGTCACCAACCCAGAAAGTCAGCTCTGACTAAACTGCAAAAGAACCTGAAAATGGGGACATTACAGTCTGCCCTTCCCAAAGATTTCTTGTCCTCAAGCAATGCCAATACAACCTCCAAGCAACAAACTGAACCCAACTGAAACCAAAAATGATCCTAGGGTCCTAAGTTATTCTCAGCATAGAACCACCATGTCGACGCTGCACTACTCTGATAAAACCTTCACCATGCAAAGAGTGGAGAAGCAACACCTCGGAATGCAACTGAACTGTCATGCCAAACCTATCACCACTTGGATCCCAACACATTAGAACCTCACATCCATCAATCATGAAGAGGAAATTATCCCTCGAAGTGTCTGAACCACAACATTCCCCTCTATCCTGTGTAAAACTCCTATGGGTGTATCGACTACACAACATTGGTGCTGAAAGATATGAAACTGCTCCTCTCAGAATGAGGGATTGAATAAACTCTCCTCCATCACCATTGTAAAGACTAAACATGCCATCATGCTTACTAACACCGCAACCTCTCAAAAGCCATGTCTCCAATGGAAATTTAGGAGACCAAGAAGCTGCAAACTCTGTTTGATACATATCACCATGATGGTAATCTAATCTCTGACTCTGCAAATAATCCTCTGAATGTATCTGAGTTAGCCACCTGCAATCTCAGCTCCACCTTCTGTAGATGGCAACCCTTCATCCCACAATGGATAGTATAAATCCTGAGCCAATCCACACTCACGCATCATCAGGTCATTTGTGTGTGGACTAAAGGAGAAATGATGAGCACTCCTCACTATGTAGTCAGAATAAAAAGCACCTGCCTGTGTCAACGGTTGACCGACATAGTCATGGGGAACACACTCCTCATCACTCACATCACCTGGATTAGAATATGGCTCTTGTCTTCAATCCTGAATAGCTAACTAGGTAGATACTTTGGCAGCCTTCTCTGCGTACCCAATAGCATACTCCCTATCACGATACAATTGGACATATTCTGATTTTACCTCCTCCAAAGCACTCCCGATGAATTGCAAATTAGGAATGTGAGTACTAGCTGAGACTCCATACTGTCTCTCCTCCAACTCTGCTATCTAAAGAAGGTTCTCAACATTCCTATGAGTGCAATCTAAACGAGATAAGGTTGAATCAACCTTCTCTCTAGTAACCTCTAGCTGATCTCTCCATCTCTGTGGCTCAATAAGCTATCAATCAAAATCAGCTACATGGGATGTAGACTCTAATTTGCTTCCAAGAGAGGGAAACAAATCAACATTAGAACCGATCACTCCACTGGATGATGCCCTGCATATCTTCTGTGAAAATGATGAAGTAGCATGGTGATCTGTCACACAACTCTCTGGAAAATTCACTACTACACCACAAGGATCATCAATCATATGCTCTGCATCACCTGAAATAGGACTAACCTTAGGAACACCTGGTGTGACATATTGTTCCCTGCTACACTCATCCAAAACAATCATCCCGTCTGTGTCACCCGCACCAGTAATTGAAAGGGATGTGGCCACATCCTCCACATACTCATTACCACCATCCGTGGATGTACGCTCATCACCACTTGCTACCATTGATATCTGAATTATTTCTGCAGGTGATGAAGACTGTGCCAAGCTCAACTCCACGGTAAGCTCATCTATCTGTAGCTTTGACTCTTGAAGGGTTGTTTGAGTGCTCTTCAAAGAGTCTGTGGTAACCTTAAGCTCATAGGTGAGCCCATCAACCTCCTCTTCCTTTCCCCTTAGAGCATCATGATAAATACCGTCAAGCCTGAGAAGATGATCTCTATCTGATAACAGCTGTAGGTAATTATTCTTCATTATCCCAACTGCATCTCTAAGTGCCTGAAACTCAGCAAGGGAAACTCCTCTATCATCGTGTTCATCTATCTCAGGAGTACTCCAACCATAGGTTGCCAACATCTATCTAGCAACATCAAAATGTTCCAAAGCTGTAGCAATCATATGGTCATTAACCTTCAATTGCCCAATCAAATGATGATGCCCTTGTGACGAATCATCTCCACACAAATCTTTCGATTTGCAATCTTCACTATGGAAAGAGGCTGAATCAACATCACTCACTGATTAATAAGCATCCTCATGTGTGCTATCAACTTCGCACACATCCTCATCAATTTTACTGTTGTTATGAATCTCCTGGGATGGCTCAACTGACATACTAGAGGCTGTTGAATCACCAATATCAATGCACACCTCCCCTATCAAAATGGATACATGCACATCCTTTAAACAATCCTCAGAATCTTCCCTATTAGGCAGCTCTTCAGTTCTACTCCCATCTTCCCAGGTCTGATATACCAAATCAAACTCATTGTGGCATGAATCCGCAACACCTATTGCATCACTATCACCTGAAACTGGAGTGTCTGCATTGGATGACTCCACACAACCAACATCATCATGTGTAATAGCAGTATCTTCATGCTGATGCAAACCGATCAAACTACTGTCACAAAAATTAGAACTGTTATGGCTTGTATCCTCATGGTTTTCCTTATGTTTGACACTCATATTTTGCATGCCAACATTAGAAGTATCTTTTACAACTCTTTCCTCTAGTGCCATAACATTTAAACCACTACTACACTCAGGAGAATGACTGCTGTCATAAAAATCAGAACTGTTATCAGGGCTGATAACAACCTCTTGATTGCTAAAAGTAACCTCATTTACCAAACCAACATCAATTTGTGAGTCCCTTTTATCGGTGCATTGGTGGTTAGGCTCCCAAAATTCTTTGCAAGAGAAGCATAGGCCTTGTCTTCTTACGTGATTCTTGCTCACTTTCCTCTACAACTCCTGGTTCTGAGGTCTACCTCCCCTGCGGGGTCTAGTCTTTATCCTAATGTGAGAGTACTCAGCAAATGTCAACTCAGCTCTGAACTCTTCACTGGACGCTCTCCAATCCCTCAGAATCTCCTCCTGAAACTCTGCCTCTGTGGGATCCTGTTCAGGAACTTGGTTCCTGGGAGCAAATGTAGAGATACTAGGTCTGTCACCCGCTGTAAACTGTGAAGCCCTCCTATGAGTAACTGAGGCCTCATCCTCATCATCATGCCACTGTCAAAGGACTTGTGTTATCTTCGCGTGTGATTCTCTCAACTCCTGTTGAGATGCCCTCATCTCTCGGGTGAGTGCATTCAAGAGCTCACGCGAGCTAGGTTCGTCACCTTTCCTGTCACCCATTTCTTCTATCACTACTATATTTGTACCTATAAAAGGATCAACCTGGAAAACCTGTATGTGTACTCATGCAAGTGCTGATCACTCACATGCAAAGCTAAGCTGTATGTCTGTTCAACCTCACAGGATGGCAAGATCATGGCTTTGATATCACTGTAATGTGTCGTACCTATTTGTATATTTTATGAATCTTTTATGTGATATTTTATTATTATTTTTGTGTGGTCTCTCAGATAGATAGAAGATGCAGAAGGAGTTTATGTTTTCCTGCAGATGTAGTGCCGGAGCACACAATGTATTGCATATAATAGAAACCCAAAAAATATACAATGAATCTGGAGAAACTAAAGACAACCTAGATAGTAGAATGACCAAATAACAATTACTAGCACATACCCATTTTCAGAAATGCAACTTCATTTTTCAGCTGTTGCCGGACCAGCAAAGGGTATAGCCGGATTCACTCCAAATGCACCACTTATGTTGGCAAAGAGATTACAATGTATTGTTCGGGCCCAAAGACCTCAAATGGTTCCAAAAAGTAAGAATACAGTTGCATACAAACACCAAATAGACCCCCAAGGAGTCTCACACCCCCGGGAAAGGATGTACGACCCCCATCAAGGTTGTGACAGCTAGAAATAGCAAATAAACCTCTGTATTCTAGTCTGAAACTGATTTGCTTAGCAATGTAGTTTAGGTGGCCCAAATGAAAGTGATAAATCTGCACCCAAACTCCTCAAAAATGCATCCAAAGGTGGTACGGCTGGTTGGAATGGTACGGCCAGCAAAGAGGGAATATACATCAGCAAACCCTCTCTCAAAGCTACTCAAATCTGTCTCTATCTAACTGTCTTAGGTTGAGCATAAACTATCTCTCAAAGATAACTCCATGAACCTCTGAAAAATGTATCAAACAAACTCCATGAAAGCACAACTGTGAACACTGGATGCATTCACCATAGAAGGCACCATTGGGTGATCTTTCACACCTGTGGGATACCGCTACTCAGGGAGGTTTCTGTCTCTAAGAGCCTCTAGTTTGAATCCTCAAACCCTAGAGCCAAAGCTCCAAAACCCTAGCAAGGGAAATCTCAAAGAGATAAGAAATAATAAACCAAGCATATCCAAATGAGAGCACTTTTCCTCCTTTTATACTTTTCCAACTGAGAGTCCCTAAAATCCTCTTGCATATGGGATAAAACATGAGAGGGAAAATACATTATAATTCTCTTTAATTATTTTCTCAACATCACCCTTAAAGTCCCCTCTTTTAAAACAACATTAAGTTGTTGAGCCTAGGCACCAAGGTCTAATATTAAATAATAATGTTTAATTTACAGACTTTAAAACGGAGGCCAAGATGATGTCAGAAACCAATGATCTATAGCTCGTTAGAAAGGTCTTGACAAGACGAATCCAACCCCACTCTCAAAATCCCGTTCTGATGCCAAACCTGAACTTACTAAAAATAGTAATGGCCCTAAGCAAACTGAGCCAACTCAGAGGGTGCCAACTGGATCCATAAACCATCTAATAACTCTGAGCTCAATGCAATGTCTATGAGAGCCAACAACTGACTGCCAAGTCAACCAAACAGCACCAAACTGCCACTTACTAAAAATAGCAATGACCACTAAGGACCAAAGAGAACAAACCTAGAAAAACCCAGAAAGATTAATGACATGCAAGCACTTACTATAAATAGTAAGTACGGACAAGTTGTCTGAAATCCCTCTAGAAAGTGTCAACCATCTCCATTGGATCACCCAAACACCCTATGACATCGAAATATTCCTCTGATTATGCTGTCACCAACCCAGAAAGTCAGCTTTGACTGAACTGCAAGAGAACCAGAAAATGGGGACATTACATTAAGAGGAAAAAACTCAGCCTCCAAAAGCATCCATACTCCATATATTATTCAACATTAAAGCAATACAAGAGTTACAATGAATACCCCTGAAACATCAAACACCTCCAATGCATCCTCCATTATGTCCAAGCATGGATCCACACATCACTTGCCATGCTTCACAATATGCACTCATAGGAGAGAGCTCAATATAATGACAGCCTCTCACAAAACCTTCGTTCACCAACAATGAATTATCCAGCCAACCTTAAAAAAAAAATCTTGTGCTTGCTTTTATAATTTAAGCTCACACATTACATTGAGAAAACCATGTGCTCCAAAACCATGGGAAACACGAAACCATTGACCCCCATTATTTAAATAATACAAATAATATCCCAATGTTACATACAACATAAAGTGGTCCCTAAATAATTACCTAGTGTGATTAACCACACCACCTAGGTGCATCACAACTAAATAATTATTTAATTACAACATTATAAAATATATCAAAAAATGCAATGGTGTACAACACCATATCCCAACATTCTCCCACTTGTTGTATACATTACATAAGGTTCAATCAATGAAACAAATCATCATAGACAAACATGAAATCACATGAATCTCCAGCATGCACTCGTGCTCCATCAAGATACCTGCAACAAAATCAAAGTGACCACCATCTCAAGAAATAACTCCTCTCATCCTTCAACATACCACCTATGGAAGAAAATGAACATGCCAAGGTGAAGATGCACCAATCCAAAGAACACAAGCATAAAATTCAATTGATAACAAAAGGCTCCAAGCTGTTGGGAAAGGTAAAAAAACCCACATGATTGGAAATAGCACCCACAACATATGCTAATACATTCAACCATCCATACCTCATAGGTATCAACAACATCAATAAACTCATGCCAACAACATATCCAACCCATATATCGCAATCACAAGCTCCACGTATAAAACCTGTCAATGAAGAATACATACACCCAGAAACTCCCATTGCATGGGTAATGTCAAATCTGAAAATAGATCCAAGGCATACCAAGTCTATCAATCAACACTCAAACTAACATGTGGCTAATCAACAAGCCAATGTAGTATAAAAAACAATCACAATGATCTACACATGCAAGATAAATTGCTGCATACTCTCTCACAACATGTCACCATAACTCTCCCAAGTCCAACCATATCAACATGATCCTCCAGGAAGTATCCATAAGACAAAGAGAGAAAACCTGTAAATCATAATGTCCTTCTACAAACACCTCAAAGTGCTAAGTTATGTCAAGTATGATCTCCTCTACAACGCCAAATGAAAAACCTCAACAACACCCAACCATTCAATCTCATAAGATCAAATGAAAATATGTAACATGTAACCAACATGGATGTAAGCCTCTCTAATCAAGGTAGATCAAACTCATAACCATTTCATAAGTAGGAATAAGCCCAATCGCATCTCATAAACTCCTCACAATGAACATCATAAATCAAACCATATGAACAAGGAGATAACTATGCTAATATCCCTCAAATGAACCCTCCAGAACCAATAACTGTAGCTCAAGATCCATATCTATGAGAAGATGAAACATAAAGAAAAATGCATCTAAAAGGATGGGCAATACCTCATAGGGCAATACCTCATAGACAATAAACTGCTGAGTAGACCAAGAGTGGGGAATGAGAATGCTCCTCTAGAATACACCAAGCCACAATGACTCTCTCCAAGAACAATCTCCTTTAGGTCCATGTCTAGGTGCAAGGCTCCTCGATCTATTTGTCAAAACCTCCAACGAGTAATTGTCTCAACAAGTGTCTCTAATCTCAACAGAACTCCAGCCTCACCTAAGTCTCCAAGTATCCATGAGCACCTCCATGATCAATCCATGCCAAACCCCAAATCTAACATCGCACTATCATGAAGCTCTCAAGCAAATGACCAAAGTACTCAATACCAAGAGAACCAACAAGACCACTGTCAATGCTCCTACTGCATATATGCATAATCAAGAAGCTCATCATGACGTCATGATCTAACCATCTCCTCCAAGAAGATCACATGCAATAGTGCACACATCCTATCTCAAGAGAACCTGTATCATGCCAATACTCAAACTAGTATCTAGAGTAAACCATGACATAATATCAACATCTCTAAATAAAAGGATAAACATGTCAAACTGACAAATCATAAACTGACACCTCAACCAAAGACTCAAAGAAGTCCTCCATGGTAAACCAAGATGTCAACATCTCCAATCACATAAAGATAACCATCTACTAACAATGGAAATTAGGATGTCAAAGCACTCTCACTGAAACAAGAATCATAATCCAAGAGTCTCTCCAAGACACCCATAACCACTGCAGAAGATCATCCATCACAACTGATGAATCCACATCACTGCCAAAGCTTCCACTGAATTATGATACCAAGCTATCCATGACAACAGAGTAATCATATCCTAAATGAAGATCATCCATGGCCCCAAACCAATCAAGGAATCCCACTGTAACATCAACAGCTCCCAATAGGTCGAGTAAACCAAAATCTCTAACTAAGAAGATAAGACCATCACTGTCAAAAGCTCACATAAAACCATGTATCCAAACTATCCATTTCATCGTGATAAACATGCTACAAGTCCCAACAACTGACTATTCAAGGCACTCTAATCATCCATCCTCTCATCCCAAAGTAACATACCAATGTACAAATGCCCACAGATAAGGCCAACTAACAAAGTCTACATAAACACTGAATCAATCTCATGGATATAGACAGTCCACATCCGAGTCATCCCACTGTAGCTAAATAGGTGATCAGCCAACAAAACTACATAACTCATAGATCCAAAACAAATATAACATGCAACTCATCATCACACTAGTAACATGCAAACTAAGATATCAAAGAAGATAACCTGTAGACTCCATGACTCAAATGCCAAATCAACACTAGATTCGTTTTGCCAAACAAGTTCACAAGTAATCATAGTCAAGGAACTAATCAAGCATCTAGGAGATAAGAACAATCCCCTAAAACAACACCACAACATCACCTATAATCATGAATCAAACATCATAGCCCATACCTGTCAATCGCATACATGATCATGTCATGCTAATGTAAAAGTGTATCTGCATATCCATGACACCATAATTATTGTCATCACTATACCTGTACTCAACTCCCACTAAAATGAGACTCCAAGTTTCACACGCATATCAACCATGTCCTCAAACCAGAAGATAACTTGTGTACCTGTCTCCATCAAAGTCCAAACTTTGAAAACACCTGTAAACCTATATTAGGAAGCACCAAATTTGAAAACCTACTATACCAAGCTGATGGTCTCATAGCAACATGCACTCCCACAAGTCTGTGCCCAAAAATCCATCTGAATGCACTCATAAATGCACTCTGAATCTCAGGCCCTACACATGATCAAACAAGTACCAATCTCTCTCTGCACACCAAACTAAAAATCTACATGATCCAAAATATAGTACACTGTAATAGCTCTCCAACACCTATCTGAAATCAAAAATCTGATTCTGTATGCAAAAGTTATGAGCATAAAACTGTACTGGAGCAATGCCAGCTTCAAACGCCAAATTCTAACACAAACAACAAACTTTGCCCATGAAACCTATACCACTATGTAGTTCTTAGAGAGACCTTTCCGATGCCGATAAGAAGTTGAAAAAATGATACCGTATGTGAAAGTTATGCCCCCCAGACGAAAATGCCCTCCAAGGGCTAAAACGGGACCCCTGGTGGGACCCTAGTACCTGCTGACGTCATCGTTGACACATGTAGCTAACTGTGCACATGACTGGGCATGAGGTGGTGCTGACTGGCTGATCATCATTACTTGTCTTTGACAGGTGGATTTGAAATGAGGTTTAAAAATTGTTTGTTCACCAAACTCCATAGACCCCACCGACATTTGAACTAGGGTTTAATAATATAGGTTTGGTTTAAGATTTCTATTTGCTGTCATTTAAAAATGCATCGCCTGCTAACATTTAATAAAATTTTATTGTTTTAAATGCCCCATTGGGCTGCGGGACTCCCTGGTGCCAAACGACCTATGGCCATGGCCCGGCATGGGGGTTTGGCCGTCGGCGGGAAAGCCTTCTCACCTGACCTTCCCCTGTCGTGGACCTTGCCGGTCAAGGGCTGACCAGGCCTCTACACAGGCTCTGGTGGGGGTATGGCGGTCTGTGTACCACCACCCTCTGACATTTATTTTTATTATTTTTTTATTTCTATTCAAATCTTTAAAAAAGATTTTCGTATATCTTGAATTTTTACATATACCATTTCTATAGATAAAACAAAAAATTTATTTTTTTTAATTTGATTTTTCCAAACTATAGAACCAGTGCATAGAAATTTTGATTTTTTTTAAAATTTTTTTTCCTCTACAAACAAAAAATCTGTACGGTGTACCTGGGAGGGGCATTTTTCGCTTTTTTATCCGGTGACCAAACCATGACAAATTTTATATGAATCTTCGCCTCTCGGGCCTCATGGACTCAATGGCGAGGTCTGTTTTGTCCCAAGAGCTCATCTGTAGAAATTCCTCCCCAAAACCCTCATGAAGCCAAACCAAGAAAACCCTCTTCAACCATGATTTTTCAATCACCCGATTTGCAAAATATATAGCAAATCTCCAATACCCAGAACCCCCAATCTACAATACAACCTACACAAAACCTTGTAATGTCCCAAATCCTTACATGCATTGCCATGGCTTCCATTTTTCATTTGATCTACACACACAAGGGTTATACACATCCAAAGAGCTCACACCTCCCTCAACTATAAACATGGCTCTGATACCACGAGTCAAATAAAACTAATTCCACATAACCCAATAGGAGAATAAGATGCAGAAACAACCATAATGAAAATATCAAATGAACAATCAACAAGATAACACAAGATATACCCTAGGAAAACCCTCAAGAGGGAAAAATCTAGCCTCCAAAAGTATTCATACTCCATATATTATTCAACAATAAAGCAATACAAGAGTTACAATGAATACCCCTAAACCATCAAGCACCTCCAATGTATCCTCCATTGTGTCCCAACATGAATCCACACATCACCTGCCATGCTTCACAATATGCACTCACAGGAGAGAGCTCAATACAATGATAGCCTCTCACAAAACCTCCGTTCACCAACAATGAATTATCCAGCCAACCTTTAAAAAAAACCTTGTGTTTGCTTTTATAATTTAAGCTCACACATTACACTGAGAAAATCATGTGCCCCCAAACCATGGGAAACACAAAACCATTGACCCCCATTATTTAAATAATACAAATAATATCCCGATGTTACATACAACATAAAGTGGTCTCCAAATAATTACCTAGTGTGATTAACCACACCACCTAGGTGCATCACAACTAAATAATTATTTAATTACAACTTTATAAAATATATCAAAATATGCAATGGTGTACAACACCATATCTCAACAAATCTTTCCTGATTTCAGAAAAAAAGTGGCATCTTAAGACCCCTTTTGGTCCCCCATCTTTGTGCACTTACCCTAAAATAGTTTTGCATATAAATAAAAAAAATTATATTTTATTTGTGCCATCTCTCTCTTGTTTGTTTGTTTTTCTTCTCTCCTTTGAATGGTATCAGTGTTCAATGCTTCCAACATGTGGTATTAGAGCTATACCACCACCAACAGGTGGTATTAGAGCTAAGGTTAGCAAATTCATTGCCCTAGTTTTCTGGGTATTGAGGCAAAGCACCATTTTTTGGGGGTTTTAACAATCTCCCCTAATTTAGAAAAATGGCTAGAGGAGACAACAAGAGTTGGAAGCAACCACCGAGTTTTGATGGGAAAGATTATGATGTTTGGGCGAAGAAGATGAAGACCATCTTGGTTGCAAACAATTTGTGGGAACTTGTGGTTAACATGTTTACATATGTGACTGACCCAAATGTTTTTGCAGCCTTGACAAATGCCCAAAAGAACCAGCTGATAGAAATAAAGAGGAATGATGCAAAAACCCTCAGTTTGATTGAGGCAGCCTTGACAGAGGCTATTTCCCCCCGAATAGCAGCAACTAATTATGCAAAGGAGGCCTGGGAGATTCTTCAAAACAATTACAAAGGGAATGATAAGGTGAGGCTTGTGAAACTCCAATTACTTAGGAGAGATTGTATTTTCTGAGGCATTGCTCATAAAAGATGCATTCATCAAGTTTTAGATCCAAAGTAATAACTAGTCAAAACATTCAAGATTTGGTCACCATTTTAAATCTATGGGAGAGGTTTGAGATTCTTAACCTTCAATTTGTTTGAGAACTTGTTCCTCGTATAGATACACCTTCTCCAAAGTCTTCCATGTCTTCTTCTCCCAATGTGCTACAAGTTCATTTAAGGAGAGTGTGTTGGCAAGAAGCTTCACATATAAGATTTTGTTCAAAGTTCTAGGATCATCCACATCCTTGATTGTGAATGTCCCAATATCTTCCTCCTTTACATACACAACTGCACTTACATTCAAGGATGTTTCAGACTTAGATGAAGTAAAATTCTAAGAGCAGGGTCCTTGAGCTACTAAAACCCAAACACAAAATGTAGCTGCTTCAAGATATCTAATAACTTCAAAAGAGCAATTTAGTTGAAATAGGAAACTTAAATAACATTATAGCAAAGATCTTGGTTTAAAGAAAAACACTGTTAACAAGCATAATGAATGCAAATCTAGAAAGATAAACATGCTTTGAGTGGATAATGGTAAGAATCAGTCATACCTTTGTTATTTCCATCTCCATATATAACAATTTTATCTCTTGGAGGGGTTGTAATGCCAAACAGTGCCAAATTTGGAAGAAAAGACCTTGCAAAAGTGTTTACAGAGACGTGTATATGGAATGCCTGCTTCTTCAATAGCTCGATGAACTTTGACTTTCAAGTCAAACAAACCTTTGAGAGGCTCTACTGAATGGTGTTTATCAAAGTCGTTGGCAAACTTTGTTGGGAAAAACCTCAGCAAAACATACATAAAAAAATCAGTCTAGAAAACATAAAATTCCATTAATACTATTGTCATGAATTTGGATAAACCATAGAAAATGAAATAAACCTTGATGGTTCCAACTTCCTTGATAGCCTTAATGAGAATGAATTGATCCACTATCTGTGCTCCTCCCACAGTGGAAATAACTACATCAACCTCCTTGATTGCCTTTACAAGGCTTGAGTAATCATCTAGGGATCCTTGCATATGTGTATTGGGAAAACAAGAAGAAGTTCATTAAGGGAAAAAAAAAAAAAAAAAGATTTCTATTGCTAAATGTGAAAAATATTATATTAGTGACTCACTTGGAGGATAGTTGCTCCTTTGGATGTGAAGAAATCTAGCAGTTGGGCGTTGTCGGGATTATTAGCTATGGATTCCCTAACAAGGAGGAAAGTGGGGTGGGCTTGAGCAAGGCTTGCATTGGTCGCATGTCGGCAAATGTAACCTGTTTTTTGTAAATATGCATTTTTTCAAGCAAAAAAAAATGTAACATGTTGCTCCAATTAGGGCTTAAATTTCACAGTCCACCTTGCATGTCAAGGACTTTTTTTCCTACAGTTTAGTCTTCATTAATGGCTTTCACATGACAATTAATTTTTTTAAATACAAGTCAAATTTTATAAAGAAATATAAAAAAATTTACAAATGGTTTTAATGTATTCATACTAAGGTATTTCAAATAATATATGCATTCAAGTTCTTTCTATTTTTTATAGCTGTTAGGGTTTATCTTTCAATATAAAATTTAATTTTTTAATGTGTTGGAAAAGCCAAAATATTCTATAAAAAAAGAACTTCTTAAAAAAACTTAAAAATTTGGGATTTTTTTTTTTAAATAATAAAAGTTTCTATTAAAGAATTTAAAAATTATATTATATATAATATTGATAACTTTTTAAAAAAATCTAAAAATCTGGAATTTATTTAAAATAATAAAAATTTCTATTAAAAAATAGAAGAAATTTTTATTAAAAAAATTAAAAATAATAATATGACTATATATATACATACATACATATATACAGTCACATTTTCATATTAATTATTTTTTCTACAGTTTTTAAAATAAATTACATGTATGTTAATACCTGCCTCCAATTATCAGAGTCACGCTACCATCTTTAACAACCGATTTAACTTATTGGTGATATATTCTAAATGCTAGAAACACAAATAAGAAAAGACTGCAAAGCGAGTTAAAAGAAAAAACAAATGTCGGCACCGCCAAACACGAATCAGCAGGAGCGACCATAAAGCAAGCCAGGGGAGACGAAAATAAATTAAGTAAAACCAGGTGCGAATTTAATGCTCCAGTCAAAGTCATGTTTCCGCTGGATTGGATATTAAGGACTGACTTTTTCTTATTCTAGAATTGCTGAAAAGTAAAATTAAAAACCTCCTTAGTCGTGGAAAATGATATTTGAATAACGTGCTAGAAGGGCGGGCAAATATTATATTGCATAGCACAATTTTTAGGGTATTGACTTCAAAATAAATATCACTACAATAATATAGGTGAAGTTTAAGTCAACACCTAAACATTTAGACAATTAAAATAAGATTTGATTTGGAAGAGTTATGGAAAACTTACATAGTTAAATGATTTAAAATAGTGTAATGGTGAAATTTGTATATTTATGTTAAAGGGTCTTTAGTTTGTCGGTGAAGTTGAATGGTTTTGAATGAACCCACTGGGGATCAAGTCTTGTTAAGTGCAACCCTTGACACCACAAGGTATGAGGTTGGGATTGTGCCTCGGGCAATTGTGGCAGAATGGATACCCCTCAGTCCTTGGCTCTTAGTTAAAAAAGTATCAACTTAGATTCGTGCTCTCAAATTAGGTGGCAAAAAACAATCAGGGTTTGATATATGAAGCAATAGGAAATTTATATAGATGGTTTGTAGAAAAGGTACATTTGTAGAAGGTATAACTTATCTTTCAAAATTCTTGATTGATTCTGAATTTGGATGTTTTAAAGTCAAAGAGGAAGATGTTGTCATTGATAGACATGGATTACTATATATACCTATTCTAGTTGAGGGATTTGAGTATGGTGATGTAGGGAAGCATACCATGAAACCCCGTGTTGAAGGAACACAACAGAGTTGTCAACACCTCACAAAAGGCTATGTTTAGTCTCTCATTGATTGTTTGAATGAAAGATTTCCAGATCTTCCTCTTTTTAATGTACCAAAACTCTCCAACCCTTCATATTATCCATCAGATCGTCAAAATCAAGACAATATCTCAGAGCATTGGCTTGATAAGCTTCTCCAACATTTGCAACATACTACAAATAATGCCAATGAATTTGTATCCATATTTGATGTTATTGGTTGTAAAAGGGAGTTAAACTCTTTTGTTGATTCATTGCATTTGAGTTGTGAGGGTTTCAAGATAAAAGATGCATGGAGAGTCTTTCGTAACACAAAACATCGGCACATAAGCTATCCTCATATGATGAAGTTATTGCAAACCATGCTTATTATTCCTGCAAGTACTGTTAATTGTGAAAGAGGATTTTCAAAACAAAATATTATCAAAAATGTTAGAAAATCAAAGTTGGGTTTGGATACATTAGATGCATTAATGAGAGTATCTTTAAATGGACTTAAGCAAATGATGTAAATTGGAACCAACTATATCAGATATGGAAAAATACAAAGTCAATAAGAGTTCTTGACCTTTGATATTGTTTATTTATTTTATGTTTAATGCATTATTATTTTTATATCTCAATTAAAAAATAATAAGAAAAAACACTACCATTCTTTTGAGAAGTTAGTTGAGTTTAAATATAAATTATATCTTGAAAGTTTATATTGGAATATTATATATTTTTATTATTTATTTCTATTATTAAGTTAATTTAAATTATAGATAATAATATATTTTTTAAATAATAAGTAAACTATTTACAATATTTTATTAAAAGTAAAAAATTATAATAAAACTTAATAACATTATTTAAAACTCATTCAATGACAAAATAAAATAAAAATAAAATGAACAAACCGTCATAAAATCTTTATATGACAGACAGAGGTGACGGTCAAATTCCCCTGAAATAAAAGCCTCAAATGCTTCCTCTCTCTTCACTTACCATTGAAGTTACAATAAACCCATAGAAAATCGTAGCTGTGCAAAATGACCGTCAATGTGATCTTAACCTAAAAATAATCATCTTATTTTTACTGGTTAAAGTGTTTGAGAATAACGTTTTTTAACATATTAATGTCATAATTTTCTACGACTCCAAGACTTATGAATGGTACCTTTATATGAGAAAGTATTGACTTTCTTGAGAAAAAACGGAGAAAGTTCCTTGTTTTCAGCATTTAAATTACATTTCCCTTCCGTCCTGCGTTATTAAATATCCATTCTAGTCCATAAATTTTGTCATTTAAGTGTTTAGGAGGGAAAGTCTTGTGAGGAAAGAATATTTGGGCATTCTATCTCCGCATTCAGCATGGCCAAATCCAGTGGCTCCAAGGCATCGCCCACGCTGGAGGAGGTGAAGACCCGCTTTGAAGCTGTAGACACTACAGTCATCGATGATTTAATCGACACAATCAAAATCCTCTTGAAAAGAAAGGAGACTGAAAAGGTTTTTTTTCAAATAATACTACTTCTATTTTCATCGTTATTTGTCTGAATATAAGTTCACATGTATTAGGTATATCCAGGCTTTTATAAAACCATCTTTCTATCTTTAGTCGCTGCCTATAGGGCGGGGAGTAATGTTTTCATATTGGTTGTATTTAGAAAAATGTGTCATCTAAATTATTTTTACTTTCCTAGAGTTTAGGTTTCACTCTGAATTTTTTTAAAAATAGAAATCACTGTTTTCTCGACCGAATTTACCTGGCTGATTTTATAAATTTTTATTTGTAAAATTGGAAGGAAAATCCTTCTCCAATCATAGATCGGGCCTGGTAAAAATTAAGACGACTTTCTAATGTTTTGACCGCTCAGGGAAAGAAAATTAAGGACTTTTGCAGAGTTTTTTTGGTAAAGACGATTTCCTACAACTCCGAACCGGCACCTGTTACTTTTCGCAGCATTGTTGGTGGGTCGCTGTTTTGTAGCAAAAGGTGGTTCGGTGCTGTGATTGATTTTGGTGTTCTTCCTCTTTTTCTGCTCTGTTTCCTGGGTATAATGTTACGTTTATGGAAATGGGAGAAGATGCTCTTGTTGTAGTCTTTTTTATGGTCTGTTTTGAGCTTTTTTTCCTTATGGGTTGTTGATGTTTTTGGTAGTTTCGGGAGGTAAGCCTAAAGTCAAGTCGGCCAAGAAGAGTAAATTAATAAAAGGCCGACCTCCCTTTGTGAATAGTCACCTCTCCTTGGAGGATCGCCTCTCTTGGGTGAAGAGGCATTTGAGGAGATATAGAAAGGAGATGGAAAGGGAGTTAATAGATCAAGCAAGAAACAAATATACAACAGTATATCTGATTTAGAAAACTAACATGGTATCAGACTGTTAATAGTTTCTGTGTGCCTATGATTTAAAATTATGTGAAGGATGTTTGAAGGATATTATTAGACCTTGCTCCCTCGCCCTAGCCACTTTGGATTGAATTGTGAAAGTTCCCTCAACCATAGTTGGAAAACTCGGCTCGGCAAAAAACTCGGCAAGCCAATTTTTAGAGAGTAAAAAAAAAATCGGAGAAATCTCGACAAAAACTCGGCAAAAAACTCGGGAAATTAAAAAATTGCTAAAATTTCATTAGAAATGCATTTTTTTTGCAAAATTCAATGACAAGATGAATCCAATGAGTCCATAAATGAGTACAAAAGTGTTTTCTATTAAATTTGATTGACTTCAATGCAAATTGATTACAAAATCACATTCTCATGCGGAATCCTGATGGTTGAAAGCCTGATAGTCTGATACAAATTACAATAGATAGCTGAAAATGAAAATAGTAAAACTAGAGTCTAGAAGTAAATACTAAAAGTAAACACAACATATTACATCTTCCTCTTCCCTAATTTAGCCAAAGCTAGGGAAGAGGCAGATGCTCTAGTCCTGTGAGTGCGCAGTGCCGGTGGCTCTCGGTTGGCATGGAAGGCTGTGGCTGAGGCTCGACCACCATCTTGGAACTATTTGGCTCTGGCTCTGGCAATGACTCCTCATGCTCATGAATGTCCTCCAACCCTACATCTCCTGTTGCACCCAAATCCTCCATTGCCTGTCTCTCGAAATCAAGAATCTCATCTGCAGTAAACAATGGAGGCTGCTAATCCTGCCCTGTCCAATCATTGTAAGGATCTATCTCATTCAAATCAATAGGATCTAGTGATTTGTCCTCTACTTTTTTTGTGCGCAACCGAAGGTTGTATTGCACAAAGACAAGGTCATTGAGGCGCTTTTGGGTTAGTTTGTTCCTCTTCTTTGTGTGAATGGCCTCAAACAAGCTCCAATTCCACTCACAACTGGATGCACTACAAGGCTGACATAGTATGCGGAGGGCAATTTTTTGGAGATGTGGGGTATTTCCACCCCAACTTTTCCACCAAGCCTCTGCAAAAAAAAATATTGAAGAGTTAGAAAACAAAGTCAAGACTCAAAACACATTTTATCAAATTATAAGATATTAAGATCAAAGATGCATGTATGATGTGACAATGAAATAAACTTAAAGACTATGAATTTTATACCTGGTGTCTGAGTGGTTCTTCCTCGAATAGCTAGATCTGAAGAAAAGAGTTTACCCCTCGCTTCACTGTAAAGATCCAACTCTTGGACAATGACGTCTCTCACCTCAACCATGGGTTCCATCCTCTGAATGCATGTTGTGAGCCCCTCCATAACCTTGCTAGTAGGATTAGAGAAGTTCTTTGAAAGGTGAAATTGAGGGTTGAGGAAGTACGCTGCAACATGGATGGGTTGGTGGAGTTGATTGTTCCACCTCCTATCAACAATCTCCCATATGGGATCAAATTTGAGGCTGTCCCCCATGTAATAATTTTTATAGCCTCTTTGGCCCTATCCATGGCCTCATAAATATATCCCATGGGGTTTTGATCCCCATCTACCAAGCAAAGGACTCTAATCAAGGGCTCCGACACCTACATTACAAATACAAAAAAATTAAAAATTAAAAATTACAACTTTATAATGAAAGACTTAAATTAAAAAATAAAATACTCAATTTGAATTTAAAATCAAAGTTTTGAGGTTACCTTCACGATCTTTGTAGCACTTTGTTCAAAGAGCTTATCAAACACTATGCTTGCAATTCTCTCTCCTTCAGGGTTTTTTTTATAAGATGATTCTAGCCATGCTGGACACACAAACATTTGTTTCAAAGCATTCAATGAACCAATAATGTTTTGCAATGTCAGGAAACCGTTGCAAACCTTGTGGCACCCGATCTCACCAACTCTTTCCCTTTCGTATGTTCCCTCATCAAACTAAGAACCCAAGGATGATTGTAGATAAATTTTGTTATGCTCCTTGCATCATTTACAATTGGTGCAACCCAATCAAGTTTGCCTATGTCGTCCAAAAGAAGGTCAAGGCAATGTACCGCACAAGGTGTCCAAAAAAGTGTAGGATGTCTATCTTCAAGCAATCTCCCAGTTGCCACATATGTTGCTGCATTATCCGTGATGACTTGCACAACATTATCTATCCCCACCTCCATGACAACTTCCTCCAACAATGTACACAATGTTTTTGCATTTTTTATTTTGTTGGAGGCATCCACTGATTTCAAAAACACAACTTGACCTTTTGAAGAAATCAAAAAATTAAGGATGGTGCGGTTTCTCCCATCCGTCCACCCATCGGAAAGAATGGTGCAGCCATGTTTCTTCCATTCTTTCTTTTGATCTTCAACTACTTGCACCGCCCTTTCCATTGCATTTGTGAGCAACCTACAAATAAAAGTTAAAATAAATACAAAAATTTATTTTTTAAACAAAAAATAACTTAACATAAAATAACTAATCACCTAAAATTTAAATGATAAACTTAGCATAAAATTTAAATTGACTAATGACTAATCACTAACCTCCCACTCAAGTTTTTGTGAGAAGGTGGCTTGTAGCCTTTTCCCGCAACTGTCAATGCGGTAACCAAATTGTGCCAATAGGGACTACTTGCCACATTGAATGTAATGTTATTGAAATACCAAAAGTCTGCACATGCCATGTCGGCATGTTCATGCACCTCCCTATTCCACCTTGAAGCCTCCAATGATGTCTGTGCTCCTGGTGTGTTTCTTGGCACAAAAAAACTATGTGGTGAGCATGAAGTGAAGACCCCGGCGGTGGCATTTTACTTGAAGTAGCGGAAATGGGGGGCCTAGGGGCTGATGTGCCACGAATGCGTGGACCACGAAGAGAGCCCACAATGTTAACATCAGCTCCACATGTCTCCTCATTTGATTTAGACTCTATGTCCACTTGCATTTGCTCATGACCATGTCCACTGGCACTAGCTATGCTTGCTGCTATGGCTGCCTTTGTCCTCTCCCTTTGCAATTTTCTTTCTTCGGCAGCTGCAAGTAAGGCATTCATCTCCCTTTTTATCTCTTCTATGGTCTTAAGACAACCCTGGAATCATGACAAGCAATGCCTGCAAGATGGTATTTGAGGCGATTTATGCCTCCATGTAATACCCTCGTACATTTACCGCAAATAACCGTTCCAGGATTCGGTCCTCTCACAACATACTTCCATGTTGGGTCTCTAGCTCCTGGAGGATGAGTGCCTGGAACCCATGACGATGTCATGGGCGTGGATGGGGTGGAGCTTGAGGCTGAACTTGAAGCCATTATAGTGCGAATTTAACCTACACATACAAAAAAAATGTACAACATATTAGGTTTTTAATACAAAAAATTCTCTCTAAAATTGATTTAAGTTGATACAAATGTGTTTCAATGATTAAATCAGTCAATAAATTAACTAATCTAAACAACAACATAGATTTACAATAAAAAAATGAATCTAGGTTCAAAAATTTCAAAAAATAGCGAATATCATGAAAAAAATTAGAAAAAATCCACAAAAAATAGTGAAGATTCTTGTTTTTTGGAATCTAAATGCAAAAATGAAGCTTCTTTTTGCTCTATGAAGATTTTGTTTTCAATATTTTGCAACAAGAACCAAAAAAAATGATTAAATAAAAAGAAAAATGGAAAAACAAAAACTTACCTGGGATTCGAATTTGCCTTCAAAATCCGCAAAAAATGGCGTTTGAATCCAATCTTCTCGATGCCACAACATTGAAAATGGACTATTTTTGCTTGGGGTTTTTTTTTTTGCTATGCAGAGCTAAAAAAACAAATTTCTGATTGTCATTTCCCTTTTCTAGCTGCGGAGCACTTTATCTTTGATGCTTGCGAGTTTTCAGTATGGACTCGGCGAGTCTTTGAAAAAACTCGCCGAAAACTCGGCATTGACTCAGCTTGACTCGGCAGAAAAACTTTGCGAGTTAAAGTCAAAAAGACTCTTAAAAAAAAAAAACTCGCAAGTTTATAAAAACTCGGCGAAATCTCTGCGAGTTTGCCAACTATGCCCTCAACTGATGATGTAATTGTTACTGGCTATTATTTATGAGGAAACTTGATGTGAAAGCTTGCTAGGGTTTAGCAAATCGAAATGAATAAAGGCATGAGGCTTGTGAGCATTTGCTAAGAAGTGACATGAAAAGAAAAGTCGTGCGTACGCCTGTTGTTCCCCTGTGTTGTCTGTATGCATGCTTCGATGATTATCAACAGTAAGAAGAAAGCACATGATATTGTATTCTTCTCTAGTCTTCTGCATTGCTAGTGTTCCACACATTCTGCTGCAGAAGTTCCTACTCACTCTTGAGTATCACAGACAGAGGACAAGTGACCTTAGAGTCAGTCAACATTTTCTTCTGAGAATGGCTCCCGGCAGACTTCCCTGAGACTTTATGCAACAATTTTTTGTGCAAGCTCTTGAATTTATTGGCCTTGGCCGAAACTTTCTTCAGATCCTGTGCAATGAAATCCGCAGGAGTAACAACACAGTTGGCAGTATGAGGCAGAGGCAGATGATGCTTTTGAAGGCAGGGAGAAGTACAAGATTTTGTCTTAACAATGGCAGACGATGCTTTTGAAGTGGGCAGTTCCTTCCTAGATGAAGACGATGTCTTTGGTTGAAGAAGTGGGCAGTACCTGTTGCTGAGGCTCTTTGCCAGGTGCTTCACAGAAGAGCCCCTCTGTTCCTCAGAGCTGGGATGTATTAGTCCAAGAATTTCAAGAGAAGATTTCTCAAATATGCAGCAAATCTTAGGAAAAACTTCATATTAAAATTGTATGATGGGAAGTTTGAGATTACTACTATGGCTCCTTACAATCGGTCTGAATGCTATCATGAGAGCTTAAAGGAATTGGCACAGATGGTGTATAAAATAGATTCTTATGATAGTGATTCTATTTTCTTGAGAGACCTTAAGCTTATAATTGCTCAAATTGCAGTCAAGGATTGATCTTCTGTGTAGCCATCATAGTTGACATTGTAAGGAGAAATCTCATGTATGCCATCAATATGGGGTGTCTTTCTCCCACAAATTCAAATGAAGAAATGCAGGAGCTCGTGAACTTTGATACGTAGGTAGAAGTTCCTGATATGCCTCTTGTTGTTGGCGAGTCAGTGTTCATCAACATTTGAGATTTAGGCTTTTGTCTAGCACCTTCCAAGGAATTATCAACATCTAGCATTATTAGAGATTTGTTAGCTCAACTCAAGTTAAAACTAGAGGCTGTTTTAGCTAGGAAAGGAAGCAATGTTGATTCCTGGCATTCCATGGTGAAGAGGTTCCTTAGTGTAGTGGCACAGAGGAGTGATAGAGTTCACCAGTGGATAAGCTCTAAAGTTGATTAAGAAGGTTTCTTATTCTAAAGTCGATCAGTTTCTTCGAAGAGGAGGAATTAACATTTAGAGGGAGTCTGACAATCCAATAGAGGCAACCTTGGACGAGGAGGTTAGGAGGTTGATGCTAGTACTTGGAGCTTCAGAGGGAGTCACATCATCATGAAGATTCCTTGTTAATGCATTTTTCTCTGAGATGGAGAAATTTGAGGTGAAAGCCCTTGTCCATCTCTGAGACAGAGATGTGGTTCTTTCCACCCTCTAGGAGTAGCCATGGTGGACGTCATGTTGAGTGACTCCATGACGATGTATTTTTCCACTAATGGGAGTAGCCATTGTGGACATCACGTTGAGAGACTCCGTGATGATTCTCTTGTACTTGTGTTTATCCACCCTCGAGGAGTAGCCATGGTGGACGTCATGTTGAGAGACTCCATAACGACATCACGTTGAGTGACTCCGTGATGGGCACTTGTACACATGTTTCTTTCCACCCTTTGGGAGTAGCCATGGTGGATGTCATGTTGAGTGACTCCATGACGATGTATTTTTTCCACTAATGGGAGTAGCCATTGTGGACATCATGTTGAGAGACTCCGTGATGATTCTCTTGTACTTATCCACTCTCTGGGAGTAGCCATGGTGGACGTCATGTTGAGAGACTCCATGACGACATCATGTTGAGAGACTCCGTGATGGGCACTTGTGCACATGTTTCCTTCCACACATGGGAGTAGCCATGGTGGACGTCATGTTGAGTGACTCCATGACGATATCACGTTGAGAGACTCCGTGATGGGCACTTGTGCACATGATTCTTTCCACACATGGGAGTAGCCATGTTGGAGGTCATGTTGAGTGACTCCATGACGATATCACGTTGAGAAATTCCATGATGAACTATTTCACAAATGGGTGTAGCCATTGTGGATGTCATGTTGAGAGACTCCATGACATGGATATCTGGAAGGATACCTCCCTAGCTAAGAGGGAGTGTTAATGTTTGTAGCTTAGGAAGGTTATAGATTTCATGGCCGAATGGTTCTAGCGCTAGAGAAAACAATACATCCATTGGCCAACTCCCTTCTTATGCACTCCAATGACAATAGTTAATGATAATAACTATTATTGATTATGAAAACCGATTTGGGAAAGCAATCGGTCAAATAAATTAAAGATAAACAAATCGATTCCATGAAATGGCGCCTTTTTTGAAAGGGTAGTGGCTGATGGTAAGAAAGCAACCCTTCAAGGCACATAAGGACTCAATGGAGACTTTGCTATACCTCCGTAGCTAAGAGGGAGTGTTGATGTTTTTGGTAGCTTCGGGAGGTAAGCCTAAAGTCAAGTTGGCCAAGAAGAGTAAATTAATAAAAGGCCGATCTCCCTTTGTGAATAGTCACCTCTCCTTGGAGGATCACCTCTCTTGAGTGAAGAGGCATTTGAGGAGATATAAAAAGGAGATGGAAAGGGAGTTAATAGATCAAGCAAGAAACAAATATACAACAATATATCTGATTTGGAAAACTAACATGGGTGGCTATTCTTTTTGCCACTGGTCTAGTAATGTTTGTATGATGTAACTCTGTTCTGGTTTTAGTGGCCAGCTTCAGGCTTATTGGCTTTTTCTTCCAAGTCTTTTGATTGCATTTTTTTGTATTTCTAGCATTATTTCAATATAAAAAGACTCTGAAAATTTGACGGGTTTCCAATGTTCAAGGATGTCTTTAGTTTTTAGTTTAGACGATTGCCAGCAGTAGCATACATTGCCAGTTGTATCTGGCATGCATTATCCAGCCTGGGGGTTGGAGGTAGAGGAAGGTATACAAGTTTTGATCTATAATAAAATCTCAAAAGCAGTGTAATGGCAAAAATCCACTACTCTACTTAAATATCATCCACTTCAATGGTCAAACAGTCAATAGCAATTTTACACCTCATTCACAACAAAAAGTGGTAAATATTTGTCGTATTTTTATTGGCCAAAATTGACCTTTGACTGTTGAAGTGGATGATATTTAAGAACAGCCAAAATCCATCCAACACCTAATGTTCCAATGCATTTTAGAAGCCAAATGCAGAAAATAACATTGTTGGACACGTAGCATCTGGCTTCTATGTGTTCTTCTATATGGGCGGCCAGCTGGGCTCATCTTTGACTGCATGTAAACTGATATCCCATATTAAAATTGGGCAAGTCCCTGGAGTCATTGTAGTTGTCAAATCCCTGACCCAGAAAGAATAAAATTATGACTACAGATGTAGGGGGTGGCTCTCAATCCTTGCAATATCTTTATACTGAATTACTGGCTGCATAGTGGAATTAAACTTTGATAACCTTCATCCTCGTCCCATTCATCGGAGAAGTATTGTGAGGAGGAATTGAACTTGATAACCCTCATCCTCGTCCCTTTCATTGGAGAAGTATCGTTGGGAGTTTCAATGTAATTAAAAGCAAAGGGTGGTTGTCAGGAAAATTGGTGTTATAAATCCCCATCATCCAGCTAGAGTAATGTGATTGCAGAAGAGTGGTAGCGGACAGGACAAAAAGATATGTTGTTGATGGAGGCTGTGAATTTGATATTGTTGGGGTCTACGGAGGTTGGACCTTTTGGGCAGGGATTCTGCTCCAGGCCCATTGTGAATAAGAATTTTCTGTCTATAGTCTGAAGCACTACTGCAGGAAACTATGCATTTGGCAACCTTTTTATCTTCAGGGTATTGACATCCATCAAAGCATTATGCTAAGAGGAATTTTACGAGATGTTGTTGGAACTGCCCTAGGAGGCATGTATGCCAAATGTGGCAGCATAAACAAGGCACTTGGACTGTTTGACACAATGCCTCAAAGAGATGTCATCTCATGGAATGCAATGGCACAAAGTGGGTTTATTGAGAAGGCTTTAGAAACTTAATTTTTTCCCTTTACAAATGATCTGAACAATTCATTTTGGGCTTTAAATGATCTGTTAGTGCTAAATTTTTCTTTTTCTTTTTGTGTCTAAATTTGTTTCTGTTTCATGCTTATTCTCAGTTCCATTTCATGATTCCTTGAAAGTGTTGCATCAGTGCATTTGTGCCATGACTGTTTGCTCAAGCTCCATGGGGTTCGCTGCCTTATAGTGGGAAAATAAAAGGTAGAAGGGCAAATCAACATAGGAAGAGACATGGAGCAAAGGCCAAAACAGGCTCAAGGATATGTGACTGATGGCTGCATTTTGCGACATGGTGGCCTTGCCCTGACATATCTGGTGATTTTGCTCTTGTTGCTTTTCTAGGAACAGCAAAGGTGAAGAATTCTTGATGCATCTGGGACTTTCCTTTCCTGTCCAAGCCATTCCATAATCCATTATTATTTACTATTTAGCAACCTGAAATCTATTTTTCTATCTATTTGTATGCAAGCGTTAGAAATATGAGGGATCAGAAAATCATGGGAGCGGCTCGTTAACTGTCTTCCTTACAATATACAACCGTATTATTGTTTCTGTGTTATCAAAGCTAGTTTGTAGGCTTGCGTTAGGTCAGAAGTATTTAGACATTTTTACCGTATTTAGACATTTTGATTTGCCCTTCCTATGTTAAATGGCTGGATCATTGCACAGTTAGCTCCCATCCTTCCTATATACTGGGAGTATGAGGTAGTCTCATAGACTTAAAATCAGGTTGTCCAACATGATAGACTATAAAAGGATCCATTTCCATTTTCATATATTGATTTTGCCTTTTGATGTCTAAATAAGCTTGCATTATATGATACTTCGGATTTTTGCCTTTTGATGTCTAAATAGGTTTGCATTATATGATACTTTGGATTTTGCCTTTTGATGTCTAAATAGGCTTGCATTAGGTCTAAATATGATACTTTGTATTGCTTTTTACTTCGACATTGGTTTAACATCTTGCACTTGATAATTTAGGATTTTCTTTATAGTTTTAGTTTATAGCATAGAATTTATAGATTAGCTTTGCTGTAGAACAAAAATTGCCAGGCAGCCAGCGCAAAAGTAGCAAGCCCTTCGGGGGTTCTGTATTTCAAGCTTGGGATATCCTCCACTGACCATGTAGTGAGCTATTTCACATGAGGAGTTAAAAACATCTTCTGACAATGCAAGGAAAACTCTGCAATCTGTCTTGTTCTTTAACCTTCTTCTGACAATTCTGTCAAAGCTAGAACCATATCATATTGTGCACCAGTTATCCACAGCCTTTGGCAGGGACTACAGCTGTATCATAGTCCCTTGTTTGTATATGGTTACATTTATTTCGCCTGCTACCGTCTAATGTAATAGATATGTTATACATGCATACACTTAAGTTTTTTTTAAAGTTTTTAATTGGTAAAAAATCACAAATTTTAAATTCAGGACTTGCTCTTTAGATCCACCTACCATCTCATTATGTGGTAAATAGTGGAGATATGTTAAATTAGAAGAGAAGTAATATTGACCTTGTTTGGTAGTTTGTGGGAATTGATACAATTTTCATTTTATCTAATAGCATATTTTTATTGTTTTGCAGCACAAAAAAGATAATCGAAGCAGAAGTTCTGAATTGACATCCAACAGAAAGAAGCCGCCCATATGGTTACATTTATTTCGCCTGCTACCGTCGAATGTAATGCATACGTTATACATGCATCCACTTCATTTTTTTTTCAATGGTAACAAATCAGGAATTTGAATTTAGGACTTGCTGCTTGGATCCACCTACCATCTCATTCACACAAAAATGTGGCAAATAGTGGAAATATTTTAAATTAGAAAAGAGTAATATCGACCTCGTTCGGGAGTTTGTGAGCACTGATACAATTTTCATTTTATTACTTGCATATTTTTATTGTTTTGCAGCACAAAAAATATAATACAAGGACACGTTCTGAATTGACATCCAAGCCGCCCATGTGGAAATTTTTCATCCAGAGCGGTGCCACATTTTTGTCTTTTGTCAACGAACATATGGAGCGATACAGTAAAACGGTAGAGAAAATGTTTAAGTTTTATATCTTGTTCACAGAATACTCAGATCTCACTTTCATAAGTATCCATTTTTATTTGCAGTTTTTTCTTTTCTTTTTAATTATAGAAAGTTCCGCCACAATCTGATGATCAAAGATTAAAGGTGGTATCAGAAATACTTCAACAAGTCGGACAAATTCATTGGACAGTTGCAGGGCTGTCTATGGCAGGATATTTCCTCTCCAAAATCGACCAGATGTCAAACAATAAAAGTGAATGTTTTCAGCTTTTGCAATATATGGTTGATCTTGCTGATCATATTAAAAATTTAAGAGTCCTAGTACCAGACGAAGAGGAGAAGCTTAAAAAAGCAGTTATATTGATCGTTAAGGGATCCATGATGTGCGCTTCACAGTTATATTCCAAAAAGCGTTTCAGGTTAATAACAATTGCACATTTCCCCAGTTGTTTCATGTTGTATACCCATATAAAATTGTTATTCTATTTGTCATATTTCTTATGTTTGAAGTACAAGCGGCCTTTATAGTTACGAGTAGTTAACACTTATTTTTTCTTATTGTGGAGTTTTATGTTCCAGGTTTCTGAAAAGTTCCCTAGACTCGCAGAGTTTGAGCAACCTTCGCTTAGAAATAAATCATCTCTATCCAGACCTTCAGTTGACAGTTGTAATGACAATGTTTCAGCGGCAGCCCGTAAGAGTAGCTATCAGGCGGCCAGATTATCCAGCTCAAGCAGGTATATATAAATTAAACTTTTTTGTACTGCATACTTGTTTTTCAATGTTTCCATTTTCATTCCAATGGAGTACATATCAACTAGCAAAATTTTATGCGAGATAATGTTACTCAATGTGATTTTTCTTAGTAATTTGGTGGAGCATCATTTTCTATGATAATTGGTGGCATATAACAATGGGAAGTCCCAACAAATTATTCAGACTTCTCCAATCGGACGACTTCTTCCTATTTAGTATTTATTGCTGTTAATAGGACGAAAAAAGTTACAGGAAAAACATATTAAATTAAAATTAAAAGGGGCATTGTAAAAAGAATAGGCAATTTTTTCCCCATGTAAGTGAAAAAAAAAAAAACTAAGATTTAGTTAAGCATAACTATTCAACCCATTACATAGGCTTAAACTATTTATAACATATTTATTTACATAATTGTACTTGTTTCAAAAGTTAGAATATAACTCTTAGTTATATATAAAGTTGAAGGTGGTGAGTCTTGTATTTTTTTATTAAAGCAATCTAGAGTTAAAAGTATATTTAAAAAAATATATAATAAGCATATACAGGTTTAATATCTAACACACCTTAATATCTTTTTTAGTTGACTTTTTGAGAATCACGGTGAACCCTTCATGAATCTTCATGTGATCTACTAGTATAAATCCCTTTCTTTCCCTTGATCTTCTATATGTAGTCACATGAGCCAATTCAATTTTATTCTATTTTCAAATTTGTGATAGCATGCTTCACTATTTATATTATTTTTAGTGTTCCTATACAAAATATCTTTATCTTTTCATATTTTCACATGGAGTTTTGCGTTCATTCTTTAAAATCTAGTAGACCTATGGGGCCATTAGGTTGGATGCTAGGAGATCAAGAGAAATGGTTTAGAGGCCTCATTTATTTGACAATCTTTGTTCAAACTCTAAGTGAGCATCTTGTTGTCACATAGACTTGACCCTCTTTCCTTTCTGTTTTATATTAAGGCTTCTATTTTGATTCTATTGGCACTCAAAGTTATGACTCCACAAACCCTAAAGAACAAGCCACGACCTATGCCCAAGGAAAGACACCATACAATGATGGGCTAAAACTTATGATTAAATAATGGACAATAGTGGGTCAAATTATAAGGTAGGACAATTCACCCTCTTCTTTAAGCTTTGCTAACCCTAAAGAACAAGCCATGACCTAAGCCCAAGGAAAGACACCATACAATGATGGGCTAAAACTTATGATTAAATAATAGAAAATAGTGGGTCAAATTATAAGGTAGGACAATTCACCCTCTTCTTTAGGCTTTGCTTAAGCCAAAGGGGGTGTTCTTCGAGGTCATAGGATAATTAAAGAGAAATAACAAAATACTAATGGAGTTGAATCTAAACCATGCCCTATTACATTGGAAACTAAAAGATTGTCAGTAATCCTCAAAACTAGTTTATAATGTATCATCTTTCAAGAAAACAAGCAAACTATGTATAGAAGCTAAGGTATCCAAATTTCTACCAATGGTAGTTGTAAATAAGGAGTTTACTTCATACACATTTGTGGCACAAAACAATCAATACTAGGCCCTCCAATGATTCATCTAAATCTAATTCCTTTAATATGTGATTTTGTGAGTCTATGGACTTGCATTTAGTTTGTAGGACAATTGATCATATCACTAATATGAGTGAATTTGTAGTTTATAGTTTGAGTGTAGTGAGGGAGCAAAATGTAACAGATTGGTGCTTTGATCTGAGTTTGGAATACAAAGTTGAAATTCACAACTAAAAGATATATGCATGAGTTAAGTAAGTGTTCACAAGCCTTAAACTAAGAATTATTGAAACCAGGTCTTGCAATCACACATGCATGAGCATAGCTACATACATATGTCAAGAAACAAGAGCTCTTTGGCATGATAGTTGAAAATTGAACATACTTTTAAAATACATTAACAATTAGACATATTCCCAATGCTTGTATGCAAAGGATCTTTGGAAAGGTTCCTCAAAGGTTTCATAACTCCTATTGAATCAACTACACACACAATATACAAATTAGCAACTATAATTTGAGGAATACTAAGGACTCCAAACAATGCATATGAGGTGCAAGTAGACATTGATGCAGATAAAACCTCTGCTCCTGCAAATCAGCTCAAACGGAAATCTAAAGGTCTTTATGTTATAAAAATAATTGTATGAAGAGTGCAGTGAATTTCATAGAACACAGGAAAATTGCTATGTAAAAATAAAACTCAGCATTGTATCTTCGTATTGTCATCACAAAATAGAGAATCCAAAAAGCTGTTATAGAAAATTTCCTCATATCCTATCCTCCTTGCCTCCTTGCCTCCCCTTCCAGATCCTTTATTTACCTATAAAAAACAAAGAAGCTACCCCCCACCTTAACACCATTAACCCCTAAAACAAGAAACTGACAACTAGAACTGCCCAAAAAAGAAAATAATAAAAATAATAAAAATGCTACAACTAGTAACTGATGCGGAGGTGGAGAATCTCCTGTTAGTTATGGAAAAAAATGGTTACATCATCTTCCCCATCTTTGAAAAATTCTAAACCTCTTGGTTCAAAAGAGTCTAATCTGGAAAATTTTATTAGATCTACTTCAGGGACCCAAGTGTTGTTGGAATCAGGTAAACCGACCCATTTAACCAAATACATTTTGTAATTGTGGGATCTTGTAGCAATAACCTTAAAGTGTCCACTACCTTCTCAATATGTTCCCTCTTCTTTTGGGGTACATGACTATTCAAATCTTTCAGCATATTGTCATTAGAAACTTCTTCACTGCCAGAATAGTAGGGGTAAAGGTCTGCCACATGGAATACTTGGACTGATATCAAAACCTTTAGGCAAATCTAACAAATAGGCGTTCTCATTAATCTTATTAAGTATTTTCCATGGTCCCACTTTCTTGGGTTTTAACTTGTTGTACATGCCTTGGGAAAATATTTCCTTACACAAATACACCATAACTTGATCACCTTCCTCATACATTCTCTCCCTATGATGCAAATCAACATTCTTTTTATATTGCTCATTGGTTAGTTGCAGTTGATGCCTCACTTGTTGTTGCACTTCTTGGATGTATTGCAAAGTCCACTGCATCTTGACTCACCCACCTCGAATCCGGAAGATATATAAGATCAACAACTCCCTTAGGATTGTTTCCCAAAACAACCTGGAAGGGGGGCTTTCTAGTATATCTATTAATGCTAGAATTAAAAGCAAATTCAGCTTGAGCCTATTGATGGTTGTTTTTAGACAAGTCAACAATAGAGTAAAACACTAAGTATCCAACTCTCTCTTGAATAAAGCCTCTCGAATGCTAAACAAAGTGATCAATTGAGACAACTCCAAGGTTTCTTATTTATAACTTTTGGTGGATAAACTCAGTGATTGCATGTGATCTTGCTGATTATCACAAAGGGACTTACGTTGGATTCTTCTTCTTTCATTCAGTTTATTTCTTCCTTGAGTGTGGATGATTTATGTACAATGCATCAATTATTAAAAAAAAGAAAAAAAAATAGGGTTTAGGGAGCTAATCTAAGGTCAATGAAACAATGATGATATAAGAATAGACAAACTCCTGAATTAACCTAACTCCACTTCGCCAAGGATGCCTACAACTACATGAAGTTGGTGCGATCTCCTAAGGATAGTGAAAGGTTTTAAAATCATGAAGGCTCATATAAGCACCCATCGGATGGCGCAGCTCAAACAAGCATCCACAATTGAAACTTATGCAAGTGAAAAGGCTTAGACTAGCTTTACACAACACTTCGCCGGCGATGAATGTTAAAAACATGAGCTAGGAGTTGATCAAATATCCGGTACAAACATACATTACATCAAAAAGTTTCTAATCTATTTCTAATCTATTTGAAACATCTCTCTATTGTGACCTAATCACACATCGCCCCATTGCAAATGGGGACCCCCTTTTTTTAAGCTCTGATGCTTTGCATTAAGTTTTGGATGATGTCTTAGATCCTTTTCATTATAAAGTCAGTAGTGATTGAGTCCTATAGTCCCCTGATGACCTGATCCTGAAGTTTGAGATCCTGAAAATGACCAAGTCTGGTGGCCTGAAATCCTGAAACATTAAAAAATTGACTAAGTTTGAAATTGGTGGATCCTCCAAATTCTATAAGCTACATGTTAAATCCAGTGGATCTGAGACCTATCTCAAACACCCTGAAAGGTATATTGAAAAATATTTAAACTATAAGAAATTCAATCTTTCAACTTATACTTAAATATATTTTTCAATATACCTTGCTCTATGGGGCTTCCACTTCTAGGCACAAATTCATTCTAAGAAGTTACGCGCATTTCTCACCTCTGCAGACTCAAATTGGGCGCCTAAAGGTAGCAATCCAAATGTGCGCCTTGAGCAAGGAGAAGTGAAGATCAAGGCGCCTTGACGAAAAAGTTACCAAAAGACTTTAGGTATTGAAAATTTGACAAAATAAGACAACTTAAGTTAGGCACCAATTTCATCCTTCAAGTCTAGGCGCATTTTGCATGTGTAGCCACCATGTTGGGCGCCTTGATGTAAAACAAAGTCCAAACTCAATAAGAATTGCGCCCAAAGTGATATCATCTTAGTTTCAGTGCCTTGGCATGAAAGGAGTCTAGGCACCTATAAGAGGAATCAAGAAGATCATGAAATTTGGAGGTAAGCACCACATTAAACCTTAGGCACCTATACATGTTCAAACCATCACAAATCAGCGCCTAGATAAGGGGCTTGAGATCATCATCATGATGGGCGCATTTTTGCTCTAGTTGAGTCTACTTTGGGTGCCTAAGGATAGATAAGTCAAAACAACACCATTTAAGCGCCTTGAGAAGGAAGGGTGTTCCTAGAGGGAGTGCATTTGATTAAAGTCTTTAAGAGCTTAAAGAAATCACCTAGAAGTTTAGGCGCCTTAGTCACTTCTAGCCCTCCTTGAAGTTGTGATGATGATTTAGCCTATTGAAGTGTCCACTTTGAAATAAGGCGCCTTATTACACCCAAATCATCATCATGAACGTTGTTGTGACCAAATCACACATCGCCCCATTGCAAATGGGGACCCCCTTTTTTTTTGAGCTCCTGTGTTTTGCATGAAGTTCTGACGATGCCTTAGGTTCATTTCCTCTGCCAATCCAACAATAAGTCTTTCTCCTAGAAGGTTTTTTGCTTCATAACTGGAGGTCTCATCTGGAAAATGAAGAATCTTGATTAAATTCCATCCAGATAATGAACATTGAGATCAATCTTGAAGTATGTTTGAGATCCTGAAAATGACTAAGTCTGGTAGCCTGAAATCCTGAAAATCCTAAAAAATTGACTAAGTCTGAAATCTGGTGAATCCTCCAAATTCTAGATTTTGCATGTTAAATCCGGTGGATTCGAGACCTATCTCAACATCCTGAAAGGTATATTGAAAAATATTTAAAGTATAAGAAATTCAATCTCTCAACTTATACTTAAATATATTTTTCAATATACCTTTACCTCACGAACCCTGAAAAACGCCTAACTACTCCATAGGATTCAAAAAGTTGATCCAGTGCGACGACATATTAAGGTGGCGCAAAATCTTGGTGCAAAATCATGATACATTGCGCCAAATTCTAGAGGAAATCGAACACCTCAAGTGATGCGCCAATTCTAGATGATTTCGAATGCATTAACCAACCCGCCACATGTGAAAGTGAAATTTCTAGAGGATTTTGAAGGTGTGAACCAATGCGCCAAAGGTAGTAAAGATGATGATTCCAACTTCACCATCTAATCCGCCAATCAAGAAGAATTCACCTCCTTGACCAAATGCACCACTCACATAATGAGGCTAAATTTCAGTTTCAAGGCAAATTTCAAAGCGAACAACCAAATCTTGATCAAGTTTTAACACCTTTATAAGAGGATTTCAAATCTTCAACTAATGCGAAATTTCAGAGGATTTCAAGCCTTCAACTAAATGCGAATTTTAGAGGAAATCAACATGCCTATCCAATGCGACCTAAGGAGAAGGAGGGATTTTGGGTTGGATTTGTTGCACATTAAAGGTTTTTAGAGGATCTCTAATCCCTCAACCAGATCACCATTATGGAGATAAATTCTAGAAAACTCAAGTTGTTGATATAAGTCGCTTGGAAGGAAGGTTCGTCATAAAGTCTAAATCAATTTCCAGAGGATTCTAATATGATGATCCAATGCGCCAAAACCTAGTAAGGAAGATCTTTTGCGCTTGATAGAAGGTAGAGAAGGAAGATCTAGAAGATGTCATCCCATGCGAAAATCAAGAGGAAATCACACCCTTGATCCAATGCGCCAGCCATATAGAAGACTCAGAAATTAGATCTAATGCGCTTGATGGAGGGTAAGTGAGATGAAAAGGTTAAGCATCAAGGAAGACTCCAGACCCTTAATCCAATCCGCCAAGATGGATGATAGGTAGTTTCTAAGGGTCAAAGTGCAAATTTCATATTGTTTTTAGAGGATCTTGAATACCTCAACCAATGCGCCACTAGATAGGGTGGTGTAGTTTAAGATTTTAAAGGCAAATCAAAGGGAGAATTAGAAGCGATTAAAAGGTTCGACCACCAAAGCAAAGATAACAAGAGGAATTTGATTCCCCTAACCGGTGCGACAAGGGAAAAGGTGAGATTCATGAGAATTTTGCAAGTTCCTAGAAGATTTCAAGTGTGTCAACCAATGCGCCGTTCTTGAAGAGGAGTTTGTGAAAAAGGCTACATCATACGAAGCTAGATCTAGAGGAAGCCCAAGTGTTAAACCAATGCGCTAAGGGAGATGCTAGAAGAAATAAAATCTAAAGCGCCAAGAGGTAAAGATCTAGAAGATTTCAAAGTGCCATCTAATCCGCCACATTTAGGGGAAATTGAATTGCTGAACGAAAGCGCCCAAGGTAGAAAAGACAAAATTCAGGAGAAATCAAATGTTTCAACCAACACACTAAGGTGGAAAGGCAAGTTTTGAGTGTTGAAGTGCAAAATTTTATGAAATTTCTAGAGGAAACTAAAACCTTGAACCAACGCGCCACTTCTAAGACAGGCCTAATTCAAGTTTTAAGTGAATTTTCAAGGAGGATCTTAAAATCTCCGAGTAATGCGCTAGCCCTTAGAGACTTCAAACACTTGATCTATTGCATTAAAACAGCAAGAAGAGATCAAATCCCTCATCTAATGCACCAAAAGGAGGAGATGAGAGGAGGATTTCAAGATGCTTAACCGCTGCGCCAAGATTGATAAGGGAAAGGAGTTTCAAGGCAGAATTGTAGAGGAATTCAGAAGTGCCATCCAATGCGCCACATGTAAAGGAAGCTTGCTTGGTGTTTAAAAGTCTATCTAGAAGATTTTGAAATGTGGATCTAGTGCACCAGCCCTAGAGGAAATCAAAACACCTATCTAATGCCCTAAGCAAGTAGGAGGATTGAAGTATTAAGTTTGCAAGGAGATTCCCAAAAACCATGATCTGCTGCACCAAGAGGATAGGACAGAAGATTTTAGTTTCTGATCTGCTCCTCCAAGAAGGATGAGTTCAAGAGAGTAAAGGAGGATTTAAGGACTTTATTCAATGCTCTATTTTTTTTATTGTTTTCATCTTCTTTAGACCTTGAGCAAATGATTTCTTATGTGTTTATGTTATAAAGTTGAAGTATTGATGTTGTTTCTTCTCTATGTTGCAGGAATGTGAATGATGCTAAGGAGTCATCAAAGGAGCAAATGTCTAGAACCACCTTCATGTTAGGAAAGTCATCAAGTAGCTGTTCTAAGAAGTCACTTCAAGTATCAACTACTTCATCTTCATCAATCAAGACTTCCAAAGGCATCCACTTTACTTCAAGGAAACCTCATATCATTAAGCTTCAAGTCTTCTTGGGAAGTTAGCTGCTCTATCATAAGGAAGGTGTTATCATCAAGTTGGAGCATTTCATATATTCTACTTCATTCAGGATCATCTTCCAGGAAGCATCATTCTAAGAGATCTACATCACTTCAAGAGGTAGCTGCTCCAAGACATCACAACAAGATATATCTCAAGTCCTCTTTATCAATGACATCATGAAAGATCATACTTCAAGTTTCAAGACTCATCAAGCTTCAAGTCTCTTTGAGAAGTCAGGAAGCACTTCATCCTCAAATCAAGCAAGGGCATTCATCTATTCAAACTTCAAGTCCTTTCACCTTCAAGTCCAAGAGAGTCTTCTACTCTACATGAAGAAAGCCACATCATTATCATCATCATCTACTCCACATGAAGAAGCATCAAGGAAGATCATCAACTTACCTACAAGAAGAAGAAAGAATCATGAAGTTAATCAAGTGCAGCAACAAGTATCATACATCCAGTTGCAAGGAAATGTACAAGGCGAAGATCAACAAGTTGTTCAAGCAATTACATTGAATACATCACATAAAGATGATACAATTTTCAAAGTATGCTGAAGTAGCATCTATGTGGCGAGTACACATTATTCAATTTTGATTAGCCGCATTATTTAATGCATTCAATGTATCATTTAATAAAAGAAGTCAAAGGGATTCCTATGTGGAAGATATTTTAAATGATTTCGCCTTACCTTATCACATTGGAAAACGTGCCTTCATTGCCTCCCTCTTTTATGCTAAAAATAGCAAATTATTGTAACTACCTCTGAGGTGGCACGATCTGAGCCCTTGGCTATCAAATTGATCTCAGCCATTCATTGTAAAACTGGACACTATATAAAGGCCTTGTTGCCTCATTTGTAAAAATATAGATTTTAGATTTTAGGAGTAGAATAGGAGAGACTCTCGAAAATTCTCTGAGAGGTCTTGAAATTATTGTAAATATTTCTCAAGGTTAATGCAAAGACATTGGAGCTACTTGTTTGGTGTTAAGTGTTATCTTGTGGAGTAACATGATTTCTCGTATCTCAATGAAATGAAGAGATGTTTCAGAATAGATTAAAAGTAGATTAGAAGCTCTTTGATGTAATGTATGTTGTATGGAATATTTGATCAACTCCTAGCTCATGCTTTTAACATTCATCGCTGGTGAAGTGTTGTGTAAAGCTAGTCTGAGCTTATTTGCTTAAGTTCGATTGTGGATGCTTGTTTGAGTTGCGCCATTTGATGGGTGCTTGTATAAGTCTTTATGATTTGAAAACCATTCGCGTAACCTTAGGAGATTGCACCAGCTTCATGTAGTTGTAGGCACCCTTGGCGAAGTGAAGTTAGGTTAAATCAGGAGTTTGTCTGTTCAATACCTCATCATTGCTTCATTGACCTTAGATTAGTTTTCCTGAACCCATATCCTTTTTAGTTTTCTTTATCATTGAGACTCTGTATATAAATCATCCACACTGAAAGGAGGAATAAGTCGAATGAAAGGAGAAGAGTCTATGTAAGTCCCTTTGTGTTTAATAGCAAAATCATACTTAGTCATTGAGCTATCTCTTACCAAATCATCAGAAAGGAACCTTGGAGTCATCTTGTTTGATCACTTTTGTTCAACATTTGAGAGGCTTTGCTCAAGAGGGAGTCAGATACTTTGTATTTCACTCTAATTGTTGACTTGTCGAAAAATAATCATCAACAAACGCCTAGGAAGAAAAGAGCTTAAAATTACATCATTGAATAAGCACTTGAAAGTTGAGCCATTACAAGTTGATCCAAGTCAATTGAAATCATAAAACATCAAATGCAAGGTTAATTGACCTTAGGCGCCCCTCATGTAATTTTCTACCTCCATGAGCGCCTAAATTGAAGTTGCATTCAAGGACATCTAGGAGTGGGTGCTTGGGAGAGAGAAGCCTTCTAAGGCATGTTTCATGGGTTGAAAGAGTCATCTTGAGCCTTAAAGCATATCTAGGCACCTTTCCCTATCTTTCCTACCCAATTCCAGTGCCTTGAGTATAAATAGGCAAGAAATATTGAAATTTAGCTTGTGGATAGTGGAGGAGTTTCCTGGAACTTTTGGAAGGTGATTGAGAATGTTTGAAGGTCCAAGAAATAAGCCTAAGTACATTAGGCGCCAATTTATACCTCTAGAGGCCCATTTCAATGCCTAAGGTAAAGATGGGATTCTTACATGAAGTGGAATTCAAGAAATATCAAGTTACAACCTATCCAATTTAAGGTGCAAGATCTTTCTTGTTTGACTCCAAATGAGCGCCTTCACTTAGAAAGGATGTTTTGAAGTATAAAGAAGGGCGCCTTAAGGGAGGTGATTCATTTTGACCCTCAAAGTTGATCAAACATATCAAATTGAACATCATAATGGTAGGCGCTACTTTCCTCATGTACCACCTCAAAATTGTGCCCAGAGAGAAGTTAACTTGAAATTACAAGTCTTGAAGGTGGTTGGCTTTGGAGAGGTTTTTGAAAGCAACTACAATGATTTGAGCACTAGAGAAGTAAACAAACTAAGTTGAGAATCTAGGCACCAATTCAACTCAAATGATCATCAAAGAAGCGCCTTAGTTTGAAGTGAACATCTCTTCATAATTGAGCGCCATTTATTGCTGTTTTAGCCTAGGAAGTGGGGATGAGCATGAGCGCCTAGTACCAAAGGGCATTTTATCATGCAAGTTGAAAGAGTAAGACACTTCTATTTGAACCTCAACAAGTGTTTGAGCGTATGAAAATGAAGCAAGTAAAGTAAGGCGCACTTTCTATCAAAACTATCCCATTCTGGCGCCTTAGCATGGAAAGGATGATTTAACCTATGACAAATTGCGCTTAAGCCAAAAGGAGGCATAAGGATATGAGATTCGATGTTGTCTAAGATGGAGAATCCTCTAGATACCTTTGTGTTGCATTGAAATCTTTAAATTGAACTTAATTGTCATCTTCAAGTTAGGCGCCCTTTGCCTTCAAAATTTTGGCGCCTAGGGAGAAATTGCATTGAAAGACATTTTTTGAATGAATCTCTTAAGGGAGATTGACCTCTTTAAGCTATTACAATTGTTTAAATAATTTAAAATGTCAAATGTGGAACCGACTTGTGTTAGGCGCCCTTTGCTCTTCTTTTTACCTATATAAGCGCCTAAGTTTGAAGTGGGATTATTACATGTTTAGAGTGATGCTTGTGTTATAAAGTGATTGATATATTGTTTATCTTGTCTTGTAGGAATATCAACAAAGCTAAGGAATTGTTCAGGGAGTCACCTTCAAGTGAGAAGCTTGGAGTCACCTTCAAGGAAGAGTCATCATGTAGCTGTTCCAAAGGGGCCATTCACATTCATTCATGCCAGAGAGTTAAGATGGGAAGTAATCATTGCCAAAGAGACACCACTTCAAGAGGTGGCTGCTCCAAGAGATCAACACGATACATCTCAAGTCTTCTTCATCAATGACATCATGTTAGATCACATCAAGTTCAAGTATACTTCATCATTTGCATCATGTTCAAAGACATCCATGCAATTTCAAGTTCCTCCGGTACATTCAAGCCTCCTTGAAGAAAAGTGTTATCATCAATATCTACACTTCAAAGAACCTTTCAAGTTGGAGCATTTCAACATTCATCATCAAGTTGCATCATGTTCGAAGACATCCATCATACTTCAAGTTCTCCCAATCTTCAAGTCCAAGAGAGATCTCCTACTCCGATTCATGAATGAAGCATCATTATCTACAAGTTGAGGAATGAACCATCATCATCATCTACTCTCCTTCTACTACTCTACATGAAGATGCATCGAAGAAGATCAACATCGACCTACCTGTAAGAAGGAACATCACAGTGTTAAACAAATGAGCTACAAGCATCATACATCTAGTCTACAAAACATGAACAAGGCAAGATCAACAAGACACATCTCAAGTGTTCATCATCAAAGCAATCACATCAAAGACATCACAAGATGATATAATTTGGAAACATGCTGAAGTGGCACCTATGTGGCGAGTACACATCATCATCCAATCATAATCGGCCACATCATATGACTACATTCAATGTATCATTTAATAAAGAAGAAGTCAAGGGGATGCCTATGTGGAAGTTGCTTTAGAAGATTCCATCTTATCTTATCTTCTTGGAAAGCGTGCCTTCATTGCCTCTCTTTTGTACTAAAAATAGCAAGTTGTTGTAACTACCTACTGAGGTGGCATGATCCTGGCCCTTGGCTACATGAAATGATCTTAGCCTTTCATTGTATTTCTGGACCTCTATAAAAGGCCTTGTTGCCTCATTTGTAAATTATTAGATTAGAGAGTAATCATCAATCATTAGTTTGTAGGAGTAGAGTAGAAGAGACTCGAAATTCTCTAAGAGGACTTGGAGATTGTTGAAAATATTTCTCAAGATTAATGCAAAGGACATTGGAGTTCGCTTGGTGTTTAAGTGTTATCTTGTGGAGTTACATGGTTTCTTGTATTTCAATGAAGTGGAGAGATGTTTCAAAGTAGATTAGAAGTAGATTAGAGTTCTTTGATGAAATGCATGTTGTATTGAATATTTGATCAACTCCTAGCTCATGCTTTTAACATTTATCACTGGTGAAGTGTTGTGTAAAGCTAGTCTGAGCCTCATCATTTGCTTAAGTTCGATTGTGGATGCTTGTTTAAGCTGCGCCATCCGATGGGTGCTTGTATAAGTCTTCATGATTTGAAAACCATTCATGTAACCTTAGGAGATTGCACCAACTCCATGTAGTTGTAGGCATCCTTGGCAAAGTGGAGTTAGGTTTATTTAGGAGCTTGTCTATTCCATGCATCATCATTACTTCATTGACCTTAGATTAACTTCATAAACCCTTATCTTTAACTTTTTCTTTATCATTGAAGTCTTGTATATATATCATCCACACTGAAGGAGAAATAAGCTAAGGAAGTATGAAGAAGTCTAATGTAAGTCCCTTTGTGATTATCAACAAGATCACATGTAATCACTGAGTTAACCCATCATGAATCATAAATAAGGAACCTTGGAGTTACTTCACTGGATCACACAGTCTAGCTTTTGAAGAGCTTTATTCAAGAGAGAGTGGGATACTCTAGTGTTTTACTCTATTGTTGACTTGTCTAAAAACAATCATCAACACTCTCCACTTCATCAAAGTACAAGAAACCATGTTATTTCATAAGACAACACTTAACACCAAATGAACTCTGATGTTTTTTGCATTAATCTTGAGAAATATTTACAACAACTTCAAGTCCTCTCAGAGAATTTCGAGAGTCTCTTCTATTCTACTCTACTAGTCTACCAATTGACTATATTCTTACAAATGAGGCAACAAGGCCTTTATATAGAGCTCCAGAGTACAATGAATGGCTCAGATTGATCTAGATAGCCAAGGGCTTAGATCATGCCACCTCAATAGGTAGTTACAACAACTTGCTATTTTTAGTACATGAGAGAGGCAATGAAGGCACACTTTCCAAGAAGATAAGATAAGATGGAATCTTTGGAGCATCTTCCATATGGACGTCCTCTTTGTCTTCTTGCTTGTTGAATGATGTGCTGAACTATGATTGGCTTGATGATGAGTGTCTGCCACGTAGGTGCCACCTTAGCATATTCCCAAATTGCATCATCTTTTGATGTCTTCAATGTGATTGCTTTGAACTTGTATGTTTGGAAATACTTTGTTGATCTTGCCTTGTTCATCTTCTTGTAAACTGGATGTATGATAGATGTTGCTCATTTGATTTAACACTGTGTACTTCTTCTCTGCAGGATGTAGGAATGATCTTCCTTGATGCTTCTTCATGAAGGGTAATGTATATGATGATGATGCTGCTTCCTTCATGTAAGAGTAGATGATGATGATGGCATGAAGTAGAATAGATGACGATGCTTCATTCATGAATTGGAGTAGGAGATCTCTCTTGGACTTGAAGATTGTGAAAGAACTTGAAGTTGAATGGATGAAGTGCCTTTGACATGATGCCATTGAAGATGAAGTAGTGTACTTGCCATGTATACTTGAACTTGATGTAGATGATGAAATGCTCCAACTTGAAAGGGTCCTTTGGAGTGTAGATATAGATGATAACATCTTCCTTATATGTAGAGTAGATGACTTCTCAAGGAGACTTGAATGTACTGGAGGAACTTGAAACTTTATAAATGTCTTTGGGATGCTTGATGATGATGAAGATGAAGGGTGTCGGCATGTTGAACTTGAAGTGATCACTTGGAGCAGCTACATGATGTCTTCTCCAACATGGCAACTTATTGACTTCACTCCTATTATAAAGGTGGTTTTTACTTCTTTGACGATCATTCAGCCCATCCTACAAGACATAGACATGAACAAATCACTTCAGCCCCCTATATCATTTGAAATCTGATTTTTCAAGGTTCTAAAAATGGAGTTTCATAAGAAGATTATAACTTTACCATCATAATTTACTATCTTCTTGCAAATGTTCATTCATACTTGCATAATCTATTCTTAAAACAATCAAGTTTGCTGAAAAATAAAAGAAAATCAGAAATTTACTTATAGATCAGACTTAGAAATGGATTGCCCTTTTGATGAATATCTTTAATACTTAGTCAAAAATCAGATCCAACTTGAGAAAATCAAACTAAAACTTAACCTTAACCCTCTAGGATTTGCCTTATTTCTGCTTTTCAAGAAACAATCGTTGCTGGGTGAATGAGAAAATGAACTTTGAACGCTGCTTATATATACAATTTACATCAAAATCTACTACTTCCTCCTAGGCCGACCAGATATTTTCATGCAAATCGAAGCTTAGTCTCAAAATTTGAATTTAAGCATTAGCGCATTGGTTCAATGTTTTGGTTTCTCCTTGGTTTTGAGCGCACTAGATCCACGTTTTGTATCCTCTTGGTTTTGGTGCGGTGGATGAGATTTTGATCCTTACTTGGCACGTTTATAAAACTTGACTTCATCCTCATTAATTGTGGCGCACTAGATAGGGCGCACTGGTTAAGGTTTTTGATCTCTTCTTGGAAGTGTTGTGACCAAATCACACATCACCCCACTGAACTGGGGACCCCCTTTCTTTTTGAGCTCAGAGGCTTTGCATAGGGTCCTGAATGATCAAACTGTGTAGGATGAGATTGTTAGGGAAGACTCATTATGAGTAGGTGTGCTAAGTCATCACGGGGAGAGTGTCTAGACGATATCACTCAACTTGGAGAAGGAGTTTTAGGCGCCCTTTTGGAGAGGAGGACTCCTTGGTATTATAGAGCCTCGAATGCACCTTTACTAAGAGGTATTGTTAGTCAGGATCAAACCATAAATGCACCTTAGGTGATGAGTGCTTTGATGATATCATTTAAGCACCTTGATTTGTTTTGAGCGCCCTAAGGGAGAGTCATGCACCTAACAAACATCATTGAGGATTTGAGCGCCTAGGGTAGGAGTTGGAACCTCTAGCGCCTAGGAGAGTTGGAGAGTTTTGAGCAGAGGGTGAGATTCCTAACATTCTACGCCTTGATGATGATGTCAGAAGAGGATGCGCCTAGAACAAACAAGCATCATTGAGCGCCTTTGAGAAAGAGTATCAAGTAAGTGCCTAGAATGACATGTTGGAGCGCCCAAACTAGGATATGCGCCTTCAGGTGAAGTCAAGCTATAAGAGAGGAGTTCTGGCGCCTAGTTCAAATGATTTCAAGGAGTTGAGGATGAGCGCCTAGATTGTAAGATGAAGGAAATGTGAGCGCCTTGGATGGAGTGATTGCAAAGTGAAGAGGTTTTAGCGCCCTAGGAGAAGATGGATGAATGAAGAGGTTTTGAGTGAATGTGCGCCTAGGCCTCTTTTTGCGCCCAAGCTTATATCTTGCGCTTAGGTAATCATTGTGCCCTGAGTGCTTTTGGCGCCTTGAGATCATTGAGCGTCTTTGAGGAGATTTTTGGTACCTAGGAGAGTTTGAGATGATTGGCGCCTTAAACAGAAGCACCTTGAGAAGGTAAAACACTTCAAATGTTTTCAAGGGATTGAAGAAGTCAATTAGCGCCTTGAAGGGGATACAGAGGGAAGATGAGCGCCTTGGAGTGGAAAGAGTAAACGTGAGCGCCAAAGAAAGGATGAAGATACTGGTCACTATGGGCGCCTTGATCTAGAACATTGGAGGATGTAAGCGCCTAGGCATGAAAGAATGAAGTATATAACTAAGGTTTCAATGCCTTGATGTTGGAGTCAGCACCCAAGGGGGATGTTGATCCTTGAGCTTCAAGAAGAAGAGAGGTAAGTTCAGGAAGAGTAACTGCGCCTAAGAGTTTTAGCACCCTCAATCAAATTGCACCTTTTGTGCCTTGGAGAAGTGTGAGTTGAAAGAGTTTAAGTTGATAATCTTGTTAGCGCCCAAACTAGGATAGGCGCCTTCAAGTGAAGTCAAGTTATAAGGGATGTGCAAGAAACATCAGTTTTGGCGCCTAAGGAAGGAAGTGAAGAGGTTTTAGCACCTTTAAAAGTTGAGAACCTTTGCACCTAGGATTATGTCTTAGAGATGGTGCGCCTAGAGAAGAGTTTGGGAACCATCAGTTTTGGCGCCTTGGACTTAAAGTGTCTTGGAGTGGATCTTCATGTTGGAGTCTTGAGTTAAAGAGAGGTTTTAGCACCTTTAAAAGTTGAGCACCTTAATGATTGAAGTCCCCGTATGTAAGCTCCTTAGGGAGTTGTGAAGTAGGATCACTGGGCTCTTTACTAAGGAAGGAAGGATGATCAAGCGCCTATAGTTGAAGGCGTCATCATCATCAAGTTGCATCCTTGAGAGAAGGAGTGTTGGTGAAGTCGAGGAATCGTCGAGAGTAAGTGAACATCAATGATATCATATCAAGTGGACTTCATCCAAGTCTTCAAAGTTTCAAGGTCTCCACTCCAAGAGGATCACTTCAAGGGTCATCATGATCGATTACGTCATCAACTTTTACATCAAACAAAGATACTTCAACTGTCATACTTCAAGTTCCAGTGAACTTCAAGTCCAAAAGAGATTTCTACTCTAAAGTAAGTTCAAATTGGGATATGCGCCTTGAAGAGTTGCCCTGGTTCTTGCGCCCAGAGTAATATTTGTAGGGATTAAGAAGTATCCTTGGCATATTGAAGGGCATTTGGCGCCTAACATGGGGTAGTGGTTTGAGTGGATATTATTGAGTGCCCTGGGTGATTTGGATGTTGGGATGTTGGTATGCGCCCAAGATTGAGGTAAGTGAGCGCTTGTAATGGAGGGGAGCAATGAGATGGAATGTCTTGTAGAAAAGACTCCTTGAGTTTAAAGATCATCATGAAGAGATTGGCGCCCAGAAACCTCTTTTTGCACCTTTGATGATGACCATTTTTGCGCCTTGAAATCATAAGAGTTTAGCGCCTTATAGTTGTAAACATGGCTTTGTGCGCCCTGAGTGAGTGTTGGTGCCTTGGACAACTAAATATGCCTTTTGATAGAGTGGAGAGCGCCTAGAATGGAGTTGAAGTTGGCGCCTAAGGAAGGTAATGAGTCTAGATGAAGCGCCTTGAATGGTTGAGTTACAAGTTTAAGCGCCTTGAGAACACTTTAAGGAGAGATGATAAAAACTAGCACTTTGTAGAGGAGAGCAATTTGAGTGCTTTGGAGTCAATTCAAGGACATTATGTCATTTGAGCGCCTTAGAGTTAAAATGTGCCTAGACAGTGTTGTGAAACGTTGAATCTAGTGGTGTTAGGCGCCTTGAGGAAGACTTTTGCGCCTTAACACAGATGGAGGACTCGAGATTGGCGCCTAGAATGAGAATGTAGGAAAATCTTGATGCAATTGGCGCCTAGAAGAAGTGTTTGAAGATCTTTGAGGTGTGGAGGCTAATACTTAGGGTGCCCATATAGACTTCATCAATTTTAGCGCCTACCTTGGGTATAGTTGTTTGGCGCCCAAGGTAATTTTTGAAATTTTTGAAGTTTCAAATATTAAATGTACAAACTAGGCCGACCTATCATCTAGCCGCCCTCATTTAATAGGGATGAAACTCCTATATAAGGTGAGCGCTCACTTTATATTTTCATCATTTCTTTTGCAAATTCTTGAAGGAGCAGTGAATTTCATCCTAGGAGCAGCAAATTTTCTTTTGAAGGCAACAATTTTGTTCAAGGAAAGCATTGATTTTATTAGAAGCAGCCAAATTCTTTAAGGAGCAGAAAATTTTGAGCAGCAATTGTTAGAGAAGGAGAAAGTGAATTTTTCTAAGGCAGATCTGTATTTTAGAAGATTGATTTGCTTTTGAATTCCACCATTTCTATACTGATTTGCATCATTTAATCCAGAAAATTGCATTTCTAAAGCAGAAAATTGAACACGAGGTATGTGTTATCACTTCTACTTGGTAAAATTACCTTGTATTTGTCTAAATGTGCAAATTTATATTCAGAAATCAGATAATGCCTCAATGAAAAATGACTTAGAATATGTTGCTCTTCATTCATAAAACCTCTTTGTACTTAAAAAATTGAATTAAGACATGATAACATGATAATAGTGATGTAGAAGACTCATAAAATCCATTATTTCAAGCCACTTATTCGAGTCCAGTCTTGCAGATAGATGGGAATGATGGCCAAGGAGAGGCAAGTCCTTATCAAGATGGATGCCAAGTCTAACATACCGGAGTCCAAGCTAGAAACGCAGTGGAAGGATGTCGGCAACACCAACATGGGACACGTCAACTTGGAGGAAGTGAAAGACTTCTTGTTCGCGATCACCAGGAATGAAGATATTAAAGCCATCGCAAAGAGCGGGATTGTACAAGCGGCTTGCTTTCCACCTGCCTTGCCAAGCGTCGAGCTAGTGTTGGAGTGTGTTCAGCATTATGACAAAGAGAAAATACAGATTATAGCAAAGGATGGAACTGTTCTCGCCTACCTGCAGAGGGAAGCTATTCAGGAGATCTTCAACATCCCGAAGGCGAAAGGAGTCTTCATATGCCCTACAACTGCTCAGATGACGTTCGAAGGCAACTCAAAGGTTTACATGCAAGAAATCAGGAAGAAGTGGATGAATGATTCCTCGATGAAGATATACAACTCAGAAGACCCTAAGTATCACAAAGCTGATTTCAAGCAAGAGATAAGTTACTTGATCATGTTCCTGAATCGAGTAATAGGTAGGCCACAATCATCTACTTTTGAAGGATGGATGTATACTTATTTTGATCATATGTTTACGAAGAACAAGATGATTGACTGGGCTGGCCTTATAAGCCACTGCCTGGATGAACAGTTTGAAAACTTTGATGAAACAAAGTCTTTCTTCATGACTTCATACCTTGTGTATATCTTGGCAAGAAACGTAGTTTACAAAGGACTAACAGCTAAAGGGCAAGTAGGTACAAAGCTGGGATAGATTCTCTCGCATCAGTGCTATCCTCAGCTTCACCTGAAAAACATCAATCACTACAAGAGGTTCAATGATGCCTTCGCTATGTTTATAGTGAGGAAGTTGAGAGGTGAATTGCATCGGAGACTAACTGGTGCTGCCAGGAACTTCATCAAGCAGTATGGAAGGTACTACATTCAGTATGATAAGTTCACCTACATCAGGATTCAAGGATTTACATCATTCCCATATAGACTGCCTAGATACCCTTCAAACAGGATGGTGTTGCTAGAGGTTTCCAGACAACTGTTAGAATTTCATAAGATGCAGAAAGCAAGGAAGAAAGCAGGGGTTCAGTTTCCCCTTCAGCTAGGTAGATACTATTCTTGTCCATCAATACAGGCAGTTGAGAATTCAGAAATTGAGCTTTAGGCTTATCATCTGCATCCACATGATTCGAGGAGAGAAAATTTTGATCCACATGGAGCTATCAAGCAGTCTTATTCTTCTTGCAAACATAAAGAACAATTGGAGGATCACTGGGCTAATGCTATACATGATGATGACATCACGATGCAAAAGTGTTAAAGATTGAAATGGGACCTGATAAGAGCTACAAAGGTACTAAGAATTCCTGATCAGTTAGAAGGTGAAAGAGCTCTTCTTGGTGATGAATATGATAAAATTCGCAATTTGCCTTATGAAGTCAACTGGGCAGATAGAGAAAAGGTCGATGATGAAGGATTGATAAGGCCTGTTATTGCTATCATTGAAGAGCAAATAGACAAACAAGTACAAGCCTTGCTTGATGAAGGTAAGAAACTCACCTATACTAAGATGGGAGAAGTAGATCAGCAAGAACAACATAAAGCACCTAGTAAAGATTCACGAAGCAGAGGAAGAAGATTCAGGGCAGGGAAAGAAAAGGAAACAGCTTGAGATTGTTCAAGGAGAATCTAGTAGAAAGAAGAAAAGGATAAGTATTGAGACTGCTTCTTCTAGACAACCAGGTGACATTCCATTGAATCAAGATATAGTGATACCTGCTGAGAATGTAGTTCCAGAAGCTCCAATGGAAGAGGTGCCTTTTAGCCCACATGATACTGAGATCATCGACGAAGCAGATACAGAAGATAAGGATGAAGCTGAAGAGGAATCATTGCCTGCACAAGGAAGACAATTACAACATCAGCAAGATCTTTCATCACTGCCAGAGTGGTTACAGGAAAGAATCAGAGAGAATTGTGAACTTGAGAACTGTCCTCCCATTCCAGTTGATGAGTTACTCTTGGACATGTCGAAAGAGAAACCAAAGAAGAAGGCAAATATCCTTTCAAAGATCACTAAAGATGAAACAGGTGTAAGGAAAGTACATGTAGCAGTTCCTAGGCTTGAAAAGAATATAGAGGATGTAACACCTGATGATTATGACATCAATACAATCAATCTGGGTCCTTTGACTGGAATGCAAGTTGAAGAAGAGCTTCAGGATTCGATTGATAATGCTCGAGCTATCATAAGACAAGAAACAGAAGGCAGAATCAAGGCTGAGCAAAGATGTCGTACCTTAGGGCAATACATTCAGCATTTGGTGCATCCTATCCATCAGCAGGAAAGAGTAACTACACCTCCATCTCTCCTTCCTCCTGAAACAGTTGAACACCTAGAAAAGTTGAAGTCTTCATCTCACAAAATGAAGGATTGGATGAAAAGATCAAAGGAGACTACATTCAGATATCTGAGAGATATTATGCAAGTAAATAATAAGATTACTAGCCTTAAGGAGAGGGTACTTGCACTAATGACAGCTTGTGTTGAACTCAAAGGCCTCAAGGATCAATACCTGCCACACTTGAAGAGCTTGATGGAAACATCAGTTGATGAGTTGTTACATGCTGAAGTCATTGAAGAAGGTAGAACATACAACTTGTCCTCCTGGTATTATAGCCTTCGCATCAAAGGACAGTTGCTGGACAAAATAGAAGTAGATATGTCGAGAGTTAGAAGTGTGCTTCAAAGGATTCAGGATGGAATACATGCTTCTTTGATGAAGATCTGTAATCCTTTTGGGGAGATGACCCTTGAGAATCTGAAAGAACAAGTTCAAGTTTTCTATTTTCAGGAAAATGATGTTACAGATGAGAGACTTGATAGTATCTTTTCACTTGCTGTCCGCCTTGGCAACAACAAAGCAAGAATAACTGATTGGGAAAGGACACTTGGCCTTTATTCAATTGATGTATTTGAAGCTGAAGGAACCATTCAGAATGCGCCAAGTGTACCTGTGGAGGAAGTCAAGCAAATAGTGTCCAAGTTCATTGAATGCCAAGCTTCTAGTGATGGATATTCACATGGGGATTCTTCATAAGATAATGATATATCATTCTTATCTTCTTGCGAGGCGTGCCTTTGTTCTTTTCTTCATAGCCTCCTTCATTTAATACAGATAACCTCCTTCATTTAATAAAGTGAGCCTCTTTCATTTAATAAAGAGAAGTTTGTTACAACTACTTGTGATGTGGCTTGATCTGGTCCGTTGACTTGGCCGATCGATCTTGACCCTTCATTCATTTTGAGGTCTATAAAAGGGCTCTTGTTGCTCTCATTTGGACGGTTGAAATTTCTGAAATTGTTGCAAGAGCTCTCTGAGATAATAAAAGATTCATTGCTTTGGTGATTCTATTTGTGTTTCTGAGTGTTGCATGGTTTAGATTTTCAAGCGAATATTAAGTTATAAGTTTTATTTAAGTTTATGTTAGTTAATGGAAGGTTTCTTTATTGCTTTGTGGTGAAATCTATAAGTTCATACCATTTGTAGTTTGTGGTTTGCAAATTGCAGTGCATGGTTAGTCTGAACAAAATTGGACATCAATTTGATCTTTATGTTTGTTGAAACTTTCATGAGCATAAGTGATTTAAACATCTTGTACACCCTAGAAGATTGCACCTATCTTGTGTAGTTGTCCATCTTGGCGAAGCAGGATCTGGTTTGATTTCACCTTGAGCAGTAATCATCCTTGCATCTAGGATTAGATTAGTGTTTCTAAACTTTACATCTTTTGTCCTTTTTTATCCATTGAGTCAGAATTAGAACCAAGAACATCAATTGCTAAATCATATGCCATCAGTTGTAGTACTTAGACTCTCCAGTATCCGCTTCTGTAATTATTGAAACAACAAGTTTACTTGAACAATTGCGTAAGTCCCTTTGTGTTTAAACAGCAAAATCATACTTAGTCACTGAGCTGTCTCTTACCAAAATCATCAGAAAGGAACCTTGGAGTCATCTTGTTTGATCACCTAGTTCAACATTCGAGAGGCTTTGCTCAAGAGGGAGTCAGATACTTTGTATTTCACTCTAATTGTTGACTTGTCCAAAAACAATCATCAATAGGAAGGTCTATTGAAATTCGCCACTCTACCTCCTCATTCCTTGGTGCAATGGTTTCACATTTTGATTTCTCCTTAAAACTTGTCAAAAACTTCACTTTATTTTCATGTAGATGGCGTATGGGATCAAGCGCTTTAGATGAAGTTTTTGGATCTTCTTCATCTTGTCAAAACTTCAATCCAACTCATCAAATTGGTGCATGGATAGGGCACAAGAGATCAGAATTTTTGGTCTTCATTTGTAACTCCTCTTCCAATCATCCTCTTCACTTTAATAAAGGCACATTAGTTCTGTCGCAGCAGATCAGAATTCTAGATCCTCTTGAAAATTACTCTAACACTACTTTCTCCAAACGCATGATATATGGCGCATTGCTCCTTGATCCTAATCTTTGCTTAGAATTGTCAAAACTGATCATCATTTTTCCTTAATAGGGCGCAGTAGTTCAGACTTTTGAATCTTCTAAGATAAAAAATGTCACACTCAAATAAAACTCCTCTCTAAGGCTGGCGCATTGGTTGAAGGAATTGATTTCTGATCTTTAAACTTCATGAAATTTGCACTTTGATACTTGCATCCAACTTATCCATCTTGGTGCATTGGAAGTAGATTGTGAGTCTTCTATGAAAAGGATCAAAAATTTAAGTTAAACCTCCTCTATGATAGCGCATTGGTTGAGGAAATTGATTTCTGATGGAAAGATCTCACTAAATTTTGAGTCAACTTCTTCCATAAGGTGGCGCAGTGGTTGAGGATATTGGATCTTCCTAATTTTGATCTCTTCTTTAAATTTAACTTAAAACTTCACTCCAATCTCCTTCAAAATGGCGCTCCAGTTGAGGTGCAAGAGATCATCATTTTATTCTCCGGTTGAAAGTGGCGCAATGGACCAAGATTTTGCGCTCCCTTCATATTTTGGCGCACTGGATCAAGATTTTGCGCCCTTCTTCAGTACTTAGCCATTTTTAGGGTTCCTCAGGGCAAGGTATATTGAAAAATATATACTTTAAATATTTTTCAATATACCTTTCAGGATGTTTGAGATAGGTCTCGAATCCACCGGATTTAACATGCAAAATCTAGAATTTGGAGGATCCACCAGATTTCAGACAGTCATTTTTTCAAGATTTTCACGATATCAGGATACCAGACTTAGTAATTTTCAGGATCTCAAACATACATCAGGATTGATCTCAGTGTTCATTATTTGGATGGAATTTGATCAAGACTCTTCATTACTGCAAGTTCATGTTCTAGATGAGACCTCTAGTTATAAAGCAAAACCTTCTAGGAGAGAGACTTATTGTTAGATTGGCAGAGGAAACGAACCTAAGACACCATCCAAAACTAAATGCAAAGCATCAGAGCTCAAAAAAAAAGGGGGCCCCCATTTGCAATGGGGCGATGTGTGATTAGGTCACAACAGAGCCAAAACTAGATCCCACTGTCTCGGATTCTCCCCAACTAAACATCAAAGAAAATTATCCAAACTTCTATTTACCACCTTTGTTTTTTCATCCGTCTGAGGGGGCTAAGTTGAACTATACTGCAGTTTACTATCAAGTTTCTTCCACAAAGTCCTCCAAAAGTGACTCAAAAACTTTGTATCCCAGTCACTAGTAATAGCCTTGGGTAGTCCATGCAAACAAACAATCTCCTTAAAAAATAAATCAGCAACCTTACTTGCATCTGTAGTTTTTTGCATGGGATGAAGTGGACCATTTTAGAGAATCAGTCTATGACAACAAAGATAGAATCATTTCCTCATTGAGTATGGTTGAAACCCAACACAAAATCCATGGAGATGTTAATCCATGGTCCCTCAAGAATTGGTAATGGTTGGTACAAGCCTGTGTTCTGTTGTTCTCCTTTAGAAACTTGACAAACTCTATATGTAGAAACAAACTTATTCACATCTTTCCTTAGTTGAGGCTAAAAAAATTTCCAACTTACCAAGCTATAAGTTTTATCTCTTCCAAAGTGTCCCCCACAAGCCACTTGAATGCACTTCCCGAATCAACTTTTCCCTGTTAGATCCTGTGGGTATACAAAGTTTCAGTCCTTTGAACAAAAATCCATTTGTCAATAAGTACTCTTTAGAGTATTCACTATTTGTAATAGTAGGACTGTTGATAGCAGTAATAACTTTGTTGAAATAAGAATCAGTGGCTTATTCTTCCTTCATTTCTTCAAACCCAACAATCTCATTGGTCATTGTGACAAGTAGGTGACGCCTCCTACTTAAAGCATTAGCCACCACATTAGTTTTTCCATTCACATGTTGTACTACAAATGTATAGCTTTGCAAAAATGAGACCCATTTAGCATGTTTATGTGATAATTTGGCCTGAGAATTGATATATTTCAATGCTTGATTGTCTACCAACAATATGAATTCTCTATGTAACAAGTAGTGCCTCTATTGTATTAGTGTTTGAACAATAGCATATAATTATTTATCATAAGTACCATACATCTTCTTAGCATCATTCAACTTTTTGCTAAAATAGGGAATTGGCTTACCTAATTGACTCAACACACCACCAATGGCTACTGTGGAAGCATCACACTCAATCGTAAAAATATTTTCAAAATGTGGTAATGCAAGAATTGGGGCTTCTGTCACCTTCTTTTTGAGTTGTTCAAAAGTCATCTTTGCTGCTCGAGTCCAAGAAAAGGACTTCCCTTTGGTACAATCAGTCAAAGGAGCACTTATCCTGCTGAAATTTCTAATGATTTTTTTATATAAGTTTACTAACCCATGAAAACCTCTTATTTTTGTAATACTTTTAGAGATAGGCCACTCAAGTATAGCCTTAATCTTTTCAGGATCCGTACTTACTACCTCTACTGAAATTACATGTCCAAGGAAAACCAACTTGTCTGTACAAAACTCACTTTTCTCAAGATTTACAAACAATATTTCCCTTCGAAATGTATCAAACACAAGTCGTAGATGCTTCAAATTGTCTTCCATGTTCTTGCTGAAAATCAAAATATCATCAAAATAGATTATAACAAATTTTCCAATGTAGGGTCTAAATACCTGGTTCATGATGCACATGAAAGTAGCAGGGGCATTAGACATTCCAAAAGCCATCACTAACCATTCGTATAAAACATCCTTAGTTTTGAATGTTGTCTTCCATTCATCTCCTTCTCGGATTTGAATCTGATAATATCCACTTCTTAAATCCACCTTGGAGAAAATCTTAGCACCTGCCAAACAGTCTAGTATGTTATCCATTTTAGGAAGAGGGTAATGGTACTTCATTGTATTTGGATTATATTATTGCATCGCTACATAATTGTGGATGTATGGCATAAGTTAGGAAATTGTTTAATATGTTGTAGTGGCTGTCCGTACGCGTTGGGTGAAGGTGAGTGAAAGTAATAATATTTCCTAGTGTGGATCGTGGGAGGTGAGCAATGAAATTTTCCAGCCTTTGATATGTTTGATGGAAAGGAGTTGTTGAGGTTTTGTAGGTGAACCTGGATATGTTTGATGAGTTTGAATGACTTTCCTATTGCTGGTCTAAGTTCACAGTGCTGCAGTTTCATAACAAAACATTGCATTCGGCTTGACAGAGATTTCCTGCAACTTCAACCACATCATTAATATATATTTGTGGGTATGTTTCCTCGTATTGTTTAAATGATTTCTAGTACCTCATCTCCATGACTTTATGCTTCAGCAATGTGATTCAGACTGTAATATCTGTTTGAACAGCAATGCTCGGCAATAAATAACTCAGATTTTATCCTTATATCAGTATTGCAAAGTGTTTGTTAAATTGCTCATGATATTGCCACGCATTGTTGGGTTTATTGTTACAAATTGTATTTGAAATGATCCTATACCAAAATACATTGAAAGCACATTGAGAAAATATTTAAATACAAAGTGTTTGACAAAATGTCAAACTATTAGAAATCAGAAATTCAGTGCAAAAATTAGGAAGAGGGTAATGGTAATTGAGGGTTATTCTTAGGATTGCAGAAACGAGGTGTTGGGTAATGCTCATACTTATGCTTTGGTGGAGGGTGAGGAATGTCAATATTGATAGTGGTAGGCTGAAGCACATTTGGAAAGATCTAATAACGGGTGCACTGGATTGGCACAAGTGATGCAAGGGTAGCACTAGAAATGACACTAATGTTAGGGAGATCAAGAGGCTCTAAAAAGGGAGGCCAGTTTCAAATCAAAGGAATGAGGGGATCCTCAGTTGATGGAGCCTAGACACCCTGAACCCTTTTGAGGTTCTATTCATCTAGGTCCAACTAAGGAGGAGGGCTCAGGGTAGGGAGACACATAGGTTCATAAGGAGGTTTTAGGTCAAGAGGTGGCTAGATCAAAGGGGGCACTTAGGAATAGGATTAGGTTGAGCAACACGCTCTCTAGCCATGGCACATCAATGATGCTTGTGATCTTGTGCAAGTTGGTTGCATCTTGTATGAGCCAGATCCTTTGCTGAGGGAGTAGGAGGGTTTTCTAATGTGAGTTAATTTTCTTCCCTTGTCAGAGGGACAAGAGGAGGAACAAAAGCAACCACATGGGGTTGGGAAACCATAGGGGGAGCGGGAGGTTCACACAACATGGGTTTCTTTCCTTTAGCTGGCAATGGGGTGAGAGGAGGAACATAATCAATCACCAAAAGTCGTGAGACTGTATGGGGAGGGGAGGTTCACACGACATGGGGTGTTTTCCTCTAGTTGTTGAAGGGGCAAGAGGAGTAATAGGAGAAACCATAAAAGGTTGAGAGACCATGGGGAGAGTGGGAGGTTTACATAGTATGAATTACTTTCCTCTAGCTATTGAAGGGGTAGGAGGAGGAATAGAAGGAACCACCAAAGATTGGGAAACTATAGGGGTACGAGGAGGGTCTCTCAGCATAGGTTTCTTTCCTCTAGCTACCAGAGAGATAGGGAGATAATAAAAGCAATTGTCGAAGGTTGTGAGGTCACATGAGGGATAGTCGCGGAAGGAGAAGGACCACCAGAAAAAAGTGCAATCTAACTTGCCTTGAAATTTTGATATGATTTGAATAAAAAGTCAATGTGAGGTTAGAGAGGCTCAATGGAGGTTAGTTAGCAATAATCTAAAGATAAGTTGTCGTGTTGAGAGTGGTTGGAATCTATTATGGTGGCTTGTGTGCACTACTCCATCACGTGGAAACTTCAAGCACTTGTGGACGATGGAAGGGATCAATCACATTAAAGTGAGCCATGGGTGGCCCAACTTTAAATGAAAGTGATCTAAAGTAGGGATCATAGAGAAGAGTTCATGTCTAGGGTTTTGGGTCGTACTTGGACAAAAAAGGTAAGCAAACCCAAGGTAGGATTAGACAAGTCGTCATGCATTTGTATAAAGACTTTCAATTTCTCGTATTGATCTCTATGCAACTCATGCACATATAAGAAATCCTCTATGACTACATTTACCATGCTTCAGGGTCAATAAGAACACCATGAATGAGTTTCCTATTAACCTGAGGGGAGATGTAAAGAGGCCCATCATATATGCCTACTACCATGTTGACAGAGGAAAAAGAAATAATAGGCTCGACTCGGGAATAGGCCGCTCTTGAGGGACTTGGGAGCGGGTGTCTACCATTCCTACCATCTCTAGGAAGGGAGAAATATACTGATCAGAGTTGGCTTCTAGCACGGGTTGAGTAGAAGCAAAGTCAACAAAGTTTGATGAATGATGTAGAAAGGGGCTTGTATAGATTTTTCAAATTTTGGTTACGTTGTGCGATAATCTTATTGCCTTTCTCATTTACCCTAGAGACCTAGATCATATTAGAGTTGATGAGGTCTTGGATAATTGATGCAAACATCATTTCGTATCCTATCCAAGAACCCTATTGAATTGACAAAATGCCTTCAAGTTGTAAGAAGGCGGGAGGGGTTTATTGGTATCCAATAGATGAATAGGCAGCAATTGAACCAAGTTGTTGTTTAGGAGCTGTTGTAGAATAGAATAAAGAGATTCAAATAGTGGAGTAAGCTGTTTGTTTCTTTGTGGCTGAAGTGTTGTTTACAATTATTGATGTGTTATTTTTGAAAAAAAATATTCTTTTTATAATTGTTAAATGATGAAGAAGAAGTATCAAATGACACAATAGGAGATTGCAAGGTTGGTGCCTCAAAATGGATTACTATCTATTGGTAATCTTGTCAGGATTTGTAGAGACAAGCAAATGATGGATGTCTCACAAGAAGAATCTTGTCCCTAATCATAGGTTGCATGTTTTAATGAAAACTCGTTGCATGTTTGAGTCAGGTAATGCATATAGAATATGAGAGAATAGAGATTGATATCTAAAACTAAAGTTAATGACCTTTTCCTAAGCACCTTGCTTGCAATGCACCAAGTCAGTGAACATGACTCGAGGTTTGATATTCACCTAAAAGTGCTAGAGGAATTAGTTGACCAACTCCTCAAAAGAGAATATAGAATGGTCTTGTTGATAACTGAGAGGGGGGGGGGGTGAATCAGTTATCCTAATTATTTCTTCTTTCTGAACTTTCTTATTAATCAATGCAACATTAATTCAAATAAGCAAACATTACTATGAAATGGAGAAACACGACACAGTATTTTTGACGTGGAAACCCTGTTAAGGGAGAAAACCACGGGGTGATTAACCCAAAGATTATTCTCTGTTAGAAGAATAAGGAATTACAAAATGGCACTTGCCAATTAGGGCTCACTGCCCGAGCGTACTGCTCACAAAGGAGGCACACTGCCTACAAGGAGACACACTGTCTACAAAGGAATGTTATACAATACTTGAATTGATTGGAAGCATCCACATATGCTGGAGTTTAGTTCCGGTTAGGCTCAGTACACTGATCTGCTGCACTTCATCTTTCCTCTTCTCTTATGCTGCTTTCCTTTCACATACTGGACCTTTCTTACTTTTTCTGCTCTGCTCTGCTTTTCTTCGCATACCACATATCACCACTACACATCTCACAACTAAATCCATTGTGTATATATATCCGCACAAGTAATTTCATCACCTTTCTAGTCGGCACTCGGAATAGTCAATCTTTTCACTAATTTTGATCTGTCGGCTGAATCCTAGCACATCAAGTAATGTAGATCAAGTATATGCTTGTAGAAATCATTAATCATGTCGGCCAAACATGATTCATGCCTTCATAACCTTTAACACCATTAGTAACACATCCAGAAAGTAGTCTGATGTTCTGTCAGTCAGTTCTTCCTCTGTTCACACTATCACTCAGGAATCCGGTACTCAACTATTCATATCTTTTTCCTCATCTATCACCGAAGGCTAAATCCTTGGAATATACCACTCAAGGTAGTCCTCTTGACTTCCCCAAATCCGCACTGCACCAAGATACTTCCTCTGAGAGATCCAGAGTTGTCTGTCGGACCTTGCCACATGCTCTGTTCTTGTTTACCGGACAACAACATTCTTCACTCTGACTTCCGGTAGAGACATACCATGTCCTGCGAATGTGTGGGATGAGCTTTGTTGCCATCAATGACAACAATCATGAATCCATATAGTGTCTCTTGCCAACAATCTCCCCCTTTGGCATTGATGGCAACACTTAGTGAAAAATGACAAAGTGTTTACACTATGCTCCCCCTTGGCTGATGCTCTGTCATTATATACATTTTCCGGAGCTCCCCCTTAGTTGGATTCCTCATTTTTCACTGTTCCTCACTCCCCCTTTGACATCAATGGCAAAGGGTAGGGTTCGTACACCAAAATTTTCAAAAATTTTACTGTACTTAGCTGCATAAGTATATACATATGGCATACTTACATATACTTGAGTATGTCTGCAAAAGTTGTCTTTAATTGAATAAATTCTGTAGCCCAACTTTGCTTCATTCTATCCAAAATTGAGATATGACCGCTCAACAGGAATGCAAACGCATCTGCCCTTTTTAGATCTGTTGGATCATTTGTCTGGGCTGTGATTTGAGCTTCACTTATGGCCTCATGCATGACCTCTAACTTAGGGACAATGATCCTCCTAAGTTCACCCATCCGACTGATCATGTTCTTCCTTTCCTTCTCAAAATTCTTTATTGCAGTTGTGATTGCAATAGTCTGACACTCTTGATTGACTATGGAGGAAGAGAGAGGATCAAAACTTTGAGACAAACTTAGTAGTTTATCCTCTTGCTCTTTTATTTTCTTCTCAATCTCTACTGTTGCTTTGGACCATGAAATACAAAATTTGTATATTTTTCCGCCATCTATAAGAGCATTTTCTAAGCTCTTTATCCCTATACTCATATTTCTCCTATCATTACTTATCAAACCTTGTACCTTTGATAATCTTTTTGCAAGAAATTCCTTCTGGACCTTATCTTCTGTTGACTTCTCTAGTGAATCAAAATGTGTATTAACACTGCTGACTAGAGTTTTGAGATTACCAGAAGTGGAGGCTGTGGGATCTTTCTGAACCGATGGCATAATCTTTTCAAGCACTCCGGAAGCAACTTCTATCAACTCACAGTCTTCCATATGAGACTTTAGGAGTTTTTCATTAGTCTTAGCATTTGCAAATGAAGCTATCTTCATTGTCTATATCGGAGAAAGAGAATCAAAATTGAATGGACCTTGTAGAAGCTTTGGTTTATCAATCTCCATTGTTTCTTTGTTCAGGAATTCTTGGACAGTTTGTGCAGTGGCTCTTGTTGGAGACAGATGTTTCTTCTCTTCTGCAGTCTGGGAGCTGTCCTTAGGAGTTTTCTCTCCTTCACCACTAGCAGTTGTGGTTTTCTCTGCTGAAGTCTTCTCTCCTTCTACAACCTTAGCACTGTCATCTCCTTTTTCCTTCACCTCTGCTTCTTTCTCCTGTAATTTTTCTTCTCCTTTAGATCCAGAGATTGTAGGGGAAACTGGAGGAGAAATGTTAGTCTGTTTGGGGCCTACCTCTTCTGACATTTTCTCAGGAGTTTCTTCTACAACATTTGTGGGGGAGGGGTCAATACCCAAGTCCTCTATGATAGGAAGATTAAATCTTTTGAAGGTTTTCCGGAGAATCTCTTCAGTGTCCTTGGCTACCTTGTCGGTCTCACCAAGCATAAGCTGATTCATCCTTGCTTTGCTCTTGAATTCATCCTTGCAGTCTTTGAATACCATGTTCATTGTCTTGGGATCAATTGAAGGATATAGCTGAATAGCTATATGTTCCCAGATTTCTAGGTCTTTAGCTTAGGCAGTGTTCTTTCTTGATTCTAGTTCCTTCTCCAAGCTTTTAGGTATCAGAGATATAATTTCAATAAATGCTTTGTTGTAAATATTTAGATACCTGACTGTGGCATCTTGCAATATCTTCTGATCTGCTTCACCATAATCATCATAAAACTCAACCATTGGCTGAAGATTTCCATCCACTGTGACTGATTTGATTATGTCGTCAATGTGAAGAGTGGGTTTTTCAACATATTCCTCTGCCTTTTCTTCATCCTTCTGTCCAGTAGAGGGTTGACCGGATGTTTTCTTCTTTTTCTTCATTTTTCTGACTTCTTCATCAGATTCAGTTTCCTCTTCATCTCTTTGACTTGTATAAACCCTTGTGGCTTTTGTCTTTGATCTTTTCTCTCCTTTGCTGGATGCTTGGACTTCCGATTTTGAGCTTTTAGCGGGGACAAGTGCTGGCCTCTTTGAAGATCTGGTCCGGGTGGAAGTTTCAACCGGAGCACTTTCCTTGCTTTTCTTTTTTGCCTCTTTCTTCTCTTCCTCAGCTTTTTGTCTCTTTTCTCGGTTGGCATCAAGTGTCTCCTTTGGGATGCCAAGACCTTGGGCAATATGTTCTACTTCTTTTCTCACTTTCTTTTCATCTCTGGCTCTTTGAGTTCCACATGAATTTTTATACTCAGCTCCTCAAAGGTTCCAAACCTTTCTACTTTTGGATCCTTAGGCTGACTTAGCATGTGTTGAACATGCAGCTCCACAATTTGTTCATCAACTTCATACCCCATGGGCATGATCCATACAGTTCTTGGTTCTACTGCCTCCATTAGGCACTGATCAGTCTCTACCGTAAAGCAAACTGTGTCTTTGTATTTTTCAACAAGAGACTGAGGAATCCTTTCTCTTGCTTGCATCATGCTCTGAAAGTTCTTGAAGTATCCCCACAGAGCTGTATTTTGTGCTTTGTTGTCACCAAGTCCATGTAGATAATCTCTGATTTGGATAACTACCGGTCTATCATTCTCCCATACCCAGCCATTAGATTCGGGAAGCTCATTCATAAAGTAGAAGAATAAGCACAATATTAATCACCATACTTGAATGAATTCTTTTTGTCTTTCTTGATTTTCTGCAGATTCTCCAAGAGTTGATTCAAGAGAATCTGACAAAGATCATAGTCTGCATCCTTTCTTAACATTTCATAAGCAGTATAGTTCCAGGTACAGAATTTTCTCTGCTAGAATGATATATCTTGTATCCAATGATCATAGAAGCAAACTTGACATCCAGATCAGTGATGTCATCTACTGTCATTGCTCTTTTGTCAAACTTAGAACCGGTAGCCTCACTCAGTTTGGTTTTTTACAGATTTAAGAATAGGAATCCCACCGGATGAGTGTAGTCCGGTAACTGCCCTGATGGCATCCTTAGTAATCTTGAATGGTCCATTTAACCACATGAAATTGTCATGTATTCTGTTCAAAATGTACCTAACCCATTCATCCTCCATAAAACAGGGGAAATGTATGTATTGTGCAAAGTGCTTGTTTCGGAGGCCTATGTATTGGGGTTTGAGCTCAAATGAATCATCTAACAGTTGTTTGTGATAGATATCTCTTAGTTTGAATTCCCCAAACTCTTCAACATTTGCATGTATATAAACCCTAATATCTTCGGTGTGTAACACACCATGCGGAACACTGGAAAATGCACCTAGGGGATTTACCTCCAAGGATTTATATGGATGTTTCTTAAATGAGGGCCGAGGTCTATCAGAGATCTTTACTATATTTGGAGTAGCCATCATCAAACAATCTTACAGAAGGATATCAAGAACGACAAATACCTTTTACGCATGTTAGGGCACACGAAGAAATCCAAATAGAGCTGTATGAAGAGTTGCCCTGATCTTTTGGGAGAAGATGTTTGCAGAGCTCCTTTTCTTTCTTCTTCGCATGTGAGTGTACAAGTGTGTAAATGAGAGACAAATTAACTCTTTTATTCCAAGAAGCCCTAATTTTTACCCTGCAATAAATGCGCAACCTAATTCGTTCTGGTTTGCCTGGTTTTCCTTGTTCAAGGAAGAAGAAACTCATCCGGATCATTATAATTGCCTTGTGATCGATGTTAGTGATGAATCATCATATCCACTTGTCCTTCTGATCATCTTATGTATCCACAGATCAAGCTGTAACAATTTGGATTCATACCGGGCCAATCTTGTGAGAAACTTGTTTTACCGGAAGACTTGCTTAACCGGACCAATTCTGAAGGAATTGAACTTTTTAAATTTTCTTGCGGATCTCTTAGATCTTTACCTGATCTTCTTTACATGTTTCTCTAGAAACCCTTTGATCCGCAGCTTCTCATGTGCCAATTTCAGGCACCACTTAACTGGCTGGGGGAACAAGATTTTCTTTGTGTCTCCCCCTGAGCCAGAGCTCACTTTTCAGTTTTTGGAAAAAGTATCAGCACCAGAGTCTGGTGCGGATCCAACCTCTACATTCTCAGTACTTTTCTTCACCCAAATCTCGCTCATCTCATTTTTTAACTTCATCCGCATTCATCTTTTGTTTACCCTTATCTTGATTCTGATTATATACCGGACCTCTTTTGTCTTGATTCTTGCTTCTGCAGACTTTTGCATTATGACCAGACCTATTACAGATTTGGCAAACAACATTTCTTTGCATATTTGACTGATATCCTCTTGATCTGCATTGATTAGCCATATGACCTACTCTATTGCATGCAAAGCATCTACCATTGAATGATTTGTTCATTTGCATATTTCTGCATTCATGAGACTTGTGACCATACCTTTTGCAGTTAAAACACTGTCCGGAGAAGGATGAATTAGTCTGATACATTCTCTTTCTGCACTGATTAGCTTTGTGACCAAAGTGATTGCAGCTGTGGCAGTATCCATTGAAGGATGGATATCTTTGAGCATTAGGCTGTCTTATCGGAGGTCTTCTAGACCTGTTCCTTGGATTTTCTGATCCAAAATTCTTCTGATCGGATCTGGAGCTTTCTCCTTTCTCATATCCCAAACCACACTTGTCATCTGCCTTCTTTTGACTTCCAAGAAGAACTTCAAGTTGAGCAGAACTTATCTTGAATTTCTCTTTATACTCATTTGCTGTTTGAAGATCCCTTTTTAGAGAGACAATTTGATCCTCAAGTTTTTCTTCATTATTTTTAGCATCTTCAAGATCATATTCGAGATGTCTGATAATTCTATCCATCTGGTGGCAATCTTCTGATTTCTCCTTGAGAGCTTGTCTTAGATTATCTTCAGTTTTTCTTTTCTCTTCAACTTCTTGAGTAAACTTTATAACTCCTGATTCCATTTCATGTCTTACCATAATGATTTCTTTTGATAACTTTTCACATAACTTGGTTTTCTCAGTCAGCTCTTCATTTGCATTACTTTCTTCACCTTATCTTGCCAATTGCTGAAGCAGCTCCTTTCTCTTTTTCATAGAGAGACTTAATTTGTCTTTTAGTTCTCTCATGAAATCATCAGCTTGTTTGAGTCTTTCCTTTAATTCATTGACTTCAGAGTTTGACTGTTCAAGATCCTCAAGGGCAGTCTTGAGTTGCTCCCTTAAACCATATGGATCCATTTGGACTCCCAGATCTTCCTCGAGCTGTTATACTCTGTTAGGAGGAACTTGGCTTTGATACCAATTGTTGATAACTGAGAGGGGGGGGGGGGGGGTGAATCAGTTATCCTAATTATTTCTTCTTTCTAAACTTTCTTATTAATCAATGCAACATTAATTCAAATAAGCAAACATTACCATGAAATGGAGAAACACATTGCACAGTATTTTTGACGTGGAAACCCTGTTAAGGGAGAAAACCACGGGGTGATTAACCCAAAGATTATTCTCTATTAGAAGAATAAGGAATTACAAAATGACACTTGCCAATTAGGGCTCACTGCCCGAGCGCACTGCTCACAAAGGAGGCACACTGCCTACAAGGAGACACTGTCTACAAAGGAATGTTATACAATACTTGAACTGATTGGAAGCATCCACATATGCTGGAGTTCAGTTCCGGTTAGGCTCAGTACACTGATCTGCTGCACTTCATCTTTCCTCTTCTCTTATGCTGCTTTCCTTTCACATACCGGACCTTTCTTACTGTTTCTGCTCTACTTTGCTTTTCTTCGCATACCACATATCACCACCACACATCTCACAACTAAATCCATTATGTATATATATCTGTACAAGTAATTTCATCACCTTTCTAGTCGGCACCCGGAATAGTCAATTTTTTCACTAATTCTGATCTGTCGGCTGAATCCTAGCACATCAAGTAATGCGGATCAAGTATATGCTTGTAGAAATCATTAATCATGTCAGCCAAACATGATTCATGCCTTCATAACCTTTAACACCATCAGTAACACATCCAGAAAGTAGTTTGATGTTCTGTCAGTCAGTTCTTCCTTTGTTCACACTGTCACTCAGGAATCCGGTACTCAACTATTCATATCTTTTTCCTCATCTATCACCGGAGGCTAAATCCTTGGAATATACCACTCAAGGTAGTCCTCTTGACTTCCCCAAATCCGCACTGCACCAAGATACTTCCTCTGAGAGATCCGGACCTGTCTGTCGGACCTTGCCACATGCTCTGTTCTTGTTTACCGGACCACAACATTCTTCACTCTGACTTTCGGTAGAGACACACCATGTCCTGCGGATGTGTGGGATGAGTTTTGTTACCATCAATGACAACAATCATGAATCCATATAGTGTCTCTTGCCAACAGGTCTGGCATTGAGTAAAACCATTTTGGCATGGTGTCCTTCAACGATTGTAGGAAACATTTTTCTAACAATTGATCTTGGAAGATAAACTTACCACAGTATAGTGAAGGAAGACGTGTTTGCGGGTCACCTTTATTGTTGTACTTCTTAAAGTGGGGCACCTCAAAACTAATAGAGAGCTAGGCAGCAAGGATATTAATGGATAGCGGATTGCGGCGGTAATATGGGGGGATAAGTGGCTATGCTAAAGAGGTAAAAAGCATGGCAAGTTGTTGAAGTTTCCCCATGTTTTGCAAGAGTTGATTTATTACGAGATCTGTGGTATGCAAGGGGGTGGTAGTAGCAAGAAAAGCAGTGGTGATTGTGCAGGGCCATGTGGGTATAGGCATGGTTGTCATGTGCTTTGAGGGTAAGGTATGTAAAGCTCCAAGGTGCCTACCAAGAAAAGTAAACTGCAAAGGTCGGGAAGGGGGAACAAACCCATATTGGTGAAGAGGGTTTCCAAGGTGCCCACCAAGAAAAGTAAATTGTAAAGGTTGTGAAGGGGGAACAAACCCATATTGGTGAAGGGGCTTTCACGCCATTATGAAAGAATAAAGGTTTGCTTGACCATGTTGTGCAAAACTAGTGACCATATGTGATGATGTATATGTATGGGCACTAGGAATAAGTATTGAAATAAAAAGTTGGTGGCCTATGATGTTGGAATGCAAGTCTTGACTACCCTTGTGATAAGTTGCTAAAGTTGGAACATTGTTATGCACGATGTGGGAAATACCACATAGGAAGTCAAGACCATCATGATGGTTTGTCAACATGGCACAAAGGGCATCAATAATAGGGGCAGTGATATTGAACATGTTTTCACTAGTTAGGTAGGCCCAATAATCTACTCGGTATTGATCCAGGTCACACACCTGAGGGTAAGAAGTAGTTTTCAATGTGGCCTCATGGTCAAAAGCCACATCCATGTCATGGAAAGTTGTGATAGAACTTGCAAAAGTTGAAAGAGAAGGAAGAGTTGTAGATTCATAGGAAAAAATATAAAATTAGGTGTTGATTAGATTGGAGTAGAAGTAGTGGGTGAGTGAGTCATTTTGAGATTTTGATAACTTCTATGCATAATATTATCTAAATAAATAGATTGGGTTGTGAATCTCATAAAATGAATCAGGCGTCACAACACAATCTAGAATTATGAGAAGAATTGTAAATTGTTTTTAAAATTTGAAGAGAATTGAGTTGAGCAAAATGTAGTGTATGAAATTTGATTTGACAAAGAAAAGTCTAGTTCTCTTTACCAATTGATTTCAATGGCGCCACACTAGGAACAACTAGCTCTTTTAAGGAAGGAACTAGTTTGCTACTATTCTAATAGAAAGAGCAAATTAAAATAGTTGAACCTAACGTGTTTTAGCCTTGAGAAAATAATTTTTTATAACAAGTTAAAACATAATGCAAACTGAAAACTGTTGATTTATAGATTTACCAAATATAAATTTAAAAATCAAATACAAAACTATAAATACAGAGCAAACAAGAACCTAGAAATGAAATCTAGAAGCCTTTGTGGAGGTTGCCAGTACATCCCATGGATGTTTGTGTGTCACACTATAGTCCATATGACATGAAATGTAGTCTCAAAATTTCTTTTGGGGAATTGTGCCTTATCAACATAGAACCAAAGAAAAAGCAATCAAAAGACCTCCAAGTGACTAGGGAAAACTAAATAATAAGCTTTAATCTATTTTCTCAAAACAAAGAATGATTTTTTCATTAAACCTGGCAAAAAAGGTAAAGATGAATCCATCCAAAAACATTTGGTGGACAACTCCAAGCCTTAATAAGGCTTCTGACTCCCCTAATCTCCAGGGTAATGAAGAACATACAATGCTGTAGTTGGAATGTAAGGGGGCTGGAGCCCCCTGATAGGAAATATGTTCTAAGAGACTTTTGCAACAAAAACAAAGAACTGGATTTATTATTCATTCAAGAATTAAAAGCAGTTGGATTCACATTGCAAAACACATTAAGGTTTATTTGGAAAGAGTCTATTGCTTTTACCTCCAATCATGACAAGGGAAGAGGGGGATGTGCTATTCTTTTGAGTAGAAAGTTTGAGAGATATCTAAAAGGATTTGGCCACTCTCCTTGCAATAGATGTGTTTGGATTACCCTGAATGTTGGGGGGGGCAAATATAGGCTTTTGTTCTATTTATGCCCCTAATGACTATATGAAGAGATCTGAATTGTGGAATTGGTTGGCTTCTGGTCTCCCAAAGGTCCATTGGGTCTTTGGGGGAGATTTCAATATGGTAGAGAATTCAGAAGATAAAAAAGGAGGAATACCTCTTGATTGGAAAGGCAATGAAAAGTTCTTTTGGCTAAGATTTAAAAAATCACTCAATCTGGCTGACCCCTTAGAAGGAGGAAAAAGAGATAGTAAAGGGCATCTGGTTTTCTTGGTCTAATTGTCAGAGCACTTACAAAAGAATTTACCGTGGGCTTGATAGATTCTATGTAAACAAAAATTTCTTCTCTGTCCTGCAAAGAAAAAACTCAAACAATGTTCAAGTTGTCCCTAATCCTTTGTCAGATCATCATCCAATTAAAATGATTGTAGCCATCAAAGATCAAGAGCAAAGACCTAGAAGGGGCAAGGCTTCCTTGTTCAAACTGAATTGTGAGCTTTTAAGAGATGAGGATTGCAGTTTTGGTATCGATACCCTCAGGTTTATATGTAAAAAACATTTATAGAGGCCAAGATTGTAGAAGATATTGGGCAAAGCTCACCGAAGCATGTAAATCTGTATTTCAAGTGGTGGGAAAAAAATATGCTCTAGATAGGAAAAGAGAAGAGTTATTGTTACAGGAAAAATTCCTCCAGGTTGAAGAAAATTTGCAAAAGGAGCTACTGGATAAGGATCTGAATGTTCAGATAGGAGAAATTAAACACAAACTAAGGAAAGTTCAGATAAGAAAAGCCCAAGGTGCTAGAGTCAGAGCAAAGCTCAACTGGATCCAAGATGGAGATAAGGGATCTAAATATTTTTTCAACTTGCTGAAGCATAAAAATATTAAGGAGAAGATTGAAATAATAATGGAGAATGGAGTAACTTTATCTTCTCAAAATCAAATAGTGGAAGCTTTTAGAAAATTCTATGAAACTCTTTTCAAATCAGAGGATAATAAAGATGGATGCCAAGGAGCTCAAGATCTGTGCAGCAGAATTTGCAAGACTACGTTGAATGTTGAAATGAGAGAAAACCTTAGTAAAAAAATAGACAAAAAGGAGATTAAGAAAGCCATCAAATCTATGAGCAATAATAAATCCCCTAGGGCAGATGGACATCTAGTAGAGTTTTATAAGGCTAACATTGAATGGATAGCAGATGATCTTCTGGAGGTTTACTCGGAAGCCATAGAGGCAGGGACTCTGGGAGAATAAATAAATAGAGGGATTATAAAGCTCCTACCAAAAGAAGGAGATAGGACAAAAATAAAAAATTGGAGACCTATCACTCTCCTAAATGTCTCATATAAAGTGTTAGCAAAGGTGCTAGCCTTAAGGCTCAGAGATGTCCTTCCTGAAATCATTTCCCCCACTCAAACCGGGATTATTAAAGGTAGATATATTTTAGAGAATCTTTTAACAAGCTGGGAAGGCCTTCATTGGGCAAAGGAATCCAATCAAAAGGCATGAATTCTCTACTTAGACTTTGAGAAGGCTTATGACAGGGTAGAATGGTCCTTTATTATAAAAATGCTTTATGCAATGAATTTTCCAAAATCTTTTATAACTATGGTTAAGGTGTTATTTGAGGATGCCACTACTCAGGTGGAAGTTAATGGTGAACTCTCTACCTCATTTAAGATGGGTAGATCTATTAGATAGGGGTGTCCTCTTGCTCCCTCCTTGTTTGTTATTGTTTTAGAAGCTCTTCACTTTATCTTAAGAATTGATCTAATTGCAGGGGATCTCAAGGGGATATCCCTGCCTAATGGGGACAAGCTTCTTAATGTGCAATTTGTAGACGATATTGCCCTCTTTCCTAGAATGGAAAAAGAAGAAATGGAGAATCTAGAAAAAAGATTGGACACCTTTTGCCTGGCTTCAGGGGCTAAAATCTCATTTCTTAAATTTGTCTTCCTGTCTTGGGATGATGTTAGCCCCAAGTGGTTTAAAAGAGACAAATGGTAGTGGGGAGGTCCTTCAATGCAAGTTAGATTTCTTGGAATTCCTTTTGCTGTGAATCCAACACTTAAATCTATGTGGCAATGGCTTTTTACAAAAATTGAGAGGAAGCTTAAAAACTAGAATAGGATGCACCTATCTTTGGCTAGGAGACAATAGGTCTGCCAAAAAATTCTCTCTACATACTTAGTTTTTTATTTGTCATGTGGTTGTTTGCTAACTACCAGTTTGATATCATCCACAAATTGATAAGGGACTTCTTATGGTTTGACAGTAAAGGTACTCCTAAGAGGCATCTTGTTAAATGGGATTGGTGTTGTGTTAGCAAAGAGATGGGTGGCCTTGGATTGAAAAACTTGAGAATCCAAGGAATGGCCCTTGCCTCCAAATGGATCACCAATGCCCTAGCAGGGGATCAACCCTGGAAAATCCTGATTAGACATAATATTGGTAACTCTGTTCTGATAAAGAAGAAAGACTGGGGGAAATTAGGTTTTTATGATGCACTGTTTGGGGATACTCTGTCTAAACCAGGAGGGTCTACTGTTTTTCCCAGTATTTGGAAGGCATGTGAATTGGTTAAGCCTCTGATAATGGATAGAGAAGCTATCAACTGGGATAAAGGAGAAATTTGGGATATTAGATCTATTTGGTGGAATGTTTTCCACAAGGGCAAACCTTTAGCTCTTTTGCAAGGTTGTTCAACAAGAAAATGTAATAACAAGGGTCTAAGAATTCTTGTAGACCTTTTTAGGCAAGGCCAGCCAAAAACTTGGGATCAAATTCAGAGCCAATATAACTTAAACAGGAATTTTTTTAGAACTTTCTCTACTATTGATAAAGCACTACTCTCCAAACTAAGGTGTAAAAATATAGTAGAAAGTGATGATAAATTGACATTGTTAACTTGGAAGGATGGGACCCCCTTTGATCAATCCAAACCAAAGATGATTTATAAGATGTTGACAAACACAACGGATATATTCCATCACATCAAACTCTCCTGGGATGACTCCTTTTCAGATGTTGATTTAAATAAAGTCTTTAAATTGCTGTGGTCTAGAGTTTTGGAACCAGAAAAAGCCTCCTTCAAGTGGTTACTTATTTTGAACAAGTTAAGTTTGGGTCCAGAAGCTGTTGTCTATCCATTGTGTGGGGATCTTGAAACTGTGAATCATATTTTCTTTCAATGTCTTTATGCCAAACATGTCTGGTCTTTTTTTATGGGTAATATTGATAAATGGTCTTCCTCTCTCAATGAAATAAAGAAAGAAATTTTGTGTGGTCAAGTTATTGGTCTTAAATCAGGCAGTAATTGTTTTTGGTTTATAATGTCTGCTGAAATCTTATGGTTTCTATGGAAAAAAAGGAATGAAGAGAGATTTCTTGGCAAGGAAAGAGGACTCACTGGGATTCTTTGGGATCTCACACTATTTAATTTCTTTGAACAGGTCATGGTTTCAATGGAACTTTCTCTTTGTAACATCCTGCTACGTGACCCCCGAAGGGTAAGAGCCAAAAGAGGACAAGATAATTTTTTTTTGACATAAGTAAACAACATACACAAATTCAACTGTCAATTCAATAGATTGATACCATTCATTTTTAACACCAAAGCAAATGTTCCTAATCCCATCTAATTAAAAACATGAATCCATTAGCATAAAATATAGGCGGATCCGATACCCACACCGGAATCCGTAAAGCAATAAAGGAACATTTCATTTCTTCTCATTAAATACAATGATTACAACTTCTCTCCTAAGAGAGTTCAATTACATAACTGCATATACAATTACAATGATATATTCTAGAATATGATACGAGTACTGAATGGTTACAATAGTTGAATGAAGTAATGGAAAGAGAGATCATCTCCAACTGGCGCTCTAAACCTTGTTCACCGGTCCCCAATGGTGGTGGCAACGCCTCCCAACCATGTGGACTCCTAAGAGACCACCACACCGTGCTTGGAGATAGTCACAAGGCCCAAACGGATGAACAACAAGGGGATACAAGATGGCCAACACTCACATCAGACACAGAGCAGACACGGAGAACAGTGCTTACAGTCAAAGTCATAATATAGGTGTACTCATCTAAGTCATAAGTCGGGTACTACTCACGATCGCTAAGGTGCTAGATACTAGAGTGTAATCATATGGAGTGTCATCATGTGTGCTCGAACGGATGGCACACACGGGACCATGTACCTCTCATACAGACGGGGAGACTCAATCGTGCCCGAATCCACGCCCCACAGACGGATGACTCGACGCCCCGTAGACGGATAGGCCTTCTCGTTGCATCCTTAGCCTTTACAAGCGCTCAAGGCCATGCATGAGGTCTAATTATCTTATTAGTGTTTTTACCCCAATGTTTTAGTTTTAGTTATCACTTGTTACTGTAACTCTACTACTAGTTCCCCTGGGAGCCACTTACGGGCCCCGGGCCCGTAGAGAGCCACTCCAAATGACCACTCTAATGCCTAGACCTTGTTCATCTCGTTTGACTAAACGAGGCATCCAAAAAGACAAAAACAATAGTGAGTTAAAAAAAAAATTTTAAAATAGTAAAGGTGAAAAAAATATGATCTACAAGACCCAAACTCTTGTGGACAGTGTAATTTGTTGAAAACGACCTTTTGCCAGTTAGATCAGTTGTGTAATAACTCCAGTGACCCCAATTTGGTCACGATTCACAAGGTATGCACAGATAAAAGAAAAATCACGACAAGAGGCATCGCAAGTCTTCTCATAGCCTTATTTTTACATATTGATTACCATATTTAATATAACAAAATAAATTGTTAAAAGACTTACAAAATGGAAATTGTAACTTTCCCTCCTACAGTAGTTCCTTTAAATCCTTGGGTTGCATATTTTCCCAATTAGAGTTTATGTGACCAATTTTAATGCACAAACACAAGTAGATGAATCTAAGGTATTTTATTGCCATAACATTCTTAGACTCAAAGGCGACGGTTTCCACAAGGCTAGTTTTAATACATATGCAACTATGTATGACGGTTGTATACAGGCTGAAAATATTGAATATCTAACCATGTGTGTTGAGCTGGTACTAAGAGCTTGAAAACTTCTAACATACATCAATAAGATCTGCTATAAGCTGCTGCAACAGACCCAAAATAAACTATTCAACTCAGAAATTAGATATTCCGTAGTACATAGGAGGTGGTTAAGCTTGAAACACCAGTCTAATCTCAGACCTGAAGATATAAAATTTACTAAGTCTGATTTAAGGGTCCAAAATCGCTTAAAGAAAATAATGACTACTTCCAAAACCCTCTAAGCAACCTCACATCCCTCCAATGACTATAATATGAGGAATCAATTCCTCTTATTTCTCCCACAGTTCCTGCCAAAGCCATACACCTTGACTGACCAAAATGACCAAAACAAAAGCCACTCAATAAACTTAAGAAGAGTTATAATGGAAATCTCTTTCAGAGAAGCCATCGCATAGCAAAAGGGTTTCCTGGGAGTTAGATCTCTTCACTCTATCATTACATCCCAGTTTTTGTTGTATGGTTGCCATCAATATAATCTCAGTAAAATCAAACCCCTTTTGTTTTCACTACAATTTATAAATCAGAAACCACGAGATCTTGTTTTTCTTTCTAAAAATTATAAATCAGAAGACACATGATCCTTCATTGAAACCCGTTAATCTAAATACTAAGGGAATTGATCTGCACAAAGAAAATAAATTCATGAACGGAGGAAATGTAAATATCTTGCAATGAAATAAATATTTTTGGCATAAATTTTCCTAAGGCAGTAATGGGGTTTCAGTTTTATTTGTGCTAAAGGAAGAAGTGCAGCAAAGGTATTTTAGTTTTTGTGCTGGGGAAACAATGAACTGAGGAAAATACCTCTATCCTAGCTGCGTTCACCTTCAACGCACCTCTAACTGCAATTTGGTATGTTTCTTGAGTGATTTCCTCTTCCCTTCGCTACTTTACTCCTCTCTCTGTTGTTCTCTCTGTCTTCTCTTTTTTTTTTTTTTCTTTCCTCTCAAAATTAGACAGTCGCTTCACCAAATCGTGGTCCCTCTCCAAAGATAGAGTCTTCCATCTTTTTACCAGCTATTTTCCCGTTCTTTAATTCCCACCTACAACTTCTCATCTCCCTGCAGATATTTTCCTTCAGCCATAACTATCTCTCCCCTACGCGCTTTCAAACAGATATTTTGTAGCATTCAATTTTCACCTAGAAACTTCCGTTGACTCTTGCTATCCCATCACCAATCTTCTCTTAGATATATTCCTTCCTCCTTTAATGAGTTTTAGTCACCTCGACACAATCCTATGCTCTCCAAGAGGTGTCATCTCAGATGATATTATAAGCATTTAAGAGCCACCGACTCTCAATGCCAGCATTGCAAAAGGGGTTGTTACACTCTTGGCAAGTTCAAGGAGCTAGTAGAAACATGTACAATGGTTTATAAGGAAGATATTAAAGAGACTAACTTCTGTGCAAAGAGACCAAGGAAATTTGTGGAAAGCTTTTTCAACTCCTATACCGATTTTCAAAAAGTATACAGTGAACTAAGGAGATTGGAAAAGGCAGAGAGTGAACTCTACAAATAGCTAGAAAATTCTGGGTAGAATTACAGTTTAAATTCAGAACAATTAAAAATTTCACCAAAAATTGGAGCTCTCCTCGTGTTAGATTCCTTTGAGAATAGTGATAATAGGCAACATGTTTGGGATAATGAAGGTAACTGGTTTGATGACCCCAGGGTAGAGTTCAAAAAAGTGGAAATGGATAGATCCAGGCAGGGGATTGAGTTAGATGACAGTCAAGACTAGTTTTACCAATACATTGAAGGTGCAGAAGAATCTCAGGTGGTTGATCAATACAGACCAGAAGCAGAGGATGGAAGGAATATAGAAGACAGAGAAATGGATGTAGACCAGGCTGCTAATGTTGCTGATAATTAAGATCATTGAGTTGGAGTCTAAATACAAAAGTCTGAAACAAACTTCAAAAGATAGAAAAAGTTTTCTTTTTGATACAGCGGTTCCTTATGATGAATAGAACTCTTTCTAATATATTTTATAGTTTTTAATGTTTAAAACTGTGGTATATTAGGAAGAAATAGGTTTTGGATTGATGTAAGTTGTAGTCCTAAGGCATCTATAGCCTTTTTTGTAAAAACTAGTATCCACTTTTTTTTGAATAATATTAGTGCTCGATTCTCAATCCAAAAAAAGAAAAATGATAAAATGACAAGAAGGGAGGAAGATATTGACAAAACCCTCTTGTGATTGAATATCTCCACCAATAGAAACCTGTAGCTGCAAGAAAAGAAAAAAATGGTTGGGGTTGTATAGGAATTTGTCAAGAATAATCAAACCTCTACTTTGGTCTTTCGACCTCCATATAACCAAATGATAAAGAGGAGAAAAAAATCCCATGCTCCTATCTTACATGTGTCTAAGAAGTAATAACCACAACATGAATATGCTATGAATGCTAAAGCTAAGGTCTACATAGGATAAGCAAACTAGTGTGTGTAAAGGAGATAGAAATGGAGATGAAAATCCACAAACTACTTTCAACACAAATGGATTTTACATTAAAAGAATAATATCAAGAGAGGAAGAGGAACTCTATCACATCCAATGGAAGATATGAAAACTACACAACTAGTGAAAAAGATACAAGTGAAAGGCCTAGTTAGATGTAGTGGTCCCAATCCTCACAAAGACACCAAGAGATTGCAGAAAATATTTATAGAGAGCCAGAGAATGAAAACAATATGGCTATATGTTGAGGAATACCAAAGAGAGTTTTAAAGAGTGCTAAAGATTTCCAAAAGTTAGATAACCAACGCTAAAAGCATGAGGAACACAAGAAAGAGTATGCAAGATGAGACCAGATAGTTTAAAAAATGCAAGATTAGAGGGAAAAGAAGGAAAGCCAAAGTCAAAAGAGTTATTTGGGCATGTGATAGAGGTGTTACAAAAACTCACACATGCAAAAGAAGATGGTGGAAAACACTTATAAATAGTCACTGCATGATAGACATTCATGGGATGCTAGCACATTGCTTGGACATTCATGCATCACACTCACATCTAGGTAACTTCAATTCTTGAAGTCTCCAAACACCTTAGGACAATAAGAACAAGAAAACACTTAAATAATTACGTAAAAATAATCACAATGGGATAGAACACAAACACAAACTCAACACCTTAAGTGGGAAAAGGCTAGGACAAGGGCTAAAATGAGACTAAAAACATGCTACGGGAATGGACACCAAAATGAGTGCAAAACATAGCGTGAAATTGCAAGGGTATGCAATTTGTGACGTTACACTTCTTTTCATATGACACTTCATAGAGAGTGGTACTCAAATTATACCAAGTCTGATGAAGGATAGGTGTTCCTCGGTGATACAAAATCCTCAAAGATAGTTGGTTTAGGCAATGTTAGTGTTTCCTTTATAGATGGTAGAGTAAGGACACTGTCAAATGTATTGCATATTCCAAGTTTGACAAGAAATTTTATATCTATGTCTAAAATGGTTGACTCGGGAATACTTGTCACATTTGATGGAAAATGTTGCAGATTAGATAAAGGTAATTTGGTGTTTGCTAAGGGAGTGTGGCATGGTACTTTGAATAGGTCGTATGCATCAACATTAAATGGGTGTACTAATGTAAGTACATTTGAGTCAAGGTTCTTGTGGCATCATAGTTTGGTCACCTAAGTGATTTAAGTGTTAAAAAACTTTAGTAAGTAAAGATATGGTAGATGGTCTTGTTGATTGTTCTTTTGGTATAATCTTTTCTGTGCATTATGTGCTAGGAAAATATAATAGAGTATGGTTCAACTTTAGAAGCACTAGGGTAGAAGAGATTTTAGAGGAGATACATAGCAATATGTTTGGTCCTGTGGATATCGCATCTATTGGTAAGTCTTTATACTATGTATTATTGAGTGATGATTATTCTTAGTATTCTTGGGTATATTTGCTTAAGAAACCCATTAGTTGTAAGTGGGTGGAAGGAGAAGTTTAGAGTAGATAGATGAATTGAGAAGTATAAAGCGTGGTTTGTGGCAAGGTGTTATTCTTAGGTCGAGGGAATGGACTTTGGTGAGATTTTTTCCCTTGTTGCTAAGTTGAGTTCTATTAGGTTGTTGTTATCCATTGTTGTGGTACTTAATTTAGAGATTAAATAGATGGATGGCAAGATGACATTCTTGTATAGATAATTATAGAAGGAAATATACATGGAATAGTCTAAAGGATTCAAGGTGAAAGGTAAAGGTAGTCCCTAGGTATATGGAACCAAAAGTTTGAGACATGTGATAGAATTGGGTTTTGGACGCAATGATGCTAATCATTGTGTGTATTACAAATAGGTGAATGATCACATTCTTATTATTATTTTATATGTTGATGAGATGCTTATTATTGGAGACAATAAAGCATTAATTTAAGAACTTAAAACTTAGTTGTCTAGTAAGTTTGACTTGAAGGACTTAGGAGCTACTAGATACATACTTGGTATGGAAATACACAAGGACAAGACCAATAGGAAACTATGGTTAAACTAGAGGAAGCATCTAGAAATAGTCTTGGAGAGGTTTAGAATGTAGCATAGTAAACTGGTAAGTTAATCCTTACCTGTTGGCACAAAATTAAGTTTGGAAGTGTTCTATGTTTGTGGTAGATTTGGAGGACATGAGGAATGTTCCTTATGCTAGTGTGGTAGGAAGTCTCATGTATGTGATTGTTTGCACAAGGCTAGACATTGCCCAAGCAATGGGAGTTCTAAGTAGGTTCATGGTGAAACTAGGTAAAGAACATTGGATATATGTTAAGAGGGTGTTTAGGTACTTGAAAGGAACTCTAGATTATTGCTTAACTTATCATGATACTAATGATGTGGGTAGAGTGTTGAGTGTATAGGGATTTGTAGATTTTTGATTGAGATAGAGATCTTTACAACTGAAGGTCAACAAGTAGTTATGTGTTTATTTTGTTTAGAGAAGTAGTAAGCTAGATGAGCAAGTGGTAGTTGACAGTTGCCCTATCCACTACTAAAGTAGAATATATGACTAGAACACATGCTTGTAAGGAAGCAATGTGGTTAAAGAGTTGAGTGACATTATTAGTTTTAAGAGTCAAATAATGGTGAAGTGTGATTCATAGCTAGTGTAATTTGTTTAGCGAAGAATCATGTTTATCATGCTAGGATTGAACATAGTGAAGTTTAATTTCATTTTGTGAGAGAAATGGTTGATTGTAGGAAAGTGTAGATAGAGAAAATTGACAAAATGCTACTAATTTTTTGATATAAATCATAAGTACTACCAAGTTCATGTGGTGTAGGTATGCGATGGGCTTATTCCATTCTTGAGCACGAGGTTAACTTCTTGAGTTGAATACTATGATCTCTCCTATAGTAAATATCAGGTGGAAGAATGTTAAGATTTGGGAGATATTCACCTAGAGCGAATCCTTGTAGGAAGAGTTTGTCTAGATACTTCTTTATAGTGAATGTGGCAAGTTACAAACATTGTGGTACGATAGACATTGACATTATCATGTGATAATGTTATTGCAGTGAAGCATATATATTGGTTTACATGTGGTCCAGTGCTATGATAGCAACCACAAGGCATTCAGAGAAGAACTGACAACCACACATGGAACACAATGTTATCTAGAAGCACGAACAATGATACAAGAGAACATGTGGTAGAACTAGAGTTCATGTGTCCCAATGTGAGAAGGATGATATTATGGAAGATGGTACTTGGTACCACAAGCAATCGAAAGTGAAGTTATGTTTGTATATGCTATCATAAGCAAGGAGTTGGTAGTGGTGGTTATATTGGAAATATGTTTGTATATTGTCAGTGTTAAGGTTGTAACTATTGACTCATGGTGTGCGGTAGTGGTAGAATAAAGAAGGTGACTATCCATAGGGAGACATCATACTTGGTGACTTATGTGTTATTCTAATGTTATGTTATGGCAAGATTATGGTCATATGAGTCTTGGTGTTTCTCAAGTTAGTTGGATAGTAAGACAATTGGTTTTCCCATGAATATGTCTATATGTATTAGTTTGTGTGAATGCACCAAGGTTGGTCAAGATTATGAAGTTGATCACATAGATTGTATGGAGTGTATATTGTTGGTGTGGAATTTTAGAGCAATGGAAATAAGTATGTTGTAGATTGAGACTATAACAAATCCAATGACCTTGTTGAATTGAATCTCTTTTGATTCTAAATAATATAATTGTGAATGTCTTTAGGTGACTTGTGTTTTCTCTCACAAGGATTTCCCATGTAAATACTTGTGTCTTGTGTAATCTTATGGATGCATACTATTCCATTTACTTACATACATGTAGTTAGATAGATTTTGCAGTTGTTGTTGATTAATACTGTTCCATTTACCTATGTACATGCAGTTAGATACGTAATCTTGAGTTTTCTCCATCCTAGTCTATTGGTCAGAGAGAGAGAGACTCTCTCTCTCTCTAAACCTTGAGAAACTCTATAGTAGAAAAATTATATCATATTTAATAATGACTGTAAGGGTAAAATGGTGATCAATCAAATGAAATAAACATGACCCAAACATCAACAGAATGGTGAAACAAAGAAAGATTCAATAAACAAAGCAATGAACAAATACAGAGCAAACCTTTCCCATTTCAAAACTTCTGTTGTTCGCCTATCACAAATCGTCCTTTTGCAGATGAGATGAGCCCTCAGAGAGTGCAATCTTTTTAGCTGTTTGTAGGAAGTCGACGGTGAACGGCTATGGTGATATGCAATGAAGATGAGCTCCAATGCAAGTATGTGATCTCAAGCTTGTAGATGACAAAAGGGTGCCAAAGGCGCGCTGGTGATATTTCTGCAGAGTAACGATGTCAAAAGCCTGGATGACTAGAATGGAGGGATGAAGCTTCATTTATAGACTCAGAAGAATGGGAATCAACGGTTGAGAGAAGATATGAAGATCAACGGCTGAGGATGGTTGAGGAATGTGCAACTAGTAGAAATGTGACAAGTGTCCCAGCTCCATCATGAAAGAGGGGATGTGACAAAATTGATTGGAGAGTTAACTCCATTGACTGAACAGTTAACAGACTTGATTGATTAGTTAGAAGAGTGAATTATGGGATTGACTGAATTGATTGACCAGTGAACTGGATTGATTGAGGAGTCAACATAATAGATTGACCAGTGAACTCAAATGACCAATCAGTTAACAGATTTGATTGATTAGTTAACTAACTTCTGATTTGAGAAGAAATAGGCCATGTGGGTGAGAGAAAAATAGGTAATTAAATATTAAATATATTTAATTACATGTGCAACTTGATGATGTGGACAAGGTGAGGTGGAAAAGGTGAGATGTAAAGGTGAGGTGGATTTTTGAATTTAGAACTTAGGATAGAGGAATTTAGATTAATTAAATAATTTATGATTATTTAATTGTGTAGGACATTTAGAAGAATTCTAATTAAATAAATAGAATTTATTTAATTATGGAACAGTGAATCGATTAAATAAATTTAGAATATTTATTTAATTAATAGAAGAATGGAATAAATATTTAGAATATTTATTTAGGATGATTCGTGTCATTTTTAGGCGTATACATTTTGCCCCTCTTTGATGCAATGCAGTTTACAGTGTTGCTTCAAAGAAGTTGATAGTCTGATGATGATACATGCCCCAGTTTGCCCTTGGTACAAGTTTAACGATAGGATGCCCCCTCGGGAGATTGGACGAGAAGAAGGCAGAAGGCGTGAGACGGACAATCTCACGATGAAGAAGGTTGAGTTTGAAGAAAATGGGTGAAGAAAGTGTCAAATAATACGCGATGCAAGATGGAATGATGACACACACAAGCAAGCAAGCAAGTATACACAAATGACACAAGAACAAACAAGGTATTGCCCCTGTCAAGCGGTAAACCAATGATATATTGATAATGATATACGATAGTGTTGTTATGGCGGGGAACAATATATCCCTAGACCAACACGACAGGCGTGTTGTCATGGCGGGGAATGATAGATCCCTAGAGCAACATGAAGGATAGTGTCTGGTTTCAGGAAATGAAGCATGTCATGTAAGACGTGTGCGTTGGTCTGATTTCGACAATGCAACATCCTGTATAAGACAATTGATTGATTAACTGATCGAGTTGGTTTACGACCAGACAAGGATCAAGACCACTGATTGTGAGTGGATCATTTGTGCAAGATTGACTTGACTTGATTGGTATGGATTAAGGATGGACCTTGCATTTGGATCATTGCTCAGATTGATTGGACAAGGATGAAAGATATGATGATAGATAGAAATCTGATTGATAGAAGAAAGACTCGATAGAAAGATTCACAAGCTTTTATTTGTATTGATACTCTGCATTGTTGGATCTTTATTGCATGGGGTATGGTATGGATGTATAAATGGATATAGGATGGATGCTTTGCTATTGGAGTGCTTTATTTCATCATTGGGCATTTTTTTTTTTGTGGTACTTTTATGAAATGTTGTAAGTGAATACAAGCATCTAGGTATAATTGAACCGAGATGACCTGAGTATCGCTTACATGGATTGTGATTTAGCAAGTTAATACAAGCATCTAGTCAAAATTGAATCTAGATGACCTGAGTACCTCTTGCGTTTCAACAAGCAAGGATTGCCCCCGTTCATGTTAGACCTTTGATGTCCTCGATGATCTTTTGCCGATCACGTCCTAAGACAAGGCTTCACATTACTAAAGTTTAATCCTCAAATAGCAAACAAAGAAAATAATCATGCCCCCATCATAGCATCTCTAGCTTTTGGCATCCTTGAGTAGCATAGGAGGGTATGATAGCAAAAATCAGGACTCGAACTGTTAACCATGTTTCTGATCTACAAAGCATATTTGTGTTGATATGTGTTTAGCTCTTGCCTTAATTTGCATAAAATCGTTTAGAAGACCTTGGGTATTTGCTTTGCGTTGGATAGGTTAAGATGCTCATAGTCAAGATTTCTGCTTGAGGCGCGGGTTCTGCTTGCATTTGCTTGCTTGGTGAGAAGATTGCTCAATCCTTATTGGGGAGACGGACCCTAAGGGACTGACTTAGTGCCTTGGGGGCTCATTGCTAAATGGCCTTGCCTACGTGACGATGCAGAGGCAACGTAGTTCGGGGTAAACCCTAATGGACCATGGATGGACTAGAAGAAAGATGACAAGAATGAAGACAAGAAAGGGGACGAATGGGACAAAGGGAAGAAATGGAAGCCTCGGGGGCGCATTAGAATAATGGCCTTGCCTACGTGACGACATAGAGGCAACGTAGTTCACGGACTCGGACGATGGACACCGACGAGAGACACTATACTAGGCTCACATTGAGGAGACGGTATGGGACAAAACCTTGGTTGACAAGGCCACAAGGTGAGTATCAAGCCATGATAGGTAACTGTCTAGTGTTTATTGTGAGGTAGATATGGATCGAATGGGGCAAATGGAGAAAGAATGGACTCAAGGGGATTGGATTCCCAAAGATGGAGAAGGCAGTTTATCACAAGTAACGCCTATTTACCAGGTTTTCATCACTTGCTTTTATTTGCACGAGAAGCTAGAAAGTAACATGACGCCTGTTTGCCAGGTTTTCATCACGATACCTATCCAAGGTGCCTATTTGCCAGATTTTCACCAAAGGATGATTTTTTTTGTACGCTTTCTATTTTTTCTAATTTTTTTGTATTTTCTCTTTTCAATTTTTTTTTTTGATTTTTGATTTTATTGTGCCCCCTTGCATTGGGGTTCTCCTAGGTATAGAACCGGCGAAGGTGCATGCTGTTGATTGGATCATCAAATAACTCACCCTCTGAAGTGGCCAACTGATATGCCCCCGATCCGTAAGCAGCCACAATCACATAGGGTCCAAGCCAGTTAGGCTTGAACTTACCTTTCTTTTCTCTGTCTTGCTGATTGCGAGGGTTCTCTTTTAGAACGAGGTCCCCAACCTTGAAGCATCTTGGTCTAACCTTGTGGTTGTAGCTTCTTGACATCATTTGTTGATAGGCTTTGAGATGGTCAAAAGCTTTCTGACGCCTTTCCTCTAGCAGCTCTAGTTCTTGTAGCCTGGAGACTCTATATTCTTCATCTGATATGAGACCTTTCAACGACACCCTGAGGGATGGGAGTTCGACCTCAATTAAATATATTTAATTACATGTACAACCTGATGAGGTGGACAAGGTGAGGTGGAAAAGGTGAGGTGTAAAGGTGATGTGGATTTTTAGAATTTAGAACTTAGGATAGAGGAATTTCGATTAATTAAATAATTTATGATTATTTAATAGGACATTTAGAAGAATTGTAATTAAATAAATTGATTTTATTTAATTATGGAACAGTGAATCGATTAAATAAATTTAGAATATTTATTTAATTGGTAGAAGAACGGAATAAATATTTAGAATATTTATTTAGAATGAATCGTGTCATTTTTAGGCGTATACAATGACTACCCTATCCAAGAAGTTGTAACATGATCTGTACCATGTCAAAATATCATCCCCAAACCTCTTGAAAATGTATAAAATCTACAATGAATCCCCAACATACAACCACATGGTAATGAAATTCTTGCGCTCTACTGTCCCATGATTTGCAATGCCCCACAAGGCTTCACTAGCTAGCAAAACATAAACTTAACACCAAGAATCATGGAAAAAATATATTACAATTAGCTTTTGCATGTTGTCTATATAGGTAAAACATAGAAAACAAAGTAAAAATAATTTTTTATACAACTAGGTGAAGTTCCACAAGGCCTGGAGAGACCTACAAGTTCATTCAAAATATTATTTATAAGTTTTCGCCCAAATTCCAATTGTTTTGAGGTCATGAATTTTACTTGAGGAGGATCTATGTTAAGATTAAAGATATGATATGGCAAAAGAATAGAAGCCTTGGTGAATAATGGGTTTGCAAGTCTAGGAGTGACCTTTCATTCTTGATTGAGGCTATTTTTAGGTAAAACTACAATATCATTTGTTACATGAAGAATAATTCATCTAATATATTTTATCATTATATTAATAAAAGTTCATAATAATACAAAATACCTTACCTAGTAGTGAACAAATTTTTGTTGGAATTCATTCATGTCTTTTAGAATCCAATGTTGAATTCCATAGAAGATTTCTTTGGTGCTCTTTTGATTGTAGTTAATTTCTCCAACAAAGAGTTTTGGAGTAATTTTTCTTCAAACTCTTCATAAAGTATTCTTCCTATCTCATTCCAATTTAATATTAAAGCTAGAGATAATTTCTTAGAAACCAATTCAAGGATTTTCCTTTGAATGATCTTGCAACTAGCTTAAGGGCTACATCTCAAGAAATCACATAATATATTGTTGTAAATGCAATATTTTGGATGTATTGAAATAGAGTAATGGAGTTTTGACATCTAAAGTAAGTGAGATCCTTTCAAGATGATGCATGGATTTCATTCTATTACTATAAATTATGTGTATTGCTCACATCCTATGAAAAAAAAATCAACTCTCTAGAGTGCCATGAATACTATTGGTCAAAGTGGATTTCTAGGAGGAAAAAAATGAACTCTAGGAGGATTTGTTGATCTATTTTGAAATCTTCCTCTTATTTTTGTTTAACATAATTTTAATGATGTAATAGGGTCTAAAGAACTTCTAGTTGTAGGCATAGTTTGGATCTTGTTCATAATCCACCAAGTCATTTTGAAAGTAGTCACCATGTGTATATAGATTGTGCACCTCAAGCTAGATTCCAAAATTACACTAAGATCTTGGTTATTTCTTGATAGCCTTTTTGTCCTCTATTTATCAAACTACACACTATTAGAAGTAGAAACTATGTTCCTTTTTATTCTTAGATCAATCTTGAGTGCATTTAGTGTTTGGCACATGTATTCTTATTGCTAAATCAACATTTTTTTCTTGTTTTGTTAACACAATAGTAGAATCTTGTCAATGTGTTGTACTTATTCTACACTCAAACCTGATTCTCAAAATTATGATTTAACTATGGTATAGGTACATTGCCTCATAGCCCATCATTGACATTAAAATTTGTTGACCCATTGGGCATGTGAAAGATTGTTGACCTATTGGATTGTTACAACTTACGGTCCAAACTAATATGGGAAGTCCCAACAAATTAGTGAGACAACATCCATAGTAGCTTTGGTTTCCTTCTATTCTAACACAAATCAGTATAGGTCAATATCGATATCTCTAGCATCTTTTAGATAAATGTATTTAAGGTATCTGTGCTAGTTTATTTACTAAAGTCAATTTCCATTTCCTTAAAAAAAATTATTCAATATATAATTATTTCAAAAGTATTAATAATTATTTTATTTACTAAAGTGTGTAGCTATTTAGTATTTTATGTATTAAAGTACATAGTTATTTCATTAAAACTATTTTATTTTTCACTATAATTACATGAAAATAACTATATGCACAAATGCATAATATTTTATTTTGATAATGGGTAAAAGTATTTTGTTTAGCTATAAACTAGAAAGAGGGATTTTGAAAGGGTCCCACCCTTATACAAATGCATAATATTTTATTTTGATAATGGGTAAAAGTATTTTGTCTAGCTATAAACTAGAAAGAGGGATTTTGAAAGGGTCCCACCCTTATACAAAGACCAAGAAAGATACATCAATGATGCCTATACATCAACATGGAACAAGCATAATTTTAAAATGTAATAATTTTAATACATTTTATTCAAATATATTTAATTGCTTTGAAAAAGTAGTAAAATTATATATTTATGTAACGTTTTATTAGATTCATTTGTTAATTTCTTAAGATTTCTTAATATTTGTTTTGTTAAATTTTTTATTTTATGATGGTGAGTTTTAAATTTATGTGAACGCACTCAAACCATTACCCTCCACTCCTTACTACCATTGTAAATTACAGCTCTCAATCTAATAATATAGACTTTTATTTAAATTAAAAAAAACCTAAAATTTAATTAAATACATTAATAAAATGCAAAATATAAGAATTTTAAAGCTCTATATCAGGTTTAGCTATTCGTCAACAGCTTTGATAATTAAAAAGGTTAATTTAAAGCTCTATATTTTATGATGGTGAGTTTTAAATTTATGTGAACGCACTCAAACCATTACCCTCCACTCCTTACTACCATTGTAAATTACAGCTCTCAATCTAATAATATAGACTTTTATTTAAATAAAAAAAAACCTAAAATTTAATTAAATACATTAATAAAATGCAAAATATAAGAAATTTAAAGCTCTATATCAGGTATAGCTATTCATCAACAGCTTTGATAATTATGTAACCACCACACAAGTTTATAATTTGTTCTATTCAATGTGTCTAGTGAACAGGGCTAGGGATAGAAAGCTAAGAAAGTACTCATATTCTTGACGGATTTACAATAAATTTGTTATTTTTTGAAATTGAAAAATACAATATCACTAACAAAACAGGTAGTCTTACGTGTGATATCCCTTCAGTTAAGCATTTGCTCAGTTGAACTCTAGAAGTTTTGCTTCAGCGTCCTTTTATAACTTCTTACAATTTTTATTGTTTCTTATAGTTGGAATTGAAGAACGGGCGAGACAAATAGAGGAGCTGCTGCAGATGGGCACAAAAGATGAGTCATTCAGGGCTGTTGTCATTTATGGCTTTGGTGGGATTGGGAAGACATACCTTGCCAAGGCTGTATATTCAAAAGTAAATCTGAACGGCTACAACCATACCAGAGTTCTAATGGATATAGATCCTCAGAAAAATGACATCAAAAAGATGCAGCAGCAGATTCTGAAGGATGCCTTCCCCAACTACAATTCTGGAAGAGAAATAGATTTGAGAGACCAAGAAGAGGGTAGGGAGCTCTTAAAAAGGGCTTTTCAAGAAGCGAGGAAGCCTGTCTTTCTGTTTATTGACAATGCTCTGCGGGCAGAAGACCTCAGAGAGCTTTTGCCAGAAGACTTGGAACGTTTTGACAAGCATATCAGACTTCTTTTAACAACAAGAAACTTGAATGCGACAAATATGTTTAAGAAAAGCCTTCTCCATGGATATCTTGTCAAACCCCTCCTGAACAGTGACGCCATAAAACTTCTGTGCAAAGAAACAGAGAATCTTGTTCATATCAAAGATGATGTTGACAGGATCTTGAAGATTTGCAACGGGGTTCCTCTTGTTCTAAAGATTGTTGGTGCTCATTTGGAAAATCAGGGATACAGGGCGGACAAATGTAGTCAGATACTAAATGCTTTGCAGGAAGGGGAGGTAATTAAAGAAGAACATCTCAGCAAATGTATGGTGGATTTTGTGTTCGAGAAGTTTGAAAAATTTACCCAAGAAGCATTTTTGGACATATGCTGCTTCTTTAATGGTACATATCGTACATGTGTGGAGTACGCTGTTGGATCCCTGGCGCTCAAAACACTTGAAGACGCAGCATTGATCACAATTAAGCTGGATCCAAAATATTATGCCCCGATGGAGCAGAATAAGGAGGTCGTAATTGTTCATGATGTGATCAAAGCAAAGGGGCAAAACATGGCACGATCCACCAGAATTAGAAATATTCAATCTTTTGAAGCCGCGGTAGAAGAAAAGGTATTCCTCTCTCTCCATACTTATAATTATACTTTTAAACTATCGACTGCACTCTGACCATTTTTTTTTAAATGGTTATACATTTTGCAGAGACTTGAGAAAATCAAAGGAATTGGAGTCCGTTTAGACAATAAGCATTCTTCTTACGTGTTGAAAGAAGAGCACTTAAATTCAATGAGCAAATCATTACGAGTTTTCATGTTGGGACCGAACATCAGCGTCAGCGGTAGAAGTAAGATGACATTTCCAGAATTGAGACTTGTTTATTTAAATCACAATATTCCTTGTGTACCCTTCCATTTAGAGGCTCTCCAGACATTGGCTGTGTACCGAGGTCCTCTCCTAAAAGAAGGTGTTAGCATTTACAAGGTAAGTCATTATAGTTCATAGCATTCTGTAGTTTAGTTGTGTGTCGGATGTTAGAGATTGTTTTCACAATCACAGAAAATTTGCATGCAGTTATCACAAAGTTTATGCGTGATCACAACATTCAAGTCCAATGTGGAATACACAAATTGGGAGCAATCTAATCCAATGCAAGTGGCTACAAATTCTTCTCTAAAAGAGTTATACATGGTCGCATTATCGATGAAGACGGTACCAGAGGGACTTCAGAGTTTCTTCGCATTGAAAATTTTAAATTTACACTATTGGCATGAAATGGAGGAGCTGCCAGAGGTGATATGTGGACTACATTGGTTGAGTAAACTCAGTCTGAGGTGTTGTCCCTTGAAATGTCTTCCACCGTCGTTTGGAAAACTTACAAGTTTAACGCATTTGGCGTTAAACGGTTGTGACAGATTGGAGAAACTACCTTCCACCTTGGTAAAACTGAAGGCTCTACGGTATTTAAATCTGAGGGGATGTACTTCTTTGAAGGAATTGCCTTCGAGTTTTGGAGAACTTACGGCTCTAGAAGCTTTAAATCTGAGGAAATGTTCTTCCTTAGAAGACCTACCTGAATTTGAACGACTTATCGAACTAAAATATTTGAATGTCCAGTATTGTCCAATGTTAAGGCGCGACTTTAGTAACGCACCTAAAGACTTGCAAATTGAAGATAAAGGAAGAGGAGACTGAAGGTGAAGAGAAGAAAATGAGGGGAAATTAATGACTTAGACTATATATTTTTTTTCTAGTAAAAATTTCTGATAATGAGCACCGTGAAAATAAGTATATTGGTTTAAATTTTTAATTTTATTTTTTATTGTTTAATGTAATTTTTAGATGTTTAGATATATTAGTATTTTTTCCATTTAGTTGTAACTTAGGTGTAGGTTTTTAAATTTTGGATTGACTATGTTATGTGAAATTATGGAGTTGTGTTTACTCTTTTTGTGGGTGTTAATTGAGTGAAATGATTAATCAGAGATTGTTAATGTTGTAATATAGAATTTTGTTGATAAATGGATTGTTGTTATTATTTGATAGTGCTACTAAGGTACTTATCAGTAGCATTGTAATATTTTAATCATTTCCATTGACTTAACACTTCTTCCCTATTATGGAGTTGTGTTTACTCTTTTTGTGGGTGTTAATTGAGTGAAATGATTAATCAGACATTGTTAATGTTGTAATATAGAATTTTGTTGATAAATGGATTGTTGTTATTATTTGATAGTGCTACTAAGGTACTTATCAGTAGCATTGTAATATTTTAATCATTTCCATTGACTTAACACTTCTTCCCTATTATGGAGTTGTGTTTACTCTTTTTGTGGGTGTTAATTGAGTGAAATGATTAATCAGACATTGTTAATGTTGTAATATAGAATTTTGTTGATAAATGGATTGTTGTTATTATTTGATAGTGCTACTAAGGTACTTATCAGTAGCATTGTAATATTTTAATCATTGCCATTGACTTAACACTTCTTCCCTATTATGGAGTTGTGTTTACTCTTTTTGTGGGTGTTAATTGAGTGAAATGATTAATCAGAGATTGTTAATGTTGTAATATAGAATTTTGTTGATAAATGGATTGTTGTTATTATTTGATAGTGCTACTAAGGTACTTATCAGTAGCATTGTAATATTTTAATCATTGCCATTGACTTAACACTTCTTCCCTATTATGGAGTTGTGTTTACTCTTTTTGTGGGTGTTAATTGAGTGAAATGATTAATCAGACATTGTTAATGTTGTAATATAGAATTTTGTTGATAAATGGATTGTTGTTATTATTTGATAGTGCCACTAAGGTAATTATCAGTAGCATTGTAATATTTTAATCATTTCCATTGACTTAAAATTTCTGATAATGAGCACCGTGAAAATAAGTATATTGGTTTAAATTTTTAATTTTATTTTTGATTGTTTAATGTAATTTTTAGATGTTTAGATATATTGGTATTTTTTCCATTTAGTTGTAACTTAGGTGTAGGTTTTTAAATTTTGGATTGACTATGTTATATGAAATTATGGAGTTGTGTTTACTCTTTTTGTGGGTGTTAATTGAGTGAAATGATTAATCAAACATTGTTAATATTGTAATATAGAATTTTGTTGATAAATGGATGATTGTTATTATTTGATAGTGCTACTAAGGTACTTATCAGTAGCATTGTAATATTTTAATCATTTCCATTGACTTAACACTTCTTCCCTATTATGGAGTTGTGTTTACTCTTTTTGTGGGTGTTAATTGGGTGAAATGATTAATCAGACATTGTTAATGTTGTAATATAGAATTTTGTTGATAAATGGATTGTTGTTATTATTTGATAGTGCTACTAAGGTACTTATCAGTAGCATTGTAATATTTTAATCATTTCCATTGACTTAACACTTCTTCCCTATCAATTCTCAACACTCCATCTTCAATGACATGCCCTAACAAACAAGTTGTTTTTAATAGTGTAACAATTATCCTTGGTGTGTAGCAACTTATTCTTCTTTAAAAAAAATTAAAAATATTTTAGCATTAAATTCTCATTATATTTTTCCTAAAAGTTGATAGATCATCTAATTAGACATTGAAAATTAATTTATGTGGTTTCAATACCTCATTCATTAGCTTCATAAGTGTAGACCCACACAAACCTTGTATTTAATGTTGTTTTGTACACATCCCTTGTACTTACCTACCTTATGGAACATAGCTAGGGGATAGCTTAAGCTAGGTTAAGAGGATGGATAAAGGGGAGATGCAACCAATTACTAATTTTTTAAGGGTGTGCTAGTAAATTAATTAACTATAAATCTACTTAATCCTAAACTCACATCTTAGACCAAATTCATTGAAGTTATTAAACTAAATCACCTAATGTATGGAACATAGCTAGGGGATGGCTTAAGGGGAGTTAAGAGGATGGATTAAGAGGAGATGCAATCAATTACTAATTTTTTAAGGGTGTGCTAGTAAATTTATTAACTATAAGCCTTCTTAATCCTAAACTCACATCCTAGACCAAATTCTAAAGTTATTAAACTAAATCGTACTTACCTAATTTATGGAACATAGCTAGGGGATGGCTTAAGGGGAATTAAGACGATGGGTTAAGGGGACATAAAATCACTTAATAATTTGGTTAGAGAATGATAATAAATAAATTAGTTCTATCAAGTAAATATATACAACTATATATTAGTCAAAAAATAAAGATTAAAAGTTTAAAAATTTCTACATACCTAAAAATAATTTTAAAAAATTACTTTGTTGTACCATCTAAGATTGCCTCATGCTCTTCCATAGAAAGTGTCCATAACTCTTTTGTAACATGTTTCCCTTGATATCTCACTAATTGTATATTTGTTGCCACAACTAAATGCATCTAGTACATAATTTTTTTATGTGTTTCATAATATTCAAATGTAGGTATACCATTCTTCCTTATTAGATTTTCTATAGTCAAGTGTAAATAACAACCACAAAACCTATTAGATACTCAAAGTTATCATCATCTACTCTAGGTTGTAGTAACTTATGTTTTATCTCAACACATAGAGCAAATCAATACTATGTTTCCTCTTCATTGCCCTTAGGTACAACATCAACATACACATGTCCTGCAAAAATAATACAATTTTAATAAAGTAGGACATGATATATAAATCACAAAAATTCATGTATGTATAGAATTATATATTACAAAATAATGTAATGAAAACGAGATATTGAATTAATGTACCTTCTTGTACATGGTTTAAAATATTATCTTAGTCATATGATGCAAAAAATTGATTATTCTCTTCAAATGTTGTCTCATGTTGATCATGTGTTTCTATAGGTGTTAAGGATCTTTGTTGCCATCCTTACAACTATTCTGAATTTTCACATGCTTCCCACTCACCTCCAATACAAAACTAACAAAAACATGCAAGCTCCCTACTCTGGATATAGTCCATGTGCTTGCATTTGAACTCTTAAATGAATTCTATTTTGTTGATCCACTAATTTCCTCACAATCATATTGGGGAAGAATGTTTTCTTCTTCAACTAACCAAAATAATCATTAAACTTTGAATTTTTCACTTGATCCTGTAGACAATTTTGCATTACACCAATCCACAATTGTCTATGCATGTTTAAACTTTGTTGCATGCACAAATTTCAATTACTCCCTAGAAATATCTCTTTTCACACATGCTCTAACTCCATCATACTCTCCTTTACCATGTCTAGTTTCAAAGAAACTCCACATATGTTGGATATTATTTTCTTTATGGGCCCTACATAGCCAATAGAAAATTCAAGCATTTTTGAATTGTCCTATATAATTGTTTGACCATATGAGATGTTGTGTCATCTAGATTTATTTTTCTTTTAAATTGACATAAAATACATTTAAACAATATTGGACAAATTCTGATGAATGTAACTGGTTATCACTCAAATAGAAATGACACTCCCTAAAAAAATTTCTATTATCTTCTATAAGTACTATCATCTACATGCCTATATAAAATATGAACAAAGATGGCCCCCTGTATTGAGCTGTAATATTGACATTGAATCTCCTCTTGTGGAGCAAGAGTATAATTTTCTATAAAGTCAACCACTAAAAATATAGTTCCAATTGGAAATGTGTTTTTACATTTGTGAAATTGGTCATCAAGCCATTGAGCATATTGAGAGAATTTGACATATTTGTACACAATCTTATTCTTGAATTGTAATGTCCCCTTCTCGAGCCTAGTTAGCTTGGTGACTGTTAGCCTATTCCTTGAGTTCCTGTAGGCTAATGAGGTTGGTAAGGGAACTCCACAATTCTTGGAGACACATCAACAACTTATGCGGATCGTTTTTTAAATGAATGCTTAAGTTATAATGTTTCATTAAAAGTGAGCATAAGTGTTTATTTAAAAATTAAAGTATTTTATGACCCTTCTTGGAGTGAGCACCCAAGTCAAGAAAAAGAAATATTTTATAAAGTAAACCTTTATTTTCCCAAAAAGAGCATTAGGGTTGGAAAGCAAATAAAAAGGGTCTTTTTGGAGTTCATTTCTTTATCCCGTGGAATATAAGGTAAAGTTATGCTATTGGATTGAACTCTGGTTCTTCCAAAAACTTCCTAAGGATGAAAACCCTCATGAAGAATATCATCCACGATGGTGAAAGATCTTCCCTGGGTGGTTGCTGGTAGTTTCATATAGAGGCTATGCTTGTGCCGGACTATAGACTAGAGATTCATTGTTAGTTCTGAAAGGTTAATTTTGTAGGGTTGATATTTGCATAGGAAATCAATTTTAGTATTTCATGGGATTTGCAGTAGCAAATATGAAATACTTTGGAGTTTATTGATAGGGTTTAAACCCTCATTTTTCTAGCGTCGAAAGAGTCATTTTATGTGACTTTTCATGGAATGCTTGGTGGCTACAATTTCTATTTCCCAACCAGCCGTGGTCTAGCCTTGAGGAAGGTACAATATTTATTAAAGACATTGCATTGTTAGAAGAGGGTTGACTACCAATAAGTGATTTTGATTAATCATTGGAGGCGTGAGATTTGGTGCTGCTTGTTTGAGGAGTTTTAAAGAGTTTAGAGGCAACCGTGAGTTGCTAAAGGAATCACATGCCTTAGGAATCGATTAAATACAATAGGATTATTATTTTCTATGCAAGGTGACATGGAACAGATTCTCTATGAGGCACAGTAGACTGGAGGTTACTTTGTAGGTCCAAAGGATCAAACATGGAGCTTTTCAAGGGTACGTGCTCGCATTTTCATGGAGGTGCGACTGCATTGAGATCTTCATAATAATGGTCACCCATATTTGGGATATATAAAATGATTTATGATCTTCATATATGGTATGTAATGTGATACATTTTGATTGCTAGTGATTTTTGCAATTCTTTTGGGTCATTTCCAGCTTCTGGGTATTGTTCATTTCTATTGTTTAATATATTTTAGTAGACTTGGAAATATAAAAACATATGGGTATCTTGGAAATACTATATATTTGATGGTTGAACGATTTGGGAACTCAAAAAATCTATTTATATTGTTGTATCATGTATTTGGCATTGAAGGAACAATATAACACTAGTTTGGTCACATGGGTATGAAGTTTAATGTATTTCTTGAATATTCATGTTAGCTGTTGTGTTTAATTTTTTCAAAAAACTAGGGGGGGTGTTGTTACAGTGGTATCAGAGCTCAGAGCATGTTGCCAACCTATTGGGTATGAGTGATTCTACCTAGCACTCATCACTATTATTTGAGGAGAAATGGATTTAATCCAAATCTTGAAGGTCAACTAGAGATAGAACAGGTAGAAGAAACAATTGTAGACTCAATGGGGGATAGAGATGGAAGACGTAGCAGAGATCCTTTTGATGGGGGTGAAACGAAACCATAATTATCTAGTTTGGAGAATACAACGAGTGATCTTGCTATGGGACAACAACAAATTGTACAACATATGGTCCAATCTTAGCAACAATTAGCTCAAATGTTTTCTCAGATGATGTAGAATAATAATGGTAACAATAGCACCAATGGTAATAATGGTACAAATCGGAACAACTCAGCCAATAATAGAACTGCTCATCATGGGACTTTCAGTGGATTAGTTAACTCTAAACCTCTCAGGCCTAATTTTATTCCTAGGAATAATCCTCTAGAAGGGAATAATGAACCAAAGAATGAAAAATAAGTTTATAGGAAAGCATTGAGGGATTGGAGAGCATTGGGAGCAAATTTCAAGGCTGAAATGTCTTTTCCCAAGTTTCTTGAATTTAAGAAAAGGCATAGACCCCGTAGAGGTGGAGGTGGAAGGCCATAGAACTAGGATTTGCAGAGAAAAGTGGGTAAACTTTGTCTATTCCTTATTTTGATGGTTCTGGTAAGACTACAACTAGAGCTTGGGTGTAAAAACTTGACTCTTGCTTTAAGCTCAACACTATGGCTGAAGATGAGGCAATTATATATGGAACTCTATATTTGGATGGTAGTGCACACAAATGGTGGCACCATGGGATGATTACTTTGGGCCATTATCAAATTAATTCCTTTGTTGATTTTATAGAAAGACTAATTGATAGATTTGATAAGAAAGATCCTAAGTTACACTTCAAGGAGTTTGCACATCTGAAACAATGGAGTTTAGTAGATACTTATATTACTGATTTCGAAAGATTATCATGATGGTGACTGATATTTTAGAGAGGAGGTTGATTGTTTTATTTATTAATGGGTTATCTGAACCTTTGAGAGGTTGGGTTAAGGCTCTCAACCCACCTACGCTTCAGGATGCAATTAAAAAGGAAAGGGACATGGAGTAATCTACATTCAGAAAAAAAATTCAGTCAAAGGGATTCCAACATAAAAAGGACAAGAACAAAAAATACTTTCAAAAAGATTCAAATCAGACCAATCAGACCAAGAAAGTGTCAACAAGAACATATAAAGACCATCTCAATGACCTTAAAAGAAAGAAATCATGCTTTAGCTATAAAGAACCATGGGACCCAACTCACAAGTGCTTAGTTAAGGCCAAGGTTAAGAAAATTGACTACTATTTAGTTGATGAATCAATGTCAAAAAAATCAAACCAACAATCTAGTTTGGGAGAGGAGGAAGAAAGCTCATCAAGGGAGTCTGAAGAAGAGTAGGAAAGTTGGGGCACACTTGCCAAACTCTCTAGTTTTCAAGAGGTTGGATCATTTAGAGTTTGAGGAATCTTATGTGGATAGTGGATAGTCACTCTTATTGATACATGTGCCACACATATTTTTTATTGGTGAGGGAGTTGTTGCTAGAAGAGGAATCAAAACATAAAATTTTGATGACTTCAAGGTGATGGTAGCTGATGGAATTAATCTCACATGTACTAGGAAGATTCTTAATTTGAGCATTCATCTAGGTGACTACATGATCAGAGATGACTTTTATATCGTGAGTATCAGAGACATAGATGTAGTCATTGGTATGCAGTAGTTCTACTATATAGGATAGTTTTATGTGAACTTGCAAACCATGGAGATGAAATTTGAAGCGGATGGTAAGAAGGTGTTGATAGGAGGTATGCCAAATGGTGGGCCATGAGTGGTCTCCTTCAAATGGATGGAAAGGCTTATCAAACATGACTAGGTAGACTGGGAAACACAGTGTATCATTATGCCTACCATTACAGAGTAGGGGAAGAGGAGTTACCATCTAGATATTTAGGTTTTGCTGTCTAAGCACAACAAAGTTTTTAGTAGCATACCTCCTGGGAGGCCTCTAGAGAGGGACATTGAATACGTGATAGGATTGGAGGAGGGTGAAAAACCCATTATCACCACCCCTTACAGGCATCTGAAGAGGCACAAAGATGCGATAGAAAAGGCCATTAAGGGGATGCTAGACATGGGACACATTAGGCCTAGTAAGAGACCCTTCACATCTTCGGTGGTGTTGGCAAAGAAAAAAGATGGGACTATGCAAATGTACATAGACTATAGGGCTTTGAATAAGAAAACTATCAAGAACAAGCACCCCATCCCAAGGATAGATGAGCTCATTGATAAGCTACATGGAGCATGCTACTTCTCTAAGATAGATTTCAGATTGGGATATCATTAGATACGAGTCCATGAGGAAGATGTGAAGAAGAATTCCTTCAGTTATCACTTTGGACACTATGAGTTTCTGGTTATGCCATTTGGCTTAACCAATGCTCCTTCCACTTTTTAGTCTTACATGAATAGAGTTTTCAACAAACAACTCCATAAATTTGTTTTGATATTCTTTGATGATATTTTGATTTTTAGCCAAACATGGGAGGAGCATATGAAGCATCTTGATGAGGTTCTGAGCATCCTTGAGAGGGAGTCTTTGTTTGCAAAGGAGTCAAAATGTGAATTTGGTGTGACAGAGCTTCTTTATCTTGGTCACATAATTAGCTCCAAGGGTGTTAGTGTGGATTCAAAGAAAATCAAATCTATTTTAGATTGGTCTCCACCCACTAATCTCACATAGTTGAAAGGATTTTTTGGTCTATGTGGTTTCTATAGGAGGGTTTTCAAAATGTTTTCACAAGTGGGTACCCCACTTACTAATTTGACCAAAGAGAGGGCCTTTGTTTGGTCTAATACATCACAAGCATGCTTTGATCAGTTCAAACAAATTATGAGTACATGGCCAATTATGGTTATTCCCGACTTCTCCAAGCCATTTGAGATTGAGTGTGATGCATCTAGAGAGGGGATATGTGTTATCTTGATGCAAAACAAGCATCCTATTGCACTTGAAAGTAGCAAGTTGAGGGGTGCTGAGAGGAGTTATTCTATCTACGATAAGGAGATGCTTTCCATTATGCATGCCTTGGCCAAATTTAGGCCATATCTTGTGGGAAGTAAGTTCATTGTCAAAACCGACCATAATATTCTCAAGTATTTCTTGAATCAAAAAGATTTGAATGATAGATAGCAAAATTGGGTAAGTAAGCTTCAAGCTTACGGCTTTGATATTTTATATGCCTTGAAGGTAAAAGAAACATAGTGGTTGATGCATTGTCCAAGAGACCACATTTATGCTCTTTAGTGGAGATTATAGTAGATTGGAAAGAGCTAATTCTTGTAGAGTATGCTTAAGGACTCTTGGGCAATTAGCATCATTGATGGTACTACACAAGATGACAAGTACGCATTGGTGAATGAGCTCATCATTTACAAAGGTAGAATTTATCTAGTACTTGATTTAGAGCTTAAGGTGAAGGTTATGAGGACTTTCCATGATGCACCTATGGCTGGTCACCTAGCCTTCTTCAAGATTTATAGGCAAATCCAGGAAAGATTTATATGGAAATGGCTTAAGAATGAAGTCCTCAAGTATGTTCGGGAGGGCCCCACATGTTAGCAAAATAAAATGAACATACTAATCCTACTAGTTTGTTGTAGCCCCTACCTATTCGTAATAAAAAATAGGAAAGTATCTTGATAGATTTTATCACAGGGCTCCCTAAGGTGCAAGGTAAGGATTGCATCTATGTTTTTGTTGATAGATTAATTAAATTTGCCCATTTCTTTTCTGTTTCAACAATGTTTATAGCAACACAGGTGGCAGATTTGTTCTTCAGAGAGGTATTCAAATTGCATGGGATGCCTAAGAACATTGTTAGTGATAGGGACAACAAATTCTTGATCTTATTTTGGCTGGAACTTTTTAGGTTGAGTGGGACTAAACTCACACCTAGTACAAGCTATTACCCACAAATAGATGGGAAAACTAAAATTGTAAACAAGTGGGTGGAAGTGTATCTCTAGAATTATGTTTCAGGGCAGCAAAAGGCATGGGTGAGATGATTACATTTAGGTGAGTATTGCTACAATTCCACCTCCCATATTTTAATTAAGATGCCACCATTCATGTTTTTGTATGGATGTGACGCTCCTAGCTTCATTGGTTTGCTATTTAGGGATACTAGAGTGCTTAAAGCTAAGGATTTATTACAGCAAACTCAAGATATAATGAAATCCTTAAAATATAACCTATAGAAAGCTCAAAATCAGTAGAAAATGTATGCAAATCAACACAATATTGAGTGTTCATTTGAGGTAGATGACATGGTTTATATGAGGCTACAACCCTACAGGGAATCCACTCTCAAGAAGAGTGGATCAAAGAAGTTAAAGCCATGTTTTTATGGCCCATTCAGGATCTCCAAGAGGATTGGAGAAGTGGCTTATGAGCTAGATCTACCTGAGAGTAGCAAGGTACACAATCTCTTCCACATGTCTCACCTCAAGAAGGCACTGAGACATAATGTAATTCCCTTTTCTGAGCTACCACCATTGGATGAGGAAGGGAATCTTATATTGATTCTAGAGGTTGTTATTGATTATAAGGAGCATACTCTAAGGAAGAGGACTATCAGGGAGCACTTAGTGAAGTGGAAGAACTTGCCAGTTGGAGATGCTACTTGGGAGAGTGAGTAGATTTTATAGCATTCAAATTTGTAATTGCTTGGGAAAAAACAATTATGAGGAGGGAGGACTATAATGTCCCCTTCTTGAGCCTAGTTAGCTTGGTGACCGTTAGCATTTTCCTTGGTTTTTCGTAGGCTAATGAGGTTGGTAAGGGAACTCCACAGTTCTTGGAGATGCATTAGCAAGTTATGTGGATCATTTTTTAAATGAATGCTTAAGTTATAATGTTTTATCAAGAGTGAGCCTAAGTGTTTATTTAAAAATTAAAGTGTTTTTTTGACCCTTCTTGGAGTGAGTGCCCAAGTGAAGAAAAAGAAATATTTTATAAAGTAAATCATTATTTTCCCAAAAAGGGTGTTAGGGTTGGAAAGCAAATAAAAAGGGTCTTTTTGGAGCTCATTTCTTTATGTTGTGGAATTTGAGGTAAAGTCATGCACTGTTGGATTGAACTTTGGTTCTTCCATGAACTTCCTAAGGATAAAAACCCTCATGAAGAATATCATCCATGATGGTGAAAGATCTTCCCTGGGTGGTTGTTGGTAGTTTCATACAGAGGCTATGCTTGTGCTCGATTGCAGACTGGAGATTCATTGCTGGAGCTAAAAGGTTAATTTTTTAGGGTTGATATTTGCACAAGAAATTAATTTTAGTATTTCATGGGATTTGCAGTAGGAAATACAAAATAATTTGGAGTTTATTAATAGGGTTTAAACCCTCATTTTTCTAGCACTGAAAGAGTCATTTTTTGAGACTTTTCATGGAATGCTTAGTGGCTGTCGTTTCTATTTCCCAACTAGTCGCGATCTAGCCTTAAGGAAGGCACAATATTTATTGAAGACATTGCATTTTTAGAAGAGGGTTGAATACCAACAAGTGATTTTGATTAATCATTAGAGGTGTGAGATTTGGCATTGCCTATTTGAGGAGTTTTAAAGAGTGTAGAGGCAGCCGCGAGTTGCTAAAGGAATTGCATCCCTCAGGAATCAATTCAATAAAAGGGTTATTATTTGTTGTGCAAGGTGATGTGGAGAAGATTCCCTATGAGGCACAGTAGACTAGAGGTTACGTTGTAGGTATGAAGGATCAAACATGGAGCTTTTTAAGGGTACGTGAGCATTTTCAGGGAGGTGCGACTGCATTGAGATCTTCATAATACTGGTAGCCAATCTTTGGGATATATAAAATGATGTATGATCTTCATATATGGTATGTAATGTGATATATTCTAACAGCTATTCATTTCTACATTTTTCTGGGTCATTTCCAGCTTCTGGGTATTGTTTATTTCTATTGTTTATTGCATTTTTGCAGATTTGGAAATATAATAGCATATGGGTATCTTGGAAATACCATATATCTGATGATTGAACCATTTGGGAACTTGAAAAATCTATTTTATATGGTTGTACCATGTATTTGGCATTGAAGGAACAATATAACATCGGTTTGGTCACATGGGTATGAAGTTTAATGTATTTCCTTAATATTTGTGTTAGTTTTTGTGTTTATTTTTTTCAAGAAATTAGGAGGTGTGTTATTATGAATTCTGTGATGAATGCATGTACATTACTTTGTTTTTTTGACTAACTCACAATGCTTGCTAATTTTCCATCTTTTTAACCTATTAACATCCACTAATTTTTGTCTAAAATCATGTGAACTACTTTCATGCATGCGTTCTCCTAACAATGAAAGGTTACCACATCTATTGCATTGTCCAAAAATACATAGTTTTGAATAAAATAATTGTCCATTAGGTGTTTCACAAAGTAAACTTATTATGAACTCCTTAATTGTTGTAGGTGGCATATTAATTGTTAGAAATTGTTAGGATTATGTTGGGATTTCAATGGTGGACCAGAGTAATATGCATTACCAATTATATGTAGATTAACAATACACAAAAAATAACAATGAAGAATAACACAAATGAACACAGAGATTTAATGTGGTTCACCTAATGTGGGCTACATCCACAAACACAACATTCCAGTACATTATTATCTAGTAAATCAAACTAGAATACAACCATTAACCTTGCGGATTGTTACCCTTCTATCTACCCTTATTTGATTTCTCGTAATCCTTCACTGAGAAAACAGTCGATTTACCGTTTTCTCTTATTGGTCAATATGTTTACTCCTTAAGTTGGCTCTTTGTTATTAAAGATCATTCACCTGTTGTCTTATGTACAAAATAATTTGTAATCTTGAACCTTCGAACTTGAACCTTTTTCAAAATTCAATGGTTCATGGGTTCAAAGGTTCAAGGTTCAATGTTCTTAGAAATGCCGCTTACCCTTGGTCTCTTGTGTAGTACAATTTGTATCTTTGAACCTCTCGATTGAACCTCATATCGGAGTTTAAAGGTTCATCATGAAATGTTCTGCAATAAGTGTACCTATGTGTTAAGTCTCGTTTATTCCCTAAAACCTTCTTTGAGTCAAAACTTGCGGGAGATTAAAATGAAAAAAATCAACTGGAGGGAAATATATTCGGAACACCTTATGAAGTGAAAAGTTTTAACTTTTAGAGGTTAAGGGTAATGATTACACATCAAGGTCGTGTGCGGGAATTACTTGCAATTAATGCATGTGTCAGAATTTACGTCTTATCAAGTAAATTTAGCACAAATTAATCGATTTAGTAATTATTCGACTAGATTTTATGCCTTTTATCAAAGAAGGAACAAGCCAATTTTAGCAATAAAACATACAGGGTGATACGAAAGGGAAACAACACTGGAGGTAAAGGACTTTCTTGCCTAGTTTGACAGTGAATTCAGATCTGTTAAAGGTGAGTTTCAACTTTTCTCATAGCTATTCCCATTTCTTTGTTGGAAAAAAGAATCATTTTGAGTTTCTGGTACTGTAAAAGTAGTTCAAGCATTTTCTATTCTATTTATCCAAACTGTAGTCATGAAAGCTGCCTGTTTGGGTTTCGAACATAGTTCTAGCCTTGTTTGTTCTCTACCCGAATATGGGGATACCTTTTTAGCTCAGTATGATTGAGGATTTTAAGGAAAGAGCTCAAAATCCTACATCTACTCCTATGATGGAAAAGACTGTGGAAAGTGGTCTAATTGAAGCCACATTTTTTCCTATGGCAGTGCAATGCCCTGAGTTAGTCCTTGAATGTATGAGCAAATATGACCCTCAAGGTAGATGTATTAGAGCTGCCAATGGAGATGTGTTATTGCCTGTTAATAGACAAACCTTAATGGCCGTAATGAAGATCCTGCCCCAGGAGCCATACTCGGATCATGACATTACTTCCTCTTATAGTTATTTTTCATTGAAAAAGGCAAATTACAAGAGTGTAATTGCAAGGAATTGGCTGCTAAAGTTTCAAAAGGGAGGTTCGAGGCTGCCTAGATTATTAACGAGGGAACATATGATACCATAAGTAAAAGATATCATGGTGTTGTTACACAGATTAAAGGGTAGTTCTCAAGCATTCTATTGGGAGGATTGGATGTATTTCTTTATTCAAGTGATTCTTCAAGGAGAACAATATCTAGACTGGGCAGAAATCATAGCAGAATGTTTACATTAGGGTTTGAGTAACTATTTGGGAAATAAAAACTTTTGCATGTCTTCATATCTCTTCTACTGCCTGGCATCTACAAGGGATTGGGGAGGGTTACCCCATGCATCCTTAGTTGAAGATATCAGAATTTACGATTATTACTCTCATTTACAAATGCAGAAGTGTTATGAAAATTATGGAAGGGTTAATGATGTTTTCACTGGCAGGATGGTTTATGAATTAATAGGCAATGTTAATAAAAGGATGTCTGATGAAGCCATATAGTTAATCAACATTTATGGCAGCTACTTCATTCAATTTCCCAAATTTACTTACATCAAGGTTGGCAGTTTGAAGGTGAAACTGTGAAACTATCCAGATATGTCTTTGAACACCTTGCGTTAATTGAAGTTTGTAGGTGGTTAGCTCATATAGATAAGAAATTTTCAACGAAAAGAGAGTCAGGTATATCTTTCCCTGTTGAGCTTGGTCACTATTCATTTCAATCAGTTTCTGATGCTTTAAATCTAGAGGTGGGTCTAAAGAAGTTTAATTTTTAGTATTATAATGCCAGACTTAAGTTTGATAGCAAGGGTTTTGCCAGAGACAATTTGGATTTTAGAGAGGGATTTTCACACATTCCCGAAATAGAGGACTACTGGGAAGATTGCCTAGATGAATTTAAAGTTAGAAAAAGGCTTTGGTGTAGATTTTCCCTAGGGCAAATAGTCACCCTTAACCTAAAAATGAATATTACTGGTATAACAGATGATGAGGAACAGGTGATTGATTCTCAGTTTGAACAAGTAAAACAGATGCCTATTCTAGAAGTTGATTGGAATAGAGATGAAGAGGACCGAATTGAAGTTAAAACCCTCCCTGTGATAAGAAGAACTAAAAAGTGGTTAAGAGAACGGAGATTGGGAAAAGTTCAGAACAAAGATTCTCAACAGTGTGCACCCATTGATGAATCACAATCTCTTGTAAGCTCTTCTAATCGGCTTATTAATATTTGTGATGCAGGTACTCCAGAGTCAAAAATTAAAAAGGGTTCTACCACCAAAAAGTCTAAGAAAACCCTTGTGACTAGTCTGCCTACTTGCACCACCAGGTCAAGAGCTAAGAGCAGGAAGAAGAAGGAAATTTCAGAAAGAATAGTTGTAGACCTAAATATTGAAGAAGATTCGGAAGAAATGATGTGTGATCAAGGGCTTGGTTCATCAATGGCAGAAGAAACCAATACAGACCAATAGGTAGAGATCACTTTGGATTCTACCAATTTAATGATATTGCCAAATGCACCTTCTGAATAGCTTACTCCTAATAAAGAGATTCCAGTCACGACGCCTTGATGGTTGGAGAGTTCAATTAATGATAAAAGGAAAATAGTTCCATTTTCTTTACCATTAGAAGATATGGTTAGTAAATGTCTGGGAAAGGCTCCAAAATCTAAAAAGTTGAAAACCACTTCCAAGGTAGACATTGATCCCATTACAGGAAATTGGAGTGCGAAGATAGCTTGGCCAATAGCTGATGAGGAAGTCAAGAACCCCACAATCCAAGATTTTACAATAGAAAGAATAGACCTTGGAATTGCATCGCGAGCTGTAGACATACACCATCTCGAGGCGTCTACTAAAAAGATAGTAAATCACACATGGAAAGATGAAAAGGATAAGGGGGAGCTGAAGAAAGCATTATGGTCAATGGTAGATTACATTGACCCCATTCACAATCCAGGTCCTCAACCCGTCTCTCAATTACCTCTGTCTTTTGATCTAAAGTCTCCAGTTAATCAGAAAATGCTTGATCAGATACATAGAAATAAGATGGTGACTAAAGTGTTCGATGATTGGATAGATGGTATCATTCAAAAAGGTACTGAATATATTAATGATTTGAAAGGTATATATGATGAAACCATATCTATTGTTGAAGATTTAAAAGTACAAAATGCCTCGTGGGAAAAGGATGAAATGAAATGGATGAGTGCAATAAATCAGATGATTAAAATTCAGAAGTATGGAGTGACTAATTTTCTATCAGAAAAGATTGTAACAAACCTGAATGACAATATGCTATATGTAAGCAGAAGAAACATTGAATGGAGAGACTCAGTGTCAAAACAAGGATGAATAGAGTTTACAAAGCTGATTAAGGAGATAACTGAGTTTACTTAATCTTTGCATCACGATTTAGAATGTATTGATGTAAAGTACTTGAAAGATGATGGTGAGCCAGAGAAAGATGTTGAAACTGTTATACAATCCTTCAAAGAGAAAATTAGCTTTGTCAAAGAAAATGATAATCTGATAAATGATGATTTCTCTCGAATATCAAAAGTGGAATCGCTACTTCACCTTTGCATTGATGCACTTCCAGAACATGTAGAAAAAGTAACTAGCATTTGAAAAGAAAAGGATGTTTCGAAGGCGTGAGTTAAGTAGATTGGCATCCCTAACTTCCCAATGATTCAGGAGTTTGTTGATGCATACAAGAAATGGAAGACACAACGTGTCTCTTCGGTAAAACAGAGCAAATCTGGAGTTTCCAATGTGCTATCCCAGTCGTGATCGTGCTCATATAATCTTTTTATTCAGTTATTTAGTTCAGAATTATGTTTGAAAACTCTATCTTTTTAATCAGTTTCAAAAACTAAATCCCACTATGGGTCAGAGTTTGTTTAACTCTAGGTTTAAAGAATAGTTATAATGGCAAGTTATATATATGTTTGGTTAGAAACCTAAAAAGGGATATAGAGAATAGAAAATAAGATATTTTTGTTGAACTTTACGTTTACAATATATGCGATGTTTGTCTCAATATATTTCATCTATGAATGAAAGGAAGAAATGATTGCTACAGACTTAAATCTGTGTGTTTAAGTGCATGAAATCAAGTTTCTATGTGAGCTCTTCTTTTTCTGTGGCAATCATTCTTTTGCTGGAAGACTCATCATATATGTTTTATCATTTATCAGTTCATAAGAATTCAGTGATACATATACATATATATATTTGATTATTGTTGAAGATAGAATCTGTGCGTTCTATCACTGAATGATTTCATAGGAAAGAAAAGATATCACATTCATAACATGGTGATGTGTGAATGTTAGTCTGCCTTAAATGCTTTCTGGTTAAAAGTGTATTCAAATGTTAGAATAGTTCAATTTCATTGAAGATTTAAAAGGGAGTTGTACCTTAATTTAGAGGGGAATTATTTATGATAGTTCACCCAATTGTTGTTTAACTTATTTTCTCTGAAAAAGAAAGGGTTATAGAGTCAGAATAAAATATTATTAGATCAAGACAAATCTGGTAACCAATAGTTTTTGGCGACTCTACTGAGGATTCAGAATAATTGTTATGATTAGTCGCCCTAATATGAGGAAAAAATGGTGCTTCCTCATGAAAATATAATTCCTATTTTGCAACCTAATATTGGTTTTCAAGATGAACAGGAAGACATAATCAGTTAGTTAAATACTCTTGCATGGCGCACTCACCGAAACATTGATGATTATAGAAGAGCAAGTCAAGTATTAGAAAAAGAAGAAAAATTGGGCGATAACTTAAGATTGCTGTTACTTAGACAAAGGAGGCAAGCTGAAAACACAGTTAGAAATCAAGCCCCTGAAGTCCCAAGAGGTCAAGAATAGCCTAGAAACTAATAATTGGTTACCAAGTTATAGTTTAACAAGCTGAAGTTTAAAAGATACACAAGATCTTTGAGGAGAGAAGGAGTTGAAGATTCTACTTTTCTAACGCTGCAAAACCTAAATTTTCGTTATATTCCTACTCCTATTAGAAGAGCCAGAAGTAGACCTTCTAGCCCTCCTAAAGCCTTGACATCCTCTGTTTGTCAAGCCTTAACTCTCTCTGGCACTATCATCCCTTCTGCTATAAACTTTTTACCAATGGCCCAGCCTTGGGGAGCAGCTATAGGGCCTCTGAATTTAGGGGCCAACCTAAATCCTCTGCCTAAAAATACAAGAGAAAACTAACCCAAGTTTAATGGAGATGGAAAACAATCACCAGATGAGCATCTGAATGCCTTTGCTATAGCGTGTGGTGTATTAGGTGTACAACATCAAGATGTGGCTATAAGACTTTTTGTACAAACTCTAACCGACACTATAGTGGAATGGTTTTATCACCTATCTGATTCTTCAATTACAAACTGGAATGATATGAAAACTACATTTGAGAACATGTTCAAAAGTGTAGAAGATGAACATTCTCTCCTTGCTCAATTAACTCAGCTCAAGAAAGAAATACATAAGTCTATGAGGGAATTTATAGCCAAATTCAATAGAATTGTGCACAAAATCCCAAATACTAAAAGGCCAACTCTAAAGAATCAAAAAATTTTCTTTATCAACTCTATGCCTCCTAATATTAGTTTTCATCTTAGAAGAGGTGCAGTTGCCAATTTAGCAAACGTGCAAACCATGGCAGTTGGATTAGAAGATGATCTTATTATGGTTGGAAAATGGAAGAAAGAAGTTCATGTACCTAATGCTCAACCCTCGTCTTCTACAGATCCCATGGTTCAAAGGTTAGTAAATGATATGATTACTCTGAAAAGACAAATACCCAAGGTTGGTACTTCATTTCAACAACCATATCAAGATGTTAGCAGAAGAAATTTTAATCAACAGACAAATACTGATAAAGCATTACAACTTACACCAGCACAACCAAGGTTAGCTATTGAAGCTCCTCCTGGAAGAGGGAACATGTGTGCCTTTCATTTGACTACTGATCATGATGGAAATTCTTGTCCAGAGATGATTAGATATGCTCAAATGGCTACTACTACGGCTATGTTGGGGGAAATTACCAAAGAAGAAAGAAAATCTGAGGAACCTGGCGACTCTGAAATACACTTCCTAGAATATGAATCAGACTCAAAGAGAGGTGGTGAAATATTGGTTACTCTTGTGGATCCTTCATGTGCTATGCCTATCAGAAGAATTCAAAATTTCCAAATGCTCAATCTTCTTAAGGAGTGCCTATCAAAGGTAAGGAACCTCTCACTAGAACCCATGTTACTAGTTCGAAGGTTCAAGAGGTTCAATAGTTACCAAGAGATGACCATGAAACTTCTTTTGATATTATAGAATTTTGTAAGTCTTCAAGGATTCAAATATCTCTTGCTGAATATCTTAAGTTAAATCCCAAAGAACTAGATAAATTGGTGAATTATGTTAAAGGTGATCATCCGCAAATTAGTCAACAAAATATTAATGTTGAGTCCTCAATTGCTCAATTATTTGCTTCTCCACCTCAATCACCTACATACACACATAGAATGGCCATTGATTCATCCAATGATACATCTTATATGGTTGATATGAAACCTAACCCATTTTATGTCTCCTTATTTATAAATGGTCATAAACTTAGTAATTGTATTACAGACTCAGGTGCTTCTGATAATATCGTGCCTTCTTATGTAGCCAAAGCCCTGGGCCTATCCCTTACAAAAACATTTGGTAGGTGTTAATCTGTGAATGGTAAACAGATTCCTTTACTTGGGCAGATTAAAGATGCACAGGTTGCTCTTGCAGCCTACTCTGATAAAAGAGTGAAGTTGACTATCTTGGTGGCAGACATTCCTGCTAGTTATGGGATGATGTTGAGCATAACTTTTTGTAAAGATTTAGGTGGGGAGATCAAATTGGATTGGTTAGAGGCTTCAAGTCTAGTGGGAAAATGGAAAGTAAAACCAGAACCTGAAACTAAATGCAAGTTTATTGTGTTCCCTTTTGATGATCCTAAGTCTCAGATTCTGTTTGAAGAATGAGAATTTGGTAATTATTGCCTCTTCTCTAAGGACGTGAAGGAGGAATCCACTTCAAAATCAGTTCATTCAAATGATCTATGGACCATGGAATTTGATGGTAGTTGTACCACCATCAACTCTAGAGTAGGAGTTGTTCTGATCTCTCATGAAGGTAAAATTTTCCCTTACTCTTTTAAGTTAGAATTTAAAAATACTAATAACACTACAGAGTATGAGGCTCTATTACTTGGATTATATGAAGCCAAAGGGAAAGGTATAAAGATGCTTAGAGTAAAAGGAGATGCAGAACTGGTTGTTAAACAGGTGAGGGGCATTTTTACTATTAAGAATGAAAGATTGAGACATTACAGGAACAGAGTTTGGGATGAAATAGAATACTTTGAGGCCTTCTCTATTGAGACAATTCCAAGAGATCAGAACACACAAGCAAATTATCTGGTAGTATCAGCTTCTCTTCTTCTTCCTCACCCTGATTTCAAAGAAAATTCATATAGAATAGAGCTGATCTACCATCCTAATGTCCTAGATAATGCTGAATACTAGCAAGTTTTTGAGAATGACTGACAAATTAGAAATTTATTAGAAAGTGCTGAGATGTTTTTGGGGACTTATTTTGAAGGGTCTGAAATAGAATGTAAAGAGTTTAGTCCTGATCCAGGGATCAACTCAAATGATGAGGTAATTTAGTTGAAAGGAAACAAAATTCCCAAAGGTCTGGTTTCTCTTGAACATTTGTTCAGTCAACGAGATGAATATATCAAGGGAAAACATGCTCAGGCTCTTGACAAATTGGGAGATTGTGAAAAAATAAACATTGGGAGTAAAACCGATCCTAAATGGGTTTCTATTGGTAGGTGCTGCTCACCAGAAGAGAAGAATAAGTTGATTAATTTGTTAACTAAATATAGGGATGTCTTTGCTTGGTGTTATGATGACCTAAAGGATTTTAGAGGTGGTCAATTCCAGCATGATATTCCTTTTAAGACAAATGCAACTCCATTCAGGAAGAAATTAAGAAAATACAATCCAAAAGTTGTTGAGGCCATTTATAAGGAGATTGATAAAATGCTGAAGGCTAGGATCATCTACCCAATTCATCACTCTACTTGGGTGGCAAACATTGTCTCGGTATGCAAAAAAATGGAGAAATAAGGATTTGTGTTGATTTCAGAAACTTAAATCAAGCCAGTTTTAAAGATAATTATGCCTTACCCATGATGGATCACATTTTGTAAACAATTGCTGATCAGAGATGATGTCCATGTTAGATGAGTTCTTCAGTTATAATCAAATAAGTGTGGCCGCAGAAGATCAACATAAGACCGCCTTCACTACACCATGGGGAACTTTTGCTTATAATTGTATGCCCTTTGGTTTGATCAATGCTGGTGTAACTTTTTAGCAGGCAATGAATTCATCCTTCAAAGATTTGAAAGATAAAATTATTGTCATTTATCTTGATGATTTGACTATTTTCTCTGAAAAGAGAGAAAATCATCTGAAAGATCTCGAGACTGTTTTGCAAAGGTGTCAAAATCATGGAATATCCCTTAACCCTAAAAAGTTGATATTCTGTGTGACCAAATGTAAGTTATTGGGGCATTTCGTTTCAAAGGATGAAATCAAGATCGATCTAGAAAGAGTTAAAGCAATACAACAGCTAAGTCTTCCTTCAAATCTTCCTTCAAATAGGACTGGAGTCAAATCTTTCTTTAGACAGGTTAACTTCCTTAGAAGGTTCATTCCTGATTTTGCCGAGACTACAAAACATATTGTAGGAATGATGAGTGAAAAAAGGCATTCAGGTGGAATGAGACTGCTAAGAAAGCTTTTGAAAATGTTAAAGAAGTAATTGCACAAGTACCTACTCTAATAAACCCTGATTTCCAAAAGGATTTTATCATTTATTGTTATGCTTCAGAACATACCATGTCTGGTATTTTATTATAGAAAAATGAATTGAACATAGAAGCTCCAATAGCCTTCATGAGTTTTCCTCTCAAAAAACATGAACTTAAATATTCTTTAACGGAGAAACAAGCTTTTGCTGTGGTAAAGGTTGTCAAACAATTTAGGTACTATATACTTCATTGTCATTCAATTGTATTTGTTCCTAGTTCAGTTGTAAAGAGCATTCTGACTCAGCAGGATGTTGGGATGAATAATAGAGCAACATAGGTTGCTAAGATTCAAGAGTATGACTTGGAGATCAGGCCAACTAAATTAATTAGAGGTCAAGGCCTGTGCAGATTGATTGCTGAGAATAAGGAAGAAAAAGAAGAAGAACTTCCCACTGTCCTATTGGTGGGTTTACAAGATCCATGGTTCGTAGATGTGGCACATTATCTTACTTATGGAGATTGTCCCAGTCATTTATCCTCGAAGGAGGAAAGGAACCTAAGATTGAAAGTAGCGAAATATGTCATCTGGGGTGATGTCTTGTACAAAAAGGGACTTGATGGAACTTTTCTAAGATGTGTAGATAAAGAACAACAGTGTAAGCCTTTGGAAGTTTTCCATAATGAAGCCTATGGTGGACACTTCTCCTCTTCAGTTACAACCTTTAAAATTCTTAGGAATTGTTATCATTGGCCAGGCATGTTCAAAGATGCATACAGATGGGTGGCTAATTGTGAGAAATGTAAAATATTTTTAGGAAGACCACAACTTGCAACATTACCTTTGAGACCAGTTGTTATTGAAGAACCTTTCAAGCAATTGGGTTTAGACTTCATTGGGCCCCTTTCACCTCCTTCGAGTGTTGGACATACACACATTCTAACAGCAATAGACTATTTGACAAAATGGGTGAAGGCGATCCCTGTGAAAAGAACTACTCCAGAAGTAGTGTGTGATTTTCTCAGAGAGAATATACTGGCGCATTTTGGTGTCCCTCAGAAACTCGTGGCAGACAATGCTACCAGTTTTTCTTCAATTGAACTTATTTCATTTTGTTATGATCATAGTATCTCTCTTTCTCACTCGTCAGACTATTACCCTCAAGGGAATGGTCAAGCTGAATCCAGTAACAAGAATTTAATAGCCATCATGAGGAAACTGGTGAATGATAATCCCAAAAATTGGCATAAAAAGTTGTATGAAGCACTCTGGGTTGATAGGGTAACTCTAAAAAGAGCAATAGGGATGGCACCTTTCAAGCTAGTTTATGGAATAAGAGGTCAATTGTCATTACCCCTTGAATTATCTGCAACCAAATTGCAAAAGGTCATTGAAGATCAGTATTTCTAGGATTCTTTGGAAAAGAGGGTTATGTATTTAACAAAAATTGAGGAAGAAAGGAATGAACTAGTTGATCGTATTATTGCTCATCAAGCTAGGGTTAAGAAGATTTTTGATCGAAAAACGAGGCCCAAAAAATTTATGGAAGGAGATAAAGTGCTTTTATGGGATAAGAGGAGAGAACTTAAAGGAGCACATGGCAAGTTTGATTCACTTTGGAAGGGACCTTTCAAAATTCACTAGGTACTGGGCCCTAATTCTTTCAAATTAGAATATCTAGAGGGATTTGTTCTACCCTTGTCCTATAATGGAGAGGATCTTAAACTGTATCAATTGTAAAACATGTGTCCCCTATTTTGTATATAATTGTTACTTTGTTGTCGTGTGTTGTCTTTTTGTTTTCCAGTTTTGGTTTGCCTTGGTCCTTTTTCTTTTTGTCCTTGTGTTTTAGTTTGTGCGTAACCAGAGATTCTGAGTTCTCTGCATTTTGTCATAAAATGCAGTCCCCAGTTAGAGCCAATGTTACCCTTCTATCTACCCTTATTTGATTTCCCGTAATCCTTCCCTGAGCAAACAGTCGATTTACCATTTTCTCTTATTGGTCAATATGTTTACTCCTTAAGCTAACTCTTTGTTATTAAAGATCATTCACCTGTTGTCTTATGTACAAAATAATTTGTAGTCTTGAACCTTCGAACTTGAACCTTTTTCAAAATTCAATGGTTCATGGGTTCAAAGGTTCAACATTCAATGTTCTTAGAGAGGCCGCTTACCCTTGGTCTCTTGTGCAGCACAATTTGTATCTTTGAACCTCCCGATTGAACCTCATATCAGAGTTCAAAGGTTCAATGCTTCGTCATGAAATGTTCCGTAATAAGTGTACCTATGTGTTAGGTGTCGTTTATTCCTTAAACCCTTCTTTGAGTCAAAATTTGTAGGAGATTAAAATGAAAATAATCAACTGGAGGGAAATATATTCAGAACACCCTATGAAGTGAAAAGTTTTTAACTTTTAGAGGTTAAGGGTAATGATTACACATCAAGGTCGTGTGCGGGAATTACTTTCAATTAATGCATGTGTCAAAATTTACGTCTTATCAAGTAAATTCAACATGAATTAATCGATTTAGTAATTATTCGACCAGATTTTATGCCTTTTATCAAAGAAGGAACATGCCAATTTTAGCAGTAAAACATACAGGGTGATATGAAAGGGAAACAATGCTGGAGGTAAAGGACTTTCTTGCCTAGTTTGACAGTGAATTCAGATTTGTTAAAGGTGAGTTTCATCTTTTCTCATAGCTGTTCCCATTTCTTTGTTGGAAAAAAGAATCATTTTGAGTTTTTGATACTGTAAAAGTAGTTCAAGCATTTTCTGTTCTATTTATCAAATTGTAGTCATGAAAGTTGTTTGTTTGGGTTCCGAACACGGTTCTAGCCTTGTTTGTTCTCTACCCGAATATGGGGATACCTTTTTAGCTCAGTATGATTTAGAAGATTTTAAGGAAAGAGCTAAAAATCCTACGTCTACTCCTATGATGGAAAGGATTGTGGAAAGTGGTCTAATTGAAGCCACAACTTTTCCTACGGTGGTGCAATGCCATGAGTTAGTCCTTAAATTTATGAGCAAATATGACCCTCAAGGTAGATGTATTAGAGCTGCCAATGGAGATGTGTTATTGCCTGTTAATAAACAAACCTTAATGGTCGTAATGAAGATCTCGCCCAAGGAGCCATACTTGGATCTTGACATTACTTCCTCTTATAGTTATTTGTCATTGAAAAAGGCAAATTACAAGAGTGTAATTGCAAGGAATTGGCTGCTAAAGTTTCAAAAGGGATGTTTGAGGTTGCCCAGATCATTAACGAGGGAACATCTGATGCCAGAAGTAAAAGATATCATGGTGTTGTTACACAGATTAAAGGGTAGTTCTCAAGTGTTCTATTGGGAGGATTGGATGTATTTCTTTATTCAAGTGATTCTTCAAGGAGAACAATATCTAGACTGGGTAGAAATCATAGTAGAATGTTTACATCAGGGTTTGAGTAACTATCTGGGAAATAAAAACTTATACATGTCTTCATATCTCTTCTACTACCTGGCATCTACAAGGGAGTGGGGAGGGTTACCCCATGCATCCTTATTTGAAGATATCAGAATTTATGATTATTACTCTCATTTATAAATGCAAAAGTGTTATGAAAATTATGGAAGGGTTAATGATGTTTTCACTGGTAGGATGGTTTACGAATTAACAGGCAATGTTAATAAAAGAATGTTTGATGAAGCCATATAGTTAATCAACATTTATAGTAGCTACTTCATTCAATTTCCCAAATTCACTTACATCAGGGTCGGCAGTTTTGAAGGTGAACCTGTGAAACTACCTAGATATGTCTTTGATCACTTTGTGTTAATTGAAGTTTGTAGGCAGTTAGCTCATATAGATAAGAAATTTTCAATGAAAAGAGAGTCAGGTATATCTTTTCCTGTTGAGCTTGGTCACTATTCATGTCAATCAATTTTTGATGCTTTAAATCTAAAGGTGGGTCTAGAGAAGTTTAATTTTTAGTATTATAATGCCAAACTTAAGTTTGATAGCAAGGGTTTTGCTAGAGACAATTTGGCTTTTAGAGAGAGATTTTCACACATTCCCCAAATAGAGGACTGCTGGGAAGATTGCCTAGACTAATTTGAAGTTAGAAAAAGGCTTTAGTGCATATTTTCCCTAGGGCAAATAATCACCCTTAACCTGAAAATGAATATTACTAGTATAACAGATGATGAGGAACAGGTGATTGATTCTCAGTTTGAACAAGTAAAATAGATGCCTATTCCAGAAGTTGATTACAATAGAGATGAAGAGGATTGGATTGAAGTTAAAACCCTCCTTGTGATAAGAACTGAAAAGTGGTTAAGAGAATGGAGATTGGGAAAAGTTTAGAATGAAGATTTTCAACATTGTGCACCCATTGATGAATCACAATCTCCTCTAAGCTCTTCTAATTGGCTTATTAATATTTGTGATGCAGGTACTCCAAAGTCAAAAATTAAAAAGGGTTTTGCCACTAAAAAGTCTAATAAAACCCTTGTGACCAGTCTACCTACTCGCACCACCAGGTCAAGAACTAAGAGTAGGAAGAGGAAGGAAATATCAGAAAGAATAGTTGTAGACCTAAATACTAAAGAAGATTCGGAAGAAATGATGAGTGATCAAGGACTTGGTTTGTCAATGGTAGAAGAAACCAATAGGGACTAACAGGTAGAGATCACTTTGGATTCTACCAATTTAATGATATTGCTAAATGCACCTTCTGAACATCTTACTCCTGATAAAGAAATTCCAGTCACTACGCCTCAATGATAGGAGAGTTCAATTAATGATAAATGGAAAATAGTTCCATTTTCTTTACCACTAGAAGATATGGTTAGTAAATATCTGGGAAAGGTTCCAAACTCTAAAAAGTTGAAAACCATTTCTAGGGTAGACATTGATCCCAATATAGGAAATTGGAGTACGGAGATAGCTCGACCAATAGCTGATGAGGAAGTCTAGAACCCCACAGTCCAAGATTTTATAGTAGAAAGAATAGACCTTGGAATTACATTGCAAGCTATAGACGTACATCATCTCGAGGCGTCTACTAAAAAGATATAGTAAATCACACATGGAAAGATGAAAAGGATAAGAGGGAGTTGAAGCAAGCATTATAGTCAATGGAAGAATACATTGACACCATTCACAATCCAGGTCCTCAGCTCGTCTCTCAATTACCTCTGTCTTTTGATCCAAAATCTCTAATTAATCAAAAAATTCTTGATCAGATGCATAGAAATAAGATGGTGAGTAAAGTGTTTGATGATTGGCTAGATGGTATCATCCAAAAAGGTACTAAATATATTAATGATTTGAAAGGTATATACGATGAAACTATAGCTACTATTGAAGTTTTAAAAGTGTAGAATGCCTTGTGGGAAAAGGATGAAGTGAAATGGATGAGTGTAATAAATCAGATGATTCAAATTTAGAAGTATGGAGTGACTAAGTTTCTATCAGAAAAGAACGTAACAAACCTGAATGACAATATGCTATATGTAAGTAGAAGACATATTGAATGGAGAAACTCAGTGTCAAAACAAGGATGAATAGAGTTTACAAAGCTGATTAAGGAGATAACTGAGTTTACTCAATCTCTGCATCATGATTTAGAATGTATTGATGTAAAGTACTTGAAAGATGATGGTGAGCCAGAGAAAGATGTTGATACTATTATACAATCCTTCAAAGAGAAAATTAGCTTTGTTAAAGAAAATGATAATCTAATAATTGATGATTTCTCTCAAATATCAAAAGTGGAATCACTACTTCACCTTTGCATCGATGTACTTCTAGAACATGTAGAAAACATAGCTAGCATTCGAAAAGAAAAGGATGTTTGGAAGGCACGAGTTAAGTAGATTGGCATCCCTAACTTCCCAATGATTCAGCAGTTTGTTGCTGCATACAAGGAATGGAAGACACAATGTGTCTCTTCGGTAGAACAGAGAAAATATGGAGTTTCCAATGTGCTATCCCAATGGTGATTGTGCTCATATAATCTTTTTATTCAGTTATTCAGTTAAGAATTATGTTTGAAAGTTTCAAAAACTAATTCCCACTAAGGGTCAGAGTTTTTTAAACTCTGGGTTTAATGAACAATTATAATGGCAAGTTATATATAAGTTTGGTTAGAAACCTAAAGAGGAATATAGAGAATAGAAAATAAGAAATTTTTGCTAAACTTTACATTTACAATATATGTGATGTTTGTCTCAATATATTTCATCTATGAATGAAAGGAAGAAATGATTGCTATAGACTTAAATCTGTGTGTTTAAGTGAATGAAATCAAGTTTCTATGCAAGCTCTTCTTTTTATGTGGTAATCATTCTTTTACTAGAAGACTCATCATATATGTTTTATCATTTACCAGTTCACAAGAATTCAACAACACACACACACACATATATATTTGATTATTGTTGAAGATAGAATCTGTGCGTTCTGTCACTGAATGATTTCATAGGAAAGAAAAGATATCACATTCATAACATGGTGATGTGTGAATGTTAGTCTACCTTAAATGCTTTCTGGCTAAAAGTGTATTCAAATGTTAGAATAGTTCAAATTCATTGAAGATTTAAAAGGGAGCTGTACCTTAATTCATAGGGGAATTATTTGTGATAGTTCACCCAATTGTTGTTTAGCTTATTTGCTTTGAAAAAGAAAGGGTTATAGAGTTAGAATAAAATATTATTAGATCAAGATAAATCTGTTAACCAACACAGATCAATACCATTGTTATGCTAGATGAAAAATACATCCACAATCTCATTTCTAACTCATATTTTTGCCTTCTCTAGCTGCTATTTATCAAGCCTCTTTAGCGGCTATCCAATGTTAGTTTTTCCAGACTCCACAAGAGGGGCTCTAGCCCATGAACTCCCTTATTAATTATTTTGGGGGGAAACTGCGGCTAACAAAGTCACCAAAATTTACCTTGCTACGTGTACCCATAACTCTTGCAGCATGATCAGTCACCACATACTAACAAGAAATGAAGGTGAACAACTATAGATTGATATTTTGATTTAAACTATTATCAATCCAGTGTAGAACCAAAAAGAGATTATAGGAAATCAAATCAACAATACAAACAAATAAAGGAACATAAGAACTAAACACATAACATAGTGTTTACATAGAGAAACCCTTACTAGAAAAAAATTCCACACAAGAAGAGATGCACTAGTCTATATTAACTTCAATAAGTTTACAATACATCAACAATGACCTTCTCTTCGATCTTCAATCCAACGACACATGTTTTTTAGTCTCAACTCTCTACAACACAATTGTATACAATGCTCTCTATGAAAGAATGTTTCCATCTAGGGAAAAAAACCCTGACATAACTTCTACCGTCAGATCTGAGACATAATGATGAATGGTCCAGATTGACTACGAAATTACAATATTTTACATGCAATTTTTTTCTTGGTGAATTCAAATGAGGGCAGAAATAAATGAGATCCAAATGCAACTAAAACAAGATCGTTTCTTGGTTAATACATCTTCCCTTATGAAAATTTGCAAATAACATTAGGAGAATTAAATACATAAGATTTACAAGGTTGATGGCACCTTAATCCTAATATTAATACCACATTCCTGCACAATCTAGTTAGTATGCAAAGTACAATGTATATATTGAGAAATATCATAATAATAATTGAATTACACATGAGTTTTACAACAACAAGAGATGTGTTGCTTATTAATTTTGACATACCAAGGTATACATTTCTCAAATGATCTTTGACTTATGTTAAAATTTTCTATAATCGAATCATCTAGAAATATTTTATATAATTTTTTTGAGTCATGTCTAATAGTTGTTTTGGATGAGGATCATGATTTTCTAACCCCACCCTTAATTTCAAAACATCTCTCGCATTAGATGAAACCCTTGTATTATCATGCCAATATCTTTCAATTAAAGATTTGATTTCATTATTTAATTTCATATTAGACCTTGGGAGTCTACCACTAAAAGTCCAACATTGGTTAACTGGATCATTTTCAATACTTACTCTTCTCTTTATTGCTCTTCTCAAAGTCTTAGCATGCACATTTACATACCCACTTGTCTTACTTATCATTCTTTTTATCACAACTAATTTATTAACAGAAGTAGTTGTTATTTCTTGTCATGCTACATTCCTATATTTAGATCAACTCATTTTTCCAATAGAATCAATAGAATTAGCAACGCTAGTGTAACATAGAAAATTGCATACTCTTGTAATTTCATGCTATATTTTGGCCTTCCTTTGGTGTCCATTCCCTTATTGTGATTGTAGGCTAATATAGCCCTTGCATTAACCTTTTTCCTCCCATGGTGCTTAGGCCTTATTTTTAGTGTTGCATTTTCATCAAGTTTCATTGTCACTTTTGTGTTAGCCATGTGATGTTCTTGTCTCTTACCATTTTTTATCCTAAACTATTTGGACACTAGCATTGCACGTGGAACTCCACATGGCAGTCTTGTATCCTATAATAGTTTTGTGTTTTGTGGCCATTTCTAGGTATTTCTCCACTTGTCATTTTTTATTTGTCAACGGTAATAGTCTAGAAATCTTCATAATGGCTTGTCAACCTCTTCTTCTTCCCTCATTTCCCTCTTTTTGAATGGGTCTTTTACTTTCACATTCTTCTTGGCTCTCTTGGTTCCTTCTTGCAACTTATTACATACTACAGATTTCTACAGCTCTCTACAACTTGCTACAATACTCTACCTTCAACTATCTTGATCTCCTTGGCTTCTTCAAGCCCTTTTAAGGTGATACTATTCTTGTTATTGTTTTATTGCAAGTATTTATTTTGTTGTTCTGTTGATCACCTTGGGATTCTCACACCCAACCATACTTCATTTTAGTTATTGTTTTTATATCTAGACGCACTTAGATTAAGAACATACACACATTTTTATCTATCTATCTTGGCTATTATGGAGGTCGAAAGACCAAAGTAGGGGTTTGACTGAGGCAAAGCCCCAAACATCCACAATCATCTATCTTGTTTTGTGATGTGTAGATTAAAGAAGAAGATTCAAATGCACAAGATTTTGTTCATTTCTCTCCTTTTATCTTGTCATTCTATTATCTTCATTATCTTTCATTTAAATGTATTTTTTATATGATTCCTTTGTGTATTGTGTTTCTAGTTTTTCATTCTTGTCTTGTGTGTAGACTAGGTAAAATTCCAGACCTAGACCATACTGTACAGTACAAATTTTTATTATTTTGCTATTGTATGGACAATGGCATGATGCAAAAACATCCTCGTGATGCGCTGACATCCTAGACCAAGACTCTCATCCTCTGGTGATAGTTTCTTCTTTTCTTCCACTTTCTCACTCTGTAATTTATTTTTGTAATTCCAAACCCAGACCATACTGTACAGTATGAATTTTTATTATTCTGCTATTGTACGAACAATGGCATGATGTACAGACGTCCTCGTGATGTACTGACATCCTAGACCAAGACTCCCATCCTTTGGTGATAGTTTCTTCTTTTCTTCCTCTTTCTTGCTTTGTAATGTATTTCTAGATTTCAATGGAAGACCGGAGCAATATGCATTACCAATTATATGTAGATTAACAATACACAAAAAATAACAATGAAGATAGAGATTTAATGTGGTTCACCTAATGTGGGCTACATCCACAAACACAACCATCCAGTATATTATTATCTAGTAAATCAAACTAGAATACAACCAGCAACCTTGCAGATCAATACCACAGTTATGCTACATGAAAAATACATTCACAATCTCATTTCTAACTCATATTTTTTCCTTCTCAAGCCGCTATTTATCAAGCCTCTTTGGTGGTTATTAAATGTTGGTTTTTCCAAACTCCACAAGAGGGACTCTGCCCCCTACACTCCCTCGTTAATTATTTTGGGGGGAAACTACAGCTAACAAAGTCACCAATACTTACCTTGCTACGTGTACCCATAGCCCCTGCAGCATGATTAGTCACCACATACTAACAAGAAATGAAGGTGAATAACTATAGAATAAAAATTTGGTTTAAACTATTATAAATCTAGTGAAAGACAAAAAAGAGATTATAGGAAATCAAATCAACAATACAAAGAAATAAAGGAACATAAGAACTAAACACATAACATAGTGTTTATGTAGAGAAATCCTTACGGGAAAAAAAATGCCACACAAGAAGAGATACACCAGTCTATATTAACTTCAATAAGTTTACAATACATCATCAATGACCTCCTCTTCAGTCTTCAATCCAACAACACATGTTTTTCAGTCTCAACTCTCTACAACACAACTGTAATAGAATGCCCTCATTAAAAGAGTGTTACCATCTAGGGAAAATACCCTAACATAACTTCTACTGTCAGATCTGTGACCTAATGATGAATGGTCCAGATTGACTACAAAATTACAATATTTTACAACACATTTTTTGCTTGGTGAATACAAATGAGGGCATAAACAAATGAGATTCAAATGCAACTAAAACAATATTGTTGCTTGGTGAATACATCTTCCCTTATGAAAATTTGCAAACAACATTAGGAGTAATTAATTACATAGGATTTACAAAGTTGATGGCACCTTAATCCTAACATTAATACCACATTCTTGCATAATCTCTAGTCATATGCAAAGTACAATGTATATATCAAGAAATATCATAATAATAATGGAATTGCACATGAGTTTTACAACAACAAGAGATTTGTTGCTTATTAATTTTGACATACCAAAGTTTACATTTCTCAAATGATCTTTGACTTATGTTAAAATTTTCTATAATTGAATCATCTAGAAACTTTTTATATAATTTTTTTTGAGTCATGTCTAATAGATGTTTTGGATGAGGATCATGATTTTTGACCCCACCCTTAATTTCAAAACATCTTTCGCATTAGATGAAACCCTTGTATTATCATGCCAATATCTTTCAATTAAAGATTTGATTTCATTATTTAATTTCATATCATACCTTGGGAGTCTACCACTAAAAGTCCAACATTGGTTAATTGGATCATCTTCAATACTTACTCTTCTCTTTATTGCTCTTCTCAAAGTTTTAGCATGCACATTTACATACCCACTTGTCTTACTTATCATTATTTTTATCACAAGTAATTTATTATCTAAAGTAGTTGTTATTTCTTGTCATGCTACATTCCTATATTTAGATCAACTCATTGTTCTAATAGAATCAATAGAATTAGCAACACTAGTGTAACATAGAAAATTGCATACTCTTGCAATTTCACGCTATATTTTGGATTTCCTTTGGTGTCCATTCCCTTATTGTGATTGTAGGCTCATTTTATCCCTTGCATTAACCTATTTCCTCCCATGGTGCTTAGGCCTGATTTTTAGTGTTGCATTTTCATCAAGTTTCATTGTCACTTTTGTGTTAGCCATGTGATGTTCTTGTGTCTTTCCATATTTTATCCTAAACTGTTGGGAGACTAGTGCTATGCGTGGAACTCCACATGGCGCAGTAGCATCTTGCAACAGTTCTGTGTTTTGTGGCCATTTTTGGGTATTTATCTGCTTGTCATTTTTTGTTTGTCAATGGTAATAGTTTGTAAATCTTCATAATGGCTTGTCAGCCTCTTCTTCTTCCATCCTTTCCCTCTTTTTGAATGGGTCTTTTACTTTCACATTCCTCTTGGCTCTCTCTTTGTTCCTTCTTGCAACTTATTGCATATTGCAGATTTCTACAGCTCTCTACAACTTTCTACAACACTCTACCTTCAACTATCTTGGTCTCCTTGGCTTCTTCAAGCCCTTTTAAGGTGATATTGTTTTTGTTATTGTTTTATTGCAAGTATTTATTTTGTTGTTCCATGATCACCTTGGGATTCTCACACCCAATCAGACTTCATTTTAGTTATTATTTTTATGTCTAGATACACTTAGATTAAGAACATACACACATTTTTATCTATCTATCTTGGCTATTATGGAGGTCGAAAGACCAAAGCAGGGGTTTGACTGAGGCAAACCCCCAAACAACCACAACCATTTATCTTGTTTTGTGATATGTAGATTAAAGCAGAAGATTCGAATGCACAAGACTTTGTTCATTTCTCTCCTTTTATCTTGTCATTATATTATCTTCATTATCTTTCATTTAAATGTATTATTTATATGATTCCTTTGTGTATTGTGTTGCTAGGTTTTCATTCTTGTCTTGTGTGTACACTAGGTGAAATTCCAGACCCAGACCCTACTATACAATATGAATTTTTATTATTTTTCTATTGTATGGACAATGGCGCAATGCATAGATATCCTCGTGATGCGTCGATATCCTAGACCAAGATTCCCATCCTTTGGTGATAGTTTCTTCTTTTCTTCCTCTTTCTCACTCTGTAATTTATTTCTAGAATTTTTACTTCTATTTTTAGTTATTTCATAATTTCAATTCCATCTTGTAGGTAATGCAATGTAAAGTGAGGGTATCACCTTTTCTTCATTACGTTTTGGTGAGCTTGACTGTCCTAATTCAAGCTCTGTTTTTTCATGCAATTGTTTTTCTTCCAAAAAATGAATTTTTTTCTTTCCTAATTTTTTTCGAGCCACTGCCCGAACCTTGGCCTTCAGCAAGTTGTCAATACCTTTATTAACTTTCTCCTCATTTTGAAATGGATTTCTTTGTATCTTTTCTTTTATCACTATCCATCTTTGTTAAGAAGTTTTAAGAGCTTCTCTTACAAGCATGTGAAAGTGAGTTATCTTTTCCTATGTCACTCCTTTTCCTTGATCCCTCTCCCAATATCTCTCCTACTTATGAGGATATTTTGGTGCAAGAGGATGAAATCATTGATACTTTTCTTAATGTTAGTTTACCTTCTCTGTATTCCAATGCTCTCTCTTCTAGAGATGAAGAATTAGTAGATGAAGATCTTCACCGCACATCGGATCCACCATGGATAGATGTTGAGTGTACCTCTTCTATTTCTTCTCCTAAATCTGGGATTTCTCAAGAAAAAAATTATGTTAATGTGATTACTATTAATTGACTTATCCCACTTGCTAAGGGGATGTTGGATAAGTGTATTAATATTCAAAATCTTTCTTCTAATTTGAAAATAATTGTGCACAGAGCATCTAATCCATGCCCACTTTCTCATCCTATGATCATTGTTCGAGGAATTCCTGAAGATCATTGACCTTCGAATCACTTTTTAGAATTTGCAAAGTCTATAACTCAAAATGTGTCTGGGGCTCCTCACTACCATGCAATAGCCACACGTATAATACTTGATAAAACAAATAGGTTACTCATGTCCCTGTTTCGCTTCCTCCACCACATCCTATCCTTCCTTCAACTTCCCATCTTACTCAAAAGACTATTGGAGAGTATAATTATCTTGTTGAGTAGATCTGTGTTACTCCTACCAAGATATCTCTTTGGGAGTTGGTTCAAACTTCACCAACTTATCATGACATTCTCCAATAATCTTTACAGAATATCCTTGTAACATCTTCTGCAAGGCCAAATGATGTAGCTACTTTACTAGATTGTATTTACACAAATACTACTGATATTTTGTTTCAACAATATGAACTACCTTCTTTTGAGGTACAAAAGAAGAATGATCCTCTGATCATTATTGTTGGAATTAATAATTTTAGGGTAAAACATACCCGTATTGATAATGGTTCGGTTCCTAATGTTTGTGGCATAGACTTGTTGAACTGTATTAGTATTAATATGCCTTTTCTATCTCCTTCTACTCTTTCCATCCATGTATTTGACAATGTTGGTAGACAAACACTAGGAACAATCATGCTTCTGATTGAATTGAGCCCAACAACATTGCCTACCCTAGTGCATGTCATGCCCAGGGCCTTATCCTACAATCTCCTTCTTGGTAGACCATGGATCCATGCTATGGGTGTGGTCCACTCTACCTTACATGGTTCACTAAAATTCATCTTTGAAAACAAAACTTATACGATTAAAGTTGATCTGAATCTTATGCAGTATTGTCAGAAAGTGGATTCTGCGACCTAGCCTAATCCTTCTCCTACTCTCTAGAATCTCATTCCTTCTTCTTCTATCAAAGATGATTCCCCATCCTCAACTCCTACTCAAGAAGGTGACAATGACATTGTTCATCCTTAAACGCATGTCTAGGTGATGATTGGGGTTCCTTAGACTTTACACCCTCCTTTGTTGGAGAATATAAATCGAACCCCTCTCATTCTAACATTCCAACAAATTCTTCTAACTCTTCATTTCTAAATAATTCTTCTACTTAAACAAAGACTTCTTCCCATTATACTCCTACACATTCATGTGACTATACTTCTTACATTGGTTACACCACTAATGGTGATCCTCCATCCTTTAAATAGATGCAATCCTGTTATGGTCATGGTGTTCATATTCTCTCTAGTACAGTTTATAAAGGTAATGGATGTGGACAAAAATAATAGGTTATCAAGATCCCTCTAGAGCCTAATCCACATGCCTCCGCATCAAGTCTTAGATACCATCCTACTTAACCCTCTAAAGTCTCTTACTATGACTACATAGATGTTAATATGATTTCCACATTTCTAAGTTATTCCTCTCTTTCTGATTTGGATACATGTTATGAGCTTGGATATAAAATTCTTTCTAAACATGGATATAATGGAAATGGTCTAGAGCATATGGAACAAGGAGTTAAAGTCCCTATGGAACCTATACTACACTTAAATAAAATAGTGGGTTTAGGTTACCAACCTTCTCCTCTATCTACATCCCCTCCTCCATTGTCTAAGGTTTCTATGACTTCTTATTTTTAGAAATCAAACCTTTCTCCACAACAGAAAGGGTTGCTTCCTACTCCATCTATTCTTTCTAAATAAGAGCACATCTTGTTGAGGCTTCTAAAATCCCGCTTGATAACTCTTCCTCCCCTACATGAAAGAAGTGTCCACAACATATTTAACAAAAATATCCTTTCTATGCATATCATCAAGTTCTTGACCATTCCACCAACGAATGCCAAGCCTTGAGAAAAAAATACAGTTCATCATCTTGACACAGATGCTCTCACTCTTCCATTTAATAAAGTACATGTCTCTTCTCTACATGAAATGTGATATTGAGCATGACCTCTATCTGATTCATGGTTCTTCCTCTATTTTCTCATGAGACTATTGTGTTGCTACCCACTATGTGGCACTTGTAGCTTTCTCTATTTGCTCATTGCCATTCATGGTGGTACAATCTCATGTACAACCATAACTTTATTTTTGGTAACAACACAATATTATTTTTCATATTTGTCCTCACCCATATTTTAGGGGGTAGAGACAACTTATTCTAGGGGCAGGCATTCTTTTTTTAAGGATCCCCCTCCTATTTCTTTCCCTTTTATTTACCATAAAATATTTGCATATTATACATGATAATATTTTAAGGAGGCATATATTCTCTTCACATGTGCATCCATACATGCACCTTACTTTATTTCCACTCCTTGAGGTGTAGCTTATTAATTCACACTCGTTGTTGCATTGTTTATTTTATGCTCCCTGAAGCAATCACCCCCTATGATGTTGGTGCTTGATAATCACCCTGAGGCTTTGATTTTTGATATGATCCCTGAGGCATTGGTGGTCGATGATCACCTATAATAATACAAATTTCTATCCTATGTGCTTCATATGACCTACCTTTTCTACACCTATGGTCACCTAACATAACACACCTTCCTAGCCCATGATCCATGAGGGTATTGTGATTTTCATGCCCCTAGCCATAGAGAAAGCTATTGCTTGAGTCATGTACTCTTCTTTGTTCGTATTGATTGCTTCCCTATATATTTGTATGTCTTCTCTCCTTGAAGCAATTGATTGACTCATTATATTCTTCTATCTCCATTTAATAATTCCTCTATTTGTTTGTTTTTTGGTATTTTTGGGATGGCACATGGTAATTGAGACAACCTTTCACATTGAGGTCTCTTTCACTTTGTTGAATCAAAATTTTTCTTTGTCTATTGTGTGTCTTTCTCCTCTATGTATTTATTGTTTATGTCTATGTTTGTGAGATTCTGACATAGTGGTTTTGTAGGTTTATGCTTTCTAACTCTATTGTCTTGCAAATTTTTTTCTAACTTTTTTGTTTTGTAGGTTCTTGGCCTAAGGGCTTGGTTCCTTTGCTTGAAGAGATCTGCATCCTCTACAGTATCCTTTTGGGTATCTTGTGGTGATGTTATTTAATTTTAGTATTTATCCTTTAACTTTAGCATGTGTATTCACATAGTATCATAAGCCCGCTAAAGTGGGGGTTAAATGTAACGTAGAAAATTGCATAACCTTGCAATTGTTTGCTATTTTTTGGCCTTCCTTTAGTGTCCATTTCCTTAATGTGATTGCAGGCTCATTTTACCCCTTGTATTAACCTTTTTCCCCCCATGGTGCTTAAAGGCCTTGTTTTCAGTGTTGCATTTTCATCAAGTTTAGTTGTCACTTTTGTATTAGCCATGTGATGTTCTTGTGTCTTTCCATTTTTTACCCTAAATTATCTGGACACTAGCGCTACATGTAGAACTTTGTGTCACATGCTAGTGTCCTATGATAGTTCTATGCTTTGTGGTTGTTTTTGGGCATTTCTCCACTTGTCATTCTTTGTTTGTTAGCTATAATAGTCTGAGAATCTCCATAAATATCATCAACCTCTTCTTCTTCCCTCCTTTCCCTCTTTTTGAATGGATCTTTTACTTTGACATTCCGCTTGGCTCTCTCTTAGTTCCTTCTTATGTACTACATATTTCTACAACTCTCTACAACTTGCTACAGTGCTCTACCTTCAATTATCTTGCTCTCCTTGACTTCTTCAATCCCTTTTAAGGTTATATAATTCTTGTTATTATTTTATTAAAAGTATTTATTTTGTTATGCCCTTGAGCAGCTCAGGATCCTCACACCCTACTAGAATTCATTTTAGCTATTGTTGTCAGGTCTAGACACACTTATATTAAGAATACACACACATGTTTATCTATCTTGGCTATTGTGGAGGTCGAAAGACCAAAGCATGGGTTTGACAGAGGCATACCCCCAAACAACTTCAACCATTTTTCTTATTTTTTTTTGTACAAATTAAAGAAGAAGATTCGAACACATGAGAGTTTGTTCATTTCTCTCCTTTTATCTTGTCATTCTATTATCTTCATTATATTTCATTTAAATGAATTATTTATATGATTCCTTTGTGTATTATGTTGTTTCCCATTTTCATTCTTGTCATGTGTGTAGACTAGGTAAAATTCTAGACCCAGACCATATCATTCAATACATATTTTTATTATTTTTCTGTTGTACAGATTACAACATGATGCATAGACATCCTCATGACATGTTGGTGTCCTAGATTGAGACTCACATCCTTTGGTGATAGGTTCTTCTTTTCTTCCTCTTTCCCACTCTGTAACTTATTTTTGGAATTTGTACTTCTATTTTTTGTTAGTTCATATTTTTAATTCTAGCTTGTATATAATACAATGTAAAAAGTGAGGGTATCACTTTTTCTTCATGACAACAACACATAACATGTTTCATTGATTCATCCACCTTTTTGGGTTTTACAAATATGCCTAATTTTCATTACTATTCACATTTTGATATTCTCATCAATTGCATTACAAGTTGAGATTGAAATCCTAAACTTTTTCTATAAAAAATAGCTTATACAATGTATTTGCATGGGTTCAAATTTGTCTCGAAGATATCTTACCGCAAAGATTATCCAAAATTTTAATTTCAATTTAAATTTGTTTTTTTCATTTTTGTCTCATACGATGGTTTTTATTTTCACTTTTTTTGTGTTTCTTCTAACAGAAGAATTTATATCAATATTGTTATATCCATCTTCCTTTAAAAAACTAATCTCATTATCATTAAATGCATTTGAAGACATACCTAGATTTGTTTCTATAAACACATTTTCCATAATCTTGAACTCTTCCACATTTGCATATTCTACATTCACCTCATCCATGTTGGTCTCTTCAATGTTCTCTTCTCCAATAGTCACCGAATTGGATGCTTCAACATTATTCATTTCTGAATTCTCTCTCTCCCATCTCTTTGTTGTCCCCCCCTCTCTCTCTCTCTCTTGATGTGCTTCAATTTCTTCAGATGACATGAGCTTCCCTTTTCCTTTTTGTTCAAATTTATTTGATCCCATAATTACCAAAGTATTTTGATAAAATCAAAAAATGATATTGTTACGTCGGAAAATGTCTCCCTAGGACTTTTCCCCCCTAAGTTTAGCTCCTGGGTCCCTTGTTTTGCATTTAGCATATTCATTTTTATTCCCGATGGAAAATCCCTAAAAACCCATGTCAAAGTGGACCTAAGGGACATTGATGAACTTGACCCTGACTTGAAAATGGGGCTGAGGGCTTGGGCACTCGCGCCCTAGTCCTGCCCTATTTAGTGGGGTCCCAAATTTTAAATGTTGGTTAAGTGATCGTTAGAATTGTTCGTTGCCAACATCTCAAGTTTGAATTACGAAATTAAAGTGGGAATGTGTTTAGTTTCGTATATAAGCATGTTTAGGGTTTTATTTGTAAACTAGAAGATGATTATGAACTTTTGGCACACTTATGATTTTAGAGCATTCAAAGTATTCATTGTTGCAGAGTAGACTTGTCTTGTTATTGTGTTTGTTATGCATATTTGGCTTCATCTTCTCATGATGTGAAGGATTTTCATCTATATGTAAGCTACACCTCCTAGGTGACTTTTGTTTGTGTTTTCAATCATTTATCAATTGGTTTTTGTCTCTATCCCGTAGGGATACACTCTCTATTTGACAATGGTGTTTAGAAGACTTGAATTTCCTTCTGGGGCTTGACTGAGGCAAGCTCCTAGACACCACAACCCCCAATCCCCTTTTCTATGATTGTAGGTTACAGGTGTAGAAGTAGAAGAAGTGGAGTTGTAGGGAGGCATAACAGAGTGTCAGAATTATAGATCTAAGAAGAAAAGTAGGACCTGGACTTGGGCACCCACTCTTTAGTCCTCTAGATCCCTAAAGCAGAAAACCTCTATGACAGTGGTGATTAGTTACAAACAAGTTCTAGAAATCCCTGAAGATCTTGCCACCTTGGACTCAAGTGCTCGTTCTTTCATCCCCAAATTTTTTGGATACAGAATCTCAAAATCTAGTATGTATCTAATTGTCATCTGATATCTTTATGTGTGAGCATTTGTCGTGATTCATCCATTTATTTATGATTTTATGAAATTAGGGTTTCAAGCATAATCAGGCTTTAATTAATCAATTAATCAAAAAATTCCAAGTTTCCTCTTCATTACAAGTGACATCAAATCTGTAGCAAATCCATCTTACAAAGATTGTGGCTTGACTCGATTTATATCTTCGATGTAAGGTGTGGAAGGAGGATTTAACTCACACATCCATTGAAATTGAAAAACCCTCTTTTTACACGAAACATTTTGGTGAACCCGTGTTTTATTTGAATTTTTCACCTTGCTGAGTGTTGTACTTCAAATTTGCATTCATTTAATTCATCATTTTCATATTGCATTTTAAAATTTATTAAAAAAATTGAAAATTTTGACATTTTAGGCTTGCATCTTGAAATAATTTGAATTAATTTTTATTTAATTTCTATTTTTTAAATTAGATCTGATATAAATTACAAAAAATCATCATATTATTGTTACCTAAATTTCATTGCAGCTCATTCAGGTAGAGCTTTGATTCAAAACTTAAAAGGTACATTTCATCTAATCTTTCCCAGATTACATTCAAGTGTATAAATGAAATAATTTAAAAGATTATGTTTATAAAATTACTACATTTATCCAAGTGCATGTAACATAAGAAAGATTTTTACAAATCTTTTCTAAAGAATAAATAATCTTTATTGAATGTAAAATGTGCGTTATCTCACACAAGTCGTTGAGATTAACTTTCTTATTCAATGAAATTGAAGAACAATCTATACATGAATAAGTAAATGTAAATAAATGTGCATGTATGGTTAGAGGCCAGTCATTCCCTAAGAATGATTGGTTCTGGTTCTAGTGTGTTGTCCTGTTGCCCTAAGCTGTCTTTGTTCTTCCTAGTTTCATGTTGTTCCTAGTTCCTGCATCTAGCAAAGGATTGGTGTTAGAGTGATACTCTAAGCAATGAATGGTCCCAAACCTGACATGAACAAGTACCTATGCATGTATAAACTGATCCTCAAATGCATTAAACAAGAAATAGATACCTTCGATGTCCTAGAAAAAAATCAAGTCATCAAACACATCCAAAATATGCATTTATTTTCTAACAAGTTTGCTTTATGTGTGGATATAGGTGTAATTATGTTTCTGTATGATTCATCAGATTACATTGTGATTGAAGAAAATGTGGCTCCCACAAGGGTTGAGCCCAGCTCATAGTTATTATAGAAGCATTTCATATGTATTCATCAGATGCAGAGTACAGACTGTGTGAAAAGGAGAGCAATCATGCCTGTAACAGTCCTCAAGGGACAACAAATAACAAAGAAAGAACATGACAATTGAAGACAGTCAATAACATGCAACATCGACAGAGGAAACAAAGAGAACAATCATCAGTTTGGATCAGTCAAGCTTGACTATATCATTTGTCTTGAGTTTCATTTTTTCTCATGTTTCAGGAGACAGTGGCACAAGCAAGACAACTACTGATTAGACAGTGAGCAGCCACATGAAGTCCAAGAAGGGTGCAGTCAAGTAGTGACAATCAATAAAGATAAGAGTGAGGTCTTGTGTGAGGTATAAGAACAATAGTCAAACACTGTCACAATAGCCAAAGAAGACTGAAGTCACACAAACTATTACTTAAGCTTTGAAAGAGGTGATACAGACCCCAACAATGAACTCAAAGAACATTGATAAGCCTATAAAAAGACCTAGATAGCAGCCAAACCAAAAGAGGTCAGTCACTATGGTTAAAGATAGAAGTGATAAGCAGAGACAGTTATAAGGATGATAGTCAGAGATTACTATGTTTGATAGACCAAAGAGATCCATCAGAAGCAGTCTATAACAATCATAGAATAGGGGAAACCAAAGAGTAGAAAAAATTCTAAAGGGGAGTCATAAGGACAACAATAGAGGTGCAATGAGGTGAATAGGTACCAAAATCTCATCAGTCTCTTTAACATGGTAAGACCTTTTCAAAGGATCCTAAATCTTTTCATATTAGTGTGAGGTCTAAACAATAGAATGACAACATCAGTACTTAAACAACCAGGAGGTAAAGATGTGGATTAGTGAGATTGTTATCAAAAGGATGCTAAGGCAGAGATAAAAGTTGCTAAGACAGAGGTTTATGCATGCAAACAAATAAAAGAGATGAACAATTTCAAAATATTGTATAAGAACATGCATGAAGTATAAGATGTATTTGTATGAAATCATTAGAAAGAAGAGCTAAACTAGACTAATAGTGGCAGGATAATGAAGGGTTTATAGTCTTGTGTCTTGGAGGTGTTTTTTAAAGATAGATGAAGTTGTATTTGGTTAGTGTTGTCTTGTACCATGTGTATGGACAATGGAAAAATCTAAAAGTAATGACACAATAACCCTAACAGTGAATGACAACCTAGAGAGGTGTAGATGATTGTGAAGACAAAGTAATAGTTCTATGATAGCAAAACAATCTTCTCTATGAGGATCCCAATATCTAAATGAAGATTTGTGAATATGAATCTATTTTAAACCCCTAGCAGACATAAGGAATAGACAGAGACCCTTGATGACATGAGAGAAGTCAAATGAGACAACAGTACCAGTCATACTCATAAGACTAAAAATTAGTCCTAAAGGAACAACCTAAAAGACTACAACATAGTTTCAATGTCTGCATCATAGTTTAAAGGTCTGTAGACTATTGTTATGAAAGCCCTAGCATGGAGAGGTCAATGAAGATATTCAAACAAAGTGGATGACAATCACATGTCTAAAGATCAGTTCATCAGTAAAGTGATAACAGTCTTGCCTACAGGAAGCATACCTCTGAGGAATAGTCAAGACTGAGTATGGACAATCATACCTCTGAGGAGTAGTCCAAAGGTAAGAGGAACAATGGAGGGTTTGGATCAACTTGCTACATCACCAGTTTTTCTTTGGGAGATATCATTAGAGAAGGTCATGATAAATGACAATGTAGAGACTTTAGGAGTAGCATATCTACAAGTTTGAAAGGAAGAGGGAATGAGGAAAATCATTAGTAGTGGGATTGTTATGGCTCCATACCAGTTATAAAGAATTTGTCAATGGGTAAGTGCAAGAAGATGGGGGGCCAAAAAGTGGCCAAATTAATTTTAAAAAAAATAAAGTCATAATGCAAGCATGTTATAACGCGCTCGCGTTATAACGTGCTCGTGTTATAACACGCTCGCATTATGGCTTGGTAATGATGAGCCAAAATCATCAGTAGTGGGATTGTTATGGCTCCATACCAGTTATAAAGAATTTGTCAATGGGTAAGTGCAAGAAGATGGGGGGCCAAAAAGTGGCCAAATTAATTTCAAAAAAATTTAAGTCATAATGCGAGCATGTTATAACACGCTCACGTTATAACGTGCTCATGTTATAACACGCTCGCATTATGGCTTGGTAATGACAAGCCTTAGGCTCATCATTACCAAGCCATAACGTGCTCGCGTTATGACTTACTATAAATTAAAAAAAAGCAGTCCAATTTCATTTCTTTCTGTTTTCTCCTTTGCCCGCGGCTTCCAAACCCTCAAAAGCGCGCTCGCATTTTGCAAAACACCAATCAACACAAAAAGCTTATCAATTCATCGCCAAAATGCTGCTGCGACATTGAGCACGCCAAAATGCCACCGCGATGTCGAGCACGCCAAAGGGGTGAGTTATCTTTTTTTTTTGTTTGAATTTGTTTCTAAATAGGTAGGTTTTTGTTGATTTTTGATGTATATTTCGTTATTTGTTAGGAAATGTTAATGCACCTCCTCCTCCTCCTCCTCAAAATCCACAAAATCCTGAGGAGGAAATACCTGCAGAACAACAACCTCCTCCATTCATTCCTTGACATGCCTCTGGAACACAAGATAATATAATGGGGCAAATTGAAAACAACAAAAAGGAAATTGAAGATATAATTGCAAGGTTGAAAGATCCTTCCACTTCAACCTTGCATAGGTCCACGCTTGCCGAATCTCTTGAGTCTATGTTATCAAATGTAGATTCAATTAGCAAGCAAATAACTAGTTGGACGAATAAAAAGAGAGAGTTTAGAGATTACTATGCAGACAAGTTGTCATACCAAGATGTCAAAAAGTTACAAATTACAAAATTAGACTTGTGTTCAATTTTCACAAACCCACAAACAAATCAACCTCCACCCATTACATGCAAGAGGTTCCCTATCCATTGGTGCAACAACCAAGTGATAAGGGACAATTTTGGGTAGAGGTGGTGGATGGTTTTTGACCATCCTCCATGCAATAATAATGAGGTCCCGCAATACTTTTTGAGGAAACTCTACTACGAGTTTGTCCTCAATAAAGTGCCAAACTATTTTGATATGCGGGACTTCCAGGGTAGAGGTGGGGGGTCAGCACAAGATAGACCAGGGGCACGTCTTGACCCACAGCAGGTAGTGTGACGAGTAATCAGTAGACCAACCCACGAGCATGTTTCTATCCCTTCCATTGTGAAGGAGAGTGTTGAGGTTGATACACTTCAATCGATTAGTGCCTTGACCTAGAGCATCATAGAGCATGCCGGTCCTGCAACACAGAGTGGGTTGGGAGATAATGCGAGGCGTAGGGTCCCACCGCATACTTGCCAGGCGTGCGGGTCAGCCTATGGTTATGACCCCATGGACAGTCAGGACATAGGTGCACAAGCTACATCTGCAGCTGAGCAGATGGTGATGACAGATACCCTCCTGAGTGAGACTTTCAGCCTTGATACTCAGGTAAATATTACAAAGTTTATTGAATTTAATTTATTAAATTTCATTTTTGAAATACAAGATTAACTAATTTAATTTGATGATTTTAATGAAATTTCAGGGTCATAGCGTCGATGCAGTTTTCAGTGGTTCTCCACCTACATTTTTCACTAGATCATCTACTGTCAAGGTATGTAACTAGTAAACAATTATAAATATTACATGTGAATAGCATCATTATATGAATGGTATTCTAATTTCTAATTTTGGATGTTGAATAGGTTAATACTGTAGATTTCACGGCAACACCTGCCAGCGGTAGTTGACTTCAAAGCTTTACGGAGGTAATAAAATAAATAGTTTAATGAATGAATTGTACTTACTAAAATTGTGTATGTGATTTGTGTGCTTTATTGTGTGTACTTCCATGTTTAGATGAACGTGTGTGTATGTTAGGAGCCATGATTTGCATCACTATTATAGTTTTCGTAATTGAATAATGTTGTTTTATTTCCAGATGATGCAGGCTACGGAGACACCTCCCCATGTTCATAGGGCAATGGAGTAGGGTGTGGCCTCTGCGATTCATAGCTCCATGGTATTGACAGGGGTATGAGGTAGATTATTAAATTTCAATTTACATTCATTGTTATAGTTATCTATTTTTGAAAAATCAAAAAATTATTGATTTGAAGTTTAATTTCTATTGGATGGTTTCTATAGGACATGACATCACTAGGGCCTATTCCTACTACTGAGGCAAGCGAGGAGACATATTATATGTTAGTGATAAGTGATTATTTTGTTAAATGTTTCATTTTTTATAACATGTAATTTCTATATATTAATGTCTATACTTTTTATTGTAACAGCTAAAGATGCAGGAAGAACTAAATAGGAGGAGTAGCCCTCGGGTTCGTAGTAGACCACCCACATGCTCGTCTCCATCCCCTAGAAGATCAAAGGCTACTCGTGATCTATCTCTTCACCAGCCAGAGGGGAATGACTTTTTATTGTGTTCCTTTGTTGTATGCCTATATGGTATTTGTGGACATATATTTTCTATTGTACATAGTTGACATTGTATGCCTATATGGCATTCTTGTAAGCCTATATGGCTATTTTGTATATATGTTATACTTATATCAACATATATTGATGTATGCCTATATGGATATTTGGTTAATACAAATATTTTTTATTGATGGCATCCATACTTGCATTATAAATCTACGTTTGAATGGATATTTGTAGATGGCTACTTCAAATATTTAAAGTCTGATTGTATTACATAGGATGTTTGCATTTTCTTTGAAAGGCTTTATAGGCCATGGATTACATGATGGTGTTTGATGGAAAAGAATGGTACTAGAAGACTCTAGTTCATTCTTAATAGGCTTGTGATTGATAATATCTTTGCATGATTGCACTTGATCTTGGATCATGGGCATGTTGTTAGGATTTTGATTGCATTGTGGTGTTTGATGGATAGGCATGGTACTATGTGACTTTTGGATAGGCTTGGGAGAGGTACACTAATTGAATTTGTGATTTCTAGTTTGAGATTTTTCCTCCACTAGAAGTCCTTGGAGGAAATCTAAAAAGGATGATTTGGATGTAGTGGGTTTGGATTGATGGGATAAGTTGGAATGTAAGGATTATGAGACGGAGGATTTGAATAGGATACATAGGATAAACAGTTCTCACATGCAGTTGGGATTGCAGATATGAATTGAATATGAGGACCTTGGTCTAAAGTGGTTCTTCCCTTACCAAAGGTACCATAAGGATGACCATTAGATGTGTATTTAGGATTGGCATGATAGCTAGTGCTAGTCATTTCTTGTTTGAAATATTCTTGCATGTTCATGAGTGGGAGATGAAGGTTTATGGAAAGTTTGCATGTAATGATCTCATAGTTAATGTTATTGTCATCTTGATATCATCTTGATCTACAAGACTATCATCATCATCATTGTCAAAGGGATTTTTTGATTGATTTGGATAAAAGATCTCATTTAAAGGATGCATGGTTTGAGGACCTATTTTGATTGTGATTTTGGGTTTTACATGAGCCTCGCACAAGGTAATAGGCATAGGGTTTTTATCTTGCATAATGATTTTTTCAAACCAAAGGTCCATGATGGAAATGATTAAGGATGATAGAATGTTTGGATTTTGGACTTTGAGATGTTTATGGTTGTAAATGTTTATTGTTTGGACTCAAATTTTGTTAAATGGTTGTTTGAAAGAGGACACATCAAACACAACAATAAGACTGGTTTAAGTATGGATGCAAATGATGTTTACTAGTTTATTAAATGAAGACACATCAGGTACATTAATTGCCTATTCTATTGAAGTGGGTGTATCAATCTCCATGGGCTCAACAATATTCTAGTTTGAGGACATGGTTGATACATGGTGAGACTACGAGTCTTGTTTCAGTGGGATTTGAGCATAGGTATAGCAATGATGATAATTATGGTGTCATGGATATGTAGGTACATTTGAGCATTGGCAAGACTTGACCATGTTTGTAGTTGATAGGTATGGGTTATGATGTTTGATTCATGATTACAGGTGGTGATGTGGTTTACTTTTAGCACATTGTTCTTATCTCTTAGATGCTTGATTAGTTCCTTGACTATGGTTACTCATTTGTAATCTTGTTTGGAAAGTTGAATCTATGATTGATTTGGTGAAGTCTATAAGTTATATTATTTGATATCTCAGTTTGGAAGTTACTAATGTGATGATGATTTTGCATGTTTTCAATGGCTGGGATCTACAAGTTATGCATTTTTTTGGGATGCACACCTCATTGATTGTAGTGGGATGACTTGAATGCATATTGCCTATATCCATGAGATTGATGCAGTGTTGATGTAGACTTTGTTATTTTTCCTTGTCTATGCTCATTTGCACATTGGTATGTTGCATTGGGATGAGAGGATGGATGATGAGAATGATTGGATAGTTGGTTATTGGGACTTGTAGCATGTTTATCATGATGTCATGGATATCTTAGTTGCATAGTTTAGTTTGAGCTTTTGACAGTAATGATGGTTTATCTTCTTAGATTAGAGATCTTGGTTCTACTTTGGAGTTATTAGTATTATAGTTGAGTGTGTGTGGACCATGGTGATCTTCATTTAGGAGATGGTTATCACAATGCCATGTGTAGTTCATATCATGGTTCAGTGGGAGCTTTGATAGTGATGTGTATTCGTCACCTAGTGATGGATGATCTTATATAGTGGTTGGGTGTAATGGACAAACTCTTGGATTATGATTATTATTTGTAGTGAGAGTGCTTTGACATCTTGGCTACTATTTTTAGGAGATGGTTATCTTCATGTGGTTGTAGATGTTGATCCTTGGTTTAGAGGTGTTTGGTAGTGTGTCTTGGTGGACTCTTGATTCTAGATTAGAGTATTAGCATGATACAAGTTCTTTTGAGACTAGGATGTCTATATTGGTGCATGTGATCTTCTAGGAGGAGATGTTAGATCATGATGTCATGTTTGGATACCTAATTTTGTAGTTGGAATTTTGACAGTGGTCTTGTTGGTTCTCTTGGTATTGAGTACATTGGTCATGTGCTAGGGAGCTTCATGATAATGTGGTGTTGCATTTGGAGCTTAACATGGATTGATTGGTTATAGGTTCTCATACATACTTCGAGACTTGGGTGAGGCTAGAGTTCTCTTGGGATTAGAGACACTTGTTGAGATGGTTACCCTTTAGAGGTTTTAGCAGGAAGACCAAGGAGACTTTCACTTGGATATGGGTGTGAGTTAATTATGGACCTAGAGAAGATTCTTATTGGAGAGAGTCATTGTGGCTTGGTGTATCTTCGAGGAGCATTCTCATTCCCCACTCTTGGTCTACTTGGCAGACTATCATCTAAGAGGTATTTCCCATCCTTTAGATGAATTTTTCTAATGCTTTATCTTCTCATGGTTATGGATCTTGAGCTATGGTTATTGGTTCTAGAGGGTTCATTTGAGGGGTGTCTCTAAACATGCTTTTTCTCAGGTGCTAAACCTGAGTTGTCTAGATGCACAAGTGCACCTCCCTCAATGAAGTTCATTTTGTTAACTTAATTCATCCTAGTGACTCAAGGGGTTGTTATATTCTTTAGGTGCAATCTTTCATAGACTAAAACATTCACTCCATGTTAATGCAATCAAAGGAGGCTCTGGAGATGGAAAATGGCACCTTAACTCACTTATGTAAATTTTGGACTTTTAGGCAATTGCAAGATGTCTTAGAGGGCTTAATTCTTCAAGGTGCCCATTTTGTTCACCACTTGTAGCATCACTTGTTCAAGGCGCATGTTTGGGATTTTTCGGTGCAATGTGTGATTTGATCACAACAGGTGCCTAGAGTGAATAGGCTTTCATCCTGACTTAATACATTGCCTCCTTCTGCCAATTTTTGGGGCAGTAGAAAACCTTTCACCACGGGTAAACGTATCAGAGATATAAAAAATTGAGAGAGGTTATTGTAGAGGCACTCTACATGATCGCGTTGCCTCAGACATAATGTTTCTAAGTGACACAGTTTTTGAGTAACATCTCGTCAAAGATTGCTGCCTTTTTGCACTTTGGACTCTTCAGAGATATCGTCGGTACAATGTAGCTCAGACTTTTTTGACATGTTTGGGTGAAAAATAGGACCATGCCTAGCATAAATGTACCCATTCAGACATGTTGGAATAGTCATTTTGGTCGCATCAGGAGTAGGACGAAAGTTACACCCCTTTGCAACTTTACACTGCCTCCTTCTGATATTTTTGGGGCAGCAAAAAACCTTTCAGCACGGGCAAATGCCTTAGAGATATAAAAAATTGAGAGAGGTTATTGTAGAGGCACTCTACATGATCGTGTTTCCTTAGACATAATGTTTCTAAGTGACACAGTTTTTGAGTAACATCTTGTCAAAGATTACTGCCTTTTTGCACTTTGGACTCTTTAGGGATATCGTGGGTACAATGTAGCTCGGATTGTTTTGACATATTTGGGTAAAAAATAGGACAATGCCTAGAGTAAATGTACCCATCTGAATGTGTTGGAACAGTAAGTTTAGTTGCATCAGGAGCAGGATAAAAGTTACACCCCTTTGCAACTTTACACTGCCTCCTGACAATTTTTGGGGAAGCAAAAAACCTTTCACCACGGGTAAATGCCTCAGAGATATAAAAAACTGAGAGAGGTTATTGTAGAGGCACTTTACGTGATCACGTTGCCTCAGACAGAATGTTTCTAAGTGACATAGTTTTCAAGTAGCATCTCGTCAAAGATTGCTACCTTTTTGCACTTTGGACTCTTCAGGGATATCGTCGGTACAATGTAGCTCAGACTGTTTCGACATGTTTGGGTGAAAAATAGGACCATGCCTAGTGTAAATGTACCCATCTGGATGCGTTGGAATAGTCAGTTTGGTCACATCATGAGCAGGATACCAAAAATGCAAAAGTTGCTTTGTGCAACTTGACAACATTGACACTTTTTTGCAACAGGACTCAAAGACTCAAACTGACCCCAAATGACTCAAAGTGACTTAAAATCACCTTGATTTTGGTGCCTAATGTACATTATAGAGGTCGAGGCACTACTTATCATTCAAACATCTTAGATGAGCGCATAGGAAAGGAAAAAGCTCTAAGTTTCATCATCATGAGCACCTAATATCAAGAGACTTTAATGGTTCAAACCTTAGCATGGAGTCCTAAGGCACATTTCATGTCTCCTTTCATCTAGTTTGGTGCCCTTATGTAGATTTTTCAACTTGATTTGGCGCCCTATATGTGAAGGAAGATCTAAAGGCATGAAAGTGGATGTCATATTGCAAGAGTTTGGATCATCAAAATTGAAAGAAATAAGTCTATTAAGCTTGGGTGCCCTTGGTCTTCTTTTCATTCATTATGAGTGCCTTGGGAGAATGGTATATAGGTCATCATCATGATTGGGCGCCCTGGATCCAGAGTGTTGGAGAGATCATCAAATGGTGTCTAGAGGAAGTAGGGTGAGTTATGAGTTTGGTCGCATCAGGAGTAGGACACCAAAAATGCATAACATGATGATGTAAAAATGTGTACATATGTGTAAAAATGCAGGAGGAAATAAAAAAAAGACAAACCGTACAAATTAATGTGCAAACTTACAACTCAATGTAACATAACTTTACAAAATCAATGTGAATACTTACAAATTAATCCAATGAACCATCCCAGTCTGGTCTACTCTTTATTGTGTCAAGTATTGCTTCATGGTTAGACTCACGCACCTTCCACAATATTTTGTTCAAAGGTCTACCCCGATACTTTATCAAATGAACATTGGATGCCACGACAAGGTTCGAGTAATGAAGAATCTTCTGATGCGTGTCAAAGTCCTGAAATAGCCAAATATTAACACTCTTATGTAGGTACCTTCTAAGCCATGTTCCAGTAATAACCACTGATCCTCTAGGGTATTTGATGTTTTCTCCATCTGTAACAGGGGCCTCCAATTTCTTTTTGGCTTCAACACGACATAAGTAATAATCTGTTCCCTCTTCATTATCTTCATCTGCAATAACTGCATATACGTGCCCTACATTGATATGTGTAGTAAATTAGATGAAATTAGTCAACATTACAAAAACACTACAAAGTAAGATGACATTACCTAGTTGAACTAGATGAAATTAGATGCATATACGTGCCCTATATTACCTGGTTGAACTAAATCTGATATGTGGTCAAAGTCAACTAATGATTCCATTTGTGTTAGTTCCAGTGCCATCGGGGGTCGATACATGTCAAGTGGGCTAAGATAACTTAACTGCCATTCGTCAACCCACTCCTTTGACTCACACTCATCCCAGACTTAAATTGTACAGGAAGAACAAAAGCATGATATCTTTCGTGTATGGATACTCTATGAACCTGCAATTAAGCTTCTAAAAGAGTGCATCTCATTTGATCCTGTCAGTGTACAATAATCCTTATATGGTGCAATGTTAGTATCATCTATCAACCAAAAAAATCTATGAACTAAAGACTTACCTTCATTACCTGGACCCATGGAGGCATTACACCACTCGACAATCAATTTTGCATTTTTCAACTTTGCATTTTCTTTATACTTTAACTCTTCTCGTGGTATGGCTCTTTTGATACATGCTCCTGCACCATCATGCTCCCCCTTTCCATGCCTGGCCTCACAAAAGTTCCACATATGTTGAATACCTGTAAAATTATGCCTCCTACTCAGCCAATAGAAATTCTACGAGTTCTTGAATTGTGACGCACAGTTATCCGACCATATGATATGCTGACTGAACGATATGCCCCCTCTAGCCAAATCATTGTAGAACACCTGAAAGCAACCTTGCACGAACTCTGTAGAATGTGTGTGATCATAACTAATATAGAAATTATACTCCCTTATGATCTTTCTATCATCCTCTGTACTATCATTTGCATGAATGAATGCAATGTGCACAAATATAGAAACCTGTGTGGAGTTGTAATATTGTGATTGCACCTCACGCTGTGGCTGTAGACTGTAGTTCTTTGTAAAGTCAATGACTGAAACATTGCTACCAACTGGAAATGTGTTCTTGCATAACTTGAATTGTAAGTCCAACCATCGAGCTCTATGGGCATGTCTTGCATACTCATACACTATGCTGTCACGAAATATAGGCATAAACTGATACACTGGAATCTTTTCAATAACTAATTCACACCTCTTTGCTTCTTTACCATCTTTTGTATTGTATGCCTCTGTTTTATACTTGCCAAACTCTGCTAGTTCATTTCCAACCGCATGTGTTATTTCCATATGTTCACATATTGGCAAATGTTGCAAGCCACCGCAACGATGACATGTGCAATCTAAGCATAATTTCTTGTAGAATATTTGACCTTCCTCTCTTTCACATAAAATTCTTGATATGAAGTCTCTTGAAGATGTTGGTGGGGCACATATGGCATAACTCTGCAAATCATTGTTAGTATGCATATCTAAACATATAGACCTATAAGCATCAAAATGGTTAGAAAATTCAATATGTAATCTACAACAACAAGTAGTGCGTGTGTGATTTATCTTAACATAGAAAGATTTTAGCAATTCAAAATATCTTTGACAAATTTTAATTTGAGGATACTTCTCTAGAAATTTACCATAAAACTGTGTTTGAGTCTCATCCAAAAAATGCTTTGGATGTGGCTCGTGGTTCTAACTACCAATTCTCCTTCTTACCACATCCCTTTGATTCAGAGATACCCTTGTGTAATTATTCCAAAAGTCTTCAATTAGTAATCTCAATGCTTCAACAATTGGTTTATATTTTCGTGGTAGTCTCCCTGAGAATGCCCATAATTCATTGGCATTAGTGTCCTCAATTCTTTGGCATCTTCCAATGGCTCTTGATAAAATTTTCCTATTGATCCTCAAATCTTGACTTGTCTTTCTAATGAGACGAGCTTTCCTCGTTTGACTACTTACTATAGTTGATGTAATCACATGCCGTGTTGCATTACTATCTTTTCTACGTGAGGTGTTACCCACACTCTCATACGCACTCATTAGATTCTTGACAATAGATTTTTCACTTGAAGCCTCGAATGTTCTCAACTCAAGAATCTTCATGATAGACCTATACTTTATACTTCACATCATTTCAACGAATAGTTGACATCTTGCAGTCTCATTTAACTTTTCAAAGAACAATCTCCAAATCTTATTAGCATATCTTCTACAAGTGCGTTTTGGAATCTTACCTTCCATTGGCTGCAAAATATTCTCATCAATATCAATCAAATACTTTGGCTTTCTATGCAAAATTCTAGGTGGTGTCAAGTTAGGTAAATTCATCTCAAATACTTTGGCTTTCTTTGCATTCTTAGCTTCTATCTCTTCCTGTGTTAGTTTAATTCTTGATTGTTTCCTCAGCATGACGGAGAATTTGTTTGTAGCATGATAAAGAGACCAATATTAGTTCCTAAGAAATGAATACAAGCTAATAGTGGGATTGTATTTTTTTTATGTTGTAAGGATTTATTCTTGTATAGTTTGACATCATGGTATGTTAAGGTTTGTTTATTACACATAATTATTAAAGAGCCCAAGTGTAGAAAATATACATGGCATCATGTGAGATTGTAGGCTACTTTCTTGATTGGGAATGTGTCTATTTTAAACATGTATGATAAAGCATGATAAGGTAATTCAATCCGAAATAAGGAAAATGTAAAGAACATGCATGTAAAGACTTGACATACCTAAAAAATGAAGATTTGAATGGAGAGAGTAACCAATTATGTAGTGTTTTTATCTTCTTGCACCAAACTCCTCAACAATTTGAGTTTTTCACCACTTGCTTCCTTTTCAATGTTAAATTGAATAACACTCAAGTATCATTACTAACAACAATACTATTAACTAATCTATAATGTTAAATTCCTAAAATTGAATCACAATTAACATTGCAACACTACAAAAATTGAAACTTGAATAGATATATATCAAACTTGGTGTGAAAACTATGTTATTTCCTCCTTCTCAAGTTGGTAAAGCAGAAAAGGTGGTGGAAAGATCATGCAAAGGTGGTACAATGTGTCAAATGTGCATGTGAACTTCCCAACAGCATGAAAGCACTTCTTTTTTGTCAGAGCACGCGTAGAATCAGTGAGAAAATAGAGCATGTGGGCCTGGATCACAGGGGTAACCACTTTTTTACCGTTTCAATAGAAAGACAAAATGTGAGCGTGTTATAATGCACACGCGCTATAACGTGCTCGCACTATAATGCGCTCGCATTTTGTCCTATTATAGATTCATCACATCCTTTACATTGATCACATCTCTTTCCTGCAAGGGCTTGCCAGATGCTCCGCCATATGATAGGCATAACAATGAGGGGGCAAGCGCTCATAATCAAGTTTTTGATAGAAAATGCCCTCAACCCTCAACATCAAAACCTAATCCCTCAACCCTTAACTCTAATCCCTTGACCCTCAACCCTCAACGTCAAATCCTAATCCCTGAACCCTTCACTCTAATCCCTCAACCCTCAACCCTATCCCTAAACCCTCAACCCTCAATGTCAAATCCTAATCCCTCAACCCTAATCCATCATCCCTCAACTCTAATCCCTCCTCCCTAAACCCTAAATGCTATTGCTAATCCTACAGACTTGATACTATACCTTAAACTCTAATCCCTTATACCTAAACCCTCCAACCCTATCCCTAATCCTTACACCCTCCACACTCTACTTTAACCCTAATCCCTTGAACCTCAACCCTATACCTAAACCCTTGACCCTTGAACCTCAATCCTCAACCCTTGACGTCAAACCCTAATCCCTCAACCCTTAACTCTGATCCCTCATCTCTCAACCCTAACCCTAAACCCTAAACCCTCAACCCTCAACATCAAATCCTAATCCCTCAACCCTTCACTCTAATCCCTCAACCCTAAACCCTATCCCTAAACCCTCAACACTATACCTTAAACCCTAATCTCTCAGCCCTCAACCCTAAACCTTATCTCTAAACCCTCAACCCTAATCCATCATCCCTTAACTTTAATCCCTCATCCCTAAACCCTAAATGCTATCCCTATTCCTACACCCTCAACAGACTCGATACTATACCTTAAACTCTAATCCCTTATCCCTAAACCCTCCAACCCTATCCCTAATTCTTATACCCTCCACACTCTACTTTAACCCTAATTCCACGACCCTCAACCCTATCCCTAAACCCTTGACCCTCAAACCTCAACCCTCAACCCTCAACATCAAACCCTAATCCCTCAACCCTTAACTCTAATCCATCAACCCTCAACACTATACCTTAAACCCTAATCCCTATCCCTCAACCCTTAACCCTTAAAATTTAAACCCTATCCCTACACCCTCAACAATTGACACTATATCTTAAGCCTTAAATCCTCATCCCTAAAGCCTCAACCCTCAATCCTATACCTTAAACCCTAATCCCTCAACCCTCAACCCTAAACCCTAATCCCTCAACCCTCAACCCTAATCCATCATCCCTCAACTCTAATCCATCATCCCTAAACCCTAAATGCTATCCCTATTCCTAAACCCTCAACAAACTCGATACTATACCTTAAACTCTAATCCCTTATCCCTAAACCCTCCAACCCTATCCTTAATCCTTGTACCCTCCACACTCTACTTTAACCCTAATTCCTTGACCCTCAACCCTATCCCTAAACCCTTGACCCTCGAACATCAACCCTCAACCCTCAACATCAAACCCTAATCCCTCAACCCTTAACTCTAATCCCTCGACCCTCAACCCTATCCCTAAACCCTCAACCCTAAACCCTCAACCCTCAATGTCAAATTCTAATACATCAACCCTTCACTCTAATCCCTCAACCCTAAACTCTATCCCTAAACCCTCAACACTATACCTTAAACCCTAATCCCTCAACCCTAACCCTAAACCTTGTCCCTAAACCCTAATCCCTCAACCCTTAACCCTAATCTGTCATTTGTCATCCCTCAACTCTAATCCCTCATCCTTAAACCCTAAACACTATCCCTATTCCTAGACCCTCAACAGGCTCGATACTATACCTTAAACTGTAATCCCTCTATCCTCGACACTCTTATTTAACCCTAATCCCTTGACCATTAACCCTATCCCTCAACCCTCAACCCTCAACCCTCAACCCTCAACCTTAAACCCTCAACTCTCAACATTAAACCCTAATTCATCAATCCTAAACCCTAATCCCTCAAACCTAAACCCTATCCCTAAACCATCAACCCTCCACACTATACCTTAAACCCTAATCCCTATCCCTCAACCCTTAACCCTTAAAATTTAAACCCTATCCCTACACCCTCAACAATTGACACTATATCTTAAGCCTTAAACCCTCATCCCTAAAGCCTCAACCCTCAATCCTTAAACCTTCAACCCTAAACCCTATCCCTAATCCCTCTACCCTCGACACTCTAACCCTAACCTCGACATTAAATGCTAATCCGTCAACCCTAAACCCTAATCCTAAACCCTCAACCCTCAACACTATACCTTAAACCCTAATCCCTCAACCCTCAACCCTTAACCTTATCCCTAAACCCTAATCCCTCAATCCTGAACCCTAATCCATCATCCCTCAACTCAAATCCCTCATCCTTAAATCGTAAATGCTATCCCTATTCCTAAACCCTCAACATACTCGATACTATACCTTAAACTCTAATCGCTTATCCCTAAACCCTCCAACCCTATCCCTAATCCTTATACCCTCCACACTCTACTTTAACCCTAATTCCTCGACCCTCAACCCTATCCCTAAACCCTTGACCCTCGAACCTCAACCCTCAACCCTCAACGTCAAACCCTAATCCCTCAAACCTTAACTATTATCCTTCGACCCTCAACCCTATCCCTAAACCCTCAACCCTAAACCCTCAACCCTCAACGTCAAATTCTAATCCCTCAACCCTTCACTCTAATCTCTCAACCCTAACCCCTATCCCTAAACCCTCAACACTATACCTTAAACCCTAATCCCTCAACCCTAACCCTAAACCTTGTCCCTAAACCCTAATCCCTCAACCCTCAACACTATACCTTAAACCCTAATCCCTCAACCCTCAACCCTAAACCTTATCCCTAAACCCTAATCCCTCAACCCTCAACCCTAATCCATCATCCCTCAACTCTAATCCCTCATCCTTAAACCCTAAATGCTATCCCTATTCCTAAACCGTCAACAGACTCGATACTATACCTTAAAATCTAATCCCTTATCCCTAAACCCTCCAACCCTATCCCTAATCCTTATACCCTCCACACTCTACTTTAACCCTAATTCCTTGACCCTCAACCCTATCCCTAAACCCTTGACCCTCGAACCTCAACCCTCAACCCTCAATGTCAAACCCTAATCCCTCAACCCTTAACTCAGATCCCTCGACCCTCAACCCTATCCCTAAACCCTCAATCCTAAACCCTTAACCCTCAACGTCAAATTCTATTCCCTCAACCCTTCACTCTAATCCCTCAACCCTAAACCCTATCCCTAAACCCTCAACACTATACCTTAAACCCTAATCCCTCAACCCTAACCCTAAACCTTGTCCCTAAACCCTAATCCCTCAACCCTCAACCCTAATCTGTCATCCGTCATCCCTCAACTCTAATCCCTCATCCCTAAACCCTAAACGCTATCCCTATTCATAGACCCTCAATAGGCTCGATACTATACCTTAAACCCTAATCCCTCTACCCTCGACACTCTTATTTAACCCTAATCCCTTGACCATTAACCCTATCCCTCAACCTCAACCCTCAACCCTCAACCCTCAACTCTCAACATTAAACCCTAATTCATCAACCCTAAACCCTAATCCCTCAAACTTAAACCCTATCCCTAAACCATCAACCCTGAACACTATACCTTAAACCCTAATCCCTATCCCTCAACCCTCAACGCTTAAAATTTAAACCCTATCCCTACACCCTCAACAATTGACACTATATCTTAAGCCTTAAACCCTCATCCCTAAAGCCTCAACCCTCAATCCTTAAACCTTCAACCCTAAACCCTATCCCTAATCCCTCTACCCTCGACACTCTAACCCTAACCTTGACATTAAATTCTAATCCGTCAACCCTAAACCCTAATCCTAAACCCTCAACCCTCAACACTATACCTTAAATCCTAATCCCTCAACCCTCAACGCTAAACCTTATCCCTAAACCCTAATCCCTCAACCCTCAACCCTAATCCATCATCCCTCAACTCTAATCCCTCATCCTTAAACCCTAAATGCTATCCCTATTCCTAAACCCTCAACAGACTCGATACTATACCTTAAACTCTAATTCCTTATCCCTAAACCCTCCAACCCTATCCCTAATCCTTATACCCTCCACACTCTACTTTAACCCTAATTCCTCGACCCTCAACCCTATCCCTAAACCCTTGACCCTTGAACCTCAACCCTCAACCCTCAACGTCAAACCCTAATCCCTCAACCCTTAACTCTGATCCCTCGACCCTCAACCTATCCCTAAACCCTCAACCCTCAACGTCAAATTCTAATCCCTCAACCCTTCACTCTAATCCCTCAACCCTAAACCCTATCCCTAAACCCTCAACACTATACCTTAAACCCTAATCCCTGAACCCTAACCCTAAACCTTGTCCCTAAACCCTAATCCCTCAACCCTCAACCCTCAACACTATACCTTAAACCCTAATCCCTCAACCCTCAACCCTAAACCTTATCCCTAAACCCTAATCCCTCAACCCTCAACCCTAATCCATCATCCCTCAACTCTAATCCCTCATCCTTAAACCCTAAATGCTATCCCTATTCCTAAACCCTCAACAGACTTGATATTATACCTTAAACTCTAATCCCTTATCCCTAAACCCTCCAACACTATCCCTAATCCTTATACCCTCCACACTCTACTTTAATCCTAATTCCTCGACCCTCAACCCTATCCCTAAACCCTTGACCCTCGAACCTCAACCCTCAACCCTCAACGTCAAACCCTAATCCCTCAACCCTTAACTCTGATCCCTCGACCCTCAACCCTATCCCTAAACCCTCAACCCTAAACCCTCAACCCTCAATGTCAAATTCTAATCCCTCAACCCTTCACTCTAATCCCTCAACCCTAAACCCTATCCCTAAACCCTCAACACTATACTTTAAACCCTAATCCCTCAACCCTAACCCTAAAACTTGTCCCTAAACCTTAATCCCTCAACCCTCAACCCTAATCTGTCATCCGTCATCCCTCAACTCTAATCCCTCATCCCTAAACCCTAAATGCTATCCCTATTCCTAGACCCTCAACAGGCTCGATACTATACCGTAAACCCTAATCCCTCTACCCTCAACACTCTTATTTAACCCTAATCCCTTGACCATTAACCCTATCCCTCAACCTCAACCCTCAACCCTCAACCCTCAACTCTCAACATTAAACCCTAATTCATCAACCCTAAACCCTAATCCCTCAAACCTAAACCCTATCCCTAAACCATCAACCCTCAACACTATACCTTAAACCCTAATCCCTATCCCGCAACCCTTAACCCTTAAAACTTAAACCCTATCCCTACACCCTCAACACTTGACACTATATCTTAAGCCTTAAACCCTCATCCCTAAAGCCTCAACCCTCAATCCTTAAACCTTCAACCCTAAACCCTATCCCTAATCCCTCTACCCTCGACACTCTAACCCTAACCTTGACATTAAATGCTAATCTGTCAACCCTAAACCCTAATCCTCAACCCTCAACCCTCAACACTATACCTTAAACCCTAATCCCTCAACCCTCAACCCTAAACCTTATCCCTAAACCCTAATCCCTCAACCCTCAACCCTAATCCCTCATCCCTCAACTCTAATCCCTCATCCCTAAACCCTAAATGCTATCCCTATTCCTAAACCCTCAACAGACTCGATACTATACCTTAAACTCTAATCCCCTATCACTAAACCCTCCAACCCTATCCCTAATCCTTACACCCTCCACACTCTACTTAACCCTAATCCCTTCAACCTCAACCCTATCCCTAAACCCTTGACCTTCGAACCTCAACCCTCAACTCTCGATGTCAAACCCTAATCCCTCAACCCTTAACTCTGATCCCTCATCTCTCAACCCTAACCCTAAACCCTAAACCCTAAACCCTCAATCCTCAATGTCAAATCCTAATCCCTCAACCCTTCACTCTAATCTCTCAACCCTAAACCCTATCCCTAAACCCTCAACACTATACTTTAAACCCTAATCCCTCAGCCCTCAACCCTAAACCTTATCCCTAAACCCTAATCCCTCAACCCGCAACCCTAATCCGTCATCCCTCAACTCTAATCCCTCATCCCTAAACCCTAAATGCTATCCCTATTCCTACACCCTCAACAGAATCGACACTATACCTTAAACCCTAATCCCTTATCCCTAAATCCTCCAGCTCTATCCCTAATCCTTATACCCTCCACACTCTACTTTAACCTTAATTCCTCGATCCTCAACCCTATCCCTAAACCCTTGACCCTCGAACCTCAACCCTCAACCCTCAACATCAAACCCTAATCCCTCAACGCTTAACTCTGATCCCTCAACGCTCAACACTATACCTTAAACCCTAATCCTTATCCCTCAACCCTTAACCCTTAAAACTTAAACCCTATCCCTACACCCTCAACACTTGACACTATATCTTAAGCCTTAAACGTTCATCCCTAAAGCCTCAACCCTCAATCCTTAAACCTTCAACCCTAAACCCTATCCCTAATCCCTCTACCCTTGACACTTTAACCCTAACCTCGACATTAAATGCTAATCCATCAACCCTAAACCCTAATCCTAATCCCTCAACCCTCAACACTATACCTTAAACCCTAATCACTCAACCCTCAACCCTAAACCTTATCCCTAAACCCTAATCCCTCAACCCTCAACCCTAATCCATCATCCCTCAACTCTAATCCATCATCCCTAAACCCTAAATGCTATCCCTATTCCTAAACCCTCAACAGACTCGATACTATACCTTAAACCCTAATCCCTTATCCCTAAACCCTCCAACCCTATCCCTAATCCTTACACCCTCCACACTCTGCTTTAACCCTTATCCCTCGACCCTAAACCCTATCCCTAAACCCTTGACCCTTGAACCTCAACCCTCAATGTCAAACCCTAATCCGTCAACCCTTAACTCTGATCCCTCAACCCTCAACCCTATCCCTAAACCCTAAACCCTAAACCCTCAACCCTAATCTGTCATCCCTCAACTCTAATCCCTCATCCCTAAACTCTAAATGCTATCCCTATTCCTAGACCCTCAGCAGGCTCGATACTATACCTTAAATGTTAATCCCTTATCCCTAAACCCTCCAACTCTATCCCTTATCCCTTAACCCTCATGATTAATAGCGTTGAACGTAAAAAAATTTAAGGGGAACATAACGCGAGCACGTTATAACATGCTCGCGTTATGTCAAACATGACAAACAACAGACTTGCGGGAAAGGAAAAATGCAAAGCAAAACATAACGCGAGCGCATTATAACGCGCTCGCGTTATGTCTTGCTTTGGGAATCCCAAGCCTTGGGCTTGGGATTTGCTTTGTATTTCCAACCGAAAGGCTTGGAGTTCCTTATGAACAGTCACAGACGTGTTTTTCTATATTCTTCAAAATTTCACATAATTTCGTTCATGCTAACCCTCAGATTTGCACGTGTTTCAAGGTCAAACAAATCAAACACATGGGTAATGTTAGGCTTTCTCTTAGCTATTTGACGATGTGATTTTTTTCACATTTTAACAATGTTAAGCCTTTCATCTTTAATTTCTTTTGTTTGTGTGTCCGTTTTGAGGCAAAAACCATAGTTTGGTCATTTTTTCATTGTAAAATAACTATTCATTCAAATTTCAAAAAAATTACATATTTAGAAATTAGATTCCATTCTACAAATATTAAAAAAAATAAAAAAATAATTTTCAATTAGTTTTCAAAATTTATAGGGGTAGCACGGCCAAAATTCTATTTTTTTAGGATGTATCCACTTTGAAAATTAGTAAAAAATCAAATATTCATCAAAAAATTATCAGAAAAATTGGGCATAAACTACATGCTATTAGCTAATTTCTCACTGAAGCGATTTTAAAAATACCAAAAAAAAGTTGACCTTTTGAGGGAGCCACAAAACATGCTATGTTATGTTGTTTTGACAGAAACAACACCAATTTCTATGGCTCCCTCTTTTGAACCCCTTAATCTATGCCATTTTCAAAACAAAATAGTAGTTTAGAAAGTAGACTCGGAGCACTACGAACATTGATTTGGTTGCATCTCCAAATTTTGAGTGTAACTATGCTCAATTTCTCATCCAAGGCCAGTATTTCCTAATTTCAGAAAAAAAGTGGCCACTTAAGACCCCTTTTTGGCCCCCCATCTTCCTGCACTTACCCCAATAGTCAGCATAAAATGAAGACAGTTAGTTTTGATGAACAGTTTAACAGAGGCATTGGGGACAGCCCTAAAGGACTATAATATCAAGATAAGATAGAATCAGCTATAGGAAAGTGGAAAAGAAATAGAAGAAGATAAAATACATTTTAGTTTTGTAGAAACTCTAGCTGTAGAAACTCTTGTTCTTCCATCCAGAATGCCTTATTATGTCAACAAAAGACAGAGAACACAGAAGCTATTATAGGAAGTACATTATGAGACAGAAAAAGGAGAAAATTCCATGCACAGACAGAGAAGAATGCTGTTGAGACATAAATGGTAGTTTTCATTACTTTCTGTATATTTTTCTATCAAGAAGTAGTCATTTATATAGGGAATGAAGTCCTCCATGACAACTGTGGAAAATACTGAGATGTCCATTATATACAGTAACAAAAAAGTAGTAAAAATTATGGATTTTCAAAGTTTTGACAAATCAGAAAAATGGGATAATAAACTCACCTTCAGCTACAAGAGCATTTTGTGGAAGAATACAGTCAAAATGCCTTGAAAACATCTACAGAAGGCTTCATACATGAAACCCTTATGGCGGCAGGAAAAGTGTAGAGCAAGATTGCACGAAGTGAAAATGCAAAATGAGGGCAAAAAGTGCCTTTTTGTGTTTTAGGGTTTCATAACCCTAGAAGCCCGATGGGCTTTATTTTTCTCTTTTGCATTTTATTTTGCATAACATTTGAAATAGACCATGGCCCAAAACATTACAGAGTGTGATACCTAGGAGTGTTCCATGAGGTGGCCATGGGATATGTTAAGACTTTGGTTAAGTCTTTATTTCCTTTGTTTTAGGCTGAGCACTTTGGTGCCTTTTTTTTTACCTTGTATTTATTATTCCTTGCAAATATCATATAATGTAAAATGAGTGATGACATTATGAGTCATTTAAGAGTTATTGTTAATTTCTATTGCAAAGGAGAGTGTTGTGAGACTTTATTGTCTTTGAGGGAATATGGTTGGAGTGTAGAGGAGTTGGTAGACACCTGCCAAATAAGTAGCTGTTTGTTTGTTGCCTTGATGGAGGAGATTTACTAAGTCTTGAGGGTAGTTAGTAGTTGGTTTGTCTTTGGAGGGTATCTAGAAGTGTTTTATTTCTCTTAGAGTCCTTTTAGACTTGTTTTCATGACTCATTATGGTTGACTAGGTTATCGTAGACTTTTTACTTCACTGTGGGCTCATGTGGAGGAGATATAGGCCCTAGATTTTAGGCTTTTTGTGGGCATCCGACCCCATTTTGTTTCAGACTCCTTGCATTGTGGAACCACTTGGATAGTGGTGGATATAGTCACTTTTGTGACTCTTTTGTACTGAGTTCTAACAGGCAGATTTCAGAGACTTGTGATTTTTATCCTTGCTCAGATTTTGTGAGTTTGTAATTCATTCATTTTGGAACATGTATACTAGTGGAAACTTGGACATCAATGATTATGAGTATTTTTCCTTCCCACTTTGTGCTTTATTGTGTGCATCTTATTGATTGATCGAGTTACTTGTGAAGTTTTGTTTATTTCCTTGTAATTCTGTCTTAAGCTGAGCACCTTTTTGTAGAAAGGTATGTTCTTTGCAGGGTATAATCTGTGTGAAGAGTGTAAATACTTTTAGTTTTGAAACTTCTTTTCTTCTAAAGGTTTAAACATTTTAACCTCTTTATGAAGTACTTATGCAAGGACACATGAAAGTGAGCTGTGTAAGCCAAATTTAGTCATTGTTGAAATTGTGTATGAAAGCTATGTTTGCAGGTTCTAGTTAGTTTTGGTGCATCACCTTAGTCATAGATTTCATTGTTGTGCAATATCCTCTTTACCCTTTTCCTTGTCAAAGCAATAGGATAGAAAGTATTTTAGGTGATAACCATAGGAAGCCGGCCTTCTCTGGAGGTTGACCTCTGCTTTTAAAGTTACCAATAACTTTAGAGGTCTTCCCATGTTTCAATAGATTATTAAACCTTATGTTTAACAGGGTGCAAATCTCATTGATAACAATTATAGTCCTTTGCATTGCATTTTTCATATTAAAATTGCTAGGGTTTGCTTGAAATTTTGAATTTTTCTAATAACTTGGTAATTTCAAAAACTAGGGTTTGTAGTTAAAATCTTGTTTCAGATTTTACTACTCATCTTAGGCCCTAATTAAAATATGATTTTGTGTGTAGTGTTGCATTTTAGTGTGTTTTTGCATTCATATTTCAAAAATTTGCATTTACATGTACATAATTTCAACAAAAACTAGAATTTTTCATTCATCATCCTTACAAAATTCCACTTGCACTGAGCATTATAGGACTTCAAAAGAATTTTCAGATCTGAGATGATTTATTTTACATCATAAATCTGATTGGAATTCATTTACATATCATTTTGTACATATTCATGCCTTAATTTCACAATTAAGGTTTAAAAATCTTAGATTTCACTAGATTTTGACTTATAATTCATATAGAATTGCGTTATAGGTGTGTTGTGAAGAATATTGCTGCATTAGTGGATTGATAATAAGCATTTAATTCACTGCCCCTCATTAATTTCTTCACAACACTACTTTTTTTCATTTACATTGAAAAAAGGTGAAAATTGGTACATTTTTAATTACACGGTGTATATTTCAACACCATGTGTTTACACACCTTTTCATATCTTTTGCTCAAATTTTTTAAAATAATCAATTGAACCTTGTTGTGTTGTACTCTTTCGTCCTATCCATTGTGTTTGTTATGGATTTTGTGTGACTTTTTAGCCCTTTCCCTCAAACAAGTGCTTAGGAGTGAAATAGTCACACATTTAGGGCATGCTAAGTATCTTATAACTTTGCATGTCTTGTCTTACTAGATCTGATTGGACATTGATGTTATAAGACATTTCATTATGGCATCTTCATCTCATTTCTCTTTTGTATCTTTACATGCATATATCGAAAACTTTGAGAATTTCTACAAATTTCTTAATATGAATCCTCATGTTCTCACTTATATACAAGCTATGTATCATAAGGATATATTTAAATTCTCTTCATTTGAAATCCTTGACTATATATCTGATTTTGACAACTTCATATCTTTCATGAATACATACCCTTTGGTAGTAGACGATTTAACAAAAAACATTAAGAATGATGAGTGTGAAAGCTCTCTTAAGGCTTTGGAATTAATAGCTAAAACATATGATGATGATGATGATGATGATTCCATAAGTTATCCTAGTTCTCCTATAGTTGAATGTCCAAGAACCTTAGATGGGAAGACTATGGATAGCTCTATTGTGGTTGTAAATTCAAGTCTCTTAGACATCACTAATGATACAACACCTAACCTTCCTAATAACACCTTACCTTTCTTTCATTCCAATGCTCTCCCTAGCCCAGATGTAGCATTAGTGGATGAGAAAAGGTCTCTCACATTAAATCTTTAAGGGATAGATGTTGGGTATAATCGAGATGGAAACAATGCTAATTCAATCTTCACTAATAGACTTATTCCACCCACTAAGGGGTTAATTGATAAATGTAGCAATATTCCTAAGATAGCTGTACGGGGGGCACCTAATGCACCTTGTTGCTTCAAACCAGTGATTATAGTTCAAGGTGATCAAAAACCACCTTGACCCCCATATTACATTCTAAACTACGCAAGACAAATCACTCAAAGAAATCAAGGTGTTCAAAATGTGATTGCTCACACATATAACACCTGTAATAACAAGCAAAGTAAGCAAGCATCTCATGTGCCTATTTCTCTTCCATGTTCTACACCTATGCTCCCTCCACCACCTCGTCTTACTCATAAAAGTAGTCAAGAATATGATCTTGTCGAACAACTATGTGCTACTTCAGCTAAGATCTCTCTTTGGGATTTAATACAAACATCGCCTACATACCATGGAATGCTCCAAGAAACTTTACAAAAGGTGATTGTACCACCTACTGTTAAGCTAAATGATGTAGTAGCTCTGTTAGATTGTATGCATGTGACAAAAATGGATATTCTCTTTCAACCACATGAATTACCATCAATTGAAGTGCAAAACCAATATGATCCACTTATAATATTTGTCACGATAGATAAAAAGTTGGTAAAGTGAGTTATGATTGACAATGGATCAGCTCTTAATGTTTATGGCATGAACTTACTACACAAAATAAAGGCCGACACATCAAAAATCAAACTGGACAGGCTTAGTATTCGTGGTTTCATTAATGTTGGTAAACAATCTGAGGGTACTATAATTTTACTGGTAAAGGTCAGACCTATGACTTTGCCTACCCTTTTTCATGTCATGCCTGGATCAATTTCATATAATATAATTCTTGGTAGATCATGGATCCATGCCACAGGGGTAGTTCTGTCTACCCTTCATAGATTATGCTGGTAATGGATGTGGTGTAAATCAACAAGGAATCAGAGTACCTTTACAAGTTGTTGGAATTAATTACACAACTAGTATAGGATATCACTTTTTTAAGCCCATTGAAGCCTCTTATTGTCCTAAACTTAATGTTAATGCAATATCAACAAGACCAAAACAACATGCAAGATATCTTGAGTTGATAGACAAGAATTGTCCGCTAGGAGCTATTTTATTGAATTAGGTAAATATTTCTCCATCTTTAAGCAAAACTCATTGTAGCAAACATTATAGTTGTCTCAAGGGTGGCCTCTTCCTAGATATGTATGTTCTTAACATTGGGTTGTATCAGGTAAGTATTTCTAACCCTTTACCTTTGTGTTGTGTTTCCCCCATGATGTGTTATGTGTTGTTTAGGCCTCCTTGGATGACCCTTGATACTCTTGTAAGGTCAAGGATACCAAGAGACTACCTCTATTGTGACCCTTCTTCTATTTGTATCATAATTCTTCTACCTTGCTTCTCCTCTATTTTTATTGTTGTGTTTTGTGTCCTAGGGGCATAGTGTTGCAGTTGGTGACCTGGGGGCACCTTCCTACGTGATAACCCTAAGGCACTTGCTCTCCTCTCTTGATTTATTGTTTACCTTCTTCTAGTGGTTCTATCTAGCTGGCGGATGATGATAATAGTGATACAAGCCATGTGTCCCATCAGCAAGTATGCAAAAATGGACCTAGTCCATACATGACGAGGGGGTTGATATATATTATCTAACACTTGGCTAGTAAAATCACTCCATGTGATATTTTGATGTTGTTTTATCATACTAACAAACTATAAAAATACTTATGCTCTGTGCACTTTATTTATCTTTGAATCTCGCTTTGGTTACACTCAGTTTTGAGATCTCTACAGTATAGCCCCACGGTTATACTTGGATTTCAAACCCGTAGTATAGCCTCGACTCTTTATGTGAATGATTGCATCCACTGCTTTATAATGTGATGTTATTATCTTAGAGAAAGATTTATAACCTCTCTTCTTGCAGGAAATTGTGTGTTTGTGGGAACATTCGGCGATCATAAAGTACATGTCACCTATGGGGGCATGGGCTTTGTGAAAGCTCTTGTTCCCTTGTGTGTTTTCTCTCTACCTTAATGTGCTTGATATCAGTACACGATATCAACCACCTTAAGGTGAGGGCATGTAAGGTAAGTTGTCTGATGATTTTGGTACTATTGAAGCATGTTTGAAAGCCCTCTGCGAAGGCGAGATGTTGTATCTCCATGTGAGTGTACATATTTATTTTATATTGCAATAAGAAAGCCCTATGTGGAGGTGGGATATCGTGCATAACCTTTTATTTTAAGTCCTCTACGAAGGTGGGATATCATAGATATCCTTTTATTTTAAAGCCCTCTATGGAGGTGGGGATGGTGTATCTCTTGAGCTAGTGCACATCCTTTTTATTCTAAAAGTCCTTCGAGTAGGTGGGGTTTGTGTATCCTCCCTTAAGTGTGTCTTTGGCGGTTGTTGTGGCATAAGCCCAACTGTTAGGTGTGCCTATAATGTGCCTGAGATGGTGGGGGCTTAGCAATAAGTTCCTTCCATCACCTTGTTTGCCATGTTTTAGATGTATAGTATGTCTTTGGCATGCTATACGATGCTCATGTTTTCCGTGTGTCTTCTATGTGTTTGTTCCCAAGTATAGTCCAAATAGTGTGGCGTAATGCCCCTCCTATTCTTTAGGATTTGTATGGTGTGTTTGTTCTCAAGTGTAGTCCAAAGAGCATGGAAAAATGCCCCTCCTACATTTTGAGATTTGTATTGTGTGTCTGTTGCCCCATATGTAGTCCAAAGAGCGTGGTGAAATGTTCTTCCTACATTTTGGGTGGTGTGTTGCACTTTTACTTTCCATGCATCTGCATCTGCATTCATTTATCTATATGAAAATGAAAAAGAAATAATCATTGCATTCACTATATTCATTGTGTTTTGTGTGTCTTCAATGCTATCTTCTCCATGTTTTGCATGCCTGTCACTATCTTCTCTATGCTTTGCATGCCTATTACTGTCTTCATTGTGCTTGGCGTGTCTGTGATGTGTCTTCTCTAATGTCTACCTGAGACTGGGGGCTAGAAATAGTTTCTCAATCTTTGTGTATGCATTAGCTCTATGTGCCTAGCGTGTTTGTTGTGTTTGTTGACCATACTTTAACACATGTATGGGCCTTGTGTTCATGTGGGGGCTAAATGTTAGGTGGGAAAATGTCTCCCTAGGACTTTTTCCCCCTAAGTTTAGCTCCCAAGTCCCTTTTTTTGTATTTAGCATATTCATTTTTACTCCCGATGGAAAATCCCTAAAAACCATGTCAAAATGGACCTAGGGGACAGTGATGAACTTGACCCTGCCTTGAAAATGGGGTTGAGGGCTTGGGTGCTTGCACCCTAGCCCTACCCTATTTAGTGGGGTCCCAAATTTTAAATATCAGTTATGTGACCATTAAAAGTGTCTGTTGTTGATATCTCAAGTTTGAATTATGAAATTAAAGAGAGAATGTGTTTAGTTGCATATATAAGCATGTTTAGGGTTTCATTTGTAAACTAGAAGATGATTATGAACTTTTGGTGCACTTATGATTTTAGAGCATTCAAAGTATTCATTGTTGCAGAGAAGACTTGTCTTGTTATTGTGTTTGTTATGCAGATTTGGCTTCATCTTCTCATGATGTGAAGGATTTTCATCTTTATGCAAGATACACCTTCAACGTGACATTTATTTATGTTTTTAATCATTTATCAATTGGTTTTTGCCTCTATCCCATAGGGATACACACACTCTATATGACAACAATGTTTGGAAGACTTGAATGTCATTCCAAGGCTTGACTGATGCAAGCTCCTAGACACCACAACCTCCAACCCCCTTTTCTATGATTGCAGGTTACAGGTGTAGAAGTGGAAGAAGTGGAGTTGTAGGGAGGCATAGCAGAGTGTCAGAATTACAGATCTAAGAAGAAAACTAGGACCTAGACTTGGGCGCATGCTTTTTAGTCCTCTAGATCCTTGAAGCAAAAAACCTTTGTGACAGTGGTGATTAGTTATAGACAAGTTTAGAAAATCCTTGAAGAAGTTGCCACCTTGGACTCGGGTGCCCGCTCTTTCATTCCCAACATTTCCAGATACAAAATCTTAAAATTTGGTATGTATCTAATTGTCATTTGATATCTTTGTGTGCGAGCATTTGTCATGATTCATCCATTTATTTATGATTTTATGAAATTAGGGTTTAAGCATAATCAGGGTTTAATTAATCAATTAATCAATAAATTCCAAGTTTCCTCTTCGTTACAAGTGACACTAAATCTATAGCAAGCCCTCTTCCAAAGATTGTGGCTTGACTTTATTTATGTCCTTGAATGTAAGGTGTGAAAGGAGGATTTAACCCACACATCCATTGAAATTGAAAAACCCTCCTTTTACATGAAACAGATATTTACTTTAATTTGAGATGGACCCCTCCTTACGATTTCTAAAGTACAAGTAAATGCAGATCCTTTGTTCAATATGTCACATGTGCTTGGTTTTTCTAAAATATAATTTCTTTGTTTGATCTCTCTAAAAAGTAGTTCTTGTACATGATTCCATTTGAAAATTCTCTTTATGATTGAATCCACATCAAAATTAAATATAATATGACTTGTTGAAAGATTGTAATTGACACCTATATACAGAAAAAATGTTTGAGATATTTTTTGTATCATATTTTACTAAAAATAGAAGCATAATAGTTATATTAGAAATGGGTGCCCATCTACAAATGGGTACCCACACATTTTATAGAATGTGTACACATGTATAACGAGTGCCCATTTCATTTTGGAATAGGTACTCATTCACTTTTAGGAATGCATATGCATTTTTGAGTGGGTATGCATTCCACAAAACTTGAATTTTGAAACCTATGACTTTGTTTTAGTTTTAGGCTTGAAAAAGGATTGGAAACTGAACCCTTAGCCTTACACCTATAAGTACAAGGCCATGTTAACATCAAGAGAAAAATTGTCTTTACTAATATGGATGGCGACTCTTTTTTTAGATTTTTTAGAACAAATTAAAACCCATTACAAATCACAATGTCTAGTTTCAAATATGTATTTTTTTACTATTGGATGTAGTTTCTATTTATTAATTAATTTTTAAACAAAGAGACTCATAAACTTGAAGTGACATACATTACTATTTTTTTTTTTAACTTTTGGTTTTGAAAGTTTTTTTTTTTAAAGTTATATCTGACTAATCTAGGCATCATTCTCTACATGATAAAAAAAATCATGTTATAATTAGTTTATCTCAAATCTATTGTTATATGGAGCATAATTAGACTTGGAGGTTATTTTTTCCCCACTTTTATTGGTGCGGTTTCCCCCCCAAATTATTTTCCTATTATTTTATAAAGGTGTTAGGAGTTATTTTTCTATTGGCCGAAATAAAAAACCCTATTTTGTAACCAACATAAGTCTTGATAAAATGACTAAGGGTTAGGGTTTTTGTTGATATTGTATTGTAGCATTTGTAGTGGTATTGAGTCGCAAGGATTGCTGGTTGTAATCAGTTTGATTTGCTGGATATTAATATTGGACTCTCTATTGGTGGATGTAGCCCGAGTTTGGGTGAACCACATTAAAAATTGTCTCACTGTTATTATTTCTGTGTATTTTTCATTCCTTTGTTTAATCTTTATTTGCATTTAATTGATATCTTCTACATACAATTCCTAACAAGTGGTATCAGAGCGGGTTGTGTTTGATTATCATCTATAGGAAGGTCTCACAGTTGAGTACGAGTCTCATAGTTAAGTGGGAGTAAAGGCAGATGAGGGTAAATTGAAGGTAGATAAATTCAATGGGCAGAACTATCAGTTATGCAAGATGTAGATGGAGGGTTATCTCTATCAGAAGGATTTATGGAGGCCATTAGAAGGAATAGCCAAGAAACCAACAACAATGACTGATGAGGATTGGGAACTTCTAGAAAAAAAGGCACTGGGAACCATTCGGTTGTGCCTGGCACCATCATGACATTCAATATAATAGAAGTGAAGACAACAAATGAACTGATGAAAGCTTTGGCTAAATTGTATGAAAAACCCTCAGCCTCAAATAAGGTATTTCTCATGAAGCATTTGTTTAATCTAAAAATGATTGAAGGTGGATCTGTGATAGATCATTTAAATGAGTTTAATATGATTACAAGTAAGTTAACTTCTGTAAAAATGAAATTTGATGAAGATGTGATGGCTCTCTTGGTTTTATATTCTTTGCCAGAGCACTGGAATAGCTTGGTAATGGCTGTAAGTAACTCTATCTCTGGTTCAAATACTTTGAATTTTGATGATGTTGTTGGTGTTATCCTTAGCGAGGAAATGCGATGGAAAAGCTTAGGAGGGTCCACATTAGGTAGTGTTTTGAATGCAGAAAGTAGGGGCAAATCAAAGGAGAGAGGAAAAGGTTCTGGAGGTCATGGGAAGTCACGAGGAAAATCAAAGGACAAGAGGTCCCAATCCAAAGGATAGAAGGAACCAGGTCATCTGAAGAAAGATTGATAGTCTCAAAATAATAAAGAATGAGACAAACAAGAAGGCAATAAAAAGGCAAATGTGGTAAGTAATAAATCTGAAGATGATGCTTTGATTCTTTCCCTAGATAATGCCAATGATTCATGGGTTTTTGATTCATGGGTTTTAGATTCAGGGGCCTCATTTCATGCTATGCCCCATAGAAGTTATTTTCTTGATTATGTCCAAGGGGACTTTGGACTAGTTTATTTGGGAGATAATGAACCCTGTTAGATTGTTGGAAAGGGAAGAATTAAGATTAAGTTCAGGGATAACTTTAAGAACCCCCCCTTGGAGAAGGTGTATAAACCTGATGAATCATGTATATTTCCTGAGAAAAATATTAATTTTATTGGCAAATTTTTTTATTTTTCTGGGAAAAAATATAATCTTATTTGATGAATCTTTTGTAATCTCTAGAGGTCTATGGAAAATCCTGGCGAATTGTAATTTTTTTAAAACTAATAAAATATTTTCATTGGCGATTAAAACCTATTTTCAAACCAATTAAATATTTTTGTTGTCGAATTAAACTTGTTTTCAAAATAAGAAAATATTTTTGCTGGTGATTAAAATCCAATTTCAAACTAGAAAATATATTTACATTGGCAAATTAAACCTGTTTTCAAAATAAGAAAATATTTTTGCTGGTGATTAAAATCTAATTTCAAACCAGAAAATATATTTACATTGGCGAATTAAACAAATTTTCAAAGCAATAAAATAATTATTGGCTAATTTAAATATAGTTTCAAACTAATAAAAAATTAATTGGTGAAATAAACTGTTATGCCAATAAAAAATCATACTGTGTGAATGGCATCAAACTTTAGTTGAAGTTCCATTTCAGGCTGCAGTTTTGACACACCCATCTTTCTACATAAAGTCTCCAGAATAGAGACAAGTGTCAAGTAACAATGATTCTGATTAACGAAAATTAATAGATAATTATTTAATTGAGTTGCATAAATTACCTTCCCAAATACGTGCAATTGTGCTTTTCACGACATTCCTTATTTATTATGAAAGGACAGAGGTGACTTCGAGCGTGGATGTCATTAAATAGAAAATATTCTAATAGATTTGGTTGTCAGATGATCGCAAATCGATGACATAAGTACTGACACACCTAATTTCCCAAATTTGTAGTTGTACAACTGAGGACTTATGCTCTGCCACGCTGCCACCTTTGCACAATAATCAATAAAATATATTATATATTATATATATATGTCAACCGTTGATCTAATAATATCTAATGACTGCTAGTTGATTATGGAGGATTTTGTTAGCAATGTGTAGCATTGGAGATCTACCTTCCAGAATTGAACTACAACCGTTCATCTTTCGTTCTAGGGTGCATCAAATGGTTAGTGGTGATATGATTGATTTGATTGAACACACTTAACCACATAGATTAGACAATGCTCAATTAAGTTCATTAATGGCAAGTGAGTACTGAGTCATGACAAACCGCACAAATTAGCCAATATGAATTAAACAGAGTTGCTTGTTATTTATTACCCATTTGTCACAAATGTACATGTAATGTATATATGATAGTCTTTAGTGTTTCAAACTTATATTGCATTACTAAGTTTTAGATAGGTCAAGAATCAATAGACTGTAAAAGTTCAAAGTAATGGCTTTCATTATAGCAGCTGTGCGAAGAAAATAAGTTACCAAGTATTTATTTTATGATCATTCATGATTTTCATTTTCACTTTGTGATAGAGTTCTCAGTTCACAGATGTAGAATAGTAATAAGAATCTAAGATGATAGAAAATTTTGTTTGTGTGTGGCTATGTAGGTTGTTATTGCTTTGCATGTCTTAGAATGAAGAAATATGAGCATTCATCAAGTGGAATAATTCATTTCAAGAATCGACACTTTTAACATTTGCAAATGATACATTCTATTCTGGGTGGTGGGTTGAATCTCCCACGCATGCATGCATGTATGAGAAATTAGAAATTTGAATTGACTCATGGAATTGATATTGTAACTCAATTGCAGTGACCTCGAGAAAATCAATTTAATTCTCCTTTACTAGCCTTATTGCTACCCATGCCTAGTGGTTTCTTGTACATATAAAGCAAGGTTCTATAGTGAATCATTGACTGACATTGTGAATGAGAACATAATTAAATTTGTAACAAATCCATTGCTTGTTAATAGGATAATTATGGACTACAGTGAAATATTCATTATGTGTCGTCAAAAAGAGGAACCAAAAAGATTTTGGAGGATCAAAGCAAGGTTTGAAGGTCGAAGGATAGGAGTTTTGTTTAGAACTGAGGTTGGTTAGAGGTTCATGTACGATGTAATTGCCCAGTCTTTTTGAAGGGTGATGTTAAATTTTACTAAACAATATAGAAGTAATTATAGTTTGAAATTGCAATGTATACATATCATAGATGTTTCAAAGAATGAAATTTTCAATATAAAATTATATATTATATTATATAAAATATGATATTATTATAAATTTATATATTGAATCATTGATATCGATTTCATTTGGTGGCCTACAAAATACTTTTCCCAAGGATTGATTTTTAATTTATTAAATAGTTCTGAGAAGTTATTAAATAGCTTTTGGTAATGGTTGATCCTTACATGAGCCGAAGATTGATGCTACAAAAAATCTGGACAACGAATAAATGAATAAATGCATGTCAGTTGAAGCGTGTGTTCATTAACGATCTTCCTTTAAATCCTGGAGGTCTCTAGCAAAATGACACTCGATTGGATTGCTCAAAATATAGCATGGAGACTCCCATAAGGATCTACTGCAATAAGCGTCAGGTCACCTTTCTAGGCCGTATCAAAGATGGCAGACCGATGAACATTTGTAACCAGCAAAACCTATTCTTCCTTGAGGTAGTGAAGATGGTCCTTGGTAAAGACTTCTTGGTCTCTGAGGATAGATATAGGGTAAATTTAGATATTTCCTCACGCTTTCTAGCTTCTTTGTTGGACCTAGGAGAGGCAAAGGTGCATGCACTGATGATTCTACGGGGGTATTCACTCCAAATATTCTTTTGGATGACTTAGACGTGGTGATTGATGCAGAATTGGGGGTCGGTATCCCGTGGTTGAGAGACCTGGAGAAGTTGCGGGAGGGACATGAGGGCATAGCTAGGAAGTCATTCCTCCTAAACATGAATGAGCAACAACTCAGAAGGCACAGGCTTTGGGTGGCTCATGGGAGACACTTTCTTCGATGGGCAATTGGAATGGACATAGACGATACTCTGGTATGGCTTCAATACTTCACAACCATTGTGAATGTGGGGGAATTCTACTCGTAGTGGCCGTAGGAGTGGCCAGGCTCCCAGGGCCACTTTTTTGGTGATTTCCATGCTGAGGTGGTAGGGTGGCAAGTTTTTGAGGAGTCGCTCAGTCAAGGGGCTAGGGATTTCTATGGTACTATGGTAGCCTCTCTGGTGCTGTGTGTTTTTTGGAGCCTGGGCTAGCCACTGGAGTGGTTTTTGTATTGATATAATTTCTTGAGTGTAAATCTTTTTGTAATAATATAATTACCCAGGTGTAAATCCTTTTGTATTAATATAATTACCCAAGTGTAAATCTTTTTATATTAATATAATTACCCAAGTGTAAATCTTTTTTGTATTAATATAATTTCTACTTTTTGTATTAATATAATTTGGTCTTTGTTATAGTTAGAGGTTTCTAATGTTGCTTCTTATATGTTTTCTTTAATTTATATATGTTGACATGGATTTGGTGATGGTCTCTATTATGATTAGAGTTTTCTAATGTTGCTTGGCATTTGTTTGCTTTTTGACTCTTGAGATAGGCACAGCTAAGAGAGCTATAATATATGTGAACTCTCAATCTTTTTGGATTTAATTTGATTTCAATTTGGTTGTTTTTAGATAGAATTAATCACGAAATTTTATATGCACAAGTAAAATTATACTTTCTATTGATAGTGTAGTTCATCTACATGCATGATGCTTGAAATATTTGCATAATTAGGTTTTGACACTTGAACTATTAGATTTCCAAATATCAATGGTTAACATTTCATACGAGAAACCCTCTGCGTAATCTTATGTTGACTTGCTACCTTTGATTGCTAGTTGTCTAAGTTGAAACCTGAGCCATCAAAACTATGTTGTTTATTGGTCCCTTATACCTAATCTTGTCGATCACAGCTTGGTGGGGAATGGGTTACCCTAGCAAGCTAGCAGGGTCCAATTTTTAATTGTTTAAGAAGTTAATATGCGAGCAGGTTGTTAGTCAGTGAAGTCATGACTTCATGTCCTAATATTTGTAAGTTGACTGACCCCTTAATCTAGGATTCTAGAGGTTACCCGCTATCATCGGTTGTAGGAAGGACAAAATCTAATGGTTGTGCAAGGGTGCATGAGGAATCTGTCAGGAGAGAATATTTGTTGCACAGCTGCGATAGAACGACACATGTCAAAAAATCTAAGATGGCAAAAGAATTTATCCAATGGTTGCAGGAAGGGTGAAATTTAATAGTCGTGCAAGGGTGCATGAGGAATCTGTCAGGAGATAATATTCACTGTGTGGCTGTGACAGAATGACACATGTCAAAAAATCTAAGTTGGCAAAAGACTTGATCCAATAGTTGGAGGAAGGGAGAAATCTAATGGTCGCGAAAGGGTACATGAGGAATCTGTCAAGAGAGAATATTCACTCCACGGCTATGACAGAACAACACATGTCAAAAAATCTAAGCTGGCAAAAGACTTGATCCAACGGTTGTGTATTGTCGCAAGGAGAATCTCTTTGGTTGGAATCTATGCTGTGCCGTCGCGACATCACGACATGTGGCATTCTCTTTTTTGAGAAGTGAGGCATGCTGGCATGGGGTAGGTAAGAGGTGGGCCATCATAGGCTGTTACGCTGTGAGGTGCTTCCATGTATCCGACTCGTACATATTCTGAATGGTGATGAAGATTGTCAAATCTAATCAGCCAATCAGGATTGTGGATTTCAGAATGTAAGGAAAAGATCAATGGCCCAAATTCAAAGTTTCAAAAGAGAAAGATTTTGAAGTGCTTACAGCACAAAGTGCATTAATATAAAGAATTGTGTAGGAATTCTTGTGGCAAGAAGTTTATTAATACAGAGAATTGTGCAGGAATTCAAGGATTAAGCTATTCTCGAGAGCACGACTGCATTCAGAAGAAATCATTAGAACAAGCAGGAAAAAGTAATCTCAAGCTTCTGCAAGTGTGGAAAACTAGTAAGTAACTATTCCTCCTCTGTGCCTGGTTTTTCCAACTATAGGTTAATTTTGAAGCTTTTAGGACCGTTGTCAACCATAAAAACCCTAAGCTACCTTCATAAAAGAAAAATGAGTTAGTTAGGCCAGCCTTCCACTTCAAAATGAAGCTTAGATGAGGATCTTATGATCCAACTCCCTGGTTCTGCTAGAACAATTTTGAAATTGCATGGCCCAGGCGGAGCCTAGGATAAATTTATTGACTACTGCTGTAATTGTTGGGATGCCAAATTACCTATCCCAGGTTGGATCCTCTTTGAGCATTGGCATAAGAGGATGGACCTATAAGGCCCCTACCTGTCATGCCTTGAGATATGATTTAGCCAAGCTCATTTGTCAGAATGTTTTCCCCAACCCTGACTTAATTAGGTCAACAACATTAAGTTATAATCCAGCCACTAGGATAGTAATAGATGGAAATGGTTCAACATTGATCAAGCTTACCAAAGGATACATTGCCACTGTATTCAACATGGACCCTGTTGGTGCCTGAATTCACAGTCAGTTAATTTAGCAATTTTCATGCAGGCACCTTCCCAAAAAATCGAAAAAAGTTCTAAGTTTTGGGGCCCCCTCAGTGTTTTTTAGCATCTGCATCTCATTTCTCGAGGAGGGGTCTTTGTCTTTTCTCCATCAGCATAGGTTCATTTTTGTGTCTTAGACATTTTGGTTTGAACTTGAACCTGATTTTTCTCTAGGTTCAGTGGTTTAGCGGTTCAGGGTTAAATTTTCTTCTAACGGGTCACATTCTGCATTTGCCTTGCGCAAATATTGCATCGTTGAACCTCCCGCTTGAACCTTTTTCTCAACGGTTCAAGGTTCAATGGTTCAAAGCTTTGTTTCCTATGGAGTATTATTTTTGATGTTTGAACCATCACTTTGAACCACCGCGTTGAACCGGTTCATCGGTTCAACGGTTCAAGGCTTTGTGTTTTTGGTACTTGGCATTTCGGTGAAAGTTCTTTTTGAAGTGCTCCGACTGTGTCTTTGAACTTTCGGTTTGAACCTCAGCGTTGAACCTCTCCAGTGAACCAACGGGTTGAACCGGTTCATCGGTTCAACGGTTCGGGGGCTTTGGTTCCATATTTTCACTAAGTAAATCCTTTGCTCATCTTTTGGATCCAGTCAGCGTTGAACCTCTCGGTTGAACCATCTGTTTGAACCAGTTTAGTGGTTCAAAGGTTCAGAGCATTATGTTTTTGGTTCATCGATATGATCGACATTATCGGCAAAGGAGTTTTTGGCTAGGCCGACGGTGTTGGTCTGGCCGATGGTGAAGGTGTTATCGGAGAGACCAAGGGGGTCGGCGAGACAAATTTCATGTTGGCCGATGGTATTGGTCTGGCCGACAGGGGAATTCGAAGCAAGTTATATCGGCCAGACTATTGCGCTCGGTGAGAGATTTTTGGGGCGGGCCGATGGCTTGGGTTTTGTCGATGGGCTTTAGAGAAGGAGCGTGTGTCGAGCGTGGCAAAATTGCTCGACACCTATCATGCAAGTGACTATGCTTTTAAACTACTGGAGGGCTGTCCGCACCATGCATGTGGGATTATTTTCCTACTTATTTTTGAGCCTGCTGTGAAACATGTTTTGGCGGGTGGCTGAGCCATCAATGGCGACTGTAGCAGGGGTATGGGCAATGGTACAAGTGATCAGGTGGCCCAATTTTTGGATGAAGACTTCCAGATGGCAGCACAGGGCTCGAGGCATCCTTTCTTTGCTGTAGCAATAACTTCTGAGTGCCATTTCTGATGGATGTATCTGGCAGATTTTTGAATTCTAGCCATGTAATCAATGCTGAGTACGCTTCCCTCTGGCTATTTTTTAAGCAGGAAGTGTTACTCATTTTGGAGGTTGGATGTTTTTTTGGGCTTTCTGCTCTGACTCTGAACATAAGGTGTTCACATTTTGAAAGACAGTTTTTTGCTATAGATTTGGTCCTTGGTCTAGTGTACTGATCTATCTTGGCTTGTAAATGATGATTTTCTCTGTGGTGACCTTCTATGCAGATTGATTTTAAATGAAAAACACCTGTGTGTGTATTGTTTCTGATTGTCTCCTGTATGTCATTTGTTTTCCTTTTAAACAAGGTTGTCAAGGGCTTCCAAGTTTTTCAGTATATGCATACTGTGTGTCTGATTTATTGCATCTACTCAAGGAGTGGTTAAATAGCCTTTTGACTAGATACAAAGGGAAATAGATTGCATCATAGGATCTATTAAGTATGATCGTTAATGATACTCTTTCTTGGACATGTTGCTGTTAGGCAGTAGCATTATTCTCAGGTCCTCTGGATATGAATTAGTGTTGTCATGGGGAGACATTTACAATCTTAGATATGACTCTGCTGCCCAGATAAGGCATTGGTTTGGGAATCTATCTGTTCAATGGGTCTAGGAAAGTCCCATAACTCCAAACATCATTTCAAACCATTTCATCCTTCCATTTATTAGTTGTAGGATTAGGAATAGGAAACCCCTGCATGCTCTCATCCCCAACCAGACACATATGTCCAAGAATGCTGCCAATCTTGTGATTTGTTACACAAATCTTGGTCCTTACATGAGAGCATTCTGCTTGTTGCTGTCAAGTTATATCCTTCTGTCATTGGGCTAGTCAAGGTTATACTTTTATCAAATAGAGACACCCGCCTTGGTGCGGTAGAACCAAAAGTGAAGGGAAGGAGCTCACGCAACCTCCTGTATTCAGCTGGCTGAATCTACCTGTGCATTAGAACTGGCAAACCCTAATGCTGATTCAGAAGAAAAAACCAACAAAATGGCGACTCTACTGGGGATGGATTGATAAAAACTAATAAATTTGTGGCCCATCCGAGTCACCAACAAAATGGTGACTTTGCTGGGGAGTCTTTCATGTGAATGATGATGCTCTGCTGGTGGAATGAACTCAAAAACATATTTGATGAGCTTTCAGCTGCTGTAAATTTTGTCCTCTCTAGAGAGGTGGTGACTCTACAAAAGATTCAAGTACACATGAAAAGTGATGTGTGTTGTGACAAAAAATGTGCTGTTCAGATTTTAGCATCTATATGAGAAAAGGTACCCTATTTCTTCCCACTTATATTTGTTGTCCTAATGCATAAGTTAGATGCCAGGGGAGGTTACAGGTCTTAGGAATATTAAGGATGTTTGAAAATAGAAATTTCATGAATCCAAATATGTATACACCCATACTCAATCAAAAGGGGGATAATTTGTTGGATAAAAGAATAGAAGAGATGAAAAATAGGTTGATATTCTTAGAGGCTAGGCATGCCCAGTTGAATCATGATAACCCTGTTGTGTCTGCCAGTCAGAAAGATAAACCTCCTGTCAGTCCTTTTGATCCTTTGTATGACCAACTGGATTTGTCATGGGTTGACTATAAAGTAGAAAATATGCCTGCTAGGATATACTGTCAGATGCCTAGATTTAGTGGTCACAGTGTATGTGATGGGAATACACATATCCAAAATTTTCACAGTTTCATGGGAAAACATTCATTTAGAGATGAGGATATGTGGATGAGGTTTTTTGTTAGGTCCCTTGATGCAAAAGCAAAAGACTAGTATTTGAGCTTTCCAAAGAGATTTTTTGCCTATTGGGATGAGCTTACTGACTGTTTTAAAAAAGAATTTGCAAAAGAACCTGCTGATCTTGTTGCGGAATTGATGAAAATTAGAAAACAAGATAAAGAGCTATGTGTTGATTTTAGTCATAGGTTTGCAGTAGCCTTTTCACATATGCTAGAAGTCTTCAGACCTAACACTTCAGCTTGTGTTGGCACATTCTTTGAGTCTTTTGAGGAGGGCTCTAGTGCATTACTAAGGGATTTCAAGGTGACAAGTATGCAGATGGCATACAAGTTCGTTGAAAATATAGAAAAAATCAGAAATCTGCACTTGCTAAATTCCCTATCCACAGGCTTTGGTGTCAATAATAGTTGTGAAGCTACAAATGACTAAATAATTAAGGCATCATGTGTAGATAAAAATGAAAATGAAAGCATAGGGGTTGAGACTGCTGTATTTGAACATAATGCTAACAATACAGCTAAACTGGATTGTTCACTAGTTGAGGATGCCAATGAAGGGACTAATGAAGACTCCCATTGCAATGATGAGGCAGCTGGCCATGAAAACAACAATGAGGTTGTGGACAGCAATGAGCAACTGTTGGGATGGACCTGTGGAGATAATTGTGAGTATTGTACTCAAGACAGAGAAGATATAAGCAAACAGAGAAACAGTCCCATGTGTGACCCATTGCCTTCCTTTCAAACACATGGGGATCATGAAGAGCAGTTAGAGATTGAAACAAATGCTAGTGTAGAGCATGATTGTTTTTCATTTGATGGTTGTTTTGCTTATGATACACAGGCTGATACGCCTCCACAGAGGGAATCCATTGGTGATGAAGATGCATGTTCTGCTGCCCATGAACAAATGGCATATTATGATCAAGCTGATGTACCTGGGTCACCCATTTATGACACATGTGGTGATGAGGATCTGTCTGAGTATGGTGAAGATTTAGACACTGTTTTTGACTTGGATTCTGTTTCTCATCCTGATGAAAGAGGAAACAACATACATCAGGTAAGTGACTGTGAAAATGTGCCTGATTTGAAAGAGATGCTAGAGCCTAGTCTTTTCTAGTTTGGTGCTGCTATTGGTTGTGTGCATGATGTGCACAATTGTGAATTTGAAAGCTTTTCTTTTGAGAGGCCAGCATATGAAATGAGCTCTGATCTTCCTAGCTGCATGGTGGACTTTGAATGTTTTTAGTTTTCAGTCCAGCTAGGAGATCATTTTGCAATGCATAATGCTGATACAAATGATAACATGTGTTATATTCCATTTGAGTATGCATTGCCTGATACATTCTGCATCCACTTGTTGTCAGATGCTAAAGGTTATCTGCACAGGGATGACCAGGTTTGTTTGTGGTCAGATCATGGCATCATTTCCAGGCTTGACCCAGTGTATGCAGATGAGAACAAGGCGTTTGATAAGGGGAAATATTGGTTCTCCTTTTCTTGGTGGCCTTAGGCCATCAAGTTTGATTGGTGATGCAGATCATGGTAACTTCATGACTCTATTGCCCAATGGATAAGGTGCTGGTCTGCATCCCAAAGATCTGGGGTTCTCGTTGCAGTCTTGCACCTACACGTCCCCAATCAGAGCCACTATTGGTGCTTGAATTCACAGTCAGTTAATTTAGCAATTTTCATGCAGGCACCTTCCCAAAAAATCTAAAAAAGTTCTAAGTTTTGGGGCCCCCTCAGTGTTTTTCATCATCTGCATCTCATTTCTCGAGGAGGGGTCTTCGTCTTTTCTCCATCGGTATAGGTTCGTTTTTGTGTCTTCGACATTTTGGTTTGAACTTGAACCCGATTTTTCTCTAGGTTTAGTGGTTCAGCGGTTCAGGGTTCAATTTTCTTCTAATGGGTCATATTCTACATTTGCCTTGCGCAAATATTGCATCGTTGAACCTCCTGCTTGAACCTTTTTCTCAACGATTCAAGGTTCAATGGTTCGAAGCTTTGTTGCCTATGGAGTATTATTTTTGATGTTTGAACCATCACTTTGAACCACCGCGTTGAACCGGTTCATCAGTTCAACAGTTCAAGGCTTTGTGTTTTTGGTACTTGGCATTTCGGTGAAAGTTCTTTTTGAAGTGCTCCAACTGTGTCTTTGAACTTTCGGTTCAAACCTCAGCGTTGAACCTCGCCAGTGAACCAACGGGTTGAACCGGTTCATCGGTTCAACGGTTCGGGGGCTTTGGTTCCATATTTTCACTAAGTAAATCCTTTACTCATTTTTTGGATCCAGTCAGCATTGAACCTCTCGGTTGAACCATCTGTTTGAACCGGTTTAGTGGTTCAAAGGTTCAGAGCTTTATGTTTTTGGTTCATCGGTATGATCGGCATTATCGGCAAAGGAGTTTTTGGCTAGGCCGACGGTGTTGGTCTGGCCGATGGCGAAGGTGTTATCAGAGAGACCAAGGGGGTCGGCGAGACAAATTTCATGTTGGCCAACGGTATTGGTCTGGCCGACAGGGGAATTTGAAGCAAGTTATATCAGCCAGACTATTTTGCTCGGTGAGAGATTTTTGGGGCAGGCCCATGGCTTGGGTTTTGCCGATGGGCTTTAGAGAAGGAGCGTGTGTCAAGCGTGGCAAAAGTGCTCGACACCTATCATACAAGTGACTATGCTTTTAAACTACTGGAGGGCTGTCCGCACCATGCATGTGGGATTATTTTCCTGCTTATTTTTGAGCCTGCTGTGAAACGCGTTTTGGCGGGAATTCTTTTTTTTGAATGCTGCGACATTTTTCAAGCGGCCGCGGGTGGTTGAGCCATCAATGGTGACTGTAGCAGGGGTATGGGTGATGGTACAAGTGATCAAGTGGCCCAATTTTTGGATGAAGACTTCCAGATGGCAGCACAGGGCTCGAGGCCTCCTTTGTCTGCTGCAGCAATAACTTCTGAGCGCCATTTTTGATGGATGTATCTAGTAGATTTTTGAATTCTGGCCATGTAATCAATGCTGAGTACGCTTCCCTCTGGCTATTTTTTAAGCAGGAAGTATTACTCATTTTGGAGGTTGGATGTTTTTTTGGGCTTTCTCCTCTGACTCTGAACATAAGGTGTTCACATTTTGAAAGACAGTTTTTTGCTACAGATTCGGTCCTTGGTCTAGTGTACTGATCTATCTTGGCTTATAAATGATGATTTTCTCTGTGGTGACCTTCTATGCAGATTGATTTTAAATGAAAAACACTTGTGTGTGTATTGTTTCTGATTGTCTCCTATATGTCATTTGTTTTCCTTTTAAACAAGGTTGTCAAGGGCTTCCAAGTTTTTCAATATATGCATACTGTGTGTCTGATTTATTGCATCTACTCAAGGAGTGGTTAAATAGGCTTTTGATTAGATACAAAGGGAAATAGATTGCATCATAGGATCTGTTAAGTATGATCATTAATGATACTCTTTCTTGGACATGTTGCTGTTAGGCAGTAGCATTATTCTCAGGTCCTCTGGATATGAATTAGTGTTGTCATGGGGAGACATTTACAGTCTTAGATATGACTCTGCTGCCCAGATAAGGCACTAGTTTGGAAATCTATCTATTCAATGGGTCTAGGAAAGTCCCATAACTCCAAACATCATTTCAAACCATTTCATCCTTCCATCTGTTAGTTGTAGGATTAGGAATAGGAAACCCCTGCATGCTCTCATCCCCAACCAGACACATATGTCCAAGAATGTTGCCAATCTTGTGATTTGTTACACAAATCTTGGTCCTTACATGAGAGCATTCTGCTTGTTGCTGTCAAGTTATATCCTTTTGTCATTGGGCTAGTCAAGGTTATACTTTTATCAAATAGGGACACCCCCCTTGGTGCGGCAGAACCAGAAGTGAAGGGGAGGAGCTCATGCAACCTCCTGTATTCAGTTGGCTGAATCTACCTGTGCATTAGAACTAGCAAACCCTAATGCTGATTCAGAAGAAAAAACCAACAGACCCTAAATCCAGCAAACAAATTGACCTCAGGGCTTTCAAGAAAAAATACAAGATAGTGAAATGACATTATAAGGAATATAACTTACCAAAGCACAGGCCAAGGGGTGTTGGTGGGAAATTGGTAAAGATTTCAGATGATGAGGAGGTGCCTTTTCATTGTAGTATGTTTAATGAATATTTTGTTAGAACCTATCACAGTTTGTGTCAAGAATTAGGAAGAGATGCTTTAGAAAGAATGTCTATTTCTTTGATGATGATGACTGTTGATTTTTAGAACCCATGTGTTAAGGAACCATATGATTATGCCACTTTCATAGCTAACCATATGCATGGTCAGATGACAGAGATCAAAAATAATTTATCTAAACTGGATGTCCAAGTTGAATTCATATGGTACTCCTTGTTGTGCCATATGTACTTATTTTCTTTATTAGGGATGTGGCACCAAAATTTGCATGTCAAGGATTTAGATGCTCAAGGGAACAAGCTGCTAGTGTAAGTATGGACATGTATACTGGATATGCATTTTGTCACAGCAGATTATGTCATCTTTGAAGAATATTTTGTGAGGAGAATCCTTGGATTTTTGGAGCCAGAGGGTGAAAGGTTGCATCCTGATGTAATGGATTTCTTACGACCTCTGGACAAGACTCCCCACCTTGGAATTGATCACAATTGGGGTGATTTGTTCTATCATGAGAATACTACTTGCATAAGGGTCTATGAATGCCAGACTGCACCTCACATACTACCCAAATATGTGCCAAAGAGGGTGGCATTTTTAGAAGTTATAAGGCAGTTAAATGATTCTAACAAAGAGTACTTTAAGAACCACAAGAAAGGTTCATTCTTCCCTTCTTCCATTAGATTTTGTGATTTTGTGATCCCTGATAAGAGTGGGTTTCACCAAATTTATTCATTTATGCAATGTTTTGGAATGTATTTGGAACAACCAAGGTCTTTTGACCCTGAGGGATTCATCAGCAAAACCAAATTCAGAGTCAACAACTATAAGGGAAGGGTCAAGTACTTTCATCAGGTGGATTATGATGAGGACATTGCCAGGAATTGTTTTACAATGAATGAAGTCCACCACTTGAGGATCAAGTGGGCTACTATCATGGCCAGTGAGAATATGGAGAGAAACATGAATCTTGCATATCTAGGTGCATTTGCAGAAGTGCAAGACCCAATCATGAGAATTGAGAAGATGCTGGATAATGTAGAACAATTGATTACCTCTACCCCTATAGGAGAACAAAGATATGCTTATGATCCTAGTAGCTCAAGTGGAGAGTATGATGTAAAGAGGGAATCAGTTGGCCCCTCCCCTGCCAAAAGGGCCAAGATTATTGATTTGGAGAACCCAGAGCAGATAGAGGTAGTTGACCTAGAGGGGGAGGAGGAACATGCACAAGAAACTGTCCCTCATTCACCTGATAGACTAAGACCTTATTCATCCCCATAGAATAGGGTAGTGAGAGTAATGGGAAACCCCATTGTTGATATTGAAGATGTTAAGGTGATGTCCTATGACAAGTTTATGGAGGATGATGAATTTGTCAACACTCCTGAATTTAGGAGCTATGTTTTGAAAGTGAGGAGTGAGGAATTTCAGAAGAAAATTGAAGATGCCAAGGTTGGAGCAAACCCAGAGGAGTATGATGTTATTACTCAGAGGGTCCTAAAAGAAGTACAATAGTCTATAAGTGAAATGACTCCAGAGGAAGGGAGAGCACCGGTGGCAAAAAGTAATATTTCGCTTCTATCTCACTGGACTCTATCAGATGCCATTGCAATTGATAAAATCACTAGAGATGATTCAGATGTGACAGGGGAAGAGATTCAAAAGGCCCTCTTTGGTGCAACCTTCAACCCTAAATTCAAAACATTGGCAATATGGGCTCTAGCTCCAAACAACAAAAAGCCTAGGGTTCAATTAGGAGAGTTGATAGGGGATGTAATAATAAAAAGAGTATCTGATACCCCTACTCCTTAGGCTACAAGCCTAAATGTACAGACTACACAATTTACAGAAGCAATTGCTAACAAATTGCAAAAGGATTACAATCAGCTACAACTTGATTATTCTCAGGCAGTTGTAGAGATAAACATGTTGAAGCAGCAACTGTCATTGGTAGCTAGTACTTCAGCCCCTCCTCCAGTGATCCCAACTGTAGAATCTGTTCCAGTGGATACAAAGCCTCTCCTTGTAAATATTAGAGAGTTGAAGGAGGATAACAGGAGATTGAAGGAGGAAAAGGATAACAAGGTTAAAGAGGCGGTCGCCAACTTGATCAAGAACAAGGTGACAAATATTTTTACCAGAGTTGATGGGACTTGGAAATCCTACTCACAGTTGAGACCAGCCTATGAAAAGCATGAGTCTGACAAACAGAGACTATTGAGCTTAAAAAAAATGATTACATAGAACTGAAAAAGTCAACGAATTTCTGAGGTGTGCCAGGTATGATTCCAATGCACCTCCTGCATACATAAGGTGCTTAACATGTTGAAGTGTTTTTAGGATGTGGCCAGTTTCTAGTTGAAATTTGATTCAATTGTGAAAGAGAGGTTGTGGGGTTTTGAAAGGTTAGACACTAAGTGGTCACTTTTCATCTTGGATGGTGATGACAAAACAAAAGACTTGGACAAGTGGAGAAAGGAGATTATAGACAATTTTTATCAATTAATTCCCACTTGTTGTGATGTAATTGCAAGTGATCCAACTATGAGTATGCAAGTACTAAGCTTAATATTGGACAATATGAACACTCTTGAAAGGAATCTTTCTACATTCTGTAACCACGTAAAAAGTATGCTGGATGCTAGGTCTGTCAGCCATAATGGCTAGATTAAAGAAATACTTTCATTCCCTTGGCCGACAGAGGAGACATACAATGAGTGCAATGATAAATATGGAACGGAGGATTGACAAGCTTTTGTTCTCTATATCTGTAACAATTTGAAGTACAATGTATTCAATGCTGATAGCACGTTCCTAATCTATAAAGGAACTGTCTTGCTCATTGAGTCATTTCATAGGGTTGGTTGTTTTAGACTTAGAAAATTTTGATGGAATAATAAGATACAGTCTTGCTGGGTGGCATAAATTTAGCAGTTTCATGTTGTTTTTAAATGAGTAATGCTTTGTTGCATGTATATGGTTATCTTTCTCCAAGTTGTGTGTGTTTTTCTTTTGAATCTAAATAGCTTAGGGTTATTCAAGATTCTAGAACATGGGCTCTCTATGTTGAATGTTTAATTTTGATGTAATATATTATATTATCATGGGAATGAATATGTATGGGATTTTTTTTGTAACATAATGATATGCTAGGGGTGTAGGCGCATAACTATCCCCCAACTATAACAATTTCTTTGAATTAATATCAATGAATGAATGAATGAAAGTTGACGTCCACGAGACCAAAAAACTATGAATAATTTTTTTATTAATATTAAATAGAATGTAATTACATGAAAAGTGTGACTATAATTAAATGAATGGAGAAATGTAGATTATATTTATTGTTTATATCATAAAATACTCGCCATTCGATGAACATTTGATGGATGGTTCTAGTTGCATTCCGGAATGAAATGCACAGAATGCTAGGCTTGCGAACTTAAATCTCTAGAATCACCATAAACCCTTAGATTTACAAAGATCAATGGTTTAGAGATTGCTATGAGTTGTCAATGAAGGACAACAATCAGACATTTACTAATAGCGACATGTTGAAACTTGACTTGACGTTTCATTCACTAAAAAAGTCACTTCATAAAAAAAACCAACTTTCTAGTTTCTACTTTTTACTACTAAGTGATTTTATTTTTAAGTGAGAGCTGAGAGGGTCAGCACACGGGGCATCGAGGAGATTTCATATTGCTCGTTGCAGTGTACTAGGGAGATTTTAGATTGCTCATTGCAGTGCCATTTCCAACAAAGCCGGTCAGACAAACATATAAACCCTAGGTTACGTTTCATCATTTCTTAAAATATTATTTTGTCAAACTTTTTTCTTAAAATCTTATTTTGTCAAACTTTATGTTTAGGGTTGATAGACTTAAGAAAAATTTCACACTGTATAAGCATGCCTACCACCACTAGTAGACCAGACAAAGTTTTTGGGAAAAGCAGAGCAAGTATAGATAAAAAAAAAAATAGATTATTCTGAATTGCTTAAAACCTCAAGTTTGACTGATGAATACCATGATATTTATGATCCTAACATGTATGGTAGATTTACCTCAGAACATAGATTTTCATGTGAGAATAAAGCTTCCAATAAAAAGAAAGTTGATAGTATCAATGCACCATGGGTAACTGGATTAGGGCGCATGATGTTACATGAGGTTTTCCCTTGCCCAAACTTTATCATGGTCTGTGACCACAATTATGATGGTAACAAAAGAGTAATTGTAAATAAGGATACCGAAGAAGAAATTTTATCCATTAATGCAGAAGAATTTGGAAAAGTGTTGGGGTTTACAACCCAAGAATTTGGAGATGTCCACATTGACCTAGAAAAGATTGCTAGTGATTATGAAGTAGTGGATGAAAGGAGCAAAAATTCTTTCCTAAATAAAATAGTTGAAGAAAAAAACATCTTGAAAGATAACCATAAGCCTCCTTATCCTTTGAAAATTTTTAAATCATGGGCTCAGGATACTATTTCCATGCTAGCATTTTGCCTCGGACTGGATAGCAATTGGGAAGTGGATGCAAGCCTCCTTAAAATGGTATATAATATCCATTATGGTAATGGCGTACATGTCAAATATAAATTTATTGAACACATTGTAGAATCCATGCATAAACAATTTTTAATGATTAAAGGAGGTTCCACCAAGACATTTAGGTTCACAACATACTTGTGCTATTTTTTTCTATTCAAATTTAGTGGAATGTTTCAGAATAACAAGCTTCAGATTCAACCCTATAGCAATGCTGAGGAAAATAAAATGGCTCCAGTATATGATTGGACCACTAAGATAAGGATGCATGATTCTTGAAGGAACTACAATCATTTTGTAGACTACTTTTTGGCTCCATTGCATCAAGCAATTACAAATAGTTCAATTTGCCTAGATTGCCTATATCATGTAGAGATTTCATTCAAATAGGAAAAGAAATACAATTGGCTGATTGGTACTTATTGGAAGAATATAGTGTGCTAAGATTTTATGGATGATAAGTAGAGCCATACAAACTTCCAATACATGTGACAAAAAGGGTTTTTGCATTGGAGTATGTAAGGTAGATGTAGAGTACTGATGAACTACACTTTGTCGGTCAGCAAAAGAAGATCTTATTTCCTTCTTTACCTTTTTCATGTGGAGGTTTCACATTCAAGAGAAAAGCATTTAAGGTGCCACAAGATCTTTTGAAATTTTTTAATTTTGATGTTGTCTATCACTGGCAGTATGATCCATGTGACACCATTAAAACAATGATTGTGGCCAATAGGAATGCTGCAAGTAGAATTCAACATCAAAGTAAACCCTTGCTTGAAAACTTGAGAAACAAGGATTCCAAGGATGAGGTCAAAATTGTAATGGAGAAAACTGCTACTAAGAAAGGTATTTCTTTTGAATAGTTGTCAGCAAAAATTATGGCATTGCAACAGGTCCAAGTTATAGGAGCACCAACAGAGAATGAAATTAGGAGGTACAACAATTTTTATAGAAAAAGTGATAAACCATCTATTAGAACAAAAATGCCATATTTTCTAGATGATTCTTTTACAAAAAAATCTTGGACATGGTAAAAAATTGTTGCATTTTGGTCTATGAGGAAGGATCTAGGTGAACTGAGAACTGATGCAGACTATGGAGAAATTGATGAAGATGAAGAGTTTAGTAAATTGTGGAATATAGAGCATCCCAATGAATGTGAAGATGAAGAAACTGAAAGTGATAGAGATGATGAACCTAATGATGATAGGGATGAACAAAGCATTTACAAACCTGGTTTAAGTCAGAACACAAAAAAACATATACTTTAGGAGCAGTCATAGCTGAAAAGTTGGGTTATCAAGGTGGTGGTTTGGGGTCCCAAGGACAAGGCATTTGGAAACCAAAAGATGTAGTAACCACTACTAGAAAACCATTTGATAATCGAGGCCTTGGAGCTAGATCAACTGATAAAATACACCAAGGTCATACAAGTAGAACTGAAAGAATTGATTTTGTTACAGATTCAAATCCTAATCCTCATGGTCAGATGCAATCACAACTTGGACATGCCCATGGTGGAGAGCCTAGTGCGGCTGGCACTGCCACTGGTGGAGAACTTAGTCAACATGTGCTACAACAATAGGTCCAACAACAAGTTACACACAAGAGGACACCAATACAAGATACCACACAAACACTCAGTGATCAAGGGACATAGAAGAGACAAAGGATTATGGTAGGTCCAAGTCCAACTACCAGTTCCACTACAAAGGAATTATTTCTAGTCACTCCCCCAGTTAGTGTGTCTATAATAGAAATTGCAAGTACTCCTATTCCTTCACCATTCAAGCATTCCCTTATTCCTGTGTCCCTAATTTTTTATTACATTCAAGAGTTTAAAAAGAAATCAAAATTGTATAAAAAGGATAATAAGCAACTGATGGAGAGTGTGTCTACTGTAACTTCAGATCCTAAAAAAACCATGATATTACCCACATTTGACACAAATACATAAATCATGGAGTACACAATTGTTGTTCCCACAGTTCAAAATAAACCAGAAAATCAAATGGATTGATCTGAATTTCAGGTGAGCAGTTTACAATTTGATTTTTCTGGATTAAAAAATACTAACAAAATTAATATATCAAAGAAGAACAATGAATTGGTGTACACATCATTGCTAAAGCATGATAGAGAGAAAAAAAGTTGCAGAATCAAATAGAAAAATTATAGGCAGATTTAGCAAATGAGAAAGCAAAGAGGAAACAACAGATAACAAGAGCAATGAATTAGAAAAAAAGAATTAAAAAATCTGCCTCTACATCAACAAGCAAAGAGGATAAACAAACAGAGGTGGAATTGAATGGACTGAAGCAAGAGTTAGATGAGATCAAAAAGAAATATAATGAGGAAAAATCCACTTCAGAAAAATTAAGAAAAAACATTGGGAAAGCAAATGAACAGTGGGAACAAAAATTGGAGAAAGAGGGAAAAAATGGAACATTGGCCGCAGAGCTTATGGAAGCAAAAAAGAAGTAAAATCTTATCAAAAAAAGTTAACTAAATTTTGTAGACAAACAATATGGCACATGAAACAAAAGATCTGGGAAGAAATAATGTAGAGGTTTGATAAATTGTGTGAATTCTTTCAAGTCATTGATGCCATGAGACTACATCTTGATAAGCTGAACAAATATTTAATGGACAACACAAATCTGCAACTACAGGCAGAAGAGAAACCTGCAAATCAAGTTCTAGAAATAGTCTACAAAGCCAGTGACAATGAATTGATTTCAAAAGGCATTACTAGTCGGATTGAAGCTGCAATGAAGGTGACATCTATCATTAAAAAGTGTTCAATAATGCATGAAACAACAGAATTTGTGATTGAGGCTGCAACAAAGATTAAGAAGGAGGATGAAAAGGTAAGGAACTTGACAAAGCTTGGTTTGCCATAGGGTTTTGACACAAATGACCGATTCATTGGAAAGGATAATTTCAGAAAGAAGAAGGAGGATGCAAGGAAGATTGATTTGGACCAGTTTCTTGGGAACCCAGATAAGGCAAACTTTTTTGATTTCATCAAACAACTGATACTCTTGAATGTATCTTTGGTTGAAACATTCAAGTCAGACCCAGGATCCAAATTGAATTTCAATCATACATTGCTAACAAAAATTCAAGTCAGACATCAGCTAGAAGAAATGACAATTCCACCACCTGAACAGTGGAATTTGCTAAAAAAATTGTTAGAATGATTTAATATTGATATTATGAGTTTCAACTTTTTGAGTTCCAACTCAGCTCTATGCAGAGTTGTCTTTGACTCTTGAGGAAGATTTTTCATTGCCTCTATGTACTCTTTCATTTAAAAATCAATAGAAAATTCAAATTCAGTAATGTGTTGATGTCCAATTATCTGTATTATTTAATTTATCAATTGAAAATAAACTTTGGTTTCAACTACTAAATACACATTCAACGATTGCTAATGTTCATTGTTCTATATCCTACTATTGTTAATATGTTAAACTAATTTTATTTACCATATCAAATCAAAAACCAAAATTCTACTTTACTGCAAATTTTATGTTTTATGCACAAATAAACTTTAGCAAGGAAATATTAAACATTGAGTTGAATGATGAATCACTAAGTACATGTAAAACTTATCAGTATGACACAATTAAAATATGAAATAACTAATAATATGTTAATGTATTCAATTTCATTCACAATTTCAAGGAATACAAATTTAAAATATCATCAACTACAGTTTTGGAATATAATTCATGAAATGCAATATAAATACCTAAAAACTACTAATTCACTTCCATTTCCTAAATCGAGTCAAGGTCCTCAAACTGATGTTTAGATAAAGAAAAAGAGTCATCTTGATTCTAAGTCTAGTCTTCATTTTCTTCGTCTTGATTTTGAGCCCCAAAGTCAAATTCATCCATCATTGTGTCACTATCATTTGTCCCACCACTACTAGTGTTTGAACTTGAAGAGTTGCACAACCCTCTTCTTTCACATATGAACTTCCAGATTGTAAGTGCCCTTTCATAAGAATTTTTTTTGACATTATATGCACTTCCTAACACCCTCAAGCAATTTTCCAAATTCTTGTCTAGTTTGTTTCTTATCCTTGATTTCAAAAACCCTAATGCACTGAAAACTCTCTCATCTTCCACCAAACCCAATATCATTGTTTGACATAAATCAACAAGTTTGAAATATTCTGATATCGAATCACGTAATATTTCACTCTAACCCAAGTTTTTTCAGGCCTTTGTTATTGATCTCGTTTCGAAGGGATTCTCCATGGCATTAAACTAGTCTATCACAGTTCTTGCAAAATGACTACATTGTCCTCTAAGCTTATTTCCATCTATAATTCCTTCTATTTGTTGTCCATTGCATTCTACACTTTTTGAAAAGTGCGCAGTCAACGTAGTTACGTTTTGATGAAAAAAGCTTGGGCTATCTTGGTGGCCTTGAACCCAAAATTGAGGATACACAATAGACATGGCATCAAGTATTTCATCTCGAGGGAATCGATTATAAATCTTTGTTGAAAGATTTCTTGCAATTTCCTTCAAATTACTACTAACAGATTTAACAATGCCATCAAAATCATCCTTTCTAATAGGTACTTCTCTGATAGAGCACCTGTTTGTCTTACAATGGTGCATTGGTATCTCAAATCCACGTAAAAAGACACATAACTCCTCGCTTGCATTAAACTATAAATAATTTTCATGATGATTCAAATATGTAATTATCTGCCACCTATAAAAATTTGGGCTTTGAGAAGTTAGATCTAGATATAGATTATCGAGGTGTCATTCTACGTAGTTTGCTATACTCATAGATATACATAGTTCTATCTTGGGATTTCTTCACAAGATTGTTCATTTCATCCAGCATGGGGAGAAGACTAGCTAAAGTTAAGTGCGTCTCTATAATGCTTAACCTATGTAAGAGGTCAGGAGCTTTGTCTACTGTGTTGCGATGCTCGTACATTATTCCAATCAAGGATGGATATTCTAAAAGAACTCGTTGAGCTGGTCCATGCAAGGAGATCCGTCTAGTATCAACATCCTTAAGAAGCTTATTTCCTATTGTTATTCCCTCAGTAGAATTTTAAAATTCTGCAAAGCATTTAGGACTTTAGCAAAAGTATGCGTGGAACTTGCGGACTAGATTTCAACTTTTGATACTATAGGAAACTTGCTTACAATTTTAAATGCTAAATTCATTCTATGGGCCATGCAGTGAATGGCAAGCATGTATGGTGCACAAGTATTTTGTAATTTTGTACAAAGACCGGTCCTATGACCTTGCATTACTGTAGTGTTGATAACTGAGAAGGGGGGTGAATCAGTTATCCTAAACTTTCTTCCAATTCAAACATTCAGATCCACTTAGTTATTCATTAGCATAGCATTTAATCATCCATGAAAGCATAAAGCATAAGCATCAGAGTAGATAAACATCAACACATTGAACACCAAGATTTTGATGTGGAAAACCTGGTTAAGGGAAAAACCATGGGGTGATTAACCCAAGGATTATTCTCTATTAGAAGAATAAGAAAAAGATGGCACCTGCCAATTAGGGCTCACAACCTGAGCACACTGCTCACAAGAGGCACACTGCCTACAAAGAGACACACTATCTATAGAGTGATAGGAATCACAATCTTGAACTGGAGAATGACATCTTTACCATATCCGGATCAGTTCCATTTAAGCCCAATAACCCTTGCTCTGCCTTTCGCACTACTCTTCGCTATGCCACACTCATCCACACAATTTACACACCAAACTAAATTCACAAACCCTTATTTATACAAGACATCGACTTAGGAACAATCATCTAAGTTGGCAAACATCCATAATAACATTCGCAAGGTGTGTAAAACATCCGGTCAGCCTGTCTCCGGAAGAACACCAACAATAGGTGGTCATTACATCAAATCCAAACTCTAACTACAATGCAAACTACCAACATGAACTGGACATGATCCAACGATCATAATAACCTTCCCTGAATCACCAGGAACATCTGCACTTCATCAGCTTTCCAAAATTCTTCTCTTCATCATCCAAAACTTCAAGAACATAGTCTGTCGCCACTGTCACAATGCAAAAGGTACTTCTGGACCTCCAAACCATTCACAAATAGAGATGATACATCACAAGGACATCCCAAACATTCCTTCCAATCCATAGAATAGGAAAATACAATTCTAGATCACATCAGACCTTTTTGTGACCCTCTATCACCTCTGAACACCTGCCGGAACCGGTTTCACACAATCAGCCATAACTTCTTTAGTTCTTTATGCGGACCTCTGAAATCTTAACTGGAACATCTCAAGACTCATATCTAAAATCCCTTTAATTTGCATCCTCTGATCCTCAACCTATACAGTACTTTTGCCTTCTTCTCATCATTGTTCTTCGCTGTTCCGGATGGAGACTAATTTCCTCAATAACAACAACACACAACTCATCCAATCCTTCTTACTAATGCAATATGAGTACGTTGACATCAATGACAACATTGGTTAACCTCATACTTGCAACAATCTCCCCCTTTGTCATTGATGGCAACATATGATGTGAAAAACCATCAAGACAAGAACTTCTCCTTTCTATCACAGCTCCCCCTATCAGCAACATGTCATCTCTTCCTTTACTGCTCCCCCTTTGATCATCAACCACTTGTTTTTCACATGTCTTCTCTCCCCCTTTGACATCAATGGCAAAGGGCTCATACTTGCAATTCCAACATATCAGAATCATACTAGCTGCTCCCCCTTAGTAGCAGCTCCACAACACCAATCCAGATCACAAGATATGTCTATGATATCCACCAGATTGATGCACAACAGTGCATCCTAATGCATCACTGGAAGGGTCATGACCCCTAACTTCTCCCTGAGATACTCAAAAGAGTCCTTGGGAAGAGGTTTAGTAAAAATATCTGCAAGCTGATCCTTGGAGGGCACATACTCCAACCTGACTTCACCTTTGTTCATGTGTTCTCTTAGAAAATGAAATTTGATAGATATATGCTTGGTCTTAGAATGTAATACCGGATTCTTAGAAATATTTATTGTACTTGAATTATCATAGAAAATTGTGATAGGCTCCTCATATTCTACTTGAATATCTCTTAGCATTTGTTTCATCCACAAAAGTTGAGTGCAACTACTTGCTGCTGCAATGTATTCTGCTTCTATTGTAGACAGAGATATTGCATCTTGTTTCTTGCTTAGCCAAGAAACCAACCTTTTTCCCAAAAAGAAAGCTCCTCCACTTGTACTCTTCCTATCATCCACATCTCCTGCCCAATTTGCATCTGTGTATGCATGAAGAGAGAAGTCATGATCTCTGGGATACCATAGACCATACTCAACTATTCCTTTCAAGTACCTAAAGATTCTTTTGATTGCCATAACATGAGATTCTCTGGGATCAGCTTGAAATCTTGCCACAAGAACAACTGCCTGCATTATATCCGATCTAGTCTGAGTGAGATACAATAATCCACCAATCATTGATCTGTACTTTGTCTGATCTGTCTTAGGAGAGTCATCATCTTTACTCAACTTACATCTTGTAGCCATAGGAGTGTTCATTGGCTTTGAATCTTCCATTCCAAATTTCTTCAATAGTTCTTTCACATACTTGGTCTGAGAGATAAATATTCCTTTCTTTATTTGAGTGATTTGTAGACCCAAGAAGAAATTCATTTCACCGAGCATTGACATTTCAAACTCACTTTTCATTTGGTTTGCAAAAGTTTGACACATACTGTCTCTTCCCCCCAAAATGATATCATCTACAAATACTTCAACAATCAAGATGTTTTCATGATCAATTTTGAAATATAGATTACTATCAGCAGTACCTTTATTGAAACCAATCTTCAAAAGATGTTTGTCCAGCCTTTCATACCATGCTCTTGGAGCTTGCTTTAGACCATATAGTGCCTTCTTCAATTTGCAGACCATATCACCATGCTCAGATAACTGAAATCCATCCAGTTGTTCAATGTACACCTCTTCTTCTAGATCACCATTCAAAAAAGTAGATTTGACATCCATCTGATACACTTTGAAATCTTTGAAGGCAGCAAATGCAAGAAATAGTCTGACTGCTTCAATTCTTGCCATCGGAGCAAAAGTTTCATCAAAATCAATCCCTTCTATTTGAGAGTAGCCTTTGTAGACTAATCTAGCTTTATTTCTGATTACTTCACCATCTTCATTTAGTTTGTTCCGGAAGACCCATTTGGTTCCAATCATATTCTTGTTGCTAGGTTTGGAAACAAGATCCCAAGTGTGATTTTTCTCAATTTGCATCAACTCTTCTTCCATAGCTTTGGTCCAATTTTCATCATTGTAGGTTTCACTTATTATCTTAGGTTCAATCTTTGAAATCAGACAACATTCATCTAGATTTTGAGCAACATTCCTCCTAGTTTGCACACCTTTGCTTCTGACACCTATGATCTGATCTTCAGAGTGGTTCAGTCTTACATACCTTGGAATTTTGGGAGTATCTTGCACTGCTACTTCTTGATCATGCTCATTCATACCTATCTCTTCTTCTTGATTTACTGGATCAGTCTGACTCTGACTTACCGGAGAGAATTGAGCTCCTTGAACCTGAACACCATCTTGATCATCTTCATCAAACTCATAGAATCTTGATGGCTTCTCAATTCCTTCATCAACTTTCACATTAGTACTTTCTATCATCTTTCTCAGTCTCTTATTGTAACACCAGTATGCTTTGCTTTGAGTGGAGTAACCCAAGAAAATTCCTTCATCACTTCTAGCATCAAACTTCCCTAGATCTTCATCTCTTTTAATATAACACTTGCTACCAAATACTTTGAAATATCTCATAGTAGGAGTGATGCCAAACCAAAGTTCATAGAGGGTCTTACTGGTATTGTTTCTGATTTGAACTCGATTGAGGGTGTAGACTGCAGTGTTGATAGCTTCTCTCCAAAACATCTGAGGAACATTTGGTTCCAACATCATTGTCCTGATAGCTTCCTAGATGGTCTGGTTCTTTCTCTCAACTACTCTATCAGACCTCAGACACTTCATTTTTAATCCGGTTTGATTCTCTACCATAGCTTTGAAGATTTTGAACTTTTCAAAGGCTTTTGACTTCTCTTTCAGAAAGGTGACCCACATTATCTAGGAATAATCATCAATTAGTAACATGAAGTATCTATCACCTTGCATACTCTTGACTCTTGTCAGACCACATAGATCAGTATGAACTAATTCCAATAATCTAGTAGAGGACTGATCTTTGCTTTTGTATGAAACTCTACTTTGTTTACCTAGCTGACATTCTTTGCATAAACCATTTGTAGGTTTTACCAATTTTGGAAGATCTCTAACAGCATGAGTATTGCTTATTCTAATGATGTTATCAAAATTAAAATGACACATCCTTCTATGCCATAACCCGCTTTGATCAACTTGAACAAACAGACAGCTTTTATCAGTACCAGCCAAGTGAAATATATTACCTTTAGTTTGAGTACCGGATGCAATCTCTGTTCTGGATCTTTCTAAGATTCTGCATTTTCCATCTTTGAATCGGAGATCATAACCTTTGTCCACCAACTATCCAACATTGAGAAGATTGTGCTTCAATCCTTCAACATACAACACATTACCAGTTTTGTTTCTTCCATTAAAAGATATAGTTCCTCTTCCTTTGATTCTACCAGCTGAATTATCACCAAACTTTACCACTCCTCCTTCATATCTTTCCAACTTTAAGAACTTGTTCTTGTCACCTATCATATGGTGAGAGCATCCACTATCAATAACCTAATCATCCTTTTCTTGAACTTGGGCAGCCAATGCTCTTTCTTCAACCTTATGATTGATAGATATTGGATCTTTTTCCTTGATAGCAATAAGCACCCATTCATTTCTGGATTTGTCTCCTATCTCTGATTCATCATCTGTTACTCCTTCATTATCAGCTTCTTCATGAACATAATAACAATTCTTTTGAAACCTTTATCTGTTAGAATCTGACTTTGTAGATCTTTCCAGACATCTTGAGGCAAAGTGACCAATCTTATTGCAGTTGAAGCATTTAGAAGGTAATTTTCCTTCATACTTATCAGATCCTCTTGGTAGTCTTTTTGCAATGAGGGCTTCAAGTTGAGCTATTTCTGCTTCCTCTTCCATATCTTTCCTTGCTTGTTCATACCATGACAGCTTCCTTAAAGAGTTCTCTCCCAGATCAAATCTCTATTTGCCTTTCACATAGGTACTGGCTTTGAATGCAGATTCAGTCTTGGGGTGATCATCTCCAAACTCAGTCATTTCAAATGCAGCTAGTTTGCCAGCCAGTTGCTCTCTTGTGACAGTTGTATGGGCTCTAAATTCATCAATGGCAGCAACCTTGATTTTGTAGGCAGTAGGAAGAGATCTTAGAATTTTGCAAACAATCTCATTTTCATCCAAAGTTCCACTAGCATTCCTGATTCCACACACCAGCTCATTTACTCTTGGCATAAAGGTAGTGATATTTTCATCATCTCTCATTTTCAATCTTTCAAATTTCCCTTTGAGACTTTGCAATCTTGCACTCTTAACAAACTCATCTCCTTCATGCAGAAGTTCCAGTTTAACCCAGATCTCATATGCAGTTGGTAGGTCAATAACATTTGAGAGTTCTGAGTCAGTCAAAGTGCTTAGAAGAGCTTCTCTGGTCCACAGATTGTTTTCAGCATCTGTGATTTCATTCAGAGTTATCAGACCACCTTGCGGAGGTACATAGGGTTTTGTGACCATGGATAAGTACGCCTTTCCCATACACTCCAAGTGACATTTCATGCGGTCTTTCCAGAGAGTGAAGTTGGTTCCATCAAACCTCGGACTGTCCTTCTTATATGACAACATCTTGGATCTCCTCAAGTGGTTAAGCTCTCTTTAGAGGAACTTGGCTTGGATACCAATTGTTGATAATTGAGAGGGGGGTGAATCAGTTATCCTAAACTTTCTTCCAATTCAAACATTCAGATCCAGTTAGTTATTCATTAGCATAGCAATTAATCATCCATGAAAGCATAAAGCATAAACATCAGAGCAGATAAACATCAACACATTGAACACCAAGATTTTCACATGGAAAACCTGGTTAAGGGAAAAACCACGGGGTGATTAACCCAAGGATTATTCTCTGTTAGAAGAATAAGAAAAAGATGACACCTGCCAATTAGGGCTCATAGCCTGAGCACACTACTCACAAGAGGTACACTGCCTACAAAGAGACACACTGTCTACAGAGTGATAAGAATCACAATCTTGAACTGGAGAATGACATCTTTACCATGTCTGGATTAGTTCCATTTAAGCCCAATAACCCTTGCTCTGCCTTTTGCACTACTCTTCGCTATGCCACACACATCCACACAATTCACACACCAAACTGAATTCACAAACCCTTATTTATACAAGACATCAACTTAGGAACAATCATCTAAGTCAGCAAATATCCATAATAACATTCGCAAGGCGTGTAAAACATCTAGTCGGCCTGTCTCTGGAAGAACACCAACAACAGGTGGTCATTACATCAAATCCAAACTCTAACTGCAATGCAGACCACCAACATAAACTAGACATGATCCAACGATCATAATAACCTTCCCTAAATCACCAGGAACATCTGCACTTCATTAGCTTTCCAGAATTCTTCTCTTCATCATCCAGAACTTCAAGAACACAGTCTATCGCCACTGTCACAATGTAAAGGTACTTCTGGACCTCCAAACCATTCACAAATAGAGATGATACATCACAAGGACATCCCAAACACTCCTTCCAATCTGTAGAATAGGAAAATACAATTCTGGATCACACCGGACCTTTTTGTGACCCTCTGTCACCTCTGAACACCTGTCGGAACCGATTTCACACAATCAGCCATAACTTATTCAGTTCTTTATGCAGACCTCTGAAATCTTAACTGGAACATCTCAAGACTCATATTTGAAAACCCTTTAATCACATCCTCTGATCCTCAACCTATACAGTCCTTTTTCCTTCTTCTGATCACTGTTCTTCACTGTTCCAGATGGAGACTAATTTCCTCAATAACAACAGCACACAACTCATCCAATCCTTCTTACCAATGCAATATGAGTATGTTGACATCAATGACAACACTAGTTAACCTCATACTTGCAATATGCAGCTCCATCAACTCCTACACACACCAACTTTTTGGCAATTGTCAAGTCATCCATACCTGCAATTTGATTCAAAGACTTCTTAACTAGTTCAAATATATGTTGTGATGTTAAACTATCCTTCATTTTATGAACACAGAGTAGATGAGTTCGGCGTACATGTTCTTTTATAGTATACGCATTCATATAGACCCAAGAAGTATTATCTACCGCAGTAACTTCATCTAAAGATAATGCAATAAAGTTTGACTCTTTTACATTCTCCTTTAAATCTTGCTTTTCCACCGCAGCGAGACAGTTTGCCCATTCCCATCTAGGATTTATTGACCAATGTGTGCTAGGATAGTGAGGAACACTCAAAAAAGATAATAAATTACTATACTCTGGGTAGTTTGTCATAGGATGCCTTTTGGACAAAAAATGAAAAACAACACTTATTTGAACAGTTTTTGCCAGTTGTGCTCCTTGCATTGCTTTTCTAAATTGAGCCTTGATTGTACCTCCACTTGTAGCAAGCTTCATCATTCTTTTCTTATGCTCATCATATTCCGTAGCATACTTCACATGAAGACATTCTTCCTTTGATTTCCATCTTACTACTAATGTTTCCTTTCCATCTATGATTTGTTTTTCATGAACTTTACCTATATGCTTTTCTATAGTGTCAAGCTTTAGTTGTAGTTTCTTATCTCTTTTACATTTCCAACTACAAATCACACAATTGCATTCTGTTGGTTGTTCATCTTTGTTTGCTTTCTCCTTTGGTTCAATGAATGGGTACTTTGATACCCAATCAAGCTAAAAATTCCTTGACATTTCCCACTTGCACCCTAGTTTTGAATCCTTTGATTTGTCTTTTGAATCTTTTGATTTTCCTTTTGAATCTTTTGATTTGCCTTTTCTTTTCTTCTTACCAACATCATCTATAGCGCCAACATTTTCTTTTTCATCCAAGTTAATTATCTCAATTTGTCTAACCGGGGTATCCCTTGGAACATCTTCGGCAATATTGCCATCCTCATTTTGGCTAACCAGGGTATCCCTTGGAACATCTTTTGTGGTATTGTCATCCTCAGTCTGTCTAACCAAGGTATCCCTTGGAACATCTTCTGCGGTATTGCCATCCTCATTCTGGCTAACTAGGGTATCCCTTGGAACATCTTCTACGGTATTGCCATCCTCATTTTGGCTAACCAGGGTATACCTTGGAATATCTTCTGTGGTATTGCCATCCTCATTTAACTCAATGGCAATCTAGTGCAGGAGCACCTACCTTACAGTGGCCTCCATGAGGCAGTTAGTTAGTTTTAAGTCTTGTTGATGTTTCCAAGAAGGTCTTGTAAGACCAATGCATTGTAATAAGGTCAGCTTGGACCAGTACCTAGTTTGTATCTAGGTTTATGTGCAAGGTTATTAGTTAGTTACAGTTTGTTAGAATCAGTTATGTCTCCTAGCCGCTTGGAGAAAGTCTGTACTACCAGTGGTAACTAAATAAATACCCTGGGATTTGATGGATGAAGGTATCTAGGTTGTGTGGTAGCTAAAGTCAATCAGTTGAATTGTGCTGTTGGGAAAACAGAGTACTGTAATCGCATCTTTTGAAAGCAATAAAGAGATTCTATTTTGTGTCATTTCTCTATTTTGATCGCACTGTGTAATCAAATCATTGTTTTGGTGGGTGTATGGATTCGTTTATCCATTCCACCAGTTGATTCTCTGAATTGGTGGATTGGGAATGTATAGTAGTTTAGGGTTTCATTTGTATTTTTTGTTTGTTCGAATGTATGTTTGTAGGATCGCAACTGGGAGGTGTTGAAGAACCCTAGCATGGGTATGTGCTAGGTATTTTGGGGTGAAAGGGGTTTGAGAACTCGTCAAGGAAGTGGATCAGACCATCGCTAGAGTTTGGTAGGTTGAAACAGTGAAAATCCATGTGATTTCATTAGATATACATTTGATGTATATACAATATTTGCATGTTGCATACAACCCATGAATATATTGCATTTGTATGAAAGATACAAGTTGTGAGTATCCATCATATGTATTGTCACTGACAGTTTGTATGTTGTAGATATATATTTCAGATGATACAAAGGTTGACTGGCAGAGACGGTGATGAAGACCGGTGATCATAGGTCAAGGAATTCATGTACAAAGCTATCAGCGTGAGGAGGCATATCGGCGGGACAGTTAAATGTGGGACCAATGGTAGTGAGCTATGCCAACAAAGGATTTAGAGTTAGCATCGGGGGGAAAGTCGACAAGTGTTGCCAAAGGGAGTTCATCGGCATGAGATACGCATCGGCATAAGATTTAGAGGGTGGGCCGATAGTCATAAGTCACAATGACAGTATTAGCCAATAAGTCTATTGGGGAGAGATCGACCATCGGACGAAGGCGATAATGTGTTGCCGATAGTTGTAAGTCTGTCCGATGAAGGAGTTGGCATCAAATGTTACAGTGAAAGATTGTGCACAGTAACCGATAGCGGGGATGTTACTGGTGGTCAACAAGTCAAGTTTGTGCATCAGTGTGACTAACACGGTGGGAGTAAGGAGTTTAGGTGGCGCCGATGGTATAAGGTGTTGCCGATAGGCAACCAAAAGCGAACATAACTTCATCAGTGGGAGTTAGGTGATCGGTAGAAGGGCTTTGAGCTACACCGATGGGAGAAGTCTTGGCGATAGAAGTGTTGAAGACACATCGATGTGAGATAGGACATCGGTGCGAAAGGAATTAGTTTGGTTGATAAAGATAGTCTTGCCGATAGGCAAGTAAAGTATAAACATACATTCAAAATTGTATGTTATGGTTTTAGTGGTGGATGATCTGCATCACAATCCCACCTTCTCATGGTGGTGAGGTATTACAAATGGCTTCTTCATTATTATTTGGTGCAAGAGTTGATGGTGTACCTCCATCTTGATTTGATGGATCAAAAACCTTGCTAGTTCCAAAGTAAGACTATATACTAACTCCACCTTTTTTGTATTTTTTTAGCCTCTCAATCCCTTCACCACCCTGAGGAGTCTTACCCTTGTCTCACTTGTGGCTCGACATCTTGATCTCCCACTTCGAATAAAAGTTGGAAAAAATGTCTTCTTGTTTAAGGACATACTCATAGTCTATAGAATATAGATCCCATTCCCTACTAAATATCTTCTTTAAGATTGAATCAAGAATGGAAGAGAGATAAAGAAATCTTAAAACACTAATATTGTGAAGAAACGATTACTCACCTTTAAGTTTAGGTTTTCACTGACTTGCTATTCGTTAATGCAGGAATGCCTATGTTGTAAGTTTGTAACTTTGCCTACGATTAACACCAAGGTGCCAACTCCAACTTCTGAAATCTAAATCGAGATCTCACAAGTTCATAACTGAACAAAATGTGTAAGAATAAATCAGAGTTTCAATTGTATTTATATCAATCCATATTTGGTGAATTCCATAGAAATTCTATATGGTATATAAAAAATATTTGGTGAATCCCACGTGATTATATAAGGAATACATTTAAGTGTCAGTGAATCAAACCTCAATAGACTATATATATTGAAATTTCCAAGGTTAATATGGCCCTAAGATTAGCACGGAGGTGTCATGGAAATTGGTGAAATGGCTCCTCATAATCAACTAGTAAATGTTAATTGGCAAAATGGGTCCTCACATGCAGTGACCATGTAATGGGGTTGGCGAAATGGGTCCTCACACGTAGTGACCATGTAATGGGGTTGGCGAAATGGGTCCTCATGTGCAACGACCATTTAATGGAGTTGGTGAAACATGTCCTGATACACAATGTTGTTTTAATAGTATTGGAGAATATATAGGTGATTTAGTACTTGTTTTTGAAATTCCAGGCAAAAATATTAGTCAGCCCATTTGAAACGCATAATTTGTTATGGCAAAAATCTTACTTCATTGATTCTCATAAAATAAATCAATGGTGAATGGATATGGATTTGACCAATAATACATAAAAACCAGGTAATTTGACCACCCTATTGGATGCGATTTATTCGCCAATTCTAACTTGGCCGATCGGTGATATTTGCCAATTGGTGAATATTCGCCACTAAAAAAATTTCTGATAATTTAAGTTGCAAAATGGGAATCATTGGCTACTACAAGAGGTAAGGCACGTTCCAAGGCTAAGTAGGAATTTAATTTTAGTAGGGCAGCTAGGTCATGAAGGTTCATAGTTACTTTTAATGATAAAAATTGGAAGGTTTCAAGAGGTGCCTTAATAGTAGAAAAAGGTGTGAAAGTAGGCACCTTATATCTTTGTACAGGTCATACTGTTCCTTCTAATTTAGTTGTTACAGAGAAAACATAAATAGGTTCAGAAATAGTTGTTGCAGGTTAGTAGGAAGAGACTAAAACAGTTGCTGTAGGTTTTGAGACAACACTATGGCATAATAGACTTGGGCATATGAGTGAAAAAAGTATGAAGGTACTTCATTCTAAGAAAGTTTTACCAAGTCCAAAATGTATTAATATGGATTTCTGTGAAAGTTGTGTGTATGACAAACAAAATAGAGTTAGTTTTCTCAAGGATGGGAAGCAAAAGAAAGATGAAAAGTTGGAGCTTATACATACAGATATATGGGAACCAGCTCAGGTATCTTCTTTTGGTGGCTCTCGATATTATGTTACATTCATAGATGATGCAATTATGAAGGTTTGGATTTATTTCCTTAGGTAGAAATCTGATGTATTTGAAACATTTAAGAAATAGAGAAGTTTGGTTGAGAATGAGATGGATAAAAGATTAAAATATCTTATATCTGATAATGGTGGTGAGTATTGCAACAAAGGATTTGAAGATTATTGTTCCTTTAATGGAATTCATAGGCAGAAAATAGTTCCATGGACTCCACAAGAAAATGGAGTGGCTGAGTGCATGAATAGGACAATAATGAAGTGTGCAAGGAGAATGAGATTGCATGTTGGGCTGCCTTTAAATATGTGGGAAGAGGCTGTCAATACCACTATATATTTAATTAATAGAGGTCCTTCAATTCCTTTGGCCTGTGGTATTCTAGAGGAAGCATGGACAAGTAAGAAGATGAGTTATTCTTTTCTCAAAACCTTCGGATGTGAAGTATTTGCACATGTAGATTCTAAAAATAGAACCAAGATGGATGCAAAATCAAAAAAGTATATTTTCATTGGATATGACATTGATGAATTTGGTCACAGGCTTTGGGATGATGAAAATCTAGAAATTGTGAGAAGCAGGGATGTATTCAATGAGAAGGTGTTGTACAAAGCTCAGTTGTAGTAGCATGAGAAGAAAGAAAAGGATTATATGGTGCTGGATGATACTACAAATAATGATGTTCTAGTGGTTCCTCATGCTCTGTAATAGTAACAAGAAATACCACAAACTCCTATAAATGTTAGACAGTCAACAAAGCTAAGTAGACCTCCTGAACAGTTTTCTCCCTCTTTGTATTCTATTTTATTAATAGATGTTGGTGAACTGGAAGGGTATGATGAAGCTATGCAGGTGGATACAAAGGTTCAATGGGAGCTTGCAATGAAAGAAGAAATGGACTCCTTGCTGAAAAATTAGACATGGGAATTATGTAAGTTGTTTGCAGGTAAAAAGGCTTTGCCAAACAAATGGATTCATAGGCTGAAAGAGGAAGATGGAGGTAAGAAAATATTTAAAGCCAGGTTAGTTGTAAAAGGATTTGCACAGAAAAAAGGTATTGATTTTGATGAGATTTTTTCTCCAGTTGTTAAGATGACTTATATTCATACTGTTTATGTATTATGGCTACTAAAGATTTGCATTTGGAACAACTAGATGTGAAAAATGTCTTTCTCTATGGTGATTTGGAGGAGGAGATATATATGGAACAACCACAAGGATTTGAGGTCAAAGGTAAGGAGAAATTGGTGTGCAAATTATGTGTCTTGAAACAAGCACCTCGACAATGGTATTTGAAATTTGATAGTTTTATAGCTGAGCAAGGCTACAACTAATGTAATTTTGACCATTGTGTTTATTTTAAGAGGTTTGATAATGACAACTACATTATTTTATGTTTATATGTTGATGACATGCTTGTAGCAGGGTCTAACATGGATTACATAAGAGAGTTAAAACAATAGTTAGCACAATTATTTGCTATGAAGGATTTGGGGGCAGCAAAAAAAATCCTTGGTATGAAAATTTGTAAAGATAGGAAGAACAAAAAATTGACTCTATCTGGGGCTAATTATGTTGAAAAGGTGTTGCAAAGATTCCATATGGAGAATGCAAAAGCTATCAACACACCTTTGCCTAGTCATTTGAAATTGACTAAGGAGATGTGTCTTAAGACACAAAATGAGGAAGAAAAAATGTCTAAGGTACCATATGCTTCAACTGTAGGAAGTTTAATGTACACCATGATATGCACAAGACTGGATATTGCACATGCTATAGGAGTCATAAGAAGGTATATGAGTAATCCCATATTGGAGCATTGGAATGCAATAAAATGGATTCTCAGATATTTGAGAGGTACATCCACTAAACACTTATGTTTTTGGGGGCTCTAATACTAATTTAGCAGGCTATGTGGACTCAGATTTGGTAGGGGATATTGATACTAAGTGAAGTACTACAAGTTATGTCTTTATTGTAGGTGGGATAGTGGTGAGTTGGATCTCCAGGTTACAAAAGGTGGTTGCTTTATCCACCATGGAGGTAGAGTATGTAGCTGCAATAGAGGCAAGCAAGGAGATGATATGGTTGCAATCTTTCATGGAAGAATTGGGCAAACAATAGGTTAATAGTTATTTGTTTATAGATAGTCAAAGTTCCATACATCTTACAAAGAATTCTATCTTGCATTCAAAGACCAAACACATACAACTAAGGTATCACTTCATCTGGTCGGTGTTGGATGATGGACAATTATGACTAGAAAAGATACAAATAGATGAAAATCTAGCAGATATGTTTACAAAGAAAGTGACAAGGGAGAGCTGAGCTCTTCTTCAGCTTCGGTTGGTCTTGAAGACTGAAAACAATAAAATCAGAATAATAGTGTGTTTATTTCTAGTAGGAGCTACAGGGTCAGCGGTGTTATGATCAGTCTCCAAGTGGGAGATGATATGTTATGGAGTCTGATCAGTCTCCAAGTGGGAGATTGTTTTTATATGGAGCCTAATTAGACTCAGAGGGTAAATTTTCACCACTTTTATCAGCATGGTTTCCCCCCAAAGTATTTGCCTATTATTTTATAAAGGTGTTGGGAGTTATTTTTCTATTGGCTGACATAAAAAAACCCTATTTTGTAACTGACATAAGTCTTGATAAAATGGTTAAGGGTTAGGGTTTCCTTTGATATTGTATTGTAGTATTTGTAGCGGTATTGAGTTGCAAGGATTGATGTTTGTAATTGGTTCAATTTGCTGGATAATAATATTGGACTCTCTGTTGGTGGATATAGCCTAAGTTTGGGTGAACTATGTTAAAAATTATCTCTCGCTATTATTATTTGTGCATTTTTCATTCCTCTATTTAATCTTTATTTACATTTAATTGATATCTTCTACATGAAATTCTTAACAAAAATATGTTAGCCATACATGAGGGGTTTTATAAAACACAAATTAGGGCTAGAAAAAATTAATAAAAAAAATTTATCAAAAAGTTACAAAAAGTATCCTAACCAAACTTTATCATCATATACACCTTTCCACAAAAGGAATTAAAAATATACTTTCATTTAGGTCAAATTATGCTAGCCATACATGTAAATGTTTTGGCCCAAAACTGGGGATTTTTTTAAAAAAAGACACTTTTTGTACATGCTATATGAAACCAACTTTTATCATCTCGGTATTAGAATAAATTATGTATTTGAAAACTAGAAACAAAATCCTACATTTCATATTTTTACATCATATTAATATTCTATGTGTAAGTGCTTCATTGAAGTCTTACTCCAACTATGAAAAACTTTGAAAATTAGGAAAAACACTTCCAATTATTGGTCAAAAAGTGGACCCAACTTCTTGCACTCACCAAATGTTGAGAAGTATAAGGAAAGATTGGATGAACAGGGATATTCTCAAGTTAAGGGAATTGATCATGTTGGGATTTTCTCTCTAGTTGTAAGATAGTATCCATTCAGTTCTTATTATCTATTGTAACAACTTTTAACCCTTAGATTGAGAAGATGGTGTGAAGACAACTTTCCTTCATAGAGATTTTGAGGAAGAAATTGATATGACACAACATGAGATCCCTACATTGAAAAAGTAGATATAATTTTTTTTTAAGTTAAGAAATCTCTATTTGGTCTTAAATAATCTCCTAGAGTGTGGTACCAAAAGTTTGATTCTTTTTTATTAAGATTGAAATTTTTGAGGTCCAAATTAGTTCATTGCATTTTTATAAGATGGATAGTAATAGTTTCATTGTTATCATATTATATGTTGATGATATTGTAGATGCCTAAAATTGTCCACTCTTCATCTCATCTCAAACCATCACTATATATCCCTAAACATGTCTCCAATTCATCCCTAAACTCCTCTAAACCATCACTAACTACCCCTATTCATCCCTAAACCATCACTAGTCACCCCTAAACATCCCTAAACCATCCCTAACCATCATTGAGCATCCATAAATGTCCCTAAATTAATGTTTAATTGAATAAACACATGTTTAGATAATTAATTAACCAATTCCCCTTCAAACCATGATTTTACAATATTTTATTCTCAAAATCACTATTCATGCACTATTCACTATTCATCTGTATTGGTATTAGTACCTGCGTCAGTACTTATCCCTAGACAAAATGATTTATTAATCATTTATCCCCTTTCTCTATAGCCCAAACATTAGATAAATTTAATTTATCTACTATCCCCTTACCCTATCCTATGAATTAAATAAATATTTGTATTTATTTAATTCCCATTTTCTACACTTTTGATTAGGTCACTTAAACCTAATTAAATAACTTTATTCCCCACTTGCACAACCTAAACCATATTTTTTGGTAGAGTACATGGTGTTTAAGGTGAAATTTGATGAAGAGGATTTGTTTATGTTTAGGGTTGATTTTGATAGTTTGTATAAACCCTCCTTTCACCTCTGAACATTCAAGGACTTCAGCTGAGTAGGAAGTCTACTACAGGCCTTTAGTTACTCAGAATATAGGGGAAAATTAGAATTGTGTGATTTAGTTGTTCAATTAAGCCCAATTATGCTCAAAACCCTAATTATGCAAATTCGGAAGCAAACTAATAGATTATGAAAAATGCTCGCACTCAAAGATATCAAATGACAATCAAATGCGTACCAAATTTCAAAGTTGGAAAAATAGAAAAGTTAGGGACTAATGAGCGAGCGCCCTAGTCTAGTGCCATAACTTTTGTCAGGATATGGGAATCTTGTCTGTGACCGGTTCCTGTTGTTCTGGAGATTTTCTTGCTGTGAGATTCGGGGGACTAATGGGCAGGCACCTGAGTCTAGGTCCCAATTTTCTTCTCTGATCTATAATTTTGATAGTTTGTACTACCCTCCTATAACTCTACTTTTTTTGCTCCTACAACTTGTAACCTGCAATCACAAAAAAATGGGTTGGGGGTTGTGGTGTTTAGAGGCTTTCCTCAATCAAGCCCCGGAGAGACATTCAAGTCTTCCAAACATCATTGTCAAATAAAGAGTGCATATCCCTGTGGGATAGAGGAAAAATCCAAATGATAAATGATTGAAAACACAATTGATATCACCTTGTAGTGAAGATCTCATGGAAGGAAGATGCTCTTCATGCCATGAGGAGATGGATGTCAAATCTACAAATGCAAACACAAGAACAACACAAATTCTGTTTTACAACAGAACGAATGCCTTGAATCACCTTAACATAAGCTTGTCAATCAAAATGTCCATCTAGTTTACAAATGAATCACTAATCATCCTTATATATGCAACTACAAATATTCCTGCCAAGAATTTTGTAATTGGAACTTACTGTGTTGGCATAGGACCTAAATAACGGTCATAAACTGGCACTCCAAAATTGGTCCTGGCCTAAAATAGGGTAGGACTAGGGCACGGGCACCCTAGTCCTCCCCCTATTTCAGGGAGGACTTATGTCAAGTGCACCCCCTAGGTCCAATTTGCAATGAATCTTCAGGGTTTCGTCATCGGGATGTTAGATTAACATGCAAGATGCTCTAAATGCATAAACAAGACCTAGGAGCTAAACCTTAAGAGGGAAAAGCCCCCAAGGGGACATTTTTGGACATAATATTTAGCCCCCACTTTAATGTATGTATAAACGCAAGGCCAATACATGCATTAAAGTACGGTCAATGAACACAGTAAACACGCCAAGCACGGAGAAGACATGCCAATCACAGAGAAGACAACAACAGGCATGCAAAATGAAGAAGACAATTACAGTCACACAAAACATGGAGAAGACAACATTGAAGACACATAAAACACAGTGAATACAATGAATGTAGTGAAGACAGTGATGATTTTTTTTTTCTTTTTTTTTTATGTATATGAAATGCAGATGTAAGTATAAGGAAAGTAAACACACCACCCAAAATATAGGAGGGACTCATCACCACCAGTCTTTAAGACTACATATGGAACAATAGACACACAATACAAATCAAGCATGCCATAAAAATCTTGAAACATAGGAGGGACTCATCGCCACCGATCTTTAAGACTATGCTTGGGGATAAACACGCAATACACACACACTTGGAAGACATGAAAAAAACATGGAAGACAAGCGATGGAGTGTTCCTATTTCTAGGTTCAACACCATCTCATGCATATTACAAGCACACACCAATGATTGAGCTTCGCCACAACAATCACCGAAGACATGCTTAAGGATTGAGTTAGTCATAGAACCACTCCTTGCCTCGCAATGAGGACTTTTTGAAAATGACAAGATGTGCACTCTCCATGAGAAATACACCATCCCCACCTCACGATGAGGGCTTAAGATAGAAAGGGATGTGATATCCCCACCTCGTGATGAGGGCTTAAATGATTGAAGATTGATTTCAAACAAATATCAGAGTGCAGGAGGGACTCATCGCCACTAGTCTTTAAGACTTCACCTGAGAACAAGCACATTGCTAACATCTAAAATAGACATCTTACCTTATATATGCCCCTACCTTAAGGTGGTTGATATCAGGTATCAATATCAAGCACATTAAGGTAGGAAGAAAACACACAAGGGAACATGAGCTCTTGTAAAGTCCATGCCCCCTAGAGGTGACATGTACTTTACGATCGCCAAATGTTCCCACAAACATATCCCTGCAAGAAAAGTGTTAGTGTCCATATAATCATGATAAACAACAATGCAAAATGCAAGATAGACAAAGTGCACAGAGTATTAGTATTGTTATGTTTTGTACGTGCAATAAGACACCATCTAGATCACACAGAGTGATTCTACTAGCCAAACATCAGATAATATATAACAACCCCATTGTCATATAGGAACTAAGTCCAATTTTTGATTTCTCGCTAAAAAGACACTAGATCTGCATCAGTATAATATGTTTTTCATCATCCGCTCGCTAGATAGAAACACTAGAGGAACGGAAACAATAAATCAAGAGAGGAGAAACAAGTGCCTTAGGGAAAGTCACGTAGGAGGGTGCCCCCAGGTCACCAACCACAACACTATGTCCGTAAGAAACAACACACAATAGTGAAAATAGAGGAGAAGGAATATAGAAGAATGATGATCTAAATATAAGGTCACAACAGAGGTGGCCTACTAGTATCTTGGACCTTACAAGAGAAACAAGGGTCATCCCAGAAGGCCTAAACAACACATAACATATCATGGGGGAAACACATCACTAGACATAAAGGGTTAGAAATACTTACCTGGTAGTACCATCGTACTAAATTTTAGAGGTATTCGATCAAGTTTTGTGCGAAGGTCGAGTGGTTCTTATGAGAGTCTTGTTTATTGTTAGAAAATCCATGTAATGCTTGTTTCTTGGATTCTTGTGTAAGTGAGACCTTTTGTTGCTTGTGAGGAGGAGAACCACTATTATTTCCCACTGATGATAGTCGTCTTACTCTTTTCTAATTTTTAGCCAACTTTCGTTGTTGATTTCATCTACCATAGTGACAAGAATCATCTTGTACTATCTCACTCTTTTGCTTTGTTATAGTTGTTTGTATCAGTTGTTCCATTTACTTTTATGATGCATTTTGGCTATCTCCCGATCCTTGTAAGGATAATGGAGGAGGAACCTCAACATAAATTCCTTTTCTGCGTGGACAAGGTGAGTTATCCAAATTTTCCTTATCCACTTCTATTATGCCCATGATGTTATTTTATTCCAAATAATCATCATCGTCGACTTCCACTAAATCATGTTCCATCATATTGTTATTAGTATGCTTAGGGAAAGGATTAGTAAAGATTTGTAAATTCTGATTCAGCGGAGCAAATGATTTATTTCCATTGTCATTCACACTCAATACCTATATCACATTTGAGTCGATGAGGTCTTGTATTTCATGTTTAAGATGCATACGTTGTCTAGTATCATGTCCTTGTGTCTGATGAAAATGACAAAAGGCATTAGTATCGAAATAAGGTCCTTGAGGTTTGTTAGGATCCAAAGGCTTAATCAGGGGAAGCTTCATAAGATTATTACTCATAACTTGATTCATGATAGAATGGTAAGACTCAGATATCGAAGTAAAATTTCTTTGTTGATATGGTGCCTTCTTTAGATTAGTGATAGAAGACACTTGACAAAATTTATTCGAATTTGGTTCATTAATCTTGATGAAACTCCTATTATTGTTCTTAAAGTTGTTTTGTGATTGTCCACCCATGGATTGACCAACTTGAGTTGATGAGTTTTAGTTTTCACACTGACTAGATGAAAGTTGATAATCACGAAGGGTGGCGCATAAATGTTGAAAGGAGTTATACTTTATTAAGAGAATCTTATCATTGATGTTGGTTGTAAATTTGTAATAAACACCTTCTGAACATCCTCATCCTTCATCTGATATTGAATTTGTGCATAAAGAGATTGATACTAACTAATAAACTCAGTTAACTTCTCTTTCAGACCTTGCTTGCAATGAACTAAATTGATCAAAGAAATTTGAGGTCCAATATTTGCTTGAAAATGTTGTAAAAATTGATCAACCAACTATGAAAATGAGTGTATTGAATTTGGAGATAAAGAGAAAAACCATTCTAAAGCAGTATCTTTGAGAGATTGTGGGAAAAGTTTTGCTAACAAGTCCTCTTCAAAGTAGAAATCACTATACATAGCCGTGAATGCTGCCACATGAGTATAAGGATCACCTTTTCCAACATATTTTTCAAAGCAAGGAGTCTCAAACCTCTCAGGCATAGGAGTTATCAAGACTGTATAAGATAGGGGATTACGGGCATGATACGTTGGTATATTAGGTTGTGAAGAATTTTTCAAATTTATCACTTTTTATTGTAAAGCTAGTCATGCCTTACAGAAGTTGGTTTAGGAGGGCATCATTGGGAGATGCAGTTTGCTGCGAGGAATTCGAACCAAATTGAGGAGGTGATTGAGCCTGGGTTGTGATAAGTGGAGGTTGTGAATAGTGCAATGGTGTTTGGACATAGTGATAGGTGGAAAGTGGTTGTGAATAGGTAATAGGTAGCTAAGAATAAGTGGAATGGAAAGATAGTTGAGAACAATTATTCATAGAAGAGGTCCCCTTAGAAACCAAATTCTGATAATTAAATCCCACAACTTTGTAATTTTGTGAATTAGTTCTATTAGATACTCTAATACCAATGGTAGCATTACTACAGGCATTTGCATTAGTTGTTAAAATTGTCGATGTAAATGTAGACACTTCAGTGGTCGATATAGGTGCCGATACTTGTGTATGAGATGACGATGATATGTTTTTGATACCATTCACACATTCAGTCAATGTCATGACATTATTGTGTTCAATATGTGTTAAACCTTAGATAACATTAATGCAATCTTGCCCTTTTTATCAATTCTCTTACGTGGTGAATTACATGTACAACTTCTTCTGTTATTCTTTCAGTTTCAATAAATGCTTGAAAATTGGCTAACTCTTTATCAAGTTTGTTTATTTTCTCATTAGGTACATGTGTGACCAACTCATTAGTGTTGTTGATGTCATGAAATACTTTATCTTCCATAGTGGTTGTATGAGGTATAATCTCTTGCAAAATTTGTGTCTCTCCTTTTGTAAAGAAGGTATTCAATGGATTTTCAAAGGTTTGAATATTATTTTCTTCAAGGGCACTAGATCCCATGAGTCTCCTACTTCTTCTTAAAGGGATATTTATATTAGGGTAGTGGGTCATAAGGCCCATGCAAGAGCATGCGATACAGAATGCACAAACTAATAGAATAAACCCTAGGAGCAGGATATGTTTAAGATCCAAAATGCTTGATTTTTTCAACTTTTTTCAATGCAAATGAGTGAAAGAAAAGGTGTTGTGAGTAAATTGATGAAGTTAAAAAAGTAATATGTCTGATATCATTCCAATAAAGCAATAATATCCTTCACAACACACTTTTGATACAGACCTAGGATGATGACAAGTCAAAACCTGGTGAAAATACACTAAAATATGCAATTTTTCACAACTTTTCAATGTAAAGACCAAATAAAAGGGTGTTGTAAAGAACTTTAGGAGGTTAAAAATATTATAGCAGTAATATTAGTCACCTAAAGCCATAAAATATTTCACAACATGCTTGGAGTGCAAATCTAGGTCAAACCCTAGGGCAAATATAGCCAAAATATGCATTTTTTCACCAAATTTCAACTATAAGAGGCCCATAAAAAGATGTTGTAAATAATTTTAGGAGGGGAAGAAGATAATAACCCCAATAAAAACCAATTATTTTAGAAAAATCCTTTACAACATGCCTATGGTGCAAATCTAGAGAGTCGATAAGGCCAAATCTAGTGAAAAATCAAGGTTTTCAAACCCTAGGCATGAAATTTTGCAAGAAAACCACTATGATGAAACACTACAGATGGAAATTAGTCTTGATGAGTGTTTTAAAAATTTGAAACAATATTTTGACTACAAACCCTAGCTAATGCAAAACTAGGTTGTATGAAAAAATGCACAATTTCAAGCAATTTTCAACAATTTAAGCATGAATATGCAATCTAAATGAATGGTGAATGAAAATTTTCTATATTTTAAATCAGATATGATGGTAATGATAGAAATTTATTGAAATGTAATGCCAATTAACTTAAATTATATGAAAATGCAAGCTAAAAATGCCATTTTTTTTTCAAATTTTCTAAATTTTCAATTTTTTTTGTAATTTTTCAAATGCAATAAGATAAAAAATAATATGACTGAATGTAGTTCTGAAACACAACAATTAGAAAGGTACAAAATTTATTAAAACACGAGTTCACCAAAATGTTTAAGGTGAAATTTGATGAAGATGATTTGTTTGTGTTTAGGGTTGATTTTGATAGTTTGTATAAATCCTCCTTTCACCTCTAAACATTCAAGGACTTCAGCTGAGTAGGAAGTCTACTACAAGCCTTTAGTCACTTAGAATATAGGGGAAAATTGGAATTGAATGATTTAGTTATTTAATTAAGCCCAATTATGCTCAAAACCTTAATTATGCAAATTTAGAAGCAAACAGATAGATTACAAAAAATGCTCACACACAGGACATCAAATAACAATCAAATGCATATCAGATTTCAAAGTTCAAAAAATGGAAAAGTCAAGGACTAATGAGTGGGCACCCTAGTCCAGTGCCGTAACTTTTGTCAGGATCTAGGAATCTTGTCTGTAACCTATTCCTATTGTTCCAGAGATTTTCCTGTTGCAGGATCTGGAGGACTAATGAGCAAGCGCCTGAGTCTAGATCCCTATTTTCTTCTCTGATCTACAATTCTGATAGTTTGTACTATCCTCCTGCAAGTCCACTTTTTCTACTCCTGCAACTTGTAACTTGCAATCACAGAAAAATGGGTTGGGGTTGTTAGAGGCTTGCCTCAGTCAAGCCTTGAAGAGACATTCAAGTCTTCTAAACACCGTTGTCAGATAAAGAGTGCGTATCCTTGCAGGATAAAGGCAAAATCCAAATGATAAATGATTGAAAACATAATTGATATCACCTTGTAGTGAAGATCTCATGGAAGTAAGATGCTCTTCATGCCATGAGGAGATGGATGCCAAATCTGCAAATGAAAACACAAGAACAACACAAATTCTACTCTGCAACACAATGAATACCTTGAACCACCTTAAAATAAGCTTGTTAATCAAAATGTCCATCTAGTTTACAAATGAATCACTAATCATGCTTATATATATGCAACCACAAACATTCCCACCAAGAATTTTGTAATTGAAACTTATTGTGTCAGCATAGGACCTAAATAACGGTCATAAACTGACACTCCAAAATTAGTCCTGACCTAAAATAGGGCAGGACTAGGGCACAGGCACCCAAGTCCTCCCCCTATTTTAGGTAGCACTTATGTCAAGTACACCCCCTAGGTCCTATTTTCCATGAAAATTTAGGGTTTTCTCATCAGGATGTTAGATTAACATGCAAGATGCTCTAAATGCATAAACAGGCCTTGAGAGCTAAACCTTAAGAGGGAAAATCCCCCAATGGGACATTTTCCAACATAACACATGGAAACCAATAGAACCTATCAGAGGTTATCACAAGTGGTGCCCACCCATATGGAGGATAGAATCAACACACAAAGAGGTGTTTTAGAAAAAGGCACACCTCTATGTGAATACATATGATACATATGTTAGTAATAGGATAAGAACATAAGAGAGAATGAGAATGAGATAGATATATAAGAGGCAAAGACTCAGACCTACCAGTATGAATGTATATGTACCAATTAAATATGAATATATAAAGGTGATAAAAGTGATATGATATGTATGTGTATCTTATGAATGTTTTACATGAATTAGATAGTACCACATAACCTTATTTCCTTAATATTTATCTATGACTCTCTAATTGTATGACTGGGGTATAAACTAACTTTAGAGATTTGACTGAGGACCAGATCTCTAGATTGGTTCCTACCCATTTCTTAACAACATTTGGTTCCATTGATGGGACCATAGGAAAGGACAATGAAGAAAAGATAGGATAAACAGTAAAAAGGAAAAGTACGGAGTAGCACAAAGTAAGAAAAACTAAAGACACAAAAAATTTATGATCTGCAGAAGACTTTGAATTCTCTTAAGTTCCTACCCTTGTGAGAGGGGGTAGACACTTAAGGAGATGACAAATGGAAGAGGGGGAGGATCTGAAAAGATCCTTCAAAAGATGTAACTCTTCAAGATGAGCCAACCATGGGATACATAAGGATTAATATGACACCAAATTAAAAACACCCATGGAAAAAGGGGATAACAAAAGACTAAGGGAGATCAGTGAGATTATACTAACCAGAATGGAGATAAGTAGGGAAAAGAGACAAAAACAAACCTAAGAATGACAAGAAAGGTACCACAAAAGGATGGAGAAGGTAGGAGAGACAAGTAGAAAACATGAAATAAAAATTGTGGAAGAAAAGAAATAGTTAGATGAGTGCACCAAGGTGGGTGCTATCAGAGAGAAGAACATAAAAGGAAAAGAAAGAATGGATGAAACAACCATAGGGGATGTTGTAAACTTGATACAAAGAGACATAGACAATCCTGAACCTATCACAATGCATATTGATAGGGCTACATAACTTCAAAAAAGTATAGGAGGAAAAAATGATTCATATGACTAGTTAAGAAGTATGTGGAGGGAAGAACATAACCAAACCCTAGCCCTACCACAAATATATATAACTACAAAATTCCAACCTAATTTTTCTAATATTCAAGTTATAGTTGATAAATAATAGGAGGAATTACTAAATCCTATACGTAACCTCCAGCCCTTAAATTTGGATGCCGATTACCTAGACCACCTGGTAAATCAAAGTATAATGAAGATTAGAGAAGATGATGTATGTGGATATATTAGTTCTAGAAGTATGAGACAAATTAGTGAAAAATCACCTACATAAAACATAATGTCATTCACAAATGAAAAGGTATCCCCAAGAACAAAAAGACTATTTGAAGAGACACACCCCCTCGACCAGGAGTCACGCTAGGTACCTTATAAAGAAAGAAGAATTTCAAGAGAGGATCAAGTTGATAGTAAGAAAGATAGAGAAGAAGAAATTAAGAAATATTTTGAGGAAATATTGGGAAAAGATTATTCTAACATCAAACTACAGAGAGATAAAGGAAGGGAACACAAAATCCTTATATAAAGACCAAAACCTAAGTAGAAAAGTGCAAAGAAGAAAACCACTGCAAGACACCTGAGGTTCTAGAAGAATAGAAGAAAGTAAAAATGGATGCCATAATTAAGTTACCGGTATTTGAAAAGGATACAAATGAAGCAGCATAGCATGTCTTTTTTCTAGAATCAATTTGGAATCAAAATGGTATAACCAAGGATGAAACTAAACTATTTGACTTTATTGGGACATTGAAGAATGATATTTTGAAATGGTATAGAAAGGTATGTCCTAGACATGATAAAAGTTGGGATGAAGTTAAGGAGTTCTTCAAAAAATTTAAAACTCTAGAGATACCTATTGAAGGAGTGTTTAGGGTAAAATTAGATTTTGTTAATCTTTTATTGTTTAAATGTTTGAATCCTCCTTTCACCCTAACATTGAAGGATCTAGGGTCGAGTGGCAAGAACTATCATACCCTAGGTCACTTGAAAATGAAGGAAAAGTTGGATTAGGGAATTTAATTATTAATTTTCCTTCTCTTGTGTCCAATTAACCATTAAAACCCTAATCATGCAAATACGGCAACAAATTGACGAAAGAAGGAAAAAGCTCTTGCAGACGGGAGTAAAATAACAAATCACAGAATACCTATTTTTGGGGTTCTGAGGTAGAAAAGTCAGGAACACTGGTATGGGTGCCCAAGTCCAAGGTACCTATTTTTTTGGGTAATATAGACCTCCTTCTGACACTAATTAGCCCTGTAACTTCTATTTCCCAAGATCTGTTTGCGGAGGACACTATTGTGGGTGCCCTAGTCCTGAAATTGCTCCTTTGTCTGACTTTTCTTCATATATAGAATCCTTGATGCTTGCCACTCCTTCCTATAACTCCACTTTTCCCAAATGTGACACTTGTAACCTGTAATCACAAGACTTGGTTTGGCGGTTGTGGTGTTTAGAGGCTTACCTCAATCAAGCCCCGGAGGACACTTAAGTCTCAGAACACCATTGTTAGACAAAGAATGCATGGCCTTGTGAGGCAGAGGAAAAAACCAAGGGAATCAATGATAAAAATGCAATATTATGTCACCTTGTAGTGAAGCTCTCATGGAGGAAGATGCTTTTCATGCCATGAGGAAATTGATGCTCAAATCTACAAATATCAACACACAAAACATATAAGTTTGCTCTTGCAACACAATAGAAGACCTTGAATCACCTTGAGAATGCCTAGAGTTCACAATGATCATCTAATTGAAATCTAGTTTACAAATGAATGCCTACACATGCTTATATATGCAACTACAAGCACTCCCACCAAGATATTTGAAATTCAAACTTACCGTGTTGGCAAAGGTACCTAATAACGGTCACTAACCGACACCCATAAATTAGGGCTGCCCTAAAATAGGGAAGGACTAGGGCACATGTGCCCAAGTCCTCCTCCCTATTTTAGGCACGGTACAACTCAAGGGGTCCTCCTAGGTCCCATTTGCCATGAAACCCAAGTCTCATTCCATCGGGACGCTAAAATATGAACTAAAATGTCCTAAATGCATACTAAAGACCCGAGAGCTAAACCTTATGAGGGAAAAGCCCTCAAGGTGACATTTTCTGACATTACATTTAGCCCCCACTTTAATGTATGTATAAACACAAGGCCAATACATGCATTAAAGTAAGGTCACAAACACAACAAACACACCAAGCATGGAGAAGACATGCCAACCATATAGAAGATAGTAACACGCATGCAAAACACGGAGAAGACATTTATAGTCATGCAAAACATGATGAAGATAGTCAATGCATAGAAGACACATTAATGCATGGAAGACAGAAATGATATCTTTTCTTTTCTTTTTCTCATATATATGAAATGCACATGCAAGTACTGAAAAGTAAATAAACCTCCCATAATACATGATGCACTACCCAAGGGCGTAGGTCTCAGTATATATGGGGCAACACACATGCAAGACATGCAAAACCTTCCAAAATGTTGGAAGCACTACCTAAAGGTGCTGGTCTCTGCATATGGGGCAGCAAACACGCCACACAAAACAAGCATGCCAAAACACACACATTTGAAGACATGAAGAAAACATGGTAGAGAAGAGATGGAGTGTACCTATTTCTAGGTCCAACACCATCTTAGGCACATTATAGGTACACACCGACAATTTGGCTTTGCCACAACAATCACCGAAGGCATGCTTAAGGGTTGAGTTAGTCACAGAATCACTCCCTGCCTCCACAGAGGACTTTTGAAAATGATGGGATGATGTAATCTGCTCTGAGAAATACACCATCCCCACCTCCGCAAAGGGCTTAATAAAAATGATATGCTCGATATCCTGCCTCTGTAGAGGGCTTACATGATTGATTGATTGATTTCAAACAAACTCAGGATGCACGATGCACTACCCTAGGGCACAAATCTTTGCATTTGAGGTTAAACACATTACTAACATCTATAACAGACAACTTACCTTATATATGCCCCCACCTTAAGGTGGTTGATATCCGTTGTCGATATCAAGCATGTTAAGGTAGGAATAAAACACACAAGGGAACACCGACTTTCACAAAGCCCATGCCCCCTGAAGGTTACATGTACTTTATGATCGCCAAATGTTCCCACAAACACATCCCTGCAAGAAACATGTTAGTGTCTACAACATCATGATAAACAACAACATCAATGCATATGATTAACCACACAAAGAGCCAAGGTTATACAATGAATTTGGAGTTTGAGGATAACTGTAAGGCTATATCATGAATCTCTCTGAATCGAGTATCGCCAAGGCTAGATTTAAAGGCAAACAAAGGTACATGGAGCAACAATATTGTTAAGGTTTGTAAATGCAATAGAAACATCATCAAATTCAGTACGTGGAATACACGATTGCTTTCACTAGCCAAGCATTGGAAAAAATATACAACCCCATCATCATATTAGGAACTAAGTCCATTTTTTTATTGCTCTCGAAAGGGACACTAGGTCTGCATCAGTATAAATGTTTTTCGTCATTCGCCTACTAGGTGTAAACACTAGAGGAAGGGAAACAATAAATAAGAGGGGAGAAACAAGTGTCTTAGGGATAGCCACATAGGAGGGTGCCCCCAAGTCACCAACCACGACACTATGTCCGTAAGACACAACACACAACAATGAAATTAGAGAGAGAGGCAATATAGAAGAATGATGATACAAATAGAAGAAGGTCACAATAGAGGCAGTCTCCTGGTATCCTGAACCTTACAGGAGAATTTGAGGTCATCCCAAGAGGCCTAAACAACACATAACACATCATAGGGGAAGCACTTCACAAGAGAGATAAAGGGTTAGAGATACTTACCTGTAGTGTCTTCATATTATATCTGGGAGCTCTCGAACCTCTTGGAGAGGTACTCGATCATGTTTAAAGCACAATTTGAGTGGTTCTTATGACAGTCTTATTTGTTATCATATGATGTTTGTTCCTTAAATCCTTGTTTAAATGAGACTTTTTGTTGCTTATGAGGGGGAGAACCACTATTAATTCTGTTTGTTGATTGTCATCTTGCTATTTTTCAATTTTTAGCGAGTTTTCATTGTTGAATCTTTCTAGGATAGTAATGGGAATCATACTGTACCATCTTGCTCATCTGTATTGGTTGTTCTTGTTTTCAAAGACATTTTGATTATCTCTTGATCCATATAAGGATAATGGAGGAGGAAACTCAGATTCTATTTCTTCATGGATGAGGTGGGTTATCCATTTGTTTCTTGTCAACTTCAATCATACCCATGATACTATCATAGTCCAAGTAATTATCCTCATCTACTTCCACTAAATCTTGTTTGACCATATTATTTTTGGTATGTTTAGGAAAAGGATTAGTGAAGATTTGTAAATTCTAATTTGACAGAGCAACTAACTTATTTCTATTATCATTCACACCTCATACCTAGATGATATTTGAATCAATAAGGTCCTGTATCTCATGTTTAAGACACATACATCATTCAGTGTCATGTCCTTACATCCGATGATAATGGCAAAAGGCATTAGCATTGATGTAAGGTCCTTGTTTACTAGGATCAATAGGTTTGATCGGGGGAAGCTTTAGAATGTTGTTACTCACAACTTGATTCATGATAGAATTAGGACTTAGATATCAGAGTAAACTTTCTTGGTTGATATGATGCTTTATTTGGATTATTTATAGCAGACACATTCATATTTGGTCCATTGATCTTGATGAAACTTCTATTATTGTTCCTCTTAAAATTATTTTGTGATGATCCTTGTTACAAGTATGAGGTGAACCCGTGTTGTCATTGATGTCAACATACTCATATTGCATTGACAAGAAGGATTGGATGAGCTGTGTGCTGAGGATATTGAGAAAATTAGTCTCAATCAGGAACAGTGAAGAACAGTGATGAGAAAAAGGCCAAAGTACTATATAGGTTGAGGATTAGAGGATGTGGATTAAAGGGTTTGTAGATATGAGTCTTGAGATGTTCCAATTAAGATTTCAGAGGTCCGCATAAAGAATTGAAGAAGTTATGGCTGTTTGTGTGAAACCGGTTCCGGCAAGTGTTCAGAGGTGACAGATGGTCACAAAAAGGTCCGGTGAGCTCCGGAATTGAATTATCCTATTTTGTGGATTGAAAGGAGTGTTTGGGATATCCTTTTGATGTGTAATCTTGATTGGTGTATGATTTGGAGGTCCAAAAGTACCTTTTGCATTGTGACAATGGTGACAGACTGTGTTCTTGAAGTTTCAGATGATGAAGAGAAGAATTTTGGTAAGCTGATGAAGTGCGGATGTTCTTGATGATTTAGGGAAGGTTATGATGATCATTGGATCATGTCCAATTTGTGTTGGTGGTCCGCATTGAAGTTAGAGTTGGATTTGATGTTATGACTACCGGTTGCTGGTGTTCTTCCTGCAACAAGCTGACCGAATGTTCTACACGCCTTGCGAATGTTATTGTAATGTTTGCCGACTTAGATGATTGTTCCTAAGTCGATGTCTTGTATAAATAAGTGTTTGTGAATTCATTTTGATGTGTGGATTGTCTGGATAAGTGTGGCATAGTGAAGAGTAGTGTGAAAGGCAGAGCAAGGGTTTTTGGGTTTAAATGGAACTGATCCGGACATGGTAGAGATGTCATTTTCCAGTTCAAGATTGTGATTCTTATCACTCTGTAGACAGTGTGTCTCTTTGTAGGCAGTGTGCCTCTTGTGAGTAGTGTGCTCAGGCTGTGAGCCCTAATTGGCAGGTGCCATCTTTTCTTATTCTTCTAATAGAGAATAATCCTTGGGTTAATCACCCCGTGGTTTTTCCCTTAACTAGGTTTCCACGTCAAAATCTTGGTGTTCAATGTGTTGAAGTTTATCTGCTTTGATGTTTATGCTTTATGCTTTCATGGATGATTAATTGCTATGCTAATGAATAACTAAGTGGATCTGAATATTTGAATTGTGAGAAAGATTAGGATAACTGATTCACCCCCCCTCTCAGTTATCAACAATTGGTATCAGAGCCAAGTTCCTCTAAAAGGAGCTTAACTGCTTGAGGAGATCCAGGATGTCATCATACAAGAAGGATAGTCTGAAGTTTGATGGAACCAACTTCACTCTCTGGAAAGGTCGCATGAAATGTCACTTGGAGTGTATGGGAAAAGCATACTTGGCCATGGTCTCAAAACCATATGTACCTCCACAAGGTGGTCCGACAACTCTAAATGAAATCACAGATGCTGAAAACAATTTGTGGACCAAGGAAGCTCTTCTAAGCGCATTGAATGACTCAGATCTCTCAAATGTTATTGACCTACCAACTGCATATGAGATCTTGGTTAAACTGAAACTTCTGTGTGAAGGAGATGAGTTTGTTAAGAGTGCAAGATTGCAAAGTCTCAAAGGGAAATTTGAAAGATTAAAAATGAGAGATGATGAAAATATCACTACCTTTATGCCAAGAGTAAATGAGCTAGTGTGTGGAATCAGGAATTCTGGTGGAACTTTGGATGAAAATGAGATTGTATGCAAAATTCTAAGATCTCTTCCTGATGCCTACAAAATCAAGGTTGTTGCCATTGATGAATTTAGAGCCCATACAATTGTAACAAGAGAACAACTGGCTGGCAAACTAGCTGCATTTGAAATGACTAATTTTGGAGATGATCACCCCAAGACTGAATCTGCATTCAAAGCCAGTGCCTATGTGAAAGGCTCACAGAGATTTGATCCAGGAGAGAACTCTTCAAGGAAGCTGTCATGGTATGAACAAGCAAGGAAAGATATGGAAGAGGAAGAAGTAGAAACAACTCATCTTGAAGCCCTCATTGCAAAAAGACTGCCAAGAGGATCTGGTAAGTATGAAGGAAAATTACCTTTTAAATGCTTCAACTGCAATAAGATTGGTCAATTTGCCTCAAGATGTTTGGAAAGATCCACCAGATTAGATTCTAACAGACAAAGGTTTCAAAAGAATTATTATTATGTTCATGAAGAAGCTAATAATGAAGGAGTAACAGATGATGAATCAGAAATAGGAAATGAATGGGTGCTTATTGCTATCAAGGAAGAAGATCCAATGTCTATCAATCATAAGGTTGAAGAAAAAGTTTTGGTTGCCCAAGTTCAAGAAAAGGATGACTAGGTTATTGACAGTGGATGCTCCCACCATATGACTGGTGACAAGAACAAGTTCTTAGAGTTGGAAAGATATGGAGGAGTGGTAAAGTTTGGTGATAATTCAGCTGGTAGAATCAGAGGAAGAGGAACCATTTCTTTAAATGGAAGAAACAAAACTGGTAATGTGTTATATGTTGAAGGTCTGAAGCACAATCTTCTCAGTGTTGGATAGTTGGTGGACAAAGGTTATGATCTCCAATTCAAAGATGGAAAATGCAAAATCCTAGGAAGATCCGGAATAGAGATTGCATCCGGTACTCAAACTAAAGGTAATATCTTTCACTTGGTTGGTACTGATAAAAGTTGTCTGCTTGTTCAAGTTGATCAGAGCTAGTTATGGCATAGAAGGATGTGTCATATCAATTTTGATACCATCATTAGGATAAGCAATACTCGGGCTGTTAGAGATCTTTCAAAATTGGTAAAGCCTACAAATGATTTGTGCAAAGAATGTCAGCTAGGTAAACAGAGCAGAGTTTCATTCAAAAGCAAAGATCAGTCCTCTATCAGATTATTGGAATTAGTTCATACTGATCTATGTGGTCCAACAAGAGTCAAAAGTATGCAAGGTGATAGATACTTCATGTTACTAATTGATGATTATTCCTGAATAGTATGGGTCACCTTTTTGAAAGAGAAGTTAGAAGCCCTTGAAAAGTTTAAAATCTTCAAAGCTATGGTAGAGAATCAAATCAGATTAAAACTGAAGTGTCTGAGGTCTGATAGAGGTGGTGAATTCACATCCGGTGAGTTCATAGACTTTTGTGAGAAGCATGGTATAAAAAGACAATTGTCTACTCCTAGGACTCCACAATAGAATGGAGTAGTTGAGAGAAAGAACCGGACCATCTAGGAAGCTGCCAGGACAATGATGTTGGAAGCAAATGTTCCTCAGATGTTTTGGAGAGAAGCTATCAGCACTGCAGTCTACACCCTCAATTGAGTTCAAATCAGAAACAATACCGATAAGACCCCCTATGAACTTTGGTTTGGCATCACTCCTACTGTGAGATATTTCAGAGTATTTGGTAGCAAGTGTTATATTAAAAGAGATGAAGATCTAGGGAAGTTTGATGCTAGAAGTGATGAAGGTATTTTCTTGGGTTACTCCACTCAAAGCAAAGCATACCGGTGTTACACTAAGAGACTAAAAAAGATGATAGAAAGTACAAATGTGAAGGTTGATGAAGGAATTGAGAAGACCTCAAGGTTTTATGAATATGATGAAGATGATCAGAATGATCCTTTGGTGGAAGGGGCTCCATCTTCCTCTGAAATTCAGATCCAGACTGATCCGGTAAATCAGGAAGAAGAAGTTTGTCTGAATGAGCCTGATCAAGAATTAGTAGTGCAAGAAACTCCCAAAGTTCCAAGGTATGTAACTCTAAATCACTCTAAAGATCAGATCATAGGTGACAAAAGTAAAGGGGTACAAACAAGGAGAAGAATTGCTCAAAATTCAGATGAATGTTGTCTGATTTCAAAGATTGAACCTAAGACAGTTAATGAAGCTTGCAATGATGAAAACTGGACCAAAGCAATGGAAGAAGAATTGATGCAAATTGATAAAAATGATACTTGGGATCTTGTTCCTAGACCTAGAGACAAGAATGTGATTGGAACCAAATGGGTCTTCTGGAACAAACTGAATGAAGTTGGTGAAGTAATCAAAAACAAATCTAGATTGGTCTGCAAAGGCTACTCTCAAATAGAAGGAATTGATTTTGAAGAGACCTTTGCTCTGGTGGCAAGAATTGAAGTAGTCAGATTATTTCTTGCATTTGCTGCCTTCAAAGACTTCAAGGTATATCAGATGGATGTCAAGTCTGCCTTCCTAAATGGTGATCTGGAAGAAGAAGTCTACATTGAACAACCGGATGGATTTCAATTGTCTGATAATGATGATATGGTCTACAAGTTAAAGAAAGCATTGTATGGATTGAAGCAAGCCCCAAGAGCATGGTATGAAAGGTTGGATAAGCATCTTGTGCAGATTGGATTCAACAAAGGTACTGCTGACAGTAACTTATATTTCAAACTTGATCATGAAAACATCTTGATTGTTGAAGTGTTTGTGGATGATATCATTTTTGGAGGAAGAGATAGTATGTGCAAATATCTTGCAAATCAGATGAAAGGTGAGTTTGAAATGTCTATGCTTGGTGAAATGAATTTCTTTTTGGGTCTGCAAATTACTCAAACAAAGAAAGGGATCTTCATTTCTCAAACCAAATATGTGAAAGAATTGTTGAGGAAATTCAGTATGGAAGATTCAAAGCCAATGAACACACCTATGGCAACCGGATGTAAGTTGAGCAAAGATGATGACTCTCCAAAGGCAAATCAGACAAAGTATAGATCAATGATTGGTGGATTATTGTATCTCACTCAGACTAGACCAGATATAATGCAGGCTGTTGGTCTTGTGGCAAGATTTCAGGCTGATCCTAGAGAATCTCATGTTATGGCAATCAAGAGAATTTTTAGATATCCAAAAGGAACAGTTGAGTTTGGTTTGTGGTATCCTAGAGATCATGATTTCTCTCTTCATGCTTACACAGATGCAGATTGGGTAGGAGATGTGGATGACCAAAAAAGCACCAGTGGTGGAGCATTCTTTTTGGGAAAAAGGTTGGTTTCTTGGCTAAGCAAGAAACAAGATGCAATATCTCTGTCTACAACAGAAGTAGAATACATTGCAGCAATAGGTAGCTGCACTCAATTTTTGTGGATGAAACAAATGCTGAGAGATATTCAAGTGGAATATGACGAGCCTATCACAATTTGTTGTGATAATTCAAGTACAATAAATGTTTCTAAGAATCTGGTATTGCATTCTAAGACCAAGCATATGTCTATCAAATTTCATTTTCTAAGAGAACAAGTGAACAAAGGTGAAGTCAGGTTGGAGTATGTGCCCTCCAAGGATCAGATTGCAGATATCTTTACTAAACCTCTTCCCAAGGACTCTTTTGAGTTTCTCAGGGAGAAGTTAGGGGTCATGGCCCCTCCGATGATGAACTAGGATGCACTGATGTGCATTAGTCTGGTGGATATCATAGTCATATCTTGTGATCCGGATTGATGATGGGGAGCTGCTACTAAGGGGGAGTAGTTGGTATGATTCTGATGTGTTAGAATTGCAAGTATGAGCCCTTTGCCATTGATGTCAAAGGGGGAGAGAAGACATGTGAAAAACAAGTGGCTGATGATCAAAGGGGGAGCAATAAAGGAAGAGAAGATATGTGAAGAGTTGTTGTTGATAGGGGGAGCTGTGACAGAAAGGAAAAGTTCTTGTCTTGATGGTTTTTCACATCATATATTGCCATCAATGACAAAGGGGGAGATTGTTGCAAGTATGAGGTGAACCAGTGTTGTCATTGATGTCAACATACTCATATTGCATTGACAAGAAGGATTGGATGAGCTGTGTGCTAAGGATATTGAGAAAATTAGTCTCAATCAGGAACAATGAAGAACAGTGATGAGAAAAAGGCCAAAGTACTGTATAGGTTGAGGATCAGAGGATGCAGATTAAAGGGTTTGTAGATATGAGTCTTGAGATGTTCCAGTTAAGATTTCAGAGGTCCACATAAAGAATTGTAGAAGTTATGGTTGTTTGTGTGAAACTGGTTCCGACAGGTGTTCAGAGGTGACAGAGGGTCACAAAAAGGTCCAGTGAGCTCCGGAATTGAATTATCCTATTCTGTGGATTGAAAGGAGTGTTTGGGATATCCTTTTGATGTGTAATCTTGATTGGTGTATGATTTGGAGGTCTAGAAGTACCTTTTGCATTGTGACAGTGGCGACAGACTGTGTTCTTGAAGTTCCGGATGATGAAGAGAAGAATTCTGATAAGCTGATGAAGTGCGGATGTTCTTGATGATTCAGGGAAGGTTATGATAATCATTGGATCATGTCCAATTCATGTTGGCAGTCCGCATTGAAGTTAGAGTTGGATTTGATGTTATGACTACCAGTTGCTGGTGTTCTTCCTGCAACAAGCTGACCGGATGTTCTACACGCCTTGCGAATGTTATTGTAATGTTTGCCGACTTAGATGATTGTTCCTAAGTCGATGTCTTGTATAAATAAGTGTTTGTGAATTCATTTTGATGTGTGGATTGTGTGGATAAGTGTGGCATAGCGAAGAGTAGTGCGAAAGGCAGAGCAAGGGTTTTTGGGCTTAAATGGAACTGATCCGGACATGGTAGAGATGTCATTTTCTAGTTCAAGATTGTGATTCTTATCACTCTGTAGACAGTGTGTCTCTTTGTAGGTAGTGTGCCTCTTATGAGCAGTGTGCTCAGGCTATGAGCTCTAATTGGCAGGTGCCATCTTTTCTTATTCTTCTAACAGAGAATAATCCTTGGGCTAATCACCCCGTGGTTTTTCCCTTAACCGGGTTTCCACGTCAAAATCTTGGTGTTCAATGTGTTGAAGTTTATTTGCTCTGATGTTTATGCTTTATGCTTTCATGGATGATTAATTGCTATGCTAATGAATAACTAAGTGGATCTGAATATTTGAATTGTGAGAAATATTAGGATAACTGATTCACCCCCCCTCTCAATTATCAATAGATCCTCCCATGGATTGACCAAATTGAGCTGATGAGTTTTGGTTTTCATATTGACTAGATGAAAGTTGATAGTCATGAAGGGTAGTGCATAAGTGTTGAAAGGAGTTATATTTCATCAAGAGAATCTTATCATGAATACTAGGTTGTAGATTTGTAATAAATATCTTTTGAACATCCTCATCTTTCATTTGATATTGAATCTGTGCATAAAGTCCTTGATACTGACTAATGAATTTGGTCAACTTTTCTTTGGGACCTTGTTTGCATTGAACCAAGTCAATAAGAGTGACTTGGGGTCTAATGTTTGCTTGAAAATGTTGTAAAAATTGATCAATCAACTACGAAAAGGAGTGTATTGAATTTGGAGGCAACGAACAAAACCATTCTAAAGCAGTATCTTTGAGAGATCGTGGGAAAAGTTTTGCTAACAAATCCTCTTCAAAATAAAAATCACTACACATAGCTATAAATGTTGCCACATCGATATTAGGATCACCTTTTCCACCATATTTTTCAAAGCGAGGAGTCTCAAACCTCTCAGGCATAGGAGTTCTCAAAATTACGTAGGATAATGGATTACGGGCATGATATGTTGGTAGACTAGGCTGCAAAGAATTTGTCAAATTTGTTACCTTTTGTTGCAAAGTAGTCATGCCCTATAAAAGTTGGTTTAGGATGGCATCATTAGGTGATGTGGTTTGTTGTGAGGAATTAGAGCCAAGGTGAGGAGGTGATTGAGCTTGAGACACAATATGCAGAGGTTGAGAATATGTTAATGGTGGTTGGACATAATGATAGGTGGAAGATGGTTGCGAGTATGTAATAGGTATTTGGAAATGAGTGGAATAGATAGGAGGTTGAGAACAATTATTCATAGAATAGATAGGAGGTTGATAATTAAATCCTACAACTTTGTAATTAGTTCCATTACATACTCCAATACCAGTGGTAGCATTACTACAAGCATTCACATTAGTTGTTAAGATCATTGATGTAAAAGTGGATATTCTTGTATTTGGTATAGATATGGAAACTTGAGTATGAGATGGTGATAAAGTATTATTTATTATTTGTGCACATTTGGTTACCAGCATGATATTAGTTTGTACAATATGTGCTAGACCACAAGGTGCATTAACACCATCTTGTCCTACTTTTATCAATTCTCTAATATTATGAATTGTAGGAATGGCTTCTTCAGCTATTCTCTCATTTTCCATAAATGTTTGAAATTCAGCTAGGTCTTTATCTAGCTTTTCTATTTACTCATCAGATGCATACCCTATTGCCTCAATAGTGTTATCAACATCATGAAAAGTTTGTTCTTCCATTGAGGTTGGAGGATGTGTAATATCTTGCACAATTTGAGTTTCTCCCTTGGTAAAGAAGGTGTCCAAAGTACCAACTTTTTCAAGAGCACTAGATCCCATTAATATTTTACTTCTTCTCAAAGGGATATTTTTTTAGGACAACATGTCATAAAGCTTGCGCAAACTAAGAGAACAAATCCTAGGAGAAGGATATGATTGACGACCAAAATGCTTGATTTTTTGTACTCTTTTCAATGCAAATGAATGAAACAAGGGATGCTGTGAGGATTTCAGCCAAGGGAATCATGTTATATATTAGTCCAAAATAGAAGTATAATCACTCTTATTGATGCAAATCCAAGATAATGCCAAGTCAAAATATAGTGAAAATATGTCAAAATAGGCACTTTTTTCACCAAAATTCAATGCAAAAGAGCATAACAAAGGGTGTTGTGAGGAAAATTATGATGTAAAGAAAATAATATCAGTAATAACAGCCACTTTGTGTCAAAATATCCAACACAACATGCTTTTAGTGCCACTTAAGGTAAAACCCTAGTGAAAATATAGCAAAAATAGGCTATTTTTCACGATTTTTCAACTCCAAGACCTAGAAAAAGGGGTGTTGTAAGGAATTTTATGAGGGAAAAAAAAGAATATAAATAATATTAGTCACCCCAATCCATAAAATTGATCACAACACAGTTGGAGTGCAAACTAGGTCAAACCCTAGGGTAAAAATGGCCAAAATATGTGTTTTTTTGCAAAATTTTCACTACAAGAGCCCAATAAAAGGGTTTTGTGAAGATTTTTATGTGGGGAAGAAAATGATTACACTGGTAACAGAAAATTAATGCAAAATATCCTTCACAACACACCTATAGTGCAAGTTTAGAGAGTCGATAAGGCCAAATTGAGTGAAAATCGTTGTTTTTGAAGCCCTAGGTTTGAGATCTTGACACAAAATGCTATGCGAATGTTTTGAAGTCTGATTTATGATGAAATTGACTTACTCTCAGATCTGAAAAAAAATTTTAGGTTTGAACATGCAAAATGCCCATGCAAATTTAATGAAAATGCATCAAAATTGCTAGTTTTTGTTGAAAATTTCTATGTAAAAATAAAAATATTTTAAATCTAAACACAAATTCACACTAAAATGAAAGACTAAATCCAAATGAAAATTTTAATTAGCCTCTAAAATTAGTAGAAAAATCTGATAAAATATTTTGCCTACAAACCCTAGATTTTGGAATTACTAGGTTATATAAAATTGTTAAAATTTCCACAAAACCCTAGCAATTAAATGATGAAAATACAATGTAAATATCAGATTTTTTGTATTTTTCTATAGTTTATATCAAATATGATGCAAAAATCATGAATTAGGAAAATTTAGGAAGGACTGATGCAATTTAGTAAGCCAAACAATGCAATTTTTTTGTATTTTCCCAATTTTTTAATTTTTTTTTAAATTTTATCAATGCAATAAAGTAAATGACCAAATAAATGAATGAAATCACACTAAATATAAATAAAAACACTCATCAAGTTGTAATTTAAGTCCAAAAACGTGGGTTCACCAAAATGTTTAGGGTAAAATTAGATTTTGTTAATCTTTTGTTGTTTAGATGTTTGAATCCTCCTTTCACCCTAAAATTGAAGGATCTATGGTCAAGTGGCGAGCACTATCATACCATAGGTCAATTGCAAATGAAGGGAAACTTAGATTAGGGAATTTAATTATTAATTTTCCTTCTCTTGTGTCCAATTAACCATTAAAACCTTAATCATGCAAATACGACAACAAATTGATGAAAGATGGAAAAAGCTCTTACAGACGGGAGTAAAATAACAAGTCACAAAATGCATGTTTTCAAGGTTCCAAGGAGGAATAGTCAGGGACACTGGTGCTGGCACCCAAGTCTAAGGTACCTACTTTTTTAGGGAATCTATACCTCCTTCTGACATTGATCATCCCTGTAACTTTTGTTTCCTGAGATCTATCTACGGAGGACACCGTTGTAGGCACCCTAGTCTTGGAAGTGCTCTTTTGTCTAACTTTTCTTCAGATCCTAAATCCTTGATGCTTGCCACTCCTTCCTGCAACTCCACTTTTCCCAAATGTGACACCTATAACCTACAATCACAAGACTTGGTTTGGGGGTTGTGGTGTTTAGAGGCTTGCCTTGGTCAAGCCTCAGAGGACACTTAAGTCTCTGAACACTGTCATTAGACAAAGAGTGCGTGCCCTTATGAGGCAGGGGCAAAAACCAAAGGAATTAATGATAAAAATACAATATTATGTCACCTTGTAGTGAAGCTCTCATGGAGGAAGATGCTCTTCATGCCATGAGGAAATTGATGCTCAAATCTGCAAATATCAACACATAATACATACAAGTCTGCTCTTGCAACACAATAGAAGACCTTGAATCACCTTGAGAATGCCTAGAGTTCACAATGATCATCTAATTGAAATCTAGTTTACAAATGAATTCCTACACATGCTTATATATGCAACTACAAGAAATCCTACCAAGATATTTGAAATTCAAACTTATCATGTCGGCAAAGGGACCTAATAACAGACACTAACCGACACCCAAAAATTAGGGCTGCCCTAAAATAGGGTAGGACTAGGGCATGGGTGCCCAAGTCCTCCCCCCTATTTTAGGTAGGGTACAGCTCAAGGGGTCCTCCTAGGTCCCATTTGCCATGAAACCTAGGTCTCATTCCATCAGGATGCTAAAATATGAACTAAAATGTCTTAAATGCATACTAAAGACCTGGGAGCTAAACCTTATGAGGGAAAAGCCCCCAAGAGGACATTTTCTAACGTTACAAGGAGTAAGAAAAATGAGAGAGTTAAAATAAAAAGAGGGAGAAAATATAAAGGAATTTGATAAAAGATTCAAAGAAACAGTCTGCAAATTAGTGGAGCCATTAACAGAAAAGAAAGAATTGAATGGTTTGCATCTTGGATAAGCCCAGATGTTAGAGCATCTTTGGACAAAAAAATATTTGAAACATATGCAAAAGTGGTCACATTGGCCTACCACATTGAGTCACAAACATGGTGCAAATAGGAGAAAACTATAGAAAACATGGAATTAGAAGGAATGAGGATAGATTTGGAGTAGTTGAAGCTAAAACAATAAATATTAGCAAAGCATGAAGAAAATTCACACAAATAGAGGAAAAAAAATATGGTGTTCCTATTACACAAAGGTAGGACACATTACAAATGAATGTCCAATGATGAAAGGAGAAAGATAGGCTACCGCATTGAAGGTAGATATAAAATCAATGCCTACAAGACCTAATACAATATATTGCAAATTGTGCAGAGAATGGGATGACCATGAAACACCAAATTTCCCCTCACAAATATTCAGAGTAAGAGAAGATGAGGATAGGCATAAATCTTGGTGTAATGTACATCACAAAAATAAAGCACAAAATAATACCATGGCATATGTAAAAGGCCTAGCAGAAAGACCATTATATCTTCAAGATCAGGGTTATAAGCAACCTACATGGAGAAATCAAAGAAACATGAACATTGTTCAAAATACAAACCCTAATGCACCATATGGAAATAACTACAATAATGATGAAAGAGACTATTTTGGAGGACATAGAGGACAAGGTCATGGTAGAGGCAGAAGAAGGAGAGATGAAGGAACTTGCTATAAATGTGGTAAACTGGGACACTTCACTAATGAATCCTGGGGAGAAAGAAGAAGACAATGCACATTCTATAATAGTATAGAGCATGACCTTTTCACATGTGATAAAGCACAACAATACTTTCAAAATGCATTGCAACAAGCAAAAAGTGATGACATAGAAAAATAAAAAGGGGCCAGAGTAATCCAGAGATTCTCTAAAGAGTAGGGTCAATTCCTAAGGACATGCTAGAGAGACAAAGATGGCAACACATATATATCTTCATCAGAAACTTCAGAAGAAGAAAACCAAAGAAAAGGAGTTTAGTATGAAAAAGATAAATGGATAAACATAAAGGAAAAGAACAAGTTGTAGTAGTTACACGACATGGTACAAATACTGCAAGACTTGATACTACTGAAACATAGAGAGAAGAAAGTGAGGAAGATACATTCTTCCCTGATAAGAGACAACATGATGACAGTGTCCAAAAAGCAAAGTAGATTGTGACCTAAGAACAAGATAAACATAAACAAGATAATCAATTCTTCATAAAAGATGAAGTTATGGCACTTAAACAACTCACAACACTAACCAAACAACACACTCTTATGGAGAAATTTAAGCAATTTACAAATATTGGAACAAGGAGAAGACACCTAAACATCAAATCTGGTTAATGGGCAGAAATGATAGACATTGGAAGACAAAACCATTATTGGCGGATGCTCATATAAATCACAAAAAGGTCAAAAATGTTATGATAGACTAGGGTGCAGATATAAATGTGATCACTAAAAAGCTCTGGGAACAATTAGAAAGACCTAGATTATCTCAAACCCCCTACAATATCACTTTGGCAGATGGATCTAGTATGGAAACTATTAGAACTTGGAAACAAGCAGAAGTAAATGTGATGGGCATAAAACAAGTCATAAACTTTGTTACAGTAGCCATTGAAAGAACAAGGAGATTCATTCAGTGTACTACTAGGATTGAGATGGTTTGTTGATGCAAATGGCATTGTGGACTCCCACAAATAAGAATTATATTTTGCAGATAACAATAAGAGTGTATACATACCTTTAGGATCACCCATGGAAGAGGCCTATATTGAAGAATCCAATTATGTGGAAGGAAATGATAGTTATCCTAAGAATATTTACTCAATATCAAAATTGGAAACAAATGAGACAAAAGAAGAACCAAATTTAGGAGGAGAAATAGAAGGAGGGAATGATAATGATAGTACTGATAGTGAAGAAGTTTTGGAAGCATGTATAACAAATGAATCAAAACTCAAACTCGAAGAATGACAGGATTCATGAAGATATGTATGCTTCAAACTGATAAGGAAAACCTACTGCATTCCTCTACAGTAAATAAAAATCCATTGTAGTAAATGAAAATCCACCACAGAAGGTATGTGCCATCAATGAAGAGAAAAATATAGAGAAATCTAGGATATCTTGACATATTAATCATATTATGAGAGAAATTTCCCATATCAAACTACCTAAGTTTTTAGGTGTGAAAGACCTACAACTATACTTGAATGAGATGGAGATAATTTTTTTAGAAGAACAAAGCATAATAGAGACAGTTTAGAATACATTAGTATGCAATGCAGAAAATTGGTGGTCAACTCATAAAGATTCAGTTAAAAAGTGGTCCACATTTAAGCTTCTCATTAGTGTAATATATCTACTAGAAGAAGGAGAATATAAAGTTATACCCAAGTATGAAGGACAAATTCCACCACAAGAACATTTAACTACCCACACAATAGCATGGGAAGGTAGACAAGAACATAAAAAGTTTATATACACCCATCTATTCTATTTGACATTGTCACCAATAGCCCAAACATGGTATATAAACCAAGAAAGAAGAAAAGAAACTAGTAATTGGGAGGAAGTACAAAATGACTTTATACATACATTTTCTTTCTACAGTCCAACAAAATCTATACATAATGCACTTTTGAAAATGAAGGAAATAATTTTTCAACAAGTGATAGAGGAAGAGAAAGAAGAACTAGAGAAAAATACACCACCACCAAGAACTGAAGGGATATGGAAACTGGTAGAATGGATAGACCAACAATCAAGAAATATTGATTAGAAATGTTATAAGACTACAAGAATGGATGATGAGGATATTGAGGATCTAGAAATATATGTCCAAGAAGGAGAATGAGAACTATAAATATTAATTGAACCAAAGGACCAATACTACAATAAACCTCTTAAAATTAGAGAAGAGAGTATTACAAAAGAAGGTAATCCCAATATAGAAAATATTGGAGACTATTGGGATGAGAAAGTGGTAATATAAGAAACTGAGATTTTTCTAAATTTGAGGACTTTTACTAAAATGAAAGGGATCAAAGAAGAAACTAGAATGATGAAAATACAACTAAAAGAGGGAATTAAACTAGTAAAGAAAAGGCCATACAGGTTGAATCCAAACATGAAAAGAAGGGTCAATGTAGAAATTGATAAGATGGTAGCACCAAGGTTCATAAAACCAGTTGAAGAAGTAGATTGGATTAGTCCAATGGTAGTACAAAATAAAAATTAGGAGAGATAAGAATATGTGGAGATTACAGAGTTAAACAAATATTGCATTCATGACCCATTCCTAACACCATTCACATAAGAGATATTTGAATTAGTTTCCAGAAGAGAAATCTATTCATTCACTTATGGGTTTTTTGGTTACCATCAAATGAAGATTAGAGAAGAGGATCAACCCAAAACAACATTTGCATCTAAATTGGGATAATGACTATATGTATACGGTAATGTCCTTTGGACTAAAGAATGCATAGATAGTATTTAGTAGAATCATGGTAAATGTATTCAAAGAATTCATACATGATCTCTTAAAGGTTTACATAGATGATTGGATTTTTTATGGATTGGTAAAAGGCCACACCTAAACCTTAAGGATGATGTTGAACAAATGTAGAGGTTTGCAAATTTAAAGATGATGTTGAACAAATGCAGATGTTTGCAAATTTAAGGATGATGTTGAATTTAAAGAAATGCACATTTGTGGTATCTTTTGGGACTTTATTAGGGCACATTATTTGTAAATAAGGGTTGATGGTAGTGTTACCTAATTGTGCACATCAGCCCAATAAGATCAGGTTGGGATAGCACTGATGTTCTATACCTTTACAGAAGTATTTAGGTTCAATATAAGCTTAAGACATGAGCCTAAGTAGAGGCATGGAAGAGGAAAAGTAAAGAAAGTTGAAGATTCTCAGTCAGCCCTAGAAGGCCTAGTGTCCTGGTAGAGGGCCAATTTGGTGATCACCATTACCAAAATCATGTAACAACTTAGTAAGAGCTTCTACATGAGCCAGATAATATGGAAAGGACACTCCAACAGAGTAGGAGATATCCTAGGACTGGCCGGAGAAAGTAAAGCTAATCAATGTGTTGTAGATTGTGTTGCAGTTTGTTGTCATTATTCATTCATTACAGATGATACATTATCAAATGATCCAAAAGGTAGATAAAATCTTGCTAAGTCTACTCATAATTATAAACATCTATACTATGCAATAATTTTCAGTTTATCTTTATGCAATTGATTTACGAAAAGAAGAAATGATACATAACTCATTACATGAAATGACTATTTATATTCATAAAGAGAATATTTATATGTCCCCACACAAGCCATGGGATTGACTATACAAGGATGCAATGAAATAAAGAAAGTACATCCGAATAGAAAAGAAACATATAGAAAGGAAAAGGGATCCATCACTGCTTGAATGACAAATCCCATTGGCATCTGCACCATCTTCAGTTTGCCCCATTGATATCTCCAAGTGGACCTGCAAAAGAGACAAAGGAGGAATGTTAGAGCTCAGGATTCATTTTCAATCCTATATGAAATAGTATCAAAATGCACCTCCTATCTTACACAAGCATCTAATCATAAAGATGGCAGAGATAAACATACATCAGATGCAGATATACAATCATGAGAAGAAGCAAGAAAGAGTTATATCATCATCAAGAGAGGCTAATCAGCCTCCATGTTTTCTCTAAAAAGTTTACTAAATGTGCATGTACAGGTACATGAAGACATTTCATTGATAATATACCTTTAAGTTATCATAGAAATCCCATAGGAACACCAAAAAATAGAGAGCAACCTATGCCATGAATATGTAGAGAAGATTAACACCCATGAAGCATGGACAGTGTGAGTCATACAATGAAACAGTGAACTACTGGTCTTCAAAAAGTAGTAAATGAGCATAATCATCAGAGGTCAAAAGGAACAACAACTATACATACATATGCAACCCTGCCAAATGCATAGAAAGATCAAGGGGAATAGTCATGTGATAATGGACAGATATAAAAAAAGTAGTCACAAAAGGATTGATCAAGGAGATTAAAGGCTGCAGTAACAACCATTCAAGGTACATATGTATACAGACATGATGATGATCATCAAAGAGTAGTCATGACCAAGTCACAAAGGAATAGTCTATGAAGATCTAGGAGGAACAACAGAGAAGAGGTTTAAGGACAACAACAAGGAACTGAGAAGGAAACAACATTCATAAGAATAGTCAATAGTAGAGTCAATTCATAAGCATCACACATGATCTCATCTTCTTTTAGACCTCCTTCCTTCAGTGATGCTTGCAAGGGTGGAGGATCAATGAATGAGGTTTACTCATTGTTATAATTAATGCTTTTCTCTATCTAATGATAGTATGTCCTACACTCTAATGCCAAAGGTACTTGATCTTGTACAAAAGAAGAGAAAGGATGCAATTATGAGTTTAAGGTTCAGTTTGTATGATGTTTTTGTTCAAATCCATCATTTGTAGCAACAAAGGAGATACATTATGTATACAGTGAGGGGGTGATAAGATAGAGTTTACAATAATAACATCATCAACACATTGTTATATCCAACATGGGAATGACATACACAAAGAGATGTATCAACTTTAGAAGGCCTTCCAAAGGAGCAGCATACAACTAGTAGGAGCAGTCATGAAAAACACTAAGAGTAGGACATGAGCCATGAAGAAGGTATGAAGGCAAGATAAAATGTAGATAAGAGGCTACCAAGGAATGACAGAGATCTATCACAGCATGCTTAGGTTTGTTCTAATGGAAATAGGCAACCTGTCAATTATTGGAAAATAATAATAAGATGGTTTGTGTCAAACATTAAAGGAAGCATGTTATATTTTGTGTTTTATATAGTTCATTATTCTTACTAGGGCTGTGTAGGGTTTTCATCAGTCATTCAAAGAAAACTAAGAGTGTTGACAGTGATATCAACTAACAAGAGAGAGAGACTTGCTATTATAATCCTAAATATTTATTTTACCTTATTAGTATGTCTTTCAAGACCTTAGAAACTTGTTGCAAAGATAGTCTAAAACATACAAAGTAGAGCAGTCATCACCGTAGAAGGAGAGTATGCCTTGCACAAAAAAAGAATCATAACAACTCAAGGAACAAAGAGAAATCATGAAGAGCAGTAAGAAACAATCATAGTCTAGAAAGAGACAGTCCACATTGCCAATGAAGTGTAGGATTTTGTAAAATCACTGGCCTAAAACTTGGCATAGGGTACTTTTCACATAAACCTCGCATGAAGCCTATATATGGAGGATTGAGGACTTCCATAGAGGAGTATAAAAGAATGGAGTTTGACACTAGATAAAAGAGCAGTGGTGGTAGTAGTTAGAGGTCCAAATCCAAGGACAGTTGTGAAGGGCTTCTGTAGTTATTGCCTTGTCTATCTCTTCTAATAGTTCAGTGATAGCAGTGGAAATTGAAAGCTTATATGGAGTGTTGCTTTTAAATTGCAATCTCCAATCAAGAAATCTTGCACTACTTGAGAAAGTGGAGCTACCAGATAGTTTTATACCGACAAGCTTAGCATTTGGTAATTGCTACCACAATTTATGGATGGTTACTAGAGGTGCTAAATTTATAGAATTAGATGGTACAAATCTAGTTGATTCAAAGGAAAGAATTTAGTTTTAGCCGCTTCTATTGTCACTCGCATCAGAGTCATATACCTTATCTACAATTGATCTAACAACCTACTTTCAAGTCAAGGTTACTAGATGATGCTTCTATCCTGGGCGGTAAAAAACTACTTACAATACTATAAGGGGATAAAGGTGATATGGAAGTAGCAAGAGTAGTAGTTGGGTATGTGCAGGATCATGATGGGCCAAACTATAACTCTAAGTGGCAATGAAAATACAAAAAATCAGACTTAATCAAGTTCATGTGAAAATTTGAATGAATTATCTACACAATTTGAAAAAGATGTAAGAACAAAATTGTAGAGAATTGAATCTAGTTTATGATCTACTATTTTTTTTTAATGAACTAAATTTACTTAGTGAAAATTGAATATTTCAATGAACAGTTATTAAATATTTCAGAAAAAAATAAAAAGTGGGTGTATGTCCACCCAACCTAACTATGAGCAATTTTTTTTTTTTTTTTGAAACTTTCAAAATAAGTAGAGGATTGATGCCTGGATGTGACATATATTTTTTTGAAATTTTTTTCCAATAAAATAATTAGTTATGATTTTTTTACAGTGACTTTTTTTAAAAACTAAAAAGTAATTGTCCAACCAACCTAACTCGATCAAAAAAATCAGAATTCAAAAAATTTTCTTTTTAACATGTAGCCAATGAAGCATAAAGTGTGACGCATCTTTTAGATCTGAAAAATGTGAAATAGTTTGAAAGTTATGGATGTTTTTCAATCAATGTATCCATTAGGATTTCAAACACACACTATATAGAAAATTATTAATAATTATTTAATAAAATGATAATCAAGAAAATCTTATATTTTTAGAAAGCTGACAATTTCCTCTATAAACCCTTTTTTGTATAAAAAAGTCGTCAGCATGAAGGGTGAAGTTCGAAGAAGAGAGTGAAACTAGTAAACACGTTAGACTTCATGGAAAGTCAACTATGACAGTCCCAAGCCTATATACAAGGCAAAACTGAAGCAAAACAGATATCCGTTATTTAAATAATGGATATCCATTTTTTGGAGCAAGAAAATGATTTTCAAGGTTCTAGAAATGGATATCCATTTCTGGAACCTTAGAAAAATTTGTTATTAATATATTTTTATAAAATAATTAACAAATCTATTAATAGAAAGGCCAAACTAATTATTTGGTGTAACTTATTATCAATATTATAAACTCACTAATATAAAATGTATGAACTAATGTCAATATTAGTTTCGAGGTATTTTATTTACTTAAATTTGTTCTATTTTAGTTTAGAACTATTTTATTTGTTACATACATACATCAACACATACTCTCTCTCTCTCTCTCTCCTAGTTAAATCCTTTTCCTTGATTTCCTAGTTTTCCTTTTCTTTTCTTGCAATTACTCTTTAGATGAAGGGGAGAGAGAGAGGGGAGAGAGAGAGAGATGGGTTGATAGAGAGAGGGAGGTAGATAGAGAGGTAGATAGAGTAGAGAGATATATAGGGAGAGAGATAGAGAGTCCTAGTTTTCTTGTTTCCATTTCCTTCATCGATAAGGGAGAGGAAAAGATAGAGGGAAGAGATAGGGAGATATAGGAATGATAGGGGAGAGAGGCAAGAGATAGAGAGATAGGGAGAGATAGCTAGGTAGAGAGAGATAGAGAGGAGACAAATATGAAGAGATAGAGGAGACAAAGGGGAGATATAAGGAGATAGAGAATGAGAGAGATGTCTAGAGAGATAGGGAGATAGAGGAATGATAGGGGAGAGAGAGGCAACAGATAGGGAGAGATGGATAGGTAGAGAGAGAGGAGATAGATTGGGAGAGATAGAGGAGATAGAGGGAGATATAGGGAGATAAAGAGTGAGTGAGATGTCGAGAGAGATAGGGAGAGAGATTGGGAGGTAGAGGGATGGTAGAGAGAGGGAAATAAGGTAGAGATAGGGAGATAAAGGTTTAGAGTTTAGGGTTTAGGGGTTATGAGTTAGGGGATAAGGATTAGGGGCATTATTTAGGGTTTAGGGATTTAGAGAGAGAGAATCCTTTTGACATGCAACCGTAAACCCTCAATAATTCCCCTAAACCCTAAACTCGAGCAACCCTAAACCTCTAAACCCTAAATAATGCCCTTAAACCCTAAACCCTAACCCCTAACCCATAAACCATAAACCCTAAATAATTCCCCTAAACCCTAAACCCCTAAATTCTAAACCCCAAATCCTAAACCCTGAAGACTAAACCCAAGCAACCCTAAACCTCTATCTACCTATCTCTATTATTCCTCTACCTATCAATCTCTCTCCCTATGTCTCTGGCCATGTCCCTTACTCTCTATATCCCCATCTCTCCCTATGTCTTTGGTCATGTCCCTCACTCTCTATATCTCCATATTGTCCTCTCTCTCTAAACACTAAACCCTAAACCTCTAAACCTCAACCCATAAACCCTAAATAATGCCCCTAAACCTTAACCCCTAACCCCTAAACCCCTAAACTCTAAATCCAGGCAACTCTAAACCTCTATCTCCCTATCTCTCCCCTATCTCTCTATCTCTATTAAATTCCTCTACCTATCAATCTCTCTCCCTCTATCTCTGGATATGTGTCTCACTCTCCATATCCCCATCTCTCCCTATGTCTTTGGCCATGCCCCTCATTCTCTATATCTCCATAGCATCCTCTCTCTCTAAACACTAAACCCTAAACCTCTAAACCTCAACCCCTAAACCCTAAATAATGCCCCTAAACCTTAACCCCTAACCCCTAACTCCTAACCCCTTAAACCCTAAATGGACAAGTAACTCTAAACCTCTATATCCCTATCTCTCCCCTATCTCCCTATCTCTATCATCCCTCTACCTCTCAATCTCTCTCCATATGTCCCTAGCCATGTGCCTCACTCTCTATCTCCCTATCTCTCTCCTCAGTCTCCTTTATATCTCCTTATCATTCCTCTCTCTCTATAAACCCTAAACCTATAAACTTGAACCCCTAACCCCTAACTCCTAACCCATAAACCCTAAACCCCTAAACCCTAAACCCTGAACCCAATAATCCTAAACCTCTATCGCCCTATCTCTCCCTTATCTCCCTATCACCTTTATCCCTCTATCTCTCAATCTCTCTCTAGAGAGATAGGGAGATAGACAGTGAGCGAGATGTCTAGAGAGATAGGGAGAAGGATTGAGAGGTAGAGGGATGATAGAGATAGGGAGATAAGGGAGAGATAGGGAGATAGAGGTTTAGGGTTTAGGGTAATTAATTAGGGTTTTGAGAGAGAGAGAGAGAGAACTTAATCATATACTTTTGCATTTATATTCTTATTTTTTGGCTTTTCTTTTATTCTTCTTTTCTAATTTTCCTATGTGTGGGTAAAATTGGTATCAGAGCCTAGCTCATGTGTGCATTTGATCTGTGTCATTGTCTTGTGTGAGTCATATTTCTGAAAGTTCTGCTAGTAGTGTGCTGAAGTACCTGTGGAGGGGTGGAGTAAGTCCCGTTGTTGAAGGCTGAAGGATAGCGTTGTGTTAAGGGCAGTAAGTTTCCAAAAGTAGCAGGGAATTATCGTAAACGAGTAATCAGTAAGTCTTATTTCTCACCAATGGCTTTGCGTAGATCTATGGATGCAAGTTCTTCTTTGTCCAATGTTCTGCACAACTATTTTCAACATGGCAATACACATGTCGTAGATGATAAAGGCAATTTTAAGTTTCCAGATGTTAAAATTAATACATTTTATCTTGAAAAGGGTATAAAAGCCAAAGTTTGTGACTTTGTGTGTCAAAGTGAAGTAAATATTTTAGTTTCTAGTACTGGTATTTGTCTAATATATCTTCCCTTTTTACTTCCTGAAGATGTCTCCAGATGGCAGGATAAAGGTTTTTTCCATGTTCATTTTCCACATGTCAACTTAATAGTCCATCCACATTTTAACTACAATATAGGTGCTAAGTTTTTTGCCACACTCATTGATACTCAATGTCAAATTTGGGAACAAGCTGTCATTGCCCAATTCCGTGGTCTCCTCAGTGCTAAGAAAGGGGATGGTATCTTGTCAGTCCAACCAAATTTCACTCTCTCTCTCTCTCTCCGATAAATTCATTTCTTCTGCTTTCTGCCTGTTGTTACAAGTCAAAGGTGTCTCTTTAATGCCAGGATCTGTCTATGCCACAATAGAAGGTAGATGTATCTACAAAATAATGAATACTGTGTCTCCACCAGATTCTTTGCCCATGGGGGTATCTTTCCCAAGAGGATCGTCAAATCTTCTTGATTATGGTCGTTTCATAGATGCAACTAGTTTCGACATAGGATTCCCAATAATTGAAGAACTGCTTAACCAACAAAAGCCGCAGTTTATTGACCTTCCTATTCACCGTAATAGATTCTCTGACAGACCTCTATTCCAGTCAAGAAAAGTAGGCACCATAGCTTTACAAGTTGTCCCTGGCCAAACAATTCTTGAGGAGCCATTAATTGATGAAACTCAAGCTAGAGCTCAACCACTAGCCCGCAGTAGATCGATGGCTCACAGTTATGCTAGTTCTAATAGAAAACCTTTTATGGATTATAACCCAGAAGAATGTTCCACTTCAGGTAGCTCCCATAGTTTTAAATAGATGCCCTCTAGATCATCCTTCTCTTCCAGATCATAAAGATCTAACCCTGATCACATTGATGAAATAGCTAGACAAGTTAGTGCTAGATTACATCTTGCACCAAAAGAGGAAGAATCAGAACAAAAAAGGAAGGGGAAAAATATAAAAATAGCTAAACTAGGTGAGCATGCAAGCATGATGAGAGAACACTTGCCTAGATATGGGTCAGAACGAAGAACAAAGCATACTGTTCAATTAGATGCTGCAACTGTTACTGAACTGGTCAATTATACTCCAGGAAGATGGTCAACACAAGACAATTATCAGGTCGTCAACCCTGATGATAAAACATGGGGACAGTATGAGTCTAAAGTTCACACTAAAGTGGGAACTAAACAAAAGAAGTCAGAAGCACAATGAAATTGGCAGTCTGCATGGATGCAAACCGCTTCTGATAATATAGATGATATAGCAGTAGATGTAAAGCAAGGAATAAATAGGACTATTTCTGTTTATGATGGAATGTTGCAAATACAAAATAGTCAGTCTAAATCTGAAACTGCTATTGGTAGAATTGATAAACAATGCACTTCTACCTTAAATAATTTTGGTTCCTTGAATTACCAAGTCAGTCAGACACACACAATGGCCACTAACATACAGTCTAGCAGTGAAAGGTTAGAAAATGTAGCAGGTCAAATTTACAGTCAAGTATCTGCGTCTAACAGTAGAAGAGATACTCAGGCTCAGGAAACAAAAGTTTTACTTGAGCATGTAGCAAGAAACCTGGACAAGGTTAGAAAATATGCTAAGAAAATTAGAGTATCTCAAAAAGGCAAAGATAGTTCTGAGGAAGACTTTGAAGAAACAAAAACTCAGAAATCTCAGAAAATAGATCCTAAGCCCGGACCTAAAATACAAAGAAGGAAAAGTCTTCTTTTCACTGATGAAATAGAAGAAGAAAAACCAGTATCTTCTACCCAAAGAAGTCATATGCCACAGATGCCTTCTAAGATAGTTCTTCCTAAGCAAAAGGAACATATGTTACAGGTTAGTGAACCATTGAAAGATTGGTTACAAGAAAATGACATAGAGGATAATGAACCTGTATACATGGAAGAACCAGCCGCAGCCATGAATTCTTCTGATGAAGAAATCTTTGAAATAGTTTCTATTCTAGAGTCAGTTTCTGAAGAAGAGTATATGTCTTCCCATGAAAATCCTATAATAGAAATTTATGAGGATTGGGAACCACTATACATGGCCAGCCAAACAACTGTGGAAAATGATTTTGATGTTGAAATGAAAGATGCTATATCAGAAAATGCTAAACCTGAAAATCTTAGAGCTTATGCTACATCAGGTTACATTCTAAACATAGATAAAGTGATAGATCCTTATGACACCATTTGCACCTAGTGTGATACCCTTGAAAACTTTTTTGATACTAGAGGATCTTCATGGTTTGAGGCTAATAAGGTGCTCTATGCAGTAAGACTCATGTCTGGAAAGCTTCGTAGCTGGTGGAATTCACTCCCTGACAATGGAATAATTTCAATTGATTCAGATGGAGATGAATATGTCAAAGAAAAAGACATGGGAAGGAATGACATTTCTACTGAAGGCTTTGCTACACTCAAGTTATATCTGATTGGTTTGTTCTGTGGCAATAAGAAAAATGAAATCCATGAGGCAGAAAAAATCCTTTATTCTTTGTAGTTAAAAGACCTTGGCAAATTGCATAAGTATAATTTGGTCTTTAAGAAATACATGATAGCTGCAGGAAAATTGCATGATTCTACTACAAAGAAGTTTTATTTGAATTTGTTAGAGTAATAGGTTAATAACTTAATTAATTTAATCATATTGATTAATTAATTAAGTCACCTTTACTTTATTTTTCACTTAAGCTAAACTTAGGCTCATTAATAATTAATTATTAATTAATTATTAATTTTCATCTTAGGGTTTTCACCTTTAGGGTTTTGATCTCCTTTCTTAAGGATTGATCTCTTTGTAATTATTTTCTTGTTAATGCATTTTTTGCTTCAAGGTTGTAGAGCACCATTTTTGTGCCTCTTGATCTCCTTTATGTGACAGGTTATTTGCTTGCAGGTGTTCATTGGGATCTGTGAGGTTGGTTTACCAACTTCAACATGGTATCAGAGCTCCAGATCTGCAGCTTCTTATTCATTTTTTAAGGGATCTTGCCTTAAAGCGACATTTCAGTGCATCTTGAGTCAATTTGGACCTCACCATTGCGTCCAGAAGGTTCGAAATAGTCAAGATTGACCTTCGTTTCATCAATTTTGGTTATACGGTGCCCGATCTATGAAGGTTTGAAGTTTGAGAGGGTTTCCAGATCCAGAGGGTACCTACAATTTTTGGAGCATTCTCAGCCCAAACGGACCTTACCATCGCGTTCAGAGCGCCCCAAAACCCCAAAATCGACTGTCAAATCATCAAAATCAGTCACAGTGACTCCGGGAGGTATTTTTTTCCATTTCTGGGTCGTACGGCCTGGTACGGCACGCAATCCAAGAAAAAAATTAAAAAAACAGAGAATGCACAGGCGCTGCAGTCAGTTAACCGCTAGCGGTTAACTGCTAGCGGTTAATGCTAGCGGTTAATGTTAGCGGCTAGTTAACCGCCAGGCTTCCCCCAAAGCCCTTTTGGAGCAGTTTTGGTATTTTGGCCATAACTTTTGCATATGAACTCGGATTTTCGAAAATGAAATATCACCGGAAAGCTGGTTCCGATCCTGATCCAGTGGTATAGGTCTTTTTGCCTGGTTTTTCTGTTTTTCTACATTTATTTCCAGTCAAAGTCAAACCTTGTTTTCACGCTTCCGGGGGCATAACTCTTGCATACGGACTCCGTTTTTTGCAAACGAATAGGCGTTGGAAAGGTCTTACAGTGCTCTTTCCAGATCTGTAGATTATTTTATCAAAAAATTCACCAGGTACATAGAGAATAGTCTGAAGTGAGTTTTTGCTTTTTCACTCTTTCCAGCTTTCAAATTTGTACTAGGGTTTGGTTTCTTGTGTTGTGGGGGGTGTTTTTTTCTTGCTTTCTGTATATACACATCAGAAATCAGAAACCTCTATCATTAAACACATTTCAAAAACTCAAACATCATGGCGGACACCTCATCAGTTGAACGTCTTTCCCCACACAATTATCATACCTGGAAAGCACATATGACCAGACTTCTCATGTCTAAGGGGTTATGGTCCTGTTTGGATGAGATTCAGCCTCAGTTGCAATGTCAGTTTGAGATTCTGCAGCATAGGAACAAAATGGATGAGGCCATGGGTTTGATATCATTGCATGTTTTAGACAGTCTTTTATTTCACCTTGAGAGTTGCACAACTCCTCGGGCAATGTGGACAAAATTCAATGATCTATTTGGCACCATCAATGAGTTCAGAGCACTTCAGATTGAGGCAGAATTGACTTCCTTGGTACCTGATTCTTTTCCATCTATTGAGGATTTCTTGATGAAATTCAAATCACTCAGATCTTTGTTACAGGGTTGTGGCAAGACCAAAACTGACACTGAGAGTATTTACCTGATTCTATCTAAGCTCTGAGGTTCATTTCAGATATTCTCTTCTACATTCTACTCCACCATGGATGCTTTGGGTCCACGATTTACCATGCCTACATTTGAGGTATTTTGTGATCGATTGTCCCGTGAGCAGTCCAAGTTATCATAGTTGGATGCTCTTCCAGGATTACAGAACCATGCATTGGTAGCTCAGTCATCTCAGGGGAAGCAAAAGCAGAAGCAGAAACAGAAACCAAAGACCACAGAGCATGGGAAGGATTTCAGTTCACAGAACACTTCTGATTCTCATTCTCCTAAGGGGGAATCATCGAAGAAAGAAAGACCTAAGTGCACTTATTGTAATAAGTCAGGACATGATGAGTCTAAATGCTATGAGAAGAAGATAGATGGATATGCACAACAGGTTTCAGATTTGACAGCTCTTCTTATGAAGAACAATATTCATCCCTCTTCTTCATCTACATCAGGTGAGTCTTCTTCTTCACCATCATTCCAAATAGATGGACAGACTCCACACAAGGGTCATGCATTATGTGCAACCACCAGTTCACATTCATCTAGATGGCTATTGGATTCAGGTGCTTCACACCATATGGCATCTTCTCAGGACATGTTCTCATCTTTTGAGGCTGCATCCTCACCACACATATTGATGGGTAATAACACTTATATGAGTGTATGTGGGAAAGGTTCTATCGACATTGATGACGGTACATTCAATGATGTACTATGTGTACCATCTTTGTCCACCAACCTTCTCTCCATTTATCAGATTGCTCACAGTGGGACAGGGAAGACAGTTGAGTTCACACCAGATTTAGTGCACATCAGAGACATTCAGACTGGCAACATTGTTGCAATAGGGACAGTTGATCATTCTTCCCGATTGTATGCATTCACACACTTTGGTCCACCATCTCCACTGTCTGGGTATCACTCTCTTTCTCCAAGAGAGCATGTTGTATCTGAGGAGAAGTTTGGTCACTTGAACTTATGTGTTCTTCCATCTGTTCATAAGACCAGTGTTGAGACTTCTACACCTCCACCTCTTGTTGAGACCACATCTGTTCAGCAGGATCCCTCTTCAGGTTTGACTGACATTGTAGCTCCACTCATCGAGCCATCTTGTGCAGTTGTTGAGGCCATATCAGAGGATATTCATTTCCTCACAGATGACAGATTCAGCACATCTGTTATCCCATCTTCATTGGAGATTCCATTTCAGGATCATCTTGAGTTGTTTGATGTTGATACATTTGATTCAACATCATGTCATTCAGATAATGTTGCTACATTTGATTCAACATCATGTCATTCAGACACTCATGCTTCACTTCTGTTCTCCAATGAGCATCATCTAGGACTTCTATTTCCACCTCACATCCAGGGCTTTCCTCATCATCGATCGTTGGATTGGTTTCTTCCTCAGGGGAGTCACATTGGTTTGATCATCGGCATAGGGGTTCTCTCATTCTGGGGGGGCTTTGGAGTCTCCACTCTCTCTCATGGGGGGGTATCTGATTGTATATCTGCATATGTTCTTGAGAGAGTCTCTTGAGACATTCATTTGTACTTTCTTTCAGCATCTCTTTTAGGAGAGGAGTTTTTTCCCATTGGGTTTTCTCCTTTTTCTCCACTTTACAGAGATTTCATTGTACTTGGGTACCTCATCAGGCCTAGTTGTCGGGACCCATCTTTGCTTTCATGCATTTTTGTCCTTAGTTTTTTTAGCTTCTCCCTAAGTTCATCTTAAGGGGGGGTGTTAGAGTAATAGGTTAATTACTTAATTAATTTAATCATATTGATTAATTAATTAAGTCACCTTTACTTTATTTTTCACTTAAGCTAAACTTAGGCTCATTAATAATTAATAATTAATTAATTATTAATTTTCATCTTAGGGTTTTCACCTTTAGGGTTTTGATCTCCTTTCTTAAGGATTGATCTCTTTGTAATTATTTTCTTGTTAATGCATTTTTTGCTTCAAGGTTGTAGAGCACCATTTTTGTGCCTCTTGATCTCCTTTATGTGACAGGTTATTTGCTTGCAGGTGTTCATTGGGATCTGTGAGGTTGGTTTACCAACTTCAACAGAATTCTCTTCCTTGTGGTTTGGGTGATTATGCAGAAGAGTATGTAGCCAATAAGTACAAAGTCAAAATTGATACATATGGTTTTAGTGAATTAAGACAATTGGTTACATATAAGCTAGATAAAGGATGTTTGCTCAAAGCCTTAAGTGATAATAGAGATCAATATAATTCTTCTTGTAATATGAAAGATTATTGCAGCTTGCCACTGATAAATCAGATAAAGGAATTTAAACATGTCAGAAAATTCAGTAGAAAGTCATGTGGAAAGAATTGCAGTTGTAAATAATGTAAATATGATGATCATAGAAGACATAAGAAAAAGTCTTATAAGAAGAGATATAGGTTTGCTCCTGTGAATAAGAATTCTTTTAAGAATAGGAAACGTCCGAAATATCTGTTCAAAAAGCATAAAGACTTCAAGAAATGAAACAAGCCTATACAGTGTTTTATCTGCAAAGGTTCGCATTATGCCACAAATTGTCCTAAGAAATACAATCCAGAAAATAAGGTGTATGCAATGTTTGATGAGCAGAATAGATTCGATATTTGGGACATTATACACTCTTCTGAAGTCTTGGGTTACTCAAATGATTCTTTATTTGAGCTTGTTGAAATTTTGCCTGATCAGTTTTACATGGCCAGAGATAAATATAGAAGACGCAAGTCTTCTAGTTCTTCAGAATTTGAATCTGAGCATTCCAATTCCTCAGATCATAAGGTTGTCTCAAAGACAATAAAAAAAGCAATCAAAGATCTTGAATTTAAGATCAGTATGGCGAAGTCAAAAGATCCATATCATATGCCAGGATCTTTGGAAGAAAGGAAAGCTGCTGCTAAACAGTAGGTAAAAGATATCAAAGCATGGGAAAAAGAAAAGCTTGCTCTCTATAGAAAGCTCAAAAAGTCTTCTAAGCATTATGCTTCTAGTTCTCTATCACCATCGCCACCTAAACCTACATCCTCCCATGGTTATGTTCAGCTTGTTTGGTCTTCATCCAAACCATCTACTTCCAAGCATCGTTCTTCTCGCCATTCTCCAAGTACTTCCCTTGGCTGCAGTATTGATGCTCTTTGTGCAAAAATTGACCGTTGCAATGAGTCTGTTGACATCCTTGCCCGACAATGTGCTTTACAGCAAAAAGCCTTGGATAAACTTTCTTCTCAGGTGGGGGAAATTTATAATCTCGTAACAAAAGCTAATCAGACCTCCTCCTCACATTCAGAATCTGAGCCTGATTTTCTTGCTGAATCTGCAAATGCCTTATACATGGTAGAAAATTGCACTTATATCTGTGTTAACCTGTGTTTCCTTGGTTATAAGCAAATTCCAATGGATGCATTTGTTGATTCTGGTTCATCTAGAAGTTTTGCTAAGACTAATGCCATTCCATCTAAGTTCTGGAAAACTAAAGATGATTTGCCAGCAGGTTATGCCATTAATGGAGAAGAAATCAAAATGGGCAGGTTTGCACAGGATGTCCGAATTGAAATTCAAGGTAAACAATTTGTAGTTGACTTAATTGAGCTAGATAGCTTAAGAGAAGATATGCTATTAGGATACACTTTCCTGACTAAATACCAACCATTTGTGCTAAGAACCCATCAAATAGCCCTGAAACATAATGATGGTATGGTTAAAATTCCTTCTCTGAAATTAGTCAACCATAAGTTGTCTGAAAAGGCTAAGAGGCAGAAGAAAGAGCCACTAAAATCCCAAGGTCCTCAGTTACCTCTACTCCTTGAGCCAGTAAAAGCTAAGTTTGAGCAAGATTGTTGTAGTCTTAACCCTTTATAGTTCTGGTCTAAGGAGCACGAAGAATGTGAGATACAGCTAAAACCTGAGTGTAAGTTTGTCATACCCTTTGAACCAGCCTATCTCATGAGTCCCACAGAGGTTAATGAAATGGACAAACATTTGAATGAACTTATTGAAGGCAAGTTCATTAGAGAAAGCAAAAGTCCTTATAGTTGCCCTGCCTTCTTAGTCAACAAAAGAGCTGAACAGCAGAGAGGCAAGAAAAGATTCTGTATCAACTATAAGCCTCTGAATGATATAATCCTTCCATTCAATTATCCCATACCATTCAGCACAGATTTAATCATGAGAGCTGCTTCTAAAAAGGTCTTCTCCAAGTTTGATTGTAAGTCAGGTTTCTGGCAAATTAAGGTAAAAGAAGAAGATAAATTTAAGACAGCATTCTCTATGCCACAAGGATTGTATGAGTGGAATGTGATGCCTTTTGGTCTGAAAACTGCACCTGCATATTTCCAGTGCCGAATGGATAGAGCTTTGAGAAGTCTGAAAGAATTTTGTTCTGTCTATATTGATGATATAATTATTTATTCTAATGATGATTCACAACATTTAGAGTCTTTGTACAATGCAATAAGGGAAAATGGTATTTGTTTATTAGCCAAGAAGATGGTAATTGGCAAACAGGAAATTGACTTCTTGTGTTTGGTTCTATCGCATGGCAAGGTAAAACTCTAGCCCCTTATTCTAAAGCATATTTCTAAATTTCCTGATGTCTTGGTGGGCACTAAGCAGATACAAAGATTCCTTGGATGTTTGAATTATGTGAGTCCCTTCTATAATGGACTAGCAAAGGACAGAAGAAAAATCCAAGCACAACTAAAATAAGGTGCAGGCCCTTGGACTGATGAGCTAACAAAAATTGTCTAGAGGATTAAATAAAAATGCCAGTATCTCCCTACTTTGCATCTACTAGAAGAAGGTTATCCATTGATTTTATTTACAGATGCTTCTGATAATGTTTGGGGTGCTGTGCTTATACAGGATATTCCTCTGAAAGGAGCCCAAGTGTGTAGATACAAGTCTGGTACATTCACAGACAGAGAATGTAGATACACCATCTACGAGAAAGAAATATTGGCTGTAAAGAAAGGTATAGAGAAATTTAAGATATTTCTTAAACCAGTGCATTTCATTGTTAAAACTGACAGTCAACCAATGAGGTCTTTGCTTAGCAAAAAGCCAAATAAGGACATTGCCCATGGTCAAATAGCCTGCTGGTATCTTGACTTTACAAATTATGACTTTGAAATTGAATGGATTAAAGGTGATAACAATCCATTGGCAGATTCTCTTACAAGAGAAATGGCTAAGCTTGTAGAACCAGTCTGTATGATGATCGAGATTGGTGACACTCTTGTTAGAAAGGATGGTGTTGATATATTCCTCAGCACAGATGAGCAAGGTAATGATGTTTGGATTCCTCAACTACCACCTGAAATTATCACTCCTATACTCCATGCACATTTCCTTAATAAATGGCTCCAGGAATTAAGAAATATCATCAGGGAAAACCAGGAAAGAGGAATTCTCACAGGCAGGCAATAGACAGAATTCCTGCAACATTTTGGTCTTCACAATGCTACTGTTTACTTTGCACTCAGAAATGGAATAACCATGGATATATGTATCACATCTCTACTTCCAATGAATTGGCCTGTAACAATTAAAAGAAATTTTCTTAAGTGTGCAAAATTTGGATTTTTTAACAGTATTACTCTCTTGCAGACCGAATTTGAAGATTATGCAGATCTATTTTTGGGTTATAATGATAAGATAATCCAAGATGATATGAAAGAATTCTTCAATCATCTGCAGAGTAATTTCTGTTGGGCAATCGAAGAAGGCATGATTGGACCATTAGGATATCTAAATAACCAGTTTCATTATGCTCTTCCAAGGATAGAATATTATCCTCTTACTCACCAATGGTACCCACAGGCCCAAGTTGAAGATATGGAAGTTGCTCTCCTTCCAGCTCTTGTTGCTGTAAGAACCGAGATTGATTTTGCATTTCCAGATTTTGTTAACAAGATAATCTATGGTTTCCACCAAAGAGATGATGATCTCGAGATTGCTTTCCGGCCTCTTCCTCAAACACTTCTGCCACCTACTAATCTTGATCATCATTATGATTCTGATTCTGCCAGTTCAGGCACATGGGAGATAGATATTGGAGAACAATCCACCGACGAAGAAGAAATTGATTACAACTTAGATGATAGCTAGCACATGGGCTTGTCTATGCCGTGATGTCAGCCACGTTAAGATTCTAAAAATAGGATGCAACCCTATCTAAAAAGCAAGATCCCCGTAGTCACTTTCGGGTGTAAAGTGAGCCGTGATCACATGCGGTGTGTCTCATGTGAAGAATAATTGTACGCTCTACTGTAGCACGTGCCCACCAAATTATTCTCCACTACCTACAGTATTGAATGCGTGTCTAGTTTGTATGGTCGGATTCCAAAATTAGTTTAGTAATTTGGAGTCCATTCCGTCCTATAAATAAAGGACCTGATGCTTTGTTTGGCATTCGGAGTCAAATTCAAACTTTATGTAAGAAGGTCTAGGAAGTCCCAGTCTAGAAGATAGCATCTAAGGAATTGGTTTTGCAAGCTTTTGTCTTTAATTGTTGTAATGAAAGCCTTTTATCAGAATATCAATATAAATTGCTAAGTTGTTTGAGAGGGTTGCTTGGGGTTAGGGTTCAGGGTTTAGGTGCATTGTCTAGGGTTTATGACTTTAGCATTGCTCAAGTTTAGGGTTTAGGGGTTTAGGGCTGCTTGAGAGACATAGGGAGAGAGATTGAGAGGTAGAGGAATGATAGAGGTAGGGAGATAGAGGTTTAGAGTTGTGTGGGTTTAGTGTTTAGTGTTTAGGGTTTTGGGGTTTAGGATTTAGGGGTTTATGGTTTCTTAGATTTAGGGTTTAGGGGTTTAGCCTTAGGGCTTAGGGCTTAGGGGCATTATTTATAGTTTATGGTTTACGGGTTAGGGGTTAGGGTTTTAGGGCATTATTTAAGGTTTAGAGGCTTCTGGTTGCTTGGTTTTAGGGTTTAGGGGCATTATTTAGGGTTTATAGTTGCATGTCAAAAGAATCTCTCTCTAAATCCCTCAATCCTAAATAATGCCCCTAATCCCTAACCCCTAAACTCTAAACCTAAGCAACCCTAAACATCTCTCTCTCTCTCTCTCTCTCTATATATATATATATATATATATATATATATATATATCTTTGGACATCTTGCTCACTCTCTATCTCCCTATCTCTCCCCTCTATCTCCTCTATCTCTCTCTATTTGTCTCCTCTCTATCTTTCCCTATCTCTCTATCTTTTGCCTCTCTCCCCCTATCATTTCTATATCTCCCTATCTCTCACTTATATCTCTTCCTCTCCCTTATCAATGAAGGAAATGAAAACAAGAAAACTAGGAGATAGAGAGTTGCTTGGGGTTAGGGGTAAGGATTTAGGGACATTATTTAGGGTTTATGAGTTTAGCATTGCTCAAGTTTAGGGTTTAGGGTTTAGAGTTTAGGGTTTAGGGGAATTATTTAGGATTTAGTGTTGCTTAGGTTTAGGGTTTAGGGGTTTGGGGTTTAGGGTTTAAAGAGAGATAGAGAGAGGGTATTAATAGAGATTGGGAGAGATAGAAGAGACATAGGGGAGAGATAGGGAGATAGAGAGTGAGAGACATGTCTAGAGACATAGAAGAGAGAGATTGAGAGGTAGAGGGATGATAGAGATAGGGAGATAGAGGTTTAGGGTTTCTTGGGTTTAGGGGAATTATTTAGGGTTTAGGCTTTATGGTTTTGGGGTTAGGGGTTAAGGTTTAGAGGTTTAGGGTTTAGAGAGAGATAGAGGACCAATAGGGAGATAGAGGAGTCTGGGGGAGAGAGATAGAGAGATAGAGTGTGAGGGACATGGCCAGAGACATAGGGAGAGAGATTCAAAGGAAGAGGGACAAAGGTGATAGAGATGTAGGGGAGGGATAGGGAGATAGAGGCATAGGGTTACTTGGGTTTAGAGTTTAGGGGTTAGGGTTTAGGGGCATTATTTAGTGTTTAGGGTTTATTGTTTAGGGGTTAGGGGTTTGGGTTTAGAGGTTTAGGGTTTATAGAGAGAGAGGAATGATAGGGAGATATAGAGGAGACCGAGGAGAGAGATATGAAGATAGAGATTGACACACATCGCCATGGACATAGGGAGAGATATTGAGATGTAGAGGAACAATAGAGATAGGGAGATAAGGAGATAGAGGTTTAGGGTTTCTTGGGTTTAGTGTTTAGGGTTTAGGGGTTTGGGGTTTAGGATTTAGGGGTTTAGGGTTTCTTAGATTTAGGGCTTAGGGCTTAGGGGCATTATTTAGGGTTTATGGTTTAGGGGTTAGGGGTTAGGAGCATTATTTAAGGTTTAGAGGTTTCTAGAGTTGCTTGGGTTTAGGGTTTAGGGGCATTATTCAGGGTTTACAATTGCATGTCAAAATAAGTCTCTCTCTCTCTCTAAATCCTTCAACCCTAAATAATGCCCCTAATCACTAACCTGTAACCCCTAAACCCTAAACCTGAGCAACCCTAAACCTCTATCTCTAGGTATCTCTACCTTATCTCCCTCTCTGTATCATCCCTCTACCTCTCAATCTCTATCCCTATCTCTTTGAACATCTCACTCACTCTCTATCTCCCTATCTCTCCCTCTGTCTCCTCTATCTCTCCCAATCTATCTCCTCTCTCTACCTATCTATCTCTCCCTATCTCTTGCCTCTCTCTCTCTCCCTATCTCTCTAGACATCTCTCTCACTCTCTATCTCCCTATCTCTCCCCTATGTCTCCTCTATCTCTCCCTATATGTCTCCTCTCTATCTCTCTCTACCTAGCTATCATTCCCATATCTCCCTATATCTCCCCTCTATCTCTCACTCTCCCTTATCGATGAAGGAAATGAAAACAAGAAAACTAGGACTCTCTCTCTCTCTCTCTCTCTCTCTCCATGCACATACGCATTAGGTAGGCTATTTTGCATATGGTAGTCATATCCTTTATGTCCAATCACCTCCAAATTTCACAAATAGATATAGAGCATAATTCTAAGCATCTTTAATAAAGACCACTTCTCTACATAGGTGAAACTAATACCACTTTATCATTGTTTTCCACATTTAATACTTATTCTTTTCCATTTTCCAAGTCCTACATGTGTCCTACATGTTTCCAAGTTGTATTGTTTGTCAAGTTTTTAGTCTAATTGTTAGTCCTAGCTCTCATGAATATTAAAATGTTAGTATAGTTAAATTTATCCTTAGATAACATTAATTTACACATTGTTGCACAAACAACCACACTCAAAAATAACCTTACCTAATTAAGGTTAACCTTTAATGTTCTTTCATTTGGTGAGCCTAATAGATCCAACTAGTTCAATCTTCTTATAGTCCATGCTTAGCCTTTCAAGAGAGTTCATGCCATGTTAACTTTGCATTATGTCCTCACTTTCCTCTTGTTGGTTGTAGTACTCTTTTTTTTTCTAATCCTATCCCTATATCATACCATTGTTGTTGACTTTTCTTTCCATCTCCATCATCATAGTCTTAGTTATCCTATTTTGAGCCTACCATTTATCCTTAGCCATGTCTTGTACTTCTTCTATTCATGCCAGTTTCCTCCAAAATTTCCATAAATTCTTCACCACCAAACCCTAGACCCTCACCCAAATCCTTACTTTCCTAAGAAAAGCCCTTCCCCAAACATCATTTGATCATGTGGCTCCTTCCATCACTAGACAGGTGCCCCTACTTTCTATTATTCATCCAATACAATCCCAATGTCATAGCTCACATTCCCATACCTACATTCATAGGCTCCATTCCCCTATTCACACCATCATTAATAATCATTTTAAGGAGTCTCCCTTGAATAATCATTAAACCATGGATTATCCCATATCCCCATCTTACACTTTCCTCACATTTGAACCCTTAGAAGATGACATTTAGCTATCCCCACCATTACCAATCACACTTTCTAGCAATCCCAAATAAGACACCTTACCCATCACTTCACCTAGGTCATCACTAATTAAATCACCTCATTACTCCATTCAACCATACCCATACCACCCCTTTCTCACTCCACAACCTATATTAATGCATGATTCACCCCATGACATGCTACAATTACCACAATGCCAATTCACTCTACCATCATTCTTCATATTATATTATGAATCACCATCCTTTCTTCCCATTCCTTGAGACATCATACCATGACACACACCAATGAAAAAAATTAAAAAACCAATGAAAAGAATTAAAAAAAAACCATTTTTATAGTTTCAAAAAATAGATATCCTTTTTGGGAATATTCCAGAAATGGATATCCATTTCCTGCAACTATAAAAATGTTTTTTTAAACCACAAAATGGATATCCATTTTAAAATAGATATCCGTTCCAAACAGATATTTTTAACATGCCTATGAAAGTCAAAGTTAGCCAATTTGTGAAATTGGCTAAGTAAAGACGTGATTTTTTTTCCATTGCCACTGTTTGTCTCATGATTATCCTGCGCATACCTCGTTGAAGTAGCTAATATTGTATTGAAGAGGTTGATGATAAAGATAATATTCAACAGAAACGAGAGAAAATAAGAAGAAAAGAAGTCTTTTTCACTATTTTCTTAGAAAATTAAAACAACAAAAAGTAAAGGGAGTTGCTTTTAGTCTTTTATCACAAGAAGCCTTTACCTTTCTTTCCAAAACATATTATTCAGGTTTTTCATCAAAGGAGGGATAGACACAGAAAATTTACCATCATTTGCATAAAGAAACCAATAGATAAGAGGTAATTTTTCACAAATTTTCCTTGTGAAAGATACAATAATATGCAAAAGAAGAGACTCACCTTCTAAGTGAAGTCTGGATCAATAGTGAAACCCTCCAAAATCTACAACAGTTCTTCAAAACCCCCAAAGCTGCGCACCAGAGCAGTGAGGAGCAAAAGATCAACATGAAAGAATGAAATGAAAGTTTAGGGTTTGATTACCTTTTGTCACTGTGCCCTAGCCTGAGTGGATCTCAAGTCATTTTTGACTTGTATTTTAAAATAAAATCATCAAAGGATCAAATTGAAGTCATGGTCAACACTTTGTCAAGTGTTAAGATCTAATGATGCATAAGGAGCCCGTGGAGGCCTAAAGTCGTGATTAAGGTTTGAAAAGGGAGAAACTATGAGGGTTTTTATGTTTTGAAATTCACTTAGGTTAATTTGGGTAGGTTTGAGGGTTTTTTTTATAAATCCAAAGTAGAAAAAGGGCATCATTATAAACCTTGGGATTTTTTGTGGGGTTGGAGAGGATAAGTTGAAAGTGAACTCATTATGTAACTCCTTTTCCTTTTTGCATAAGTTGAAGCCAAAATAAATGTATCTTAACACTTATTAAGGGTAATACATTATAAATTACCTTAATATTTGTTATACAGAACCAAAGAAGATGAGATCATATAACAACTATTAAGGTAAAAGCATGCAAATAGATTACCCTTAATATTTGTAAAAAATAATGTATTTTTGCCCTCAAATCATGCAAAAAAGTGGAGTGGAGACAAATTGAGGTGGAAAACTCATGCAGGATGTTACTTCACTCTATTTTTTGACTTTGAGTTAAATAGGCCTATTTTTGGCAATCTTTTGGTCAAACGCCTTGAGATGAGGAGTTATGAGCTAAAATAGCTCAATTTGGAGCATTTGTGGTCCCCTTTATTTAGGCATTTTCCTCTTGCTCGACCAACAACTGGGAGTTGACTTTTCCAGCCTACTCATGCATCACTTGGAGTGTAGTTTGACAGGAGTTGATCTTCTCTTTGCTTTTTAAGACAGATTTTTGTATTATAGGAGAAAAAGATTATGATTTTTTCTCAGTTCTTGCTTTTTCTCTTGCATTTGCACATTGCAGAGACAGATTTTTAGTATTGTAACTCATCTTATTTTACAGGGATTTATACACTAACAGTGTACTTCTCAGTAGATTTCATAGTTACTGCAAAGTTTTCCTTCCATTTTTCAATAAAATTAGGTGTTATTTTTCTCAAATTCAGGTGTCATATTCTCTTTTGAATGATTTGTGTTATGTCAGAAAATGTCCCCTTGGGGGTTTTTCCCTCTTAAGGTTTAACTATCGGGTCCTGTAATTGCATTTAGAGCATCTTGCATGTTATTTATGACTCCCAATGAGAAAACCCTTGGGTCTTGTGACAAATAGAACCTAGGGGGCTGCACTTTGATGAATCTTAAGCAAAAATGGTAGGGTGGGCTTGGGCACTAGCACCCTAATCTAGCCCTATTTTAGGTCTACCTTAATTTCAAATGTTAGTTTAGTGACTATTATTTGGGTCCTATGCCGACATCTAAAGTTTGAATTACGAAATTCTTAGTGGGATCTTTGTAGTTACACATATAAGCATGATTAGGTTTCATTTGCAAACTAGATGGACATTTTGATTGGCAAGCTTTTGTGAAAGTGATTCAAGGCATTCATTGTGTTGTAGAGTAGTACTTTGTTGTTATTGTGTTTGTATTTGTAGATTTGACATCCATCTCCTAATGGCATGAAGAGAATCTTCCTTCAATGAGATCTTCACTACAAGGTTATATCTATTGTGTTTTCAATCACTTATCATTTATATTTTTCCCTCTATCCTGTTGGAATACACACTCTCATCTGATAATGGTATTCAGAAGACTTGAATGTCTCTTCAGGGCTCGACCGAGGCAAGCCTCTAAACACCACAACCCCCTCCCACACTCCTTATGATTGCAGGATATAGGTGTTGAGTTTCACGGAGTGGAGTTGCATGAAGGAGTGGTAGACATCAAGGATTCAGGATTTGAAAAGAAGCAAGACACTGGTGCTTTTTCTGGACTAGGTCGCTAGTCCTCGTGTCCTCTATAGTTGAATTCCTAAAAATGGAAGTTGCAGTGCAGATCAATGTCAGAAGGAGATTAGGATCCTGCAAAGAAATAGGAACCTTGGTCTTGGGTGCTAGTCCTTGTGTCCCTGACTTTTCTGCCTCCTGAACTTTGAAAAATAATGAGTTAAACATCTTTGTCCCTTATCTCAGCCTGAAAGGATTTGCCGTGATTTGATAATTTGCTTACTGCTTTGCATAATTAGGGTTTTTAAGTACACTTGAGCATTAGATAGAGACATTGTTTGATACATCCAAGAATCCAAAGCTTCCCAAGTAGTAACTCAACCTGATAAGTGATTTCTCTCACTTAGTGGAGATTCAACTCGGTTGATAATCCCTTGGAATGTTTGTAGTGAAAGGAGGATTTGGCATAAACCATTAAAACCCAATTTTCTCCCTTTTAACAAAAAAACACTACAAAACATTTTGGTGAACCCATGTTTTTGTAATTTTTGGCACCTTACTGAGTGTTGTTTGATAGATTTGCATTGATTCATCTTATTGCATTTGAAAAATTACAAAAAACATTGAAAATGTGAAAATTTTGGAAAATTGGCTTTTTAGCCTTGCATTTTGGCATAAATTGAATTATTTGGCATTCAAATTCATTAAATTTCTGTCATTTTCATTAGATCTGATTTAAATTACAGAAATTCATCATGTACAATTCACTTGCATTGCATTTTTGTGCTTAAATTGTCAAAAATTGCTTGAAATTGTGCATTTTTCATAAAAACCTAGTTTTGCATTAGCTAGAGTTTGTCGTCAAAATATTATTTCAGATTTTAATAAAATTTTGAAACACTCATTAGGAATTATTTCTAATAGTAGTGTTGCGTCATAGTGGTCTTCTTGCAAAATTTCATGTTTAGGGTTTCAAAACCGTGCATTTTCACTAGATTTTGGCCTTTATCGTCTCTATAAATTTGCACTACAAGCATGTTATAAGGGATTTTACTGCATTAATTTTCTATAATTAGGGTTATTATCTTCTTCTCCTCGTCAAATTCCTTACAACACCACTTTTATTAAGCCTTTGCATGGAAAATTGTTGAAAAATTGCATATTTTAGCACAATTTCACTAGGTTTTGACTTGTCATCACTCTAGGTTTGCATTAAAAGTATGTTGTGAAAGATATTTATGTGTCATTAGACTTTTATTAGACATATTATTCTCTTTCCCTCTTGAAAATTTTCACAACACCTTTTCTCCTAGTGATTTGCATTGAAAAAAGTTGAAAAATCAAGCATTTTAGGTCATTTTCATACATACTTTGGTATTTTGTCTTGCATAAGTTTTGAAAATATTTTAAAATCTGATTTAGAATTCATTTTAAAAAATATAAATGGCTTCTCAATACAACAATAACGCTAGGCTTCCTCCCAGGCTGCATTTGAAAAGACGAGCCCCTGAACTTGAAATAATATTTACACCTCATGATAAAGAAATGGTAGATACTGAAGGGCCTCTTTACATTATAGTGAAAATAATGGAAATACTTGTGCATGGAACAGTCATAGACCCTAATTGCATGAATAATGTGGTTATAGAAGAGTTCCTTCTTAAACATGATTTGGCACAAAACTATTATGACCTGTCAGATTTGAGAATTAAAATGCATAATGGGTCTTTGATGAAAACATTTAGATTGGTAAAATTGTTAATCTCAGTTTATGACAAAACCATGGATCAGTTATTTGATGTTATTCCCTTATCTGACCTCTTTCATGTAAAACTAGGACACCCATGGCTTAAGGCTATGAATGTTATCCCTTTAACTATTCATAAATGTCTAAAATTCCCTTTGCATGGAGAGATCCTATTGTCCGTCATAACACATACCAACCTCCAACTAAGAACAAGAATTGGCTGCAACCTGAAATAGAACCTGAGCCATGAAGAGACTAATCTTTCCTAAACTACACACGATACAAAGAAAAACAACTAGCTAAAGTGGCGAGGCCTCCCTTACAAACAATGAGGGATGAACAACATGTGTTTGAGGATCCTCTTAGAGCAAAAGGAAAATGAACATAAGACTACTATGGATATGATAAGATAATGGGAGTAATAGATGTGGATAAGGAGAAGTTTCATAACTCACCTCATCCATGGAGAGATGGTATCTACATTGAGGTTCCTCCTCCGACATCCTTACAAGGATCACGAGGTTTTCATAGACAACAAAACATTCCACTGACCAATGAAATTCGAACATGGTGCTTCCTTCTCTAATGTACAAAACCCTATGGAAAAACATGATGATACCTTTGAAGAAGTAAGTGTTAAAACAAGAAGGAATAGACAAGCAAAATAAAGGAGGAGGCAAAGATAATCTTTTTCCCAACGATTTGCCACTCAACAAGAAAACATTCAACCTAACATTGAAACAAACATAGGAAACTTGAACACTGAAGAATTGGAAGAGAAGATCAAAATTTGGGCCATGGTACCTTACACACCTCTTTCCTCTAGCATCTAAGATTTGGAAGAGGATGCTTTGTCGATGACAACCCTTAGTTTGGTTGTCCCTATAGGTAAGAATTTCTAACCTCTACCTCCATGATGTGTTTCTCCCGTGATTGGCTATGTCTTGTTTAGGCCTCCTAGGATGACCCTTGATACTCTCATAAGGCCAAGGATACTAGGAGACCGCCTCTATTGTGACCCTTCTTCTATTTGTATCATCATTATTCTATATTGCTTCTCCTCTATTTTCCTTGCTATGTGTTGTGTCTTACAAACATAGCATTGTGGTTGGTGACTTGGGAGCACCCTCCTATGTGACTGTCCCTAAGGCACTTGTTTCTCCTCTCTTGATTTATTGTTTCCCTTCCTCTAGTGGTTCTATCTAGCGGGTGGATGATGAAAAATATATTATACTGATGTGGACCTAGTGTCCCTTTAGTGAGTAATCAAAAAATGGACCTAGTCCATACATGACAATGGGGTTGTTATATATTATTTGACATTTGGCTAGTAGAATCACTCCATGTGATCTTGATTCTGTCCTATCACACTTACAAAACATAACAATACTGTTGCTCCATGCACTTTGTCTATCTTTAATCTTGCATTCCTTGGTTCTCTATGTGAATGATCATATGCATTGTTGATTATCATGATTATATAGACACTAACACTTTTCTTGCAGGAATGTGTTTGTGGGAACATTTGGCAATCGTAAAACACATGTCACCTCTAAGGGGTATGGGCTTTGTGAGAGCTCGTGTTCCCTTATGTGTTTTCTTCCTACCTTAATGTGCTTGATGACGGTACATGACATCAACCACCTTAAGGTGGGGGCATATGTAAGGTAAGTTGTCTGTTGTAGATGCTATCAACATGTGTTTATGAATCTTGAATCTATTGCAATCACTTAAGCCCTCTGCAGAGGCAGGATATTATGCATATCCTTTTTATCTTAAGCCCTCTGCAGAGGTGGGATATCGTGCATATCCTTTTTATCTTAAGCCTTCCATGTGAGATTGGGATGGTGTATTTCTCGAGGAGAGTGTACAATCTTGTCATTTTCAAAAAGTCATCCAAGTAGGTGGGGAGCAGATCTGAGACTATCCTAACCCTTAAGCATGTCTTCGGTGATTGTTGTGGTGAAGCCCAATCACCGGTGTGTGCCTGTAATGTGCCTGAGATGGTGATGAACCTATAAATAGGAACACTCCATCACTTGTCTGCCGTGTTTTCTCTATGTCTTCTATGTGTGTGTGTATTGTGTGTTTGTTCCCAATCATAGTCTAAAGACCGGTGGTGATGAGTCCCTCATATTCCTTGGGATTTGTATAGCGTGCTTGACTTGTATGGCATGTTTGTTCTCAAGTGCAGTCTAAAGACTAGTGGTGATGAGTCCCTCCTGCACTTTGAGATTTGTATTGCGTGTATGTTGCCCCATGTACAATCTAAAGACTGGTGGCAATGAGTCCCTCTTGCATTTTGGGTTGTGTGTTTACTTTCCATGTACTTGCATCTATATTTCATATATGTGAAAAAGAAAAAAGAAAATAATCATTTCATTCACTATGTTTTGTGTGTCTTCAATGCTATCTTCTCCATGTCTTGCATGACTGTAACTATCTTCTATGTGTTTTGTGTGCCTGTTACTGTCTTCAATGTGTTTGGCATGTCTTCTCCATGCTTGGCATGTTTGTTGTGTTTGTTGACCATACTTTAATGCATGTATTGGCCTTGCATTTATACATACGTTAAAGTGGGGTATAAATGTTATGTCAGAAAATGTCCTCTTGTGGGATTTTCCCTCTTAAGGTTTAGCTCTCAGGTCGTGTAATTGCATTTAGAGCATCTTGCATGTTATTTTTGACTCTTGATGAGAAAATCCTTGGCTCTTGTGACAAATAGGACCTAGGGGGCTGCACTTTGATGAATCTTAAGCAAAAATGGTAGGGTGGACTTGGGTGCTAGTGCCCTAGTCCAGCCCTATTTTGGGTCTGCCTTAATTTCAAATGTCAGTTTAGTGACTGTTATTTGGGTCCTATGCTGACATCTAAAGTTTGAATTATGAAATTCTTAGTGGGAATCTTTGTAGTTGTACATATAAGAATGATTAGGTTTCATTTGCAAACTAGATGGACATTTTGATTGACAAGATTTTGTGAAAGTGATTTAAAGCATTCATTGTGCTGCAGAGTAGTACTTTGTTGTTATTGTGTTTGTATTTGCAGATTTGACATCCATCTCCTCATGGCATGAAGAGCATCTTCCTTCCGTGAGATCTTCACTACAAGGTGATATCTATTGTGTTTTTAATCATTTATCATTTAGATTTTTGCCTCTATCCAGCTAGGATATTCACTCTCATCTGACAATAGTTTTCAGAAGAATTGAATGTCTCTCTGGGGCTTGACCAAGGAAAGCCTCTAAACACCACAACCCCCTCCCACACTCCTTGTGATTGTAGGTTACATGTGTTGAGTTTCGCGGAGTGGATTTGCAGGAAGTAGTGGTAGATATCAAGGATTTAGGATCTAAAAAGAAGTGGGACACTGGTGCTTTTCCTAGACTAGGGCACTAGTCCCCATGTCCCCCGTAGTCAAATTTTTAGAAAATGGAAGTTGCAATGCAAATCAGTTTCGAAAGGAGATCAGGATCCCACAAAGAAATAGGTACCTTGGACTTGGGCACTAGTCCCTATGTCCCTAACTTTTCTACATTTTGAACTTCAAAATATAGTGAGTTAAATATCTCTGTCCCTTATCTTAGTCTAAATGGATTTGTCGTAATTTGATAATTTGCTTACTGATTTTCATAATTAGGGTTTCTAAGTACACTTAAGCATTAGATAGAGACATTGATACATCCAAGAATCCACAGCTTCCCAAGCAGCAACTCAACTTGATAAGTGATTGCTCTCACTTAGTGGAGATTCAACTTGGTTGATAAGCCCTTGGAAAGTTTGTAGTGAAAGGAGGATTTGGCATAAACCATTAAAATCCCATTTTCCCCCTTTTAACAAAACAACACTACAAAACAATTTGATAAAAAATTATTGTGTTTTAAACCAAAACCTTTAAGTTTTCTATCTCATTCTATTGAAGCATGTATGCAATAGTGTAAATTTTACCACAGGTTATAGATTGTGCGGGTGATTCTTTTACCTTTTCTAAGTTGTGAGAACATTAGTTTTCCTTTAGCAAGAAGTAGATTGATTTCATGCCTTTCTATGAAACCTTTATGTGATAAGATTGTTCAGTTTGAGTTGTATGAACAAATGTATTGAGAAATAGCTATAAATTAGATTGCAAGTTAGGATATAATCATTGGTGCATCACCACTTTAGATCAGTTTCAATTTTTTTAATCATCCTTCTATCTCTTTTCCATGAAAGTATATCAGATCCAAGGGGCATTTAAAGGGAGCCAACTCTTTTGGAGGTTCATTCTCATTATAGACAATCCACAATCTGAGAGTAATCCAATGTTTCATGGGATTGTTGAGCTTATTCCTTGATAGGGTGCAATCCTTCGTGACAACAAGTAGATCCTTTGAAGATAACTTTGATACTACACTACCACTACCTAAAACAACAATAGAGGTGAAAACTTTCTTAGGATATACTGGGTATCACCACAAATTTATTAGGGGATATGCACCAATAGAAACACCTTTGAAAGAACTACTAAAGAAGAAAATGGGAAAAATATTGAATGGAATGATCAATTTCAATATTCCTTTGACATATTAAAACAAAAAATTACAGAGGTTCCTATTTTGATATTTTTGGATTGGAACATTTCTTTTCATGTCCATGTAGATGCCTTGGGAATAGTAGTGGGTGCAATATTAGCCCAACCTAAGGGGACAAAATACCATCCTGTAGCATTTTCTAGTAGGAAATTATCTAAGGCTAAGAAAAACTATACCACAACAGAAAGAGAAGCACTAGTAATGGTGTATGCATTACAAAAATTTAGACACTACCTATTATTCACACCTTTCATCTTCTTCACTGATCATGAACCATTAAAGTACTTGTTGAACAAACTAGTCATCCAAGAGAGAATATGTAGATGGTTATTACTATTCAAAGAATTTGAATTCACCATCAAGGTAAAACTGGGGAAACAAAATCAAGTTACTGACTACTTATCCAAGATTGAAACAGGGGATGAACTTGAAAGACAAGAAGAACTCCTTGGCACAAACCTCTTTAGGGTTAATATGGTACCAAAAGAATTGAAAGATATAGCATACTTACTTATAACAGGAGAATTCCCATCTGATACATCTCTGCAAGATAAATAAATCCTTATGCGGAAGGATTTTCCATATACACTCATTGAAGGAGAACTACACATTAGAGGAAAGGATGATATAATAAGGAGAGTAGTATATCAACATGTAAGAGAGGACATACTAAAGGAAGCACATGAAGGTGTAGTAGGAGGTCACAAGGTATGTGCAGGATCATGATGGGCCAAACTATACCTCTTAGTGGCTATGAAAATACAAAAAATTAGACTTAGTCAAGTTCATGTGAAAATTTGAATAGATTATCTACACAATTTAAAAAAGATGTAAGAACAAAATTTGTAGAGAATTGAATCTAGTTTATGGGCTACTATTTAAAAAAAAAAAAACTAAATTTACTTAGTGAAAAATGAATATTTCAATGAACAACTATTAACTTTAAAAAAAAAAAAAAAGTGGGTGTCATTCCAGCCAACCTAACTATGAGCAAATAAAATAATTTTTTTGAAACTTTCAAAATAAGTAGAGGACTCATGCCCAGACGTGACACATATTTTTTGGAAATTTTTTTCCAATAAAATAATCAGTTATGATTTTTTATTGGGACTTTTTTTTAAAACTTAAAATTAATTTTCCAGCCAACCTAACTCGATAAAAAAAAAATAGAATTCAATTTTTTTAAACCTATAGCTAATGAAGCATAGAGTGTGACACATCTTTTGGATCTGAAAAAGGTGAAATGGTTTGAAAGTTATGGATGTTTTTCAAACAGTGTGTCCATCAGGATTTCAGACACACACTATATAGAAAATTATTAATAATTATTTAATAAAATGATAATCAAGAAAATCTTATATTTTTAGGAAGATGACAATTTCTTCTATAAACCCTTTTTGTTTTATCAATTTTGTATAAAAAAAGTCGTCAGCACGAAGGGTGAAGTTCATAGAAGAGAGTGAAACCAGTAAACACGTTAGAATTTAGGGAAAGTTGACTATGACAATCCCAAGCCTAAATACAAGGCAAAACTAAAGCAAAACAGATATCCATTACTAATGGATATCTATTAATAACAGATGTCCATTATTTAAATAATGGATATCCATTTTAGGGAGCAGAAAAATGATTTCTAAGGTTCCAGAAATGGATATCTAATTTTGGAACCTTAGAAATCTCTCTCTCTCTCTCTCTCTCTCTCTCTCCATTGGTGCCATCTCTATTATGAGGAATATAAATGTATTAGTATTATGTGTATCAAGTGATGATATCTCCCTTATGCACACATTCAATGAGTTAATGAATTGAAGAAAGAGTCTAATGATGAAAAGTTAATTGAAGCACCTTATTGTCTATGGTAAGAATATAAAAGGATTATGATATTCATTCTTATTAAGTCTACTTATTTCTTCATCTTGTTTAATGATTAAAACAAATGAATCACATTGTGTTTCCTTTCTTAAGTTTAAGTCTTAAGTACAAGATTCACCTATAGCCATAATTAGTAAGCTTGCAACATTGCTATAGGTTAAATTTGAAGTGTTACTAAAGGTGAATCTTGTAGCAAATTGTTGTAAGTGAAACTCCATGATTTCCTCCTAGCAACAACTTGATCTTTTTTTATCACACCTCCCTAATCAAGGAGCCTATGGTCTTCAAAAGATTATCAAGATTGACATAAAATGAAGAACTTTTGAATTCCTATTCTAATGCAAGGATCCTACTTAATATGACTTGACCCACCCAATCTGTGGTTTATCCACCATAATATAAGTAAAATTAAAAAGGGAAACCATTTACACGTCTTTGAAGGAATTATTTGAACCTCGGGTTCTTTATCTCTATGCAAGTGCAATTTCATGGGCTTAATAAGCAAACCAATAATTTCATCTTTTTGCAGGTTCTATATGCTACTCCTTCTAAGTATGCAACTTTTTCAAATTCCTTATTCCAAATTCCCTTAATTCTTCATCAGATGTTCCAAAAACTCAAGATGCTAAAATGAAATCCACTTACACCAATAGTATCAAAACTTTATAGACAAAGACTTTGATAACAAATTTAAAGGAAACTATGCCCATAAAAGTAGAAACTAGGCATAGACATAAATTTACTACATCAACCCTATGAGGAAAGAGTTAGGGAGTGTAGGTATGGGTGCTGACACTTGAGTCCCTATTTGATAGAAGAAGTGACATTGGTGATGATTTCAATGCAACTAGATGCAAATAGAATGTTGTTATGCACTATATGTGCAAGGCCACACAAGACTTCCAATCCTTCTTGACCTTCAAGCAAAAGAATTCGTAGACTCTCAATAGCAGGGAAGGCCTCCTCGGCTATGTGTTCCAAGCTTACAATTTTTGGAAACTAGCCAACTCCATGTCTAATTTCTGAATTTGAGCTTCAAGAACATGGCCCACAAGGTCATTAATGTTGATGGATTCATGGAAGTTTGATGCTTCAGGAAGATGTGAAGTAGGAATGTCAGGAAGAAGTGTTTGACCTTCTTGTGTGATAAGACTAGGAATTTGGGGTTCTTATGTATTGGTATCATCATTATGCAAAGCATTAGAACCCATAATTCATTGACTTCTTCGCACAAGAACGTTAGAATTAGGACACCGGGTCACAAAGCTCATAAAGCGTCTATAAGCTTTAGTAACACACAAGATGCAACAATAGTAGAAATGAATGATGAAGTAAAAGAAATGTTTGAGTGAAGAAATAATATACCCTTAATCAAATTCAATTCTACTCAAATCCACTTAAATATCAATAATACCAATGCTTAAATCAAACTCAAATTTCAATGCTTTTTCCAAAACGCAACAATTCAAAATTGTTCCTATCTTCAATTTTCAATGCAAGATGACAATTGTAATGTTGAAGAACAATGTAAAATCAGATTTTGAATGCAAATAATAGCAGCTAAATTTGAAATTAAACCATCAATCATAAACCCTAGATTCCACTAACAACTAGGTTTTTGCAAAATACAACTTTTTTGACAATTTCTAGCAACGAACATGATTCAAATGCACAATGTAACACTTATGAAATGACTAAATGCTAAAATACTAATAAGATTTGATGCAAAAATCAGAAATTTAATTCATGTTATGATGATCTATCCTTATGAGATGCAAACAAAGTGACAACTATGCTTTTTTCAAATTTTAAGTGCAAGAATACAAGAATGTTTTGAACAACAATAATGAAAAGGTACAACAAATTCAAACAATCTTTCAATGCAACAAGATCTGAAATAACACTTAAATCTATAAACCCTAGGTTCAAAACTAGCTAAATTTTCTAACAATGTAAGGTTTTCACAAACCCTAGTTTTGAAATTATGCAAAATTTAACTATGTATGTATGCAAAAAGATTAAGGTTTTCACAAACCCTAGTTTTGAAACTATGCAACATTTTACTATGTATCTATGCAAAAAGATTAATGAAACCAATCCAAATCATATCTATAGTAATAAACAACTTAGATCTGAAAGTAGAAGGATGCAAAAGTGAAAGACATGATGGGTTCACCAAAATTTTAAGGAGAAAAGAGTGATCTAGCCTAAGAAGTTAAACTAGGTCAAACCCTCTTCTACAAACATTAGGACACAAATTGAGCTTGGCTTCTACCCAAGAAGGAGAGCCAAACTATAATATTTCTTCTCTTTTGTTGTATATAGATGGATCAACCAATTTCAATCAAGGTCAAGCAAACAACCTAGGACAAATGGTCAAACCCTAGAAGACAAAGATCAACTTATAAGTGATAGATGGAAACAGATCTCAAAAAACCAAAAGCACAACAAAGATCAAAAAATGATTCAGAACCTAGATCTTGGAGTAGAAATGCCAAGGACTAGGGTACTTGGGTGCCCTATCCTACTTTAGGGTTTTGTAAAATTTTAGGTATCACCAGACTTGTACCTACTTGCTTTGTCTTCTTCTCAAAAATCACCTTCGAAAACCTATTTCTCTAACTTAAACACAAGGAAAGAGGAAAAGGTTGTGTTGTATATAAGGGCTTGCCTTAGTCAAACCCTATGTTGGTGTTTCCACCTTCACAACAATGATGATTAGATCTAAGAGTGTGTGTCCTATGAGGGCAGAGGCCAGATCTATAATAATATGATACAAATATGAACAAAATTGATGATGATTACCACAAGAGGTATAACCCTAGTTGATGAAGATGACTCAAGATCTTGAACACCAATAAGGAGAGTGATGAAGAAGGCTTGAAACTCCCTTCAAGACCTACAAACAAACTTCAATAGCATCCACAAGTAGATAACACTTCTAAGCATGTAAAACACTTTAGCATAGCACACCATATGAGAGAAAACTTGACATTATTCATCTAGGTGTAAAATGAACTACAACAATCCTTTAAATATGCATTTCCTCTTACGACAAATAAAACACAATTAGGCTAACAAATGCAAACTAAGAAAGTGTCCCAAGATGACACTACAAAAGAAGGGATAAAGATCCCTACTAGGACTAGGGCACTTGGGTGCCCTGGGCCTTTAGCCCACAAACTCTGGGGAATGCCAAATATAGTGGGCTTAGTCTAGTCCTAAGTTGATTCCGTTGGGTTTATTCATTGGGATCGAGATTTCATCATTTTAATCTTAAAAAGGGTGTTAAAATAAGTCCTGATTAACAATGGCAACATTTTAGGTCCAACCAAGTTCTAAACTTAGTGTAAAATGCTAGTGTACACATTTTACGATGTAACATGTCTATAAATTAACATTCATTTAAACATCCTTAATAATCAATACCCATGAACCTATATAGAGGTTAAATGACCATTAATAAGATAATGATTAATAATGAACCATATAAATTTTGTATAACATATTGGTTATACAAAAATTAACAAGCAATTCAGTAGTTATATAACTTCTAGTTATAAAATATGTATCAAATGATAAAGGGGTCTTATTATTTAGCTTAAATTATAATCATGTTCTACATATGAGCTACTTAGATTTGGCTTACATTATGTGCTAATTTACAACTAACCATTTCATCAATGTTTATATGTCACTACCTATGGCAATAATCCATTTAATCAATGTTTTTGTCACTACCTCTAGTAGTAATGGAAACTTTAGGGAATTCTAGGTGAACAAGTTCTTGCAACTACGAAAAGATCCAAAGTGGCTATTAGAGGTGATTTCATAACTAATCTCACATTTTACATTCTTGATGCATCTGTAAGGCTATGGTTGTTATAGTTATTTCTCTCAAATCAATTATTTGGTGTGGCTATGGGGTAAGTGCAAGAAGATGGGGGGCCAAAAAGTGGCCAAATTAATTTCAAAAAAAAAAGTCATAACGCAAGCGCATTATAACGCGCTCATGTTATGGCTTGGTAATGACAAGCCTTGGGCTCGTCATTACCAAGCCGTAACGCGATCGCGTTATGAATCACTATAAATAAATAAAAAGCAGTCCAATTTCATTTCTTTCTATTTTCTCCTCTGCCCGCGGCTTCCAAACCCTCAAAAGCGCGCTCGCATTTTGCAAAACACCAATCAACACAAAAAGCTTATCAATTCATTGCCAAAATGCCGCCACGACGTCGAGCACGCCAAAGGGGTGAGCTATCTTTGTTTTTTTGTTTGAATTTGTTTCTAAATAGGTAGGTTTTTGTTGATTTTTTATGTATATTTCGTTATTTGTTAGGAAATGTTAATGCACCTCCTCCTCCTCCTCCTCCTCAAAATCCACAAAATCCTGAGGAGGAAATACTTGCAGAACAACAACCTCCTCCATTCATTCCTCGACATGCCCTTGGAACACAAGATAATATAATGGGGCAAATTAAAAACAACAAAAAGGAAATTGAAGATATAATTGCAAGGTTGAAAGATCCTTCCACTTCAACCTTGCATAGGTCCACGCTTGCCGAATCTCTTGAGTCTATGTTATCAAATATAGATTCAATTAGCAAGCAAATAACTAGTTGGACGAATAAAAAGAGAGAGTTTAGAGATTACTATGTAGACAAGTTGTCATACCAAGATGTCAAAAAATTACAAATTACAAAATTAGACTTGTGTTCAATTTTCACAAACCCCCAAACAAATCAACCTCCACCCATTACATGCAAGAGGTTCCCTATCTATTGGTGCAACAACCAAGCGATAAGGGACAATTTTGGGCAGAGGTGGTGGATGGTTTTTGACCATCCTCCATGCAATAATAATGAGGTCCCGCAATACTTTTTGAGGAAACTCTACTGCGAGTTTGTCCTCAATAAAGTGCCAAACTATTTTGATATGCGGGACTTCTAGGGTAGAGGTAGGGGGTTAGCACAAGATAGACCAGGGGCACATCTTGACCCATAGCGGGTAGTGAGATGAGTAATCAGCAGACCAGCCCACAAGCATGTTTCTATTCCTTCCATTGTGAAGGAGAGTGTTGAGGTCGATACACTTCAGTCGATTAGTGCCTTGACCCAGAGCATCATAGAGCATGCCGGTCCTGCAACACAGAGTGGGTTGGGAGATAGTGTGAGTAGGGTCCCACCACATACTTGCCAGGCTTGCGGGTTAGCCTGTGGTTATGACCCCATGGACAGTCAGGACGCAGGTGCATAGGCTACATCTGTAGCTGAGCAGATGGTGATGAAAGATACCCTCCTGAGTGAGACTTTTGGCCTTGATACTCAGGTAAATATTAGCAAGTTTATTGAATTTAATTTATTAAATTTCATTTTTGAAATACAAGATTAACTAATTTAAATTGATGATTTTAATGAAATTTCAGGGTCATAGCGTCGATGCAGTTTTCAGTGGTTCTCCACCTGCATTTTTCACTAGATCATCTACTGTCGAGGTATGTAACTAGTAAACAATTATAAATATTAAATGTGAATAGCATCGTTATATGAATGGTATTCTAATTTCTGATTTTGGATGTTGAATAAGTTAATACTGTAGATTTCACGGTAACACCTGCTAGCGGTGGTTGACTTCAAAGCTTTACGGAGGTAATAAAAAAAATAGTTTAATAAATGAATTGTACTTACTAAATTTGTGTATGTGATTTGTGTGCTTTATTGTGTGTACTTCCATGTTTAGATGAACATGTGTGTATGTTAGGAGCCATGATTTGCATCACTATTATAGTTTTCATAATTGAATAATGTTGTTTTATTTCCAGATGATGCAGGCTGCGGAGACACCTCCCCATGTTCATAGGGCAATGGAGCAGGGTGTGGCCTCTACGATTCATAGCTCCATGGCATTGACAGGGGTATGAGGCAGATTATTAAATTTCAATTTACATTCATTGTTATAGTTGTCTATTTTTGAAAAATCAAAAGATTATTGATTTGAAGTTTAATTTCTATTGGATGGTTTCTATAGGACATGACATTACCAGGGCCTATTCCTGCTACTGAGGCAAGTGAAGAGACAGATTATATGTTAGTGGTAAGTGATTATTTTGTTAAATGTTTCATTTTTTTATAACATGTAATTTCTATATATTAATGTCTATACTTTTTATTGTAATAGCTAAAGATGCAGGAAGAACTAAATAGGAGGAGTAGCCCTCGGGTTCGTAGTAGACCACCCACATGCTCATCTCCATCCCCTAGAAGATCAAAGGCTACTCGTGATCTATTCTCTTCACCAGCTAGAAGGGAATGACTTTTTAGTGTGTTCCTTTGTTGTATGCCTATATGGCATTTGTGGACATATATTTTGTATTGTACATAGTTGACATTGTATGCCTATATGGCATTCTTGTAAGCCTATATGGCTATTTTGTATATATGTTATACTTATATTGACAGATAATGATGTATGCCTATATGGATATTTGGTTAATACAAATCTTTTTTATTGATGGCATCCATACTTGCATTATAAATCCACGTTTGAATGGATATTTGTAGATGGCTACTTCAAATATTTAAAGTCTGATTGCATTACATAGGATGTTTGCATTTTCTTTGATAGACTTGATAGGCCATGGATTACATGATGGTGTTTGATGGAAAAGTATGGTACTAGAAGACTCTAGTTCATTCTTAATAGGCTTGTGATTGATAATATCTTTGCATGATTACACTTGATCTTGGATCATGGGCATGTTGTTAGGATTTTGATTGCATTGTGGTGTTTGATGGATAGGCATGGTACTATGTGACTTTTGGATAGGATTGGGAGAGGTACACTAATTGAATTTGTGATTTCTAGTTTGAGATTTTCCCTCCACTAGAAGTCCTTGGAGGAAATCTAAAAAGGATGATTTGGATGTAGTGGGTTTGGATTGATGGGATAAGTTGGAATGTAAGGATTATGAGATGGAGGATTTGAATAGGATACATAGTATAAACAGTTCTCACATGTGGTTGGGATTGGAGATATGAATTGAATATGAGGACCTTGGTCTAAAGTGGTTCTTCCCTTACCAAAGGTACCATAAGGATGACCATTAGATGTGTATTTAGGATTGGCATGATAGCTAGTGCTAGTCATTTCTTGTTTGAAATATTCTTGCATGTTCATGAGTGGGAGATGAAGGTTTATGGAAAGTTTGCATGTAATGATCTCATAGTTAATGCTATTGTCATCTTGATATCATCTTGATCTACAAGACTATCATCATCATCATTGTCAAAGGGATTTTTTGATTGATTTGGATAAAAGATCTGATTTAAAGGATGCATGGTTTGAGGACCTATTTTGATTGTGATTTTGGGTTTTGCATGAGCCTCGCACAAGGTAATAGGCATAGGTTTTTTATCTTGCATAATGATTTTTTCAAACCAAAGGTCCATGATGGAAATGATTAAGGATGATGATTTTGCATGTTTTCAATGGTTGGGATCTACAAGTTATGCATTTTTTTGGGATGCACACCTCATTGATTGTAGTGGGATGACTTGAATGCATATTGCCTATATCCACGGGATTGATGCAGTGTTGATGTAGACTTTGTTATTTTTCCTTGTCTATGCTCATTTGCACATTGGTATGTTGCATTGGGATGAGAGGATGGATGATGAGAATGATTGGATAGTTGGTTATTGGGACTTGTAGCATGTTTATCATGATGTCATGGATATCTTAGTTGCATAGTTTAGTGTGAGCTTTCGACAGTAATGATGGTTTATCTTCTTAGATTGGAGATCTTGGTTCTACTTTGGAGTTATTAGTATTATAATTGAGTGTGTGTGGACCATGGTGATCTTCATTTAGGAGATGGTTATCACAATGCCATGTGTATTTCATATCATGGTTTAGTGGGAGCTTTGATAGTGATGTGTATTTGTCACCTAGTGATGAATGATCTTATATAGTGGTTGGGTGTAATGGACAAACTCTTGGATTATGATTATTATTTGTAGTGAGAGTGCTTTGACATCTTGGCTACTATTTTTAGGAGATGGTTATCTTCATGTGGTTTTAGATGTTGATCCTTGGTTTAGAGGTGTTTGGTAGTGTGTCTTGGTGGACTCTTGATTCTAGATTAGAGTATTAGCATGATACAAGTTCTCTTGAGACTAGGATGTCTGTATTGGTGCATGTGATCTTCTAGGAGGAGATGTTAGATCATGATGTCATGTTTGGATACATAATTTTGTAGTTGGAGTTTTGACAGTGGTCTTGTTGGTTCTCTTGGTATTGAGTACATTGGTCATGTGCTTGGGAGCTTCATGATAATGTGGTGTTGCATTTGGAGCTTAACATGGATTGATTGGTTGTAGGTTCTCATACATACTTTGAGACTTGGGTGAGGCTAGAGTTCTCTTGGGATTAGAGACACTTGTTGAGATGGTTACCCTTTAGAGGTTTTAGCAGGATGACCAAGGAGACTTTCACTGTTAATTGTGGACCTAGAGAAGATTCTTATTGGAGAGAGTCATTGTGGCTTGGTGTATCTTCGAGGAGCATTCTCATTCCCCACTCTTGGTCTACTCGACAGACTATCATCTAAGAGGTATTTCCCATCCTTTTAGATGAATTTTTTTAATGCTTTATCTTCTCATGGTTATGGATCTTGAGCTATGGTTATTGGTTCTAGAGGGTTCATTTGAGGGGTGTCTCTAAACATGCTTTTTCTCAGGTGCTAAACCTGAGTTGTCTAGATGCACAAGTGCGCCTCCCTCAATGAAGTTCATTTTGTTAACTTAATTCATCCTAGTGACTCAAGGGGTTGTTATATTCTTTAGGCACAATCTTTCATAAACTAAAATAATCACTCCATGCTAAGGCGCTCAAAGGAGGCTCTGGAGATGGAAAATGGCACCTTAACTCACTTATGTAAATTTTGGACTTTTAGGTAATTGCAAGATGTCTTGGAGGGCTCAATTCTTCAAGGCGCCCATTTTGTTCACCACTTGTAGCATCACTGGTTCAAGGCGCATGTTTGGGATTCTCCAGCGCGATGTGTGATTTGGTCACAACAGGTGCCTAGAGTGAATAGGCTTTCATCCTGACTTAATACACTGCCTCCTTCTGATGATTTTTGGGGCAGCAGAAAGCCTTTCACCACGGGAAAATGTCTTAGAGATATAAAAAATTGAGAGAGGTTATTGTAGAGGCACTCTACATGATCGTGTTGCCTTAGATAGAATGTTTGTAAGTGACACAGTTTTCAAGTAACATCTCATCAAAGATTGCTGCCTTTTTGCACTTTGGACTCTTTAGGGATATCGTCGGTACAATGTAGCTCAGACTGTTTCGACATGTTTGGGTGAAAAATAGGACCATGCCTAGCGTAAATGTACCCATTCAGATGCGTTGGAATAGTTAGTTTGGTCACATTAGGAGCAGGACGAAAGTTACACCCCTTTGCAACTTTACACTACCTCCTTCTGACGATTTTTGGGGCAGCAGAAATTCCTTCACCACGGGCAAATGCCTTAGAGATATAAAAAATTGAGAGAGGTTATTGTAGAGGCACTCTACATCACTGTGTTGCCTTAGACAAAATGTTTCTAAGTGACACGATTTTTGAGTAACCTCTCATCAAAGATTGCTGCGTTTTTGCACTTTGGACTCTTTAGGGATATCGTGGGTACAATGTAGCTCGGACTGTTTCGACATGTTTGGGTGAAAAAAAGGATAATGCCTAGCGTAAATGTACCCATCTGGATGTGTTGGAATAGTCAGTTTGGTCGCATCAGGAGCAGGACAAAAGTTACACCCCTTTGCAACTTTACACTACCTCCTTCTGACAATTTTTGGGGAAGCAAAAAACCTTTCACCATGAGCAAATGCCTCAGAGATATAAAAATTGAGAGAGGTTATTGTAGAGGTAATTTACATGATCACGTTGCCTTAGACGGAATGTTTCTAAGTGACACAGTTTTCGAGTAACATCTCGTCAAAGATTGCTACCTTTTTGCACTTTAGACTCTTCAGGGATATCGTCAGTACAATGTAGCTCAGACTGTTTCGACATGTTTGGGTGAAAAAAAGGACCATGCCTAGCGTAAATGTACCCATCTAAATGCGTTGGAATAGTCAGTTTGGTGGCATCAGGAGCAGAACAAAAGTTACACCCCTTTGCAACTTTACACTGCCTCCTAACGATTTTTGGGGAAGCAAAAATCCTTTCACCATGGGCAAATGCCTTAGAGATATGAAAAATTGAGAGAGGTTATTGTAGAGGCACTTTACATGATCACGTTGCGTCAGATGGAATGTTTCTAAGTGACACAATTTTTTGAGTAACATCTCATCAAAGATTGATGCCTTTTTACACTTTGGACTCTTCAGGGATATCGTCGGTACAATGTAGCTTAGACTTTTTCGACATGTTTGGGTGAAAAATAGGAACATGCCTAGTGTAAATGTACCCATCCGAATGCGTTGGAATAGTCATTTTGGTCACATCACGAGCAGGATACCAAAAATGCAAAAGTTGCTTTGTGCAACTTGACAACATTGACACTTTTTTGCAACACGACTCAAAGACTCAAACTGACCCCAAATGACTCAAAGTGACTTAAAATCACCTTGATTTTGGTGCCCAATGTACATTATAGAGGTCGAGGCGCTCCTTATCATTCAAACATCTTAGATAAGTGCATAGGAAAGGAAAAAGCTCTAAGTTTCATCATCATGAGCACCTAATATCAAGAGACTTTAATGGCTCAAACCTTAGCATGGAGTCCTAAGGCACATTTCATGTCTCCTTTCATCTAGTTTGGCACCCTTATGTAGAATTTTCAACTTGATTTGGCGCCCTATATGTGAAGGAAGATCTAAAGGCATGAAAGTGGATGTCATATTGCAAGTGTTTGGATCATCAAAATTGAAAGAAATAAGTCTATTAAGCTTGGGTGCCCTTGGTCTTCTTTTCATTCATTATGAGCGCCTTGGGAGAATGGTATATAGGTCATCATCATGATTGGGCACCCTGGATCCAGAGTGTTGGAGAGATCATCAATTGGTGTCTAGAGGAAGTAGGGTGAGTTATGAGTTTGGTAGCATCAGGAGTAGGACACTAAAAATGCATAACATGATGATGTAAAAATGTGTACATATGTGTAAAAATGCAGGAGAAAATAAAAAAAGACAAACCTTACAAATTAATGTGCATACTTACAACTCAATGTAACATAACTTTACAAAATCAATGTGAATACTTACAAATTAATCCAATGAACCATCCGGGTCTGCTCTACTCTTTATTGTGTCAAGTATCGCTTCATGGTTAGACTCACGCACCTTCCACAATATTTTGTTCAAAGGTCTACCCCAATACTTTATCAAATGAACATTGGATGCCACAACAAGGTTTGAGTAATGAAGAATCTTCCGATGTGTGTCAAAGTCCTGAAATAGCCAAATATTAACACTCTTATGTGGGTACTTCTAAGCCATGTTCTAGTAATAACCACTGATCCTGTAGGGTATTCGATGTTTTCTCCATCTGTAACAGGGGCCTCCAATTTCTTTTTGGCCTCAACACAATGACATAAGTAATAATCTGTTCCCTCTTCATTATCTTCATGTACAATAACTGCATATATGTGCCCTACATTGATATGTGTAGCAAATTAGATGAAATTAGTCAACATTACAAAAACACTACAAAGTAAGATGACATTACCTAGTTGAACTAGATGAAATTAGATGCATATACGTGCCCTATATTACCTGGTTGAACTAAATCTGATATGTGGTCAAAGTCAACTGACGATTCCATCTGTGTTAGTTCTAGTGCCGTTGGGGGTCAATACGTGTCAAGTGGGCTAAGATAACTTAACTGCCATTCGTCAACCCACTCCTTTGACTCGCACTCATCCCAGACTTGAATTGTATAGGAAGAACAAAAGCATGACATCTTTCATGTATGGATACTCCATGAACCTGCAATTGAGCTTCTGAAAGAGTGCATCTCATTTGATCCTGTCAGTGTACAACAATCCTCATATGGTGCAATGTTAGTATCATCTATCAACCAAAAAAATCTACGAACTAAAGACTTACCTTCATTACCTGGACTCATGGAAGCATTACACCACTCGACAATCAATTTTGCATCTGTCAACTTTGCATTGTCTTTATACTTTAACTCTTCTCATGCTATGGCTCTTTTGATACATGCTCCTGCACCATCATGCTCCCCATTTCCATGCCCGGACTCACAAAAGTTCCACATATGTTGAATACCTGTAAAATTATGCCTCCTACTTAGCCAAAAGAAATTCTGCGAGTTCTTGAATTGTGATGCACAATTATCCGACCATATGATATGCTGACTGAACGATATGCCCCTTCTAGCCAAATCATTGTAGAACACCTGAAAGCAACCTTGCATAAACTCTGTAGAATGCATGCGATCATCACTAATATAGAAATTATACTCCCTTATGATTTTTCTGTCATCCTCTGTACTATCATTCGCATGAATGAATGCGATGTGCACAAATATAGAAACCTATGTGGAGTTGTAATATTGTGATTGCACGTCACGCTATGGCTGTAGACTGTAGTTCTCTGCAAAGTTGATGAATGAAACAATGCTACCAACCGGAAATGTGTCCTTGCATAACTTGAACTGCAAGTCCAACCATCGAGCTCTATGGGCATGTCTTGCATACTCATACACTATGTTGTCACGAAATATAGGCATAAACTGATACACTAGAATCTTTTCAATAACTAATTCACACCTCTTTGCTTCTTTACCATCTTTTGTATTGTATGCCACTATTTTATACTTGCCAAACTCTACTAGTTCATTTCCAACCGCATGTGTTATTTCCATATGTTCACATATTGGCAAATGTTGCAAACCACCGCAACGATGACATGTGCCATCCAAGCATAAGTTCTTGTAGAATATTTGACCTTCCTCTCTCACATAAAATTCTTGATATGAAGTCTCTTGAAGATGTTGGTGGGGCACATATGGCACAACCCTGCAAATCATTGTTAGTATGCATATCTAAACATATAGACCTATAAGCATCAAAATGGTTAGAAAATTTAATATGTAATCTACAACAACAAGTAGTGCGTGTGTGATTTATCTTAACATAGAAAGGTTTTAGCAATTCAAAATATCTTTGACAAATTTTAATTTGAGGATACTTCTCTAGAAATTTTAATTTGAGTCTCATCCAAAAAATGCTTTGGATGTGGCTCGCGGTTCTGACTACTGATTCTCCTTCTTACCACATCCCTTTGATTCGGAGATACCCTTGTGTAATTCTTCCAAAAGTATTCAATTAGTGATCTCAATGCTTCAACAATTGGTTTATATTTTCATGGTAGTCTCTCCGAGAATGCCCATAATTCATTGGCATTAGTGTCCTCAATTCTTTGGCATCTTCCAACGGCTCTTGATAAAGTTTTCCTATTAATTCTCAATTCTTGACTTGTCTTTCTAATGAGACGAGCTTTCCTCATTTGACTACTTACTATAGTCGATGTAATCACACACCGTGTTGCATTACTATCTTTTGTGCGTGAGGTGTTACCCACACTCTCATACGCACTCATTAGATTCTTGACAATAGATTTTTTACTTGAAGCCTCTGATGTTCTCAACCCAAGAATCTTCATGATAGACCTATACTTTATACTTCGCATCATTTCAACGAATAGTTGACATCTTGCAGTTTCATTTAACTTTTCAAAGAACAATCTCCAAATCTTATTAGCATATCTTCTACAAGTGTGTTTTGGAATCTTACCTTCTATTGGCTGCAAAATATTCTCATCAATATCAATCAAATACTTTGGCTTTCTATGCAAAATTCTAGGTGGTGTCAAGTTAGGTAAATTCATCTCAACATTAGGAATTTCATCAATATTTAAATGAGATGGATTAGATGGCATACCTTCGATTGAAGATGGAATAGATGACATACCTTGAGGTTGAGGTGGGAACGATGGCATACCTCCTTCATGACATGTGAGTGATGATGTACTCTCAACTTGAGATGTGGTAGATGGTGTCCCTACATGTTGACTTGCAGTAAAGGACGTGTCTCCAACTATGGTATACAAATCTCTCGTACCATGAAGTTTTTGCATTCATTCTCTTTGTGCCGCCAATACCATATCTCTTTGTGATGGTTGTGGTTCCTCTTCAATGGGTATGTCTTCATTTATCATGTCCAATTTCCTCTTCTCACAAAGTTCCCTCATAGCCACTACTTTCTTTGCATTCTTATCTCCTATCTCTTCCTGTGTTGGTTTAATTCTTGATCATTTCCTCAACATGACAGAGAATTTGTCTGTAGCATGATAAAGAGACCAATATTAGTTCCTAAGAAATGAATACAAGATAATAGTGGGATTGTATTTTTTTTTGTTGTAAGGATTTATTCTTGTATAGTTTGACATCATGGTATGTTAAGGTTTGTTTATTACACATAATTATTAAAGAGCCCAAGTGTAGAAAATATACATGGCATCATGTGAGATTGTAGGCTGCTTTCTTGATTGGGAATGTGTCTATTTTAAACATGTATGATAAAGCATGATAAAGTAATTCAATCTGAAATAAGGAAAATGTAAAGAACATGCATGTAAAGACTTGACATACCTAAAAAATGAAGATTTGAATGGAGAGAGTACCCAATTATGTAGTGTTTTTATCTTCTTGAATCAAACTCCTCAACAATTTGAGTTTTTCACCACTTGCTTCCTTTTCAATGTTAAATTGAATAACACTCAAATATCATTACTAACAACAATACTATTAACCAATCTATAATGTTAAATTCCTAAAATTGAATCACAATTAACATTGCAACACTACAAAAATTGAAACTTGAATAGATATATATCAAACTTGGTGTGAAAACTATGTTATTTCCTCCTCAAGTTGGCAAAGCAGAAAAGGTGGTGGAAAGATCATGCAAAGGTGGTACAATGTGTCAAATGTGCATGTGAACTTCCCAACAACATGAAAGCACTTCTTTTTTGTCAGATCATGCGTAGAATCAGTAAGAAAACAGAGCATGTGGGCCTGGATCACGGGGGTAACCACTTTTTTACCGTTTCAATAGAAAGACAAAATGTGAGCAAGTTATAATGTGCACGTGCTATAATGCGCTCGCGCTATAATGTGCTCACATTTTGTCCTACTATAGATTCATCACATCCTTTACATTGATCACATCTCTTTCCTGCAAGGGCTTGCCAGATGCTCTGCCATATGATAGGCATAACAATGAAGGGGCAAGCCCTCATAATCAAGTTCTTGATAGAAAATGCCCTCAACGTCAAACCCTAATCCCTCAACCCTCAACCCTCAACGTCAAATCCTAATCCCTTAACCCTTCACTCTAATCCCACAACCCTCAACCCTATCCCTAAACCCTCAACCCTCAACATCAAATCCTAATCCCTCAACCCTAATCCATCATCCCTCAACTCTAATCCCTCATCCCTAAACCCTAAATGCTATCCCTAATCCTACACCCTAAATAGACTCGATACTATACCTTAAACTCTAATCCCTTATCCCTAAACCCTCTAACCCTATCCCTAATCCTTAAACCCTCCACACTCTACTTTAACCCTAATCCCTTGAACCTCAACCCTATCCCTAAACCCTTGACCCTCGAACCTCAACCCTGAACCCTCGACGTCAAACCCTAATCCCTCAACCGTTAACTCTGATTCCTCATCTCTCAACCCTAACCCTAAACCCTCAACCCTCAATGTCAAATCCTAATCCCTTAACCCTTCACTCTAATCCCTCAACCCTAAACCCTATCCCTAAACCCTCAACACTATAACTTAAACCCTAATCCCTCAGCCCTCAACCCTAAACCTTATCCCTAAACCCTCAACCCTAATCCATCATCCCTCAACTCTAATCCCTCATCTCTAAACCCTAAATGCTATCCCTATTCCTACACCCTCAACAAACTCGATACTATACCTTAAACTCTAATCCCTTATCCCTAAACCCTCCAAACCTATCCCTAATCCTTATACCCTCCAAACTCTACTTTAACCCTAATTCCTCGACCCTCAACCCTATCCCTAAACCCTTGACCCTCGAACCTCAACCCTCAACCCTCAACGTCAAACCCTAATCCCTCAACCCTTAACTTTGATCCATCAACCCTCAACACTATACCTTAAATCCTAATCCCTATCCCTCAACCCTTAACCCTTAAAATTTAAACCCTATCCCTACACCCTCAACAATTGACACTATATCTTAAGCCTTAAACCCTCATCCCTAAAGCCTCAACCCTCAATCCTATACCTTAAACCCTAATCCCTCAACCCTCAACCCTAAACCTTATCCCTAAACCCTAATCCCTCAACCCTCAACCCTAATCCATCATCCCTCAACTCTAATCCATCATCCCTAAACCCTAAATGCTATCCCTATTCCTAAACCCTCAATAGACTCGATACTATACCTTAAACTCTAATCCCTTATCCCTAAACCCTCCAACCCTATCCCTAATCCTTATACCCTCCACACTCTACTTTAACCATAATTCTTCGACCCTCAACCCTATCCCTAAACCCTTGACCCTTGAACCTCAACCCTCAACCCTCAACGTCAAACCCTAATCCCTCAACCCTTAACTCTAATCCCTCGACCCTCAACCCTATTCCTAAACCATCAACACTAAACCCTCAACCCTCAATGTCAAATTCTAATACATCAACCCTTCACTCTAATCCCTCAACCCTAAACTCTATCCCTAAACCCTCAACACTATACCTTAAACCCTAATCCCTCAACCCTAACCCTAAACCTTGTCCCTAAACCCTAATCCCTCAACCCTCAACCCTAATCTGTCATCCGTCATCCCTCAACTCTAATCCCTCATCCCTAAACCCTAAATGCTATCCCTATTCCTAGACCCTCAATAGGCTCGATACTATACCTTAAACCCTAATCCCTCTACCCTCGACACTCTTATTTAACCCTAATCCCTTGACCATTAACCCTATCCCTCAACCTCAACCCTCAACCCTCAACCCTCAACTCTCAACATTAAACCCTAATTCATCAACCCTAAACCCTAATCCCTCAAACTGAAACCCTATCCCTAAACCACCAACCCTCAACACTATACCTTAAACCCTAATCCCTATCCCTCAACCCTTAACCCTTAAAATTTAAACCCTATCCCTACACCCTCAAAAATTGACACTATATCTTAAGCCTTAAACCCTCATCCCTAAAGCCTCAACCCTCAATCCTTAAACCTTCAACCCTAAACCTTATCCCTAATCCCTCTACCCTCGACACTCTAACCCTAACCTCGACATTAAATGCTAATCCATCAACCCTAAACCCTAATCCTAAATCCTCAACCCTCAACGCTATACCTTAAACCCTAATCCCTCAACCCTCAACCCTAAACTTTATCCCTAAACCCTAATCCCTCAACCCTCAACCCTAATCCATCGTCCCTCAACTCTAATCCCTCATCCTTAAACCCTAAATGCTATCCCTATTCCTAAACCCTCAATAGACTCAATACTATACCTTAAACTCTAATGCCTTATCCCTAAACCCTCCAACCCTATCCCTAATCCTTATACCCTCCACACTCTACTTTAACCCTAATTCATTGACCCTCAACCCTATCCCTAAACCCTTGAACCACGAACCTCAACCCTCAACCCTCAACGTCAAACCCTAATCCCTCAACCCTTAACTCTGATCCATCAACCCTCAACCCTATCCCTAAACCCTCAACCCTAAACCCTCAACCCTCAACGTCAAATTCTAATCCCTCAACCCTTCACTCTAATCCCTCAACCCTAAACCCTATCCCTAAACCCTCAACACTATACCTTAAACCCTAATCCCTCAACCCTAACCCTAAACCTTTTCCCTATACACTAATCCCTCAACCCTCAACCCTCAACACTATACCTTAAACCCTAATCCCTCAACCCTCAACCCTAAACCTTATCCCTAAACCCTAATCCCTCAACCCTCAACCCTAATCCATCATCCCTCAACTCTCATCCCTCATCCTTAAACCCTAAATGCTATCCCTATTCCTAAACCCTCAATAGACTCGATACTATACCTTAAACACTAATCGCTTATCCCTAAACCCTCCAACCCTATCCCTAATCCTTATACCCTCCACACTCTACTTTAACCCTAATTCCTTGACCTTCAACCCTATCCCTAAACCCTTGACCCTCGAACCTCAACCCTCAATCCTCAACGTCAAACCCTAATCCCTCAACACTTAACTCTGATCCCTCAACCCTCAACCCTATCCCTAAACCCTAAACCGTCAACGTCAAATTCTAATCCCTCAACCCTTCACTCTAATCCCTCAACCCTAAACCCTATCCCTAAACTCTCAACACTATACCTTAAACCCTAATCCCTAAACCCAAACCCTAAACCTTGTCCCTAAACCCTAATCCCTCAACCCTCGACCCTAATCTGTCATCTGTCATCCCTAAACTCTAATCCCTCATCCCTAAACCCTAAATGCTATCCCTATTCCTAGACCCTCAATAGGCTCGATACTATACCTTAAACCCTAATCCCTCTACCCTCGACACTCTTATTTAACCATAATCCCTTGACCATTAACCCTATCCCTCAACCTCAACCCTCAACCCTCAACCCTCAACCCTCAACCCTCAACCCTCAACTCTCAACATTAAACCCTAATCCATCAACCCTAAAACCTAATCCCTCAAACCTAAACCCTATCCCTAAACCATCAACCCTCAACACTATAGCTTAAACCCTAATCCGTATCCCTCAACCCTTAACCCTTAAAATTTAAACCCTATCCCTACACCCTCAACAATTGACACTATATCTTAAGCCTTAAACCCTCATCCCTAAAGCCTCAACCCTCATTCCTTAAACCTTCAACCCTAAACCCTATCCCTAATCCCTCTACCCTTGACACTCTAACCCTAACCTCGACATTAAATGCTAATCTGTCAACCTTAAACCCTAATCCTAAACCCTCAACCCTCAACACTATACCTTAAACCCTAATCCCTCAACCCTCAACCCTAAACATTATCCCTAAGCCCTAATCTCTCAACCCTCAACCCTAATCCATCATCCGTCAACTCTAATCCCTCATCCTTAAACCCTAAATGCTATCCCTATTCCTAAACCCTCAACAGACTCGATACTATACCTTAAACTCTAATCCCTTATCCCTAAACCCTCCAACCCTATCCCTAATCCTTATACCCTCCACACTCTACTTTAACCCTAATTCCTCGACCCTCAACCCTATCCCTAAACCCTTCAGCCTCGAACCTCAACCCTCAACCCTCAATGTCAAACCCTAATCCCTTAACCCTTAACTCTGATCCCTCGACCCTCAACCCTATCCCTAAACCCTCAATCCTCAACATCAAATTCTAATCCCTCAACCCTTCACTCTAATCCCTCAACCCTAAACCCTATCCCTAAACCCTCAACACTATACCTTAAACCCTAATCCCTCAACCCTAACCCTAAGCCTTGTCCCTAAAACCTAATCCCTCAACCCTCAACCCTCAACACTATACCTTAAACCCTAATCCCTCAACCCTCAACCCTAAACCTTATCCCTAAACCCTAATCCCTCAACCTTCAACCCTAATCCATCATCCCTCAACTCTAATCCCTCATCCTTAAACCCTAAATGCTATCCCTATTCCTAAACCCTCAACAGACTCGATACTATACCTTAAACTCTAATCCCTTATCCCTAAACCCTCCAACCCTATCCCTAATCCTTATACCCTCCACACTCTACTTTAACCCTAATTCCTCAACCCTTAACCCTATCCCTAAACCCTTGACCCTCGAACCTGAACCCTCAACCCTCAACATCAAACCCTAATCCCTCAACCCTTAACTCTGATCCCTCGACCCTCAACCCTATCCCGAAACCCTCAACCCTAAACACTCAACCCTCAACGCCAAATTTTAATCCCTCAACCCTTCACTCTAATCCCTCAACCCTAAACCCTATCCCTAAACCCTCAACACTATACCTTAAACCCTAATCCCTCAACCCTAAACTAAAACATTGTCCCTAAACCCTAATCCCTCAACCCTCAACCCCGATCTATCATCCGTCATCCCTCAACTCCAATCCCTCATCCCTAAACCCTAAACGCTATCCCTATTCCTAGACCCTCAACAGGCTTGATACTATACCTTAAACCCTAATCCCTCTACCCTCGACACTCTTATTCAACCCTAATCCCTTGACCATTAACTCTATCCCTCAACCTCAACCCTCAACCCTCAACTCTCAACATTAAACCCTAATTCATCAACCCTAAACCCTAATCCTTTAAACCTAAACCCTATCCCTAAACCATCAACCCTCAACACTATACCTTAAACCATAATCCCTATCCCTCAACCCTTAACCCTTAAAATTTAAACCCTATCCCTACACCCTCAACAATTGACACTATATCTTAAGCCTTAAACCCTCATCCCTAAAGCCTCAACCCTCAATCCTTAAACCTTCAACCCTAAACCCTATCCCTAATCCCTCTACCCTCGACACTCTAACCCTAACCTCGACATTAAATGCTAATCCGTCAACCCTAAACTCTAATCCTAAACCCTCAACCCTCAACACTATACCTTAAACCCTAATCCCTCAACCCTCAACCCTAAACCTTATCCCTAAACCCTAATCCCTCAACCCTCAACCCTAATCCATCATCCCTCAACTCTAATCCCTCATCCTTAAACCCTAAATGCTATCCCTATTCCTAAACCCTCAATAGACTCGATACTATACCTTAAACTCTAATCCCTTATCCCTAAACCCTCAAACCCTATCCCTAATCCTTACACCCTCCACACTCTACTTTAACCCTAATCCCTTCAACCTCAACCCTAGCCCTAAACCCTTGACCCTCGAACCTCAACCCTCAACCCTCGACGTCAAACCCTATTCCCTCAACCCTTAACTCTGATCCCTCATCTCTCAACCCTAACCCTAAACCCTAAACCCTAAACCCTCAACCCTCAACGTCAAATCCTAATCCCTCAACCCTAAACCCTATCCCTAAACCCTCAACACTATACCTTAAACCCTAATCCCTCAGCCCTCAACCCTAAATCTTATCCCTAAACCCTAATCCCTCAACCCTCAACCCTAATCCGTCATCCCTCAACTCTAATCCCTCATCCCTAAACCCTAAATGCTATCCCTATTCCTACACCCTCAACAGAATCGATACTATACCTTAAACCCTAATCCCTTATCCCTAAACCCTCCAACCCTATCCCTAATCCTTATACCCTCCACACTCTACTTTAACCCTAATTCCTCGACCCTCAACCCTATCCCTAAACCCTTGACCCTCGAACCTCAACCCTCAACCCTCAACATCAAACCCTAATCCCTCAACCCTTAACTCTGATCCCTCGACCCCCAACACTATACCTTAAACCCTAATTCCTATCCCTCAACCCTTAACCCTTAAAACTTAAACCCTATCCCTACACCCTCAACACTTGACACTATATCTTAAGCCTTAAACCCTCATCCCTAAAGCCTCAACCCTCAATCCTTAAACCTTCAACCCTAAACCCTATCCCTAATCCCTCTACCCTTGACACTTTAACCCTAACCTCGACATTAAATGCTAATCCGTCAACCCTAAACTCTAATCCTAAACCCTCAACCCTCAACCCTCAACCCTCAACACTATACCTTAAACCCTAATCCCTCAACCCTCAACCCTAAACCTTATCCCTAAACCCTAATCCCTCAACCCTCAACCCTAATCCATCATCCCTCAACTATAATCCCTCATCCCTCATCCCTAAATGCTATCCCTATTCCTAAACCATCAACAGACTCGATACTATACCTTAAACCCTAATCCCTTATCCCTAAACCCTCCAACCCTATCCCTAATCCTTACACCCTTCACACTCTACTTTAACCCTAATCCCTCGACCCTAAACCCTATCCCTAAACCCTTGACCCTTGAACCTCAACCCTCAACCCTTAATGTCAAACCCTAATCCCTCAACCCTTAACTTTGATCCCTCGACCCTCAACCCTATCCCTAAACCCTAAACCCTCAATTGTAATCTGTCATCCCTCATCCCTAAACCTTAAATGCTATCCCTATTCCTAGACCCTCAACGGGCTTGATACTATACCTTAAACGCTAATCCCTTATCCTGAAACCCTCCAACTCTATCCGTTATCCCTTAACCCTCATGATTAACGGCCTTGAACGTAAAAAAATTTGAGTGGGACATAACGCAAGCGCGTTATAACGCGCTCACGTTATGTCAAACATGACAAAAGACAGACTTGCGGGAAAGAAAAATGCAAGGCAAAACATAACGCGAGCGCGTTATAATGCGCTCGCATTATTTCTTGCTTTCGGAATCCCAAGCCTTGGGCTTGGGATTTTCTTTGGATTTCCAACCCAAAGGCTTGGAGTGCCTTATGAATAGTCACAGATGTGTTTTTCTATATTCTTCAAAATTTCACATAATTTCGTTCGTGCTAACCCTCAGATTTGCACGTGTTTCAAGGTTGAACAAATTGAACACATGGGTAATGTTAGGCTTTCTCTTAGCTATTTGACGATGTGATTTTTTTCACATTTTAACAATGTTAAGCCTTTCATCTTTAATTTCTTTTGTTTGTGTGTCTGTTTTTAGGCAAAAACCACTGTTTGGTCTTTTTTTCATTGTAAAATAACTATTCATTCAAATTTCAAAAAAATTACATATTTAGAAACTAGACTCCATTCTACAAATATTTAAAAAATAAAAAAATGATTTTCAATTAGTTTTCAAAATTTATAGGGGTAGCACGGCCAAAATTCTATTTTTTAGGATGTGTCCACTTTGAAAATTAGTAAAAAATCAAATATTCATCAAAAAATTATCAAAAAAATCGGGCATAAACTACATGCTATTAGCTAATTTCTCATCGAAGTGATTTTAAAAATACCAAAAAAAAGTTGACCTTTTGAGGGAGCCACAAAACATGCTATGTTATGTTTTTTTGACAGAAACAACACCAATTTTTGTGGCTCCCTCTTTTGAACCCCTTAATCTATGCCATTTTCAAAACAAAATAGTAGTTTAGAAAGTAGACTCGGAGCACTACGAACATTGTTTTGGTTGCATCTCCAAATTTTGAGTGTAACTATGCTCAATTTCTCATCCAACGCTAGTATTTCCTAATTTTAGAAAAAAAGTGGCCACTTAAGACCCCTTTTTGGCCCCCCATCTTCCTGCACTTACCCTATGGCCAATGTGGAGGAGTTGAATGACCAAAGAAGCAACTTATTATGGTTAGGGTTGAGGGTGAATGTTCTACCTCTACTATTAGTGCACTTTGGAAGGAAGGAATGTTGATGCTATTAAGGAGCTACAATGAGAAATGGGTGTCCTCTAGCCATTTTGTGATGATGTTGGGAAGATTTTAGATTGCTTACATGCAAACCACCATCATGGTCATCTTGAGACATTATAAGTCACTTTAACATTCTAGTTTTATGTGGACCTTTTGTTCATAGATCCTTACATCATAGGTAAATATGCTATGGGTATGCTTTCTGGCATTAGCAGGTCATGGTAGAGGCAGGCTAGGGCAAGCGAAAGAGTTGTGAATTAAGGGGGTGGAAAAATCAATGCACGCTTCTACCATGTCTAGGGAATTATGGGGGGTTTTCTAAGTGACTCTTTGTATTTTTGCTTAATAGTCTTTGGTATGGTGCTATAGTCTTTTATATGTTTAGGTACTAGTCTAGTCAAAGTTCATGTTTCTATCTCTAGTAGCACGAGTATTTTGTTTGGGTTTTTCTCTTTCTAAATATTTTGGTATCATGTATTTGGAATATATTTGTATTTAGTTTTATACTCCTATATCATGCATGGCGGCCCCTATAGAACCCCAGCTACTATACATTTAAAAAAAATCACCTCAAAATAAATCTTTATTGTTGACCAAGCAAAGTATGTAACTCGGAGGCACTATAAAATTCACTCATCTCTAAATTAAATGTACAAATTACCTAAATAAAGGAAATTAAGAAACTTAATACTTGAATTAAAGGAAAAAATGAATTACAAAAGAAAACCTAAAACTTAAAGATAATCCTCTATTTTGAAGATTTATTTAAGAATATTAACATTAAAAAATTTAATCCAAAATTCATTTAATTTGTACACTTTTGATTAAACAAAAATATAATTGTTCTAACTAAATTAAGTCTTATTATGATGGGTCCATAGATGGTAACATAGAGGTTCACCACATGTGTAGGGATTCATATGGTTAGATGGATCACCATATACAGACAACCTTGATTAGATAAATGATGGACAACGAAAAAGTGTAGATAAATACTTTCATTCTATTGTTCATGTATGGAATCCTCGAGAAGATCCACATCAACAAAACATATAGGCATGTTATCAATCTTTTGTTAATCTATATTCTATATATAAACTTTATACATCAATGTAACTAATAAATTCTTACATTCTTTGAATGATAGGTATTACAAAATTTTGTACAACATCTTTGAAATACAGACAACTTGCACAAGTAGATAAAAAATGTGACTATGAAGAGATCCTAAATAATGTAGAATGACACACAATGTGTAGAGAGCGTGCATGTCTTCATAAGAAAATAGGACAAATGGTTTCTAGGTAAGAGGTTCAATAATTGAAAACTTTCTATACAAATTGAATATAATATGTATGAAAATAAATTAAAATGTGCTATTATTAATTATAGGTATAATGCTGCATGGTCAATAAATCTTGAGGAATCAAAGTTATATCAAGACTCGGAAATGGGTGAAAATTTTTGAGCCTCCAAGAAATGATGATAGAGTAAATACACACAATTGTTAAATTCTACAATTATGAAGAGCAAATATAGATTTGCAACCTGTTCTTTCTAAACATGCTATAATCAAGTACATTGTCAAGTATGTAACTAAAGCATAGAAGAGTTCATAAACTTATCATTAAATGTTGATGTGGTTTGCAAACATTGAAAACCATGATGATTTAGCCATAAGAGCATATAGAAAGCTTCTTACTGAAACAATTGTTGAAAGAGACATTGAGGCACAAGAAACATGTCACATGCTGTTGGAACTTCCAATAGTAGAAAGCAGCAAAAAATTTGTTAATCTAAATGTCTCACATGAGGGAGTCAAACATGTAGCTAAAAATAATTAAGATGATTATGAAGAAGTAGCAAAACCTTTCATTGATGGATATAAGAACATAAATTTTTCAATGGAAATTATTTCACTTATTGTTGCAGCTAAATCATGAACATATAATCCAAGATGAAAAAGAGATAACAAATGGGAGACAAGGGGTATGATAGCTATTGTGAGAGTATTTTCAAGATTTGTATCCATCTCTGCACGTGAATCAAATAAATGGGTTGATTCTTGTTGGTCTAAGTATTTACTTTACAAGTTATTTCATCATATAGAAAGAGATATTGGACTTCATAATGATGCAATAGTATCAAATTGGGAGTTATTCAGTTATAATCCTTGGCATGTGGAATGAACAAGTACCCCAAAAGATGTTCAAAATAGTAGTGATTTTGAAATTGAAGATAATCAATCTTTTCAACCAAACATGATAGAACATGAGTGGGAAATCATATCTAGGCTACAACTTGGTCAAATTATGGAAGTGACTAAAATATATATGTCGAGAAGAAGAGATATTGGTAGACAAATGACATGGTCTAATCAATATCAAGGTGAAGATTACACAAATAAAGCAATAAAATTGATAAGTACATCATGAAAGATAATGGGTTTCTCATATATGATGATATAACACAAAATATCAATTATGCAACTTTGGGTGCTAAACAGAAAAAATACACTCAATATAATTATGAGAAATTATCATGAAGGTCAAATTGCATTTCCATTATTCATGATAATTAAAGGAATAACATGAATGAGAAAAACATATCTAATTGGAGCCATTTGTCAAGCTCTTGAAGATGCAACATTCCTAGAGCGGTGTCCACTTTTGTTGTACTACACCAACTAGAGTTACATCATTCAATGTCAAAGTATCAACAATCCATTCACAAACTTGAATCCCAATCATAGATTGTGCTCAATTAGAAGGAGCAAGACTTACAAATTTGCAAGAAGAGATTCAACACATAAAATACATCTTGATTGATGAAATTACCTTCATGAATTGGACAAAATTTTCTAAAGAATGTAGACTCCCAACTTCGTCAAGAATTTCCTCAAAATGCAAACATGAGTTTAGAATAATATCTCTGATTTCTCTTAAAGATATTGATTTTTGGGTTTTTCAATGTGTATACTGCATTATATAAAATTTTTGTATTAATAGTACACACTAATCAAAGTCATTATATTCAATTATTTTGTAGGGATATCTATGATTTGGGTTGGAGATTTAGGATAGTTGCCTCTTATTAATGACAAACCACCATATGTTAGTAATAGACATGCTAAATTATTGTGGGAAGAATTAAAAATTGTTCTTACATTAGATAAAATATTTAGACAAGAAGGAGAAAACATTCACCAACAAAGGTTTCATCAACTTCTCACAAATCTAAGAGATGCAAAGCTGACTATTAATGATTGGAAGTTACTAATGACAAGGACTAATATTGGTATAGATACACCAACTAATGAAGAATTTTATAATAGTATTCATTTGTTTTCCATAAATGATAATGTGCATAGTCATAATAGAAGAAAATTATACTCATTGAAGCACCTTATTGCATGTAGGATTGCAACAAATGTGGGTATTATCAATGCACCAGAAGGAGGACAAAATGATGAACTTGATGTGGAGTTATTAATTGCTAAGGATGAAAGGGTAATGTTAACTTCCAATCTTTGGATATAAGTAGGTCTTGTAAATGGAGCTCTAGGGTATGTTCTAGAAATAATATATAGATTTGGAAGTGCACCACCAGAACCACTGACATAGGTTATGGTTGAATTTGATATCTATATAGGGCATATCATTTGAAGATCAAACTACAAAAACAATACCAATTACACCAATACAAAGGGGTTACACAATCCAAATACCCTTAAGATTAACTTGGGCATTGACCATATACAAATCACAAGGTCTCACTCTTTCAAAATCCACTAATGAAATGGGACAAAAAGAAAGAACAAGATTGGCATTTATGGCTATATCTCGTGTAAATTCATTGGAAGGAATAAGAATAATGCCACCATTTACAAATGATCGTTATAAAGAGATGAAAAAGGGAAAACAACTTGGCAACCAAAATTCTAAAGAGTAGAGGTCCTAAAATTATTATAAGATGAATGATGTGATGTACTTCTTACAAATCTGTTTGAATGAATATGAAATAATGGACTATTTTGACATTCTCTCAACTGTATTGCACATTTTTATGATATTAAAACATGATAAATGATGTGATGTACTTCTTACAAATTTGTTTCAATGAATATGAAATAATGCACTATTTGTCACATTATCTTAGCTATATTGTCCATATTCATGATTATTAAAACATTCTTTATTTTTAATGTTATGTTCTTTAAGGTACTACACTAGTATTACTGAAACACAAATTTGTCCATCATTAAAATACCGTTGTTTACATCTTCAAATGGGAGATGCTACTACCATACCTATCTTTAGAAAAATCTATCTAAAATACGTTGAGAGATATCCTTCTCAAGGTGCTTATTTTTAAATTACTTTTTGTATATAAGTTGAATAGGTGCCTCTGGAACAATATAGTATGCTAGTTTTAAAAAATACCTAAGTTTTCATTTAATAATAAAATAATATTATATTTATTTATACAATTAAAAATATAATATTATTATTTTATGTTTTATTAATACAATTATATATCAAACTAATAATATAAAAAATCAAAACCATTAATTATAAATTTATTATATTCATAAAATTATTGCTTATTATATTTAGAAAGAGATCTTACTTAAATGTCTCCTATGTTTGTTTTAAGAGGTGAGTCTATTTTAGGTACAACAACACAACACAAGATTATACTATTCAAACCTATTCTCCTAACTTGAAGGATCTAGCATCACCCCAAAACTGGGTGTGCCCACAATTTACATTTCCAAATTCCCTTCTTTCTTAGAGGATCTTAAAGGCATTGCATGTTTTTGTTTTGAAGATGGAAATTTCTTCCTCTTCACCTCTGTCCAGGCCTGTTCAGCTTCTAAGGAGAGATGTGGACTTATGCACAAACCGTCCTGTAAGGGCATCCCAAGATTGTTGTCTTTAGCAGTGACCAATGAGAGAGATGAGGATGAAATGTTGGATTCCTCCAAGGATGCAGAAGAAGCAACCATGTAGACATCTTTTGACTTCATATCAGATGCATTCTCATGAACATGGTTATTCACCTTAACGGAAGGAGTGGGGAATATAATAGGAATTTTATCCTGAAGAGTGGGAGAGGAAGTAGTTGTAGTCTTCTTAGGAGGAGAAATGGCATAATGTCGGGGCCCAGCCACATCCCACCAAGAGGGTTTATTGTTAGGGACAACATTGCCATGCACTCTAGCCCACGTCTCCTTTCACATTGTGCGGTAAGGGTATGTGCAGGATCATGATGGGCCAAACTATACCTCTAAGTGGCAATGAAAATACAGAAAATCAGACTTTATCAAGTTCATGTGAAATTTTGAATGGATTATCTATACAATTTGAAAAAGATGTAAGAATGAAATTTGTAGAGAATTGAATCTAGTTTATAGGCTACTAATTTAAAAAAAAAAAACTAAATTTACTTAGTGAAAATTGAATATTTCAATGAACAACTATTAAATTTTTCAGAAAAAAAAAAAGTGGGTGTCTGTCCAGCCAACCTAACTATGAGTAAAAATATATATATATTTTTGAAACTTTCAAAATGAGTAGAGGACTCATGTCCAGATCTGATGCATATTTATTTGAAAATTTTTTATAATAAAATAATTAGTTATGATTTTTTCACTGTGACTTTGTTTTAAAAATAAAAAGTAATTTTCCAGCCAACCTAACTCAATAAAAAAAATCAAAATTCAAAATTTTTTTTAACCTATAGCCATAAAAGCATAGAGTGTGATGCAAGTTTCAGATCTCAAAAAGGTGAAATGGTTTGAAAGTTACAGATGTTTTTCAATCAGTGTGTCCATCAGGATTTCAGAGACATGGTATATTGAAAATTATTAATAATTATTTAATAAAATGATAACCAAATAAATCTTATATTTTTAGAAAGCTAACAATTTTTTCTATAAACCCTTTTCGTTTTATCAATTTTGCATTAAAAAAAATCGTCAGCACGAAGGGTGAAGTTCGAAGAAGAGACTGAAACATTAAAACACGTTACAATCCATAAAAAGTCAACAATCAAAATGGATATCTGTCTTGCTTTGTACCAAAGCAAGATGGATATCAGTTTTGCTTCTGTAAAAGCAACTCAAAATGGATATCTGTTCTGAAATCTATTTTGTTGATCTATGAAAAATTTTGTACCATTGGTTTTGGATGAAGAGAAGCAACATATTTTATACCATTGGTATTGTTTCACCGAAGATACAATCCATGGGTATATTGTTTATGTATGCGTGGACATTTCGTGTATATCCTGCTATCATTTATCATGGTTGTAAATGGTGAATGTACATGTCAAAGGATACAAAGGTTGACCGGCCATATCGGGAAAATTGGGGAAAGATACGTTAGTCGATCGGTTATAACAAGTCATGTTATGTATAGGCTAAATCGAAGACATCGGACTGACAATAGTTATCGGAGAGACAAAGTTCCATTGAGCTGACAACATTGATCTCACCGATCAAGTCATATCAGGGTGACAATCATTAAGTGTCACCGATGGGTTATTTATCGGTACATCGAAAGAACGGTTGAGAACTACACCGATGAGAGGGACTCACACCGATAGAAGGAACATCGGAAAGAGATGGACTCTCAGAGGCGAGAAGAAAAGTGTCACCGATAGAGGCGGTCTGGCTGATGGTGTAGTTCAATGTTTATTGTTTTGGTGTGAGATACGATATCAGAAATTGAAGAGAATGTCTGACCGATGTAGAAGTCTTACTGATGACTAATGGACGGTAAACACATTGAGGAGAGTTATGACATCAGAATGCAAGTAAAAAGTCTCACCGAGGGTGTTGGTCTTACCGATAGACAAGGGTGGTGAATCTCACATCGGAGTAAGTGTGTATATATCCTGCAATCATCTTATTCCATGAGACCACATTTCTTTGAGGTATTTTTTCAAACAGTTCATGTGTCTTGTCTATGCTTCCACACTTTCCGTACATGTCTACCAGAGCATTTCCAACTAGAATATCTACAAAAATCACACTTCCATTATGCTTTGATGAATGTCCATACCCTATTCTAAAGCTCCCATTTTGGTAGAGGTAGAGAGGATGCTGACAAAGGTTGCAGAATCTAGCTTTACACTTGCCAATTGCATTTGCTTGAAATTTTCTAAAGCCTTTTCAACAAACCCATTTATGCATATCTTACAATACTAGTAGTCGAGGAGACCACATTTCTCCAACTAGACTTCTACCAATTCAGAAAATGTGTGCTTCTGGACCAGTGTTTGGTACAAGAAACATACCAATAGAGTGGTGGCCATAATTCTCCCTCAATTGGAATTAAAAGGTACCCTTTTTCCATCTGAAGGAGGTCTCTCCTTGTTATGCACTTTAAATCTCTCTTTTAGTTCTTTCAAGGGAAGGATTCCACCTTGGTTTGACCAGTTGAAAGCGTTGAAGATACTTAACTTAAGAAGAAATGGACTAGAGGGTTCTATTCCCAAATCTCTTGCCAATTACTCACAACTTCACTGGAAAAGAATTTCACACAACAACTTGAAGGGGAGCATACTTGCAGAATTTGGTGGTCTGGGGAAGTTAGAACATCTTTGGGTAAGTGCAAGAAGATGGGGGGCCAAAAAGGGGTCTTAAGTGGCCACTTTTTTTCTGAAATCAGGAAATACTAGCCTTGGATGAGAAATTGAGCATAGTTACACTCAAAATTTGGAGATGCAACCAAAACAATGTTCGTAGTGCTCCGAGTCTACTTTCTAAACTACTATTTTGTTTTGAAAATGGCATAGATTAAGGGGTTCAAAAGAGGGAGCCACAGAAATTGGTGTTGTTTCTATCAAAAAAACATAACATAGCATGTTTTGTGGCTCCCTCAAAAGGTCAACTTTTTTTTGGTATTTTTAAAATCGCTTCAGTGAGAAATTAACTAATAGCATGTAGTTTATGCCCGATTTTTCTGATAATTTTTTGATGAATATTTGATTTTTTACTAATTTTTAAAGTGGACACATCCTAAAAAATAGAATTTTGGCCGTGCTACCCCTATAAATTTTGAAAACTAATTGAAAATCATTTTTTTATTTTTTTAATATTTGTAGAATGGAGTCTAGTTTCCAAATATGTAATTTATTTGAAATTTGAAAGAATAGTTATTTTACAATGAAAAAAAGACCAAACAGTGGTTTTTGCCTAAAAATGAACACACAAACAAAAGAAATTAAAGATGAAAGGCTTAACATTGTTAAAATGTGAAAAAAATCACATCGTCAAATAGCTAAGAGAAAGCCTAACATTACCCATGTGTTCGATTTGTTCAACCTTGAAACACGTGCAAATCTGAGGGTTAGCACGAACGAAATTATGTGAAATTTTGAAGAATATAGAAAAACACGTCCGTGACTGTTCATAAGGCACTCCAAGCCTTCAGGTTGGAAATCCAAAGCAAATCCCAAGCCCAAGGCTTGGGATTCCCAAAGCAAGAAATAACGCGAGCGCGTTATAATGCACTTGCGTTATGTTTTGCCTTACAAATTTTTTTCCCGCAAGTCTGTCTTTTGTCATGTTTGACATAACGTGAGCGCGTTATAACGCGCTTGCGTTATGTCCCACTCAAATTTTTTTACATTCAAGGCTATTAATCATGAGGGTTAAGGGATAACAGATAGAGTTGGAGAGTTTAGGGATAAGGGATTAGCGTTTAAGGTATAGTATCGAGCACGTTGAGGGTCTAGGAATAGGGATAGCGTTTAAGGTTTAGGGATGAGGGATGACAGATTACGGTTGAGGGTTTAGGGTTTAGGGATAGGGTTGAGGGTCGAGGGATCAAAGTTAAGGGTTGAGGGATTAGGGTTTGACATTAAGGGTTGAGGGTTGAGGTTCAAGGGTCAAGGGTTTAGGGATAGGGTTTAGGTTCGAGGGATTAGGGTTAAAGTAGAGTGTGGAGGGTGTAAGGATTAGGGATAGGGTTGGAGGGTTTAGGGATAAGGGATTAGGGTTTAAGGTATAGTATTGAGTCTGTTGATGGTTTAGGAATAGGGATAGCATTTAGGGATGAGGGATGAGGGATTATAGTTGAGGGATGATGGATTAGGGTTGAGGGTTGAGGGATTAGGGTTTAGGGATAAGGTTTAGGGTTGAGGGTTGAGGGATTAGGGTTTAAGGTATAGTGTTGAGGGTTGAGGGTTGAGGGTTTAGGGTTGATGGATTAGCATTTAATGTCAAGGTTAGGGTTAGAGTGTCAAGGGTAGAGGGATTAGGGATAGGGTTTAGGGTTGAAGGTTTAAGGATTGAGGTTTGAGGCTTTAGGGATGAGGGTTTAAGGCTTAAGATATAGTGTCAAGTGTTAAGGGTGTAGGGATAGGGTTTAAGTTTTAAGGGTTAAGGGTTGAGGGATAGGGATTAGGGTTTAAGGTATAGTGTTGAGGGTCAAGGGATCAGAGTTAAGGGTTGAGGGATTAGGGTTTGACGTTGAGGGTTGAGGGTTGAGGTTCGAGGGTCAAGGGTTTAGGGATAGGGTTGAGGGTCAAGGAATTAGGGTTAAAGTAGAGTGTGGAGGGTATAAGGATTAGGGATAGGGTTGGAGGGTTTAGGGATAAGGGATTAGGGTTTAAGGTATAGTATCGATTCTGTTGAGGGTGTAGGAATAGGGATAGCATTTAGGGTTTAGGGATGAGGGATTAGAGTTGAGGGATGACGGATTAGGGTTGAGGGTTGAGGGATTAGGGTTTAGAGATAAGGTTTAGGGTTGAGGGCTGAGGGATTAGGGTTTAAGGTATAGTGTTGAGGGTTTAGGGATAGGGTTTAGGGTTGAGGGATTAGGATTTGACGTTGAGGGTTGAGGGTTTAGGGTTTAGGGTTTAGGGTTTAGGGTTAGGGTTGAGAGATGAGGGATCAGAGTTAAGGGTTGAGGGTTGAGGTTCAAGGGTCAAGGGTTTAGGGATAGGGTTGAGGTTGAAGGGATTAGGGTTAAAGTAGAGTGTGGAGTGTGTAAGGATTAGGGATAGGGTTGGAGGGTTTAGGGATAAGGGATTAGAGTTTAAGGTATAGTATCGAGTTTGTTGAGGGTTTAGGAATAGGGATAGCATTTAGGGTTTAGGGATGAGGGATTAGAGTTGAGGGATGAGGGATTAGGGTTGAGGGTTGAGGGATTAGGGTTTAGGGATAAGGTTTAGGGTTGAGGGTTGAGGGATTAGGGTTTAAGGTATAGTGTTGAGGGTTGATGGTTTAGGGATAGGGTTTAGGTTTGAGGGATTAGGGTTTAGGGTTGATGAATTAGGGTTTAATGTTGAGAGTTGAGGGTTGAGGGTTGAGGGTTGAGGTTGAGGGATAGGGTTAATGGTCAAGGGATTAGGGTTAAATAAGAGTGTCGAGGGTAGAGGGATTAGGGTTTAAGGTATAGTATCGAGCATGTTGAGAGTCTAGGAATAGGGATAGCGTTTAGGGTTTAGGAATGAGGGATTAGAGTTGAGGGATGACAGATGACAGATTAGGGTTGAGGGTTGAGGCATTAGGGATTAGGGACAAGGTTTAGGGTTAGGGTTGAGGGATTAGGGTTTAAGGTATAGTGTTGAGGGTTTAAGGATAGGGTTTAGGGTTGAGGGATTAGAGTGAAGGGTTGAAGGATTAGAATTTGATGTTGAGGGTTTAGGGTTTAGGGTTAGGGTTGAAGGTCGAGGGATCAGAGTTAAGGGTTGAGGGATTAGGGTTTGATGTTGAGGGTTGAGGGTTGAGGTTCGAGGGTCAAGGGTTTAGGGATAGGGTTGAGGGTCGAGGAATTAGGGTTAAAGTAGAGTGTGGAGGGTATAAGGATTATGGATAGGGTTGGAGGGTTTAGGGATAAGCGATTAGAGTTAAAGGTATAGTATCGAGTCTGTTGAGGGTTTAGGAATAGGGATAGCATTTAGGGTTTAGGGATGAGGGATTAGAGTTGAGGGATGATGGATTAGGGTTGAGGGTTGAGGGATTAGGGTTTAGGGATAAGGTTTAGGGTTAAGGGTTGAGGGATTAGGGTTTAAGGTATAGTGTTGAGGGTTGATGGTTTAGGGATAGGGTTTAGGTCTGAGGGATTAGGGTTTAGGGTTGATGAATTAGGGTTTAATTTTGAGAGTTGAGGGTTGAGGGTTGAGGTTGAGGGATAGGGTTAATGGTCAAGGGATCAGGGTTAAATAAGAGTGTCAATGGTAGAGGGATTAGGGTTTAAGGTATAGTATCAAGCCTGTTGAGGGTGTAGGAATAGGGATAGCGTTTAGGGTTTAGGAATGAGGGATTAGAGTTGAGGGATAACGGATGATAGATTAGGGTTGAGGGTTGAGGGATTAGGGTTTAGGAACAAGGTTTAGGGTTAGGGTTGAGGGATTAGGGGTTAAGGTATAGTGTTGAGGGTTTAGGGATAGGGTTTAGGGTTGAGGGATTAGAGTGAAGCGTTGAGTGATTAGAATTTGACGTTGAGGGTTTAGGGTTTAGGATTAGGGTTGAAGGTTGAGGGATCAAAGTTAAGGGTTGAGGGATTAGGGTTTGATGTTGAGGGTTGAGGGTTGAGGTTCGAGGGTCAAGGGTTTAGGGATAGGGTTGAGGGTCGAGGAATTAGGGTTAAAGTAGAGTGTGGAGGGTATAAGGATTAGGGATAGGGTTGGAGGGTTTAGGGATAAGGGATTAGAGTTTAAGGTATAGTATCGAGTTTGTTGAGGGTTTAGGAATAGGGATAACATTTAGGGTTTAGGGATGAGGGATTAGAGTTGAGGGATGAGGGATTAGGGTTGAGGGTTGAGGGATTAGGGTTTAGGGATAAGGTTTAGGGTTGAGGGTTAAGGGATTAGGGTTTAAGGTATAGTGTTGAGGGTTGATGGTTTAGGGATAGGGTTTAGGTTTGAGGGATTAGGGTTTAGGGTTGATGAATTAGGGTTTCATGTTGAGAGTTGAGGGTTGAGGTTGAGGGATAGGGTTAATGGTTAAGGGATTAGGGTTAAATAAGAGTGTCGAAGGTAGAGGGATTAGGGTTTAAGGTATAGTATCGAGCCTGTTGAGGGTCTAGGAATAGGGATAGCGTTTAGGGTTTAGGAATGAGGGATTAGAGTTGAGGGATGATGGATGACAGATTAGGGTTGAGGGTTGAGGGATTAGGGTTTAGGGACAAGGTTTAGGGTTAGGGTTGAGGGATTAGGGTTTAAGGTATAGTGTTGAGGGTTTAGGGATAGGGTTTAGGGTTGAGGGATTAGAGTGAAGGGTTGAGGGATTAGAATTTGACGTTGAGGGTTTAGGGTTTAGGATTAGGGTTGAAGGTCGAGTGATCAAAGTTAAAGGTTGAGGGATTAGGGTTTGATGTTGAGGGTTGAGGGTTGAGGTTCGAGGGTCAAGGGTTTAGGGATAGGGTTGAGGGTCAAGGAATTAGGGTTAGAGTAGAGTGTGGAGGGTATAAGGATTAGGGATAGGGTTGGAGGGTTTAGGGATAAGGGATTAGAGTTTAAGGTATAGTATCGAGTCTGTTGAGGGTTTAGGAATAGGGATAGCATTTAGGGTTTAGGGATGAGGGATTAGAGTTGAGGGATGAGGGATTAGGGTTGAGGGTTGAGGGTTGAGGGATTAGGGTTTAGGGATAAGGTTTAGGGTTGAGGGTTGAGGGAGTAGGGTTTAAGGTATAGTGTTGAGGGTTGATGGTTTAGGGATAGGGTTTAGGTTTGAGGGATTAGGGTTTAGGGTTGATGAATTAGGGTTTAATGTTGAGAGTTGAGGGTTGAGGGTTGAGGTTGAGGGATAGGGTTAATGGTCAAGGGATTAGGGTTAAATAAGAGTGTCGACGGTAGAGGGATTAGGATTTAAGGTATAGTATCGAGCAAGTTGAGGGTGTGGGAATAGGGATAGCATTTAGGGTTTAGGATTGAGGGATTAGAGTTGAGGGATGACAGATGATAGATTAAGGTTAAGGGTTGAGGGATTAGGGTTTAGGGACAAGGTTTAGGGTTAGGGTTGAGGGATTAGGGTTTAAGGTATAGTGTTGAGGGTTTAGGGATAGGGTTTAGGGTTGAGGGATTAGAGTGAAGGGTTGAGGGATTAGAATTTGATGTTGAGGGTTTAGGGTTTAGGGTTAGGGTTGAAGGTCGACGGATCAGAGTTAAGGGTTGAGGGATTAGGGTTTGATCTTGAGGGTTGAGGGTTGAGGTTCGAGGGTCAAGGGTTTAGGGATAGGGTTGAGGGTCAAGGAATTAGGTTTAAAGTAGAGTGTGGAGGGTATAAGGATTAGGGATAGGTTTGGAGGGTTTAGGGTTTAGGATTAGGGTTTAGGGTTGATGGATTAGCATTTAATGTCGAGGTTAGGTTTAGAGTGTCGAGGGTAGAGGGATTAGGGATAGGGTTTAGGGTTGAAGGTTTAAGGATTGAGGGTTAAGGCTTTAGGGATGAGGGTTTAAGGCTTAAGATATAGTGTCAAGTGTTGAGGGTGTAGGGTTAGGGTTTAAGTTTTAAGGGTTAAGGGTTGAGGGATAGGGATTAGGGTTTAAGGTATAGTATCGAGTCTGTTGAGGGTGTAGGATTAGGGATAGCATTTAGGGATTAGGGATAGGGTTGGAGGGTTTAGGGATAAGGGATTAGGGTTTAAGGTATAGTATCGATTCTGTTGAGGGTGTAGGAATAGGGATAGCATTTAGGGTTTAGGGATGAGGGATTAGAGTTGAGGGATGACGGATTAGGGTTGAGGGTTGAGGGATTAGGGTTTAAGGATAAGGTTTAGGGTTGAGGGCTAAGGGATTAGGGTTTAAGGTATAGTGTTGAGGATTTAGGGATAGCGTTTAGGGTTGAGGGATTAGAGTGAAGGGTTGAGGGATTAGGTTTTGATGTTTAGGGTCGAGGGTTTAGGGTTAGGGTTGAGAGATGAGGGATCCGAGTTAAGGTTGAGGGATTAGGGTTTGACGTCGAGGGTTGAGGGTTGAGGTTCGAGGGTCAAGAGTTTAGGGATAGGGTTGAGGTTGAAGGGATTAGGGTTTAAGGTATAGTGTTGAGGGTTGATGGATCAGAGTTAAGGGTTGAGGGATTAGGGTTTAGGGTTGTAAGGATTAGGGATAGGGTTGGAGGGTTTAGGGATAAGGGATTAGAGTTTAAGGTATAGTATCGAGTCTGTTGAGGGTGTAGGATTAGGGATAGCATTTAGGGTTTAGGGATGAGGGATTAGAGTTGAGGGATGACGTATTAGGGTTGAGGGATTAGGATTTGACATTGAGGGATGACGGATTAGGGTTGAGGGATTAGGATTTGACGTTGAGGGTTGAGGGTTTAAGGATAGGGTTGAGGGTTGAGGGATTAGGATTTGATGTTGAGGGTTGAGGGTTGAGGGATTAGGATTTGACATTGAGGGTTGAGGGTCGAGGGATCAGAGTTGAGGGTTTAGGGATTAGGGTTTGACGTTGAGGGTTGAGGGCATTTTCTATCACGAACTTGATTATGAGGGCTTGCCCCTTCATTGTTATGCCTATCATATGGCAGAGCATCTGGGAAGCCCTTGTAGGAAAAAGATGTGATCAATGCAAAGGATGTGATGAATCTATAGTAGGACAAAACGCGAGCGCGTTATAGCACGAGCGCGTTATAACGCGCTCACATTATAACGTGCTCGCATTTTGTATTTCTATTGAAATGGTAAAAAGGTGGTTACCCCCGTGATCCAGGCCCACATGCTCTATTTTCTTACTGATTCTGCATGTGCTCTGACAAAAAAGAAGTGCTTTCATGCTATTGGGAATTTCACATGCACATTTGACACATTGTACCACCTTTGCATGATCTTTCCACCACCTTTTCTGCTTTGCCAACTTGAGAAGGAGGAAATAACATAGTTTTCACACCAAGTTTGATATATATCTATTCAAGTTTCAATTTTTGTAGTGTTGCAATGTTAATTATGATTCAATTTTAGGAATTTAACATAGAGAAGGAAGCAAGTGGTGAAAAACTCAAATTGTTGAGGAGTTTGATGCAAGAAGTAAAAACATTACATAATTGGGTACTCTCTCCATTCAAATCTTCATTTTTTAGGTATGTCAAGTCTTTACATGTATGTTCTTTACATTTTCCTTATTTTGGATTGAATTACTTTATCATGCTTTATCATACATGTTTAAAATAGACACATTCCCAATCAAGAAAGCAACCTACAATCTCACATGATGCCATGTATATTTTCTACACTTGGGCTCTTTAATAATTATGTGTAATAAACAAACCTTAGTTCATACCATGATGTCAAACTATACAAGAATAAATCCTTACAACATAAAAAAAATACAATCCCACTATTATCATGTATTCATTTCTTAGGAACTAATATTGGTCTCTTTATCATGCTACAGACAAATTCTCTGTCATGCTGAGGAAACGATCAAGAATTAAACCAACACAGGAAGAGATAGAAGCTAAGAATGCAAAGAAAGCAATGGCTATGAGGGAACTTCGTGAGAAGAGGAAATTGGACACGATAAATGAAGACATACCAATTGAAGAGGAACCACAACCATCACAAAGAGATATGGTATTGGTGGCACAAAGAGAATGAATGCAAAAACTTCATGGTACGAGAGATTTGAATACCATAGTTGGAGACACGTCCTTTACTGCAAGTCAACATGTAGGGACACCATCTACCACATCTCAAGTTGAGAGTACATCATCACTCACATGTGATGAAGGAGGTACGCCATTGTTCCCACCTCAACCTCAAGGTATGTCATCTATTCCATCTTTGATCGAAGGTATGCCATCTAACCCATCTCATTTAAATATTGATGAAATTCCTAATGTTGAGATGAATTTACCTAACTTGACACCACCTAGAATTTTTCATAGAAAGCCAAAGTATTTGATTGATATTGATGAGAATATTTTGCAGCCAATGGAAGGTAAGATTCCAAAACGCACTTATAGAAGATATGCTAATAAGATTTGGAGATTGTTCTTTGAAAAGTTAAATGAGACTGCAAGATGTCAACTATTCGTTGAAATGATGTGAAGTATAAAGTATAGGTCTATCATGAAGATTCTTGGGTTGAGAACATCAGAGGCTTCAAGTGAAAAATCTATTGTCAAGAATCTAATGAGTGTGTATGAGAGTGTGGGTAACATCTCATGCACAAAAGATAGTAATGCAACACGGCGTGTGATTACATTGACTATAGTAAGTAGTCAAATGAGGAAAGCTCATCTCATTAGAAAGACAAGTCAAGAATTGAGAATTAATAGGAAAACTTTATCAAGAGCCATTGGAAGACGCCAAAGAATTGAGGACATTAATGCCAATGAATTATGGGCGTTCTCGGGGAGACTACCACGAAAAGATAAACCAATTGTTGAAGCATTGAGATCACTAATTGAAGACTTTTGGAAGAATTACAAAAGGGTATCTCCGAATCAAAGGGATGTAGTAAGAAGGAGAATTGGTAGTCAGAACCGCGAGCCACATCCAAAGCATTTTTTGGATGAGACTCAAACACAGTTTTATGGTAAATTTCTAGAGAAGTATCCTTAAATTAAAATTTGTCAAAGATATTTTGAAATGCTAAAACCTTTCTATGTTAAGATAAATCACACACACACTACTTGTTGTTGTAGATTACATATTGAATTTTCTAACCATTTTGATGCTTATAGGTCTATATGTTTAGATATGCATACTAACAATGATTTGCAGGGTTGTGCCATATGTGCCCCACCAACATCTTCAAGAGACTTCATACCAAGAATTTTATGTGAAAGAGAGGAAGGTCAAATATTCTACAAGAAATTATGTTTGGATGGCACATGTCATCGTTGCTGTGGCTTGCAACGTTTGCCAATATGTGAACATATGGAAATAACACATGTGGTTGGAAATGAACTAGTAGAGTTTGGCAAGTATAAAATAGTGGCATACAATACAAAAGATGGTAAAGAAGCAAAGATGTGTGAATTAGTTATTGAAAAGATTCAAGTGTATCAGTTTATGCCTATATTTCGTGACAGCATAGTGTATGAGTATGCAAGACATGCCCATAGAGCTCGATGGTTGGACTTGCAATTCAAGTTATGTAAGGACACATTTCCGGTTGGTAGCATTATTTCAGTTGTCGACTTTGTAGAGAACTACAGTCTACAACCATAGCATGAGGTGCAATCACAATATTACAACTCCACACAGGTTTCTATATTTGTGCACATCACATTCATTCATGCGAATGATAGTACAGAGGATGACAGAAAGATCATAAGGGAGTATAATTTCTATATTAGTGATGATCGCACGCATTCTACAGAGTTCGTGCAAGGTTGCTTTCAAGTGTTCTACAATGATTTGGCTAGAAGGGGCATATCATTCAGTCAGCATATCATATGGTCAGATAATTGTGTGTCACAATTCAAGAACTCACAGTATTTCTATTGGCTAAGTAGGAGGCATAATTTTATAGGTATTCAACATATGTGGAACTTTTGTGAGGCCAGGCATGGAAAGGGGGAGCATGATGGTGCAGGAGCATGTATCAAAAGAGCCATAGCACAAGAAGAGTTAAAGTATAAAGTCAATGCAAAGTTGACAGATGCAAAATTGATTGTCGAGTGGTGTAATGCTTCCATGGGTCCAGGTAATGAAGGTAAGTCTTTAGTTCATATATTTTTTTGGTTGATAGATGATACTAACATTGCACCATATGAGGATTGTTGTACACTGACAGGATCAAATGAGATGCACTCTTTCAGAAGCTCAATTGCAGGTTCATGGAGTATCCATACATGAAAGATGTCATGCTTTTGTTCTTCCTATACAATTCAAGTCTGGGATGAGTGCGAGTCAAAGGAGTGGGTTGATGAATGGCAATTGAGTTATCTTAGCCCACTTGACACGTATCGACCCCCGATGGTACTAGAACTAACACAGATGGAATCGTCAGTTGACTTTGACCACATATCAGATTTAGTTCAACCAGGTACTATAGGGCATGTATATGCATCTAATTTCATCTAGTTCAACCAGGTAATGTCATCTTACTTTGTAGTGTTTTTGTAATGTTGACTAATTTCATCTAATTTGCTACACATATCAATGTAGGGCACGTATATGTAGTTATTGCAGATGAAGATAATGAAGAGGGAATAGATTATTACTTATGTCGTTGTGTTGAGGCCAAAAAGAAATTGGAGGCCCCTGTTACAGATGGAGAAAACATCAAATACCCTACAGGATCAGTGGTTATTACTGGAACATGGCTTAGAAGGTACCCACATAAGAGTGTTAATATTTGGCTATTTCAGGACTTTGACATGCATCGAAAGATTCTTCACTACTCGAACCTTGCCATGGCATCCAATGTTCATTTGATAAAGCATCGGGGTAGACCTTTGAACAAAATATTGTGGAAGGTGCGTGAGTCTGACCATGAAGCAATACTTGACACAATAAAGAGTAGAGCAGACCCGGATGGTTCATTGGATTAATTTGTAAGTATTCACATTGATTTTGTAAAGTTATGTTACATTGAGTTGTAAGTATGCACATTAATTTGTAAGGTTTGTCTTTTTTTATTTCCTCCTGCATTTTTACACATATGTACACATTTTTATATCATCATGTTATGCATTTTTGGTGTCCTGCTCCTAATGCGACCAAACTCATAACTCACCCTAATAGACACCATTTAATGATCTCTCCAACACTCTGGATCCAGGGCACCCAATCATGATGATGACCTATATACCATTCTCCCAAGGAACTCATAATGAATGAAAAGAAGACCAAGGGCACCCAAGCTTAATAGACTTATTTCTTTCAATTTTGATGATCCAAACTCTTGCAATATGACATCCACTTTCATGCCTTTAGATCTTCCTTCACATATAGGGCACCAAATCAAGTTAAAAAATCTACATAAGGGTGCCAAACTAAATGAAAGGAGACATGAAATGTGCCTTAGGACTCCATGCTAAGGTTTGAGCCATTAAAGTCTCTTGATATTAGGCGCTCATGATGATGAAACTTAGAGCTTTTTCCTTTCCTATGCGCTCATCTAAGATGTTTGAATGATAAGGAGTGCCTCGACCTCTATAATGTACATTGGGCACCAAATCAAGGTGATTTTAAGTCACTTTGAGTCATTTGGGGTCAGTTTGAGTCTTTGAGTCATGTTGCAAAAAAATGTCAATGTTGTCAAGTTGCACAAAGCAACTTTTGCATTTTTGGTGTCCTACTCGTGATGTGACCAAATTGACTATTCCAACACATCCGGATGGGTACATTTATGCTAGGCATGGTCCTATTTTTCACCCAAACATGTCGAAACAGTCTGAGCTACATTGTACCAACGATATCCCTGAAGAGTCCAAAGTGCAAAAAGACTGCAATCTTTGACGAGATGTTACTTGAAAACTGTGTCACTTAGAAACATTCCATCTAAGGCAATGCTATCACGTAGAGTGCCTCTACAATAACCTCTCTCAATTTTTTATAGCTCTAAGGCATTTGCCCGTGGTGAAAGGTTTTCTGCTGCCCCAAAAATCGTCAGAAGGAGGCAGTGTAAAGTTGCAAAGGGGTGTAACTTTCGTCCTGCTCCTGATGTGACCAAACTGACTATTCCAATGCATCTGAATGGGTACATTTATGCTAGGCATGGTCCCATTTTTCACCCAAACATGTCGAAACAGTCGGAGCTACATTGTACTGACGATATCCTTGAAGAGTCCAAAGTGCAAAAAGGCAGCAATCTTTGACAAGATGTTACTTGAAAACCATGTCACTTAGAAACATTCTGTCTAAGGCAATGCTATCACGTAGAGTGCCTCTACAATAACATCTCTCAGTTTTTTATAGTTCTGAGGCATTTGCCCGTGGTGAAAGCTTTTCTGCTGCCCCAAAAATTGTCAGAAGGAGGCAGTGTAAAGTTGCAAAGGGGTGTAACTTTCATCCTGCTCTTGATGTGACCAAACTGACTATTCCAACGCATCTGAATGGGTACATTTACACTAGGCATGGTCCTATTTTTCACCCAAACATGTCGAAACAGTCGGAGCTACATTGTACCAACGATAACCCTGAAGAGTCCAAAGTGCAAAAAGGCAGCAATCTTTGACGATATGTTACTTGAAAACCATGTCACTTAGAAACATTCCATCTAAGGCAACGCGATCACGTAGAGTGCCTCTACAATAACCTCTCTCAGTTTTTTATAGCTTTGAGGCATTTGCTCGTGGTGAAAGGTTTTCTGCTGCCCCAAAAATCGTCAGAAGGAGGCAGTGTAAAGTTGCAAAGGGGTGTAACTTTCATCCTGCTCCTGATGTGACCAAACTGACTATTCCAACGCATCCGAATGGGTACATTTACACTAGGCATGGTCCTATTTTTCACCCAAACATGTCAAAACAGTCAGAGCTACATTGTACCGACGATATCCCTGAAGAGTCCAAAGTGCAAAAAGGCAACAATCTTTGACGAGATGTTACTTGAAAATTGTGTCACTTAGAAACATTTCATCTAAGGCAAAGGGATCATCTAGACTACCTCTATAATAACTTCTTTCAATTTTTTATAGCTCTGAGGCATTTGCCCATGGTGAAAGGTTTTCTGCTGCCCCAAAAATCGTCAGAAGGAGGCAATGTAAAGTTGCAAAGGGGTGTAACTTTCGTCTTGCTCCTGATGTGACCAAACTGACTGTTCCAACACGTCTGAAAGGGTACATTTACACTAGGCATGGTCCTATTTTTCACCCAAATATGTCGAAATAGTCGGAGCTACATTGTACCGATGATATCCCTGAAGAGTCCAAAGTGCAAAAAGGCAGCAATCTTTGACAAGATGTTACTCGAAAACCATGTCACTTAGAAACATTCCGTCTAAGGCAACGGGATCACGTAGAGTGCTTCTACAATAACATCTCTCAGTTTTTTATAGCTCTGAGGCATTTGCCCATGGTGAAAGGTTTTCTGGTGCCCCAAAAATCATCAGAAGGAGGCAGTGTAAAGTTGCAAAGGGGTGTAACTTTCGTCTTGCTCCTGATGTGACCAAACTAACTATTCCAACGTGTCCGAATGGGTACATTTATGCTAGGCATGGTCCTATTTTTCACCCAAATATGTCGAAACAGTCGGAGCTACATTGTACCGACGATATCCCTGAAGAGTCTAAAGTGCAAAAAGGAAATAATCTTTGACGAGATGTTACTCAAAAAATGTGTCACTTAGAAACATTCTGTCTGAGGCAACGCGATCACATAGAGTGCCTCTACAATAACCTCTCTCAATTTTTTATAGCTCTGAGGCATTTGCCCGTGGTGAAAGGTTTTCTGCTGCCCCAAAAATCATCAGAAGGAGGTAGTGTATTAAGTCAGGATGAAAGCCTATTCACTCTAGGCGCCTATTTTTGACCAAATCACACATGCACCTTAAACAAGTGATGCTACAAGTGGTGAACAAAATGGGTGCCTTGAAGAATTGAGCCCTCCAAGACATCTTGCAATTGCCTAAAAGTCTAAAATTTACATAAGTGAGTTAAGGTGCCATTTTCCATCTCCAGAGCCTCCTTTGAGCGCCTTAACATGGAGTGAATGTTTTAGTCTATGAAAGATTGCGTCTAAAGAATATAACAACCCCTTGAGTCACTAGGATGAACTAAGTTAACAAAGGAACTTCATTGAGGGAGGCGCACTTGTGCATCTAGACAACTCCAGTTTAGTGCCTGAGAAAAAGCATGTTTAGAGACACCCCTCAAATGAACCCTCTAGAACCAATAAGAATCTTCTCTAGGTCCATAATTAACTCACGCCCATATCCAAGTGAAAGTCTCCTTGGTCTTCTTGCTAAAACCTCTAAAGGGTAACCATCTCAACAAGTGTCTCTAATCCCAAGAGAACTCTAGCCTCACTCAAGTCTCGAAGTATGTATGAGAACCTACAACCAATCAATCCATGTTAAGCTCCAAATGCAACACCACATTATCATGAAGCTCCCAAGCACATGACCAATGTACTCAATACCAAGAGAGCCAACAAGACCACTGTCAAAAATCTAACTACAAAATTAGGTATCCAAACATGACATCATGATCTAACATCTCCTCCTAGAAGATCACATGCACCAATACAGACATCCTAGTCTCAAGAGAACTTGTATCATGCTAATACTCTAATCTAGAATCAAGAGTCCACCAAGACACACTACCAAACACCTCTAAACCAAGGATCAACATCTACAACCACATGAAGATAACCATTACACCCAACCACTATATAAGATCATCCATCACTAGGTGATGAATACACATCACTATCGAAGCAACATCCATCATCTCATCCCAATGCAACATACCAATGCGCAAATGAGCATAGACAAGAAAAAATAACAAAGTCATCCCGTGGATATAGGCAATATGCATTCAAGTCATCCCACTACAATCAATGAGGTGTGCATCCCAAAAAAATGCATAACTTGTAGATCCCAACCATTGAAAACATGCAAAATCATCATCACATTAGTAATCATCATCACATTAGTAAACATCATTTGCATCCATACTTAAACCAATCTTATTGTTGTGTTTGATGTGTCCTCTTTCAAACAACCATTTAACAAAATTTGAGTCCAAACAATAAATATTTACAACAATAAACATCTCAAAGTCCAAAATCCAAACATTCTATCATCCTTAATCATTTCCATCATGGACCCTTGGTTTGAAAAAATCATTATGCAAGATAAAAACCTATGCCTATTACCTTGTTTGAGGCTCATGCAAAACCCAAAATGATTTGCCTAGTACCATGTGTCATGTCCCTGTTCCTGGCTTGATCATCAAGTGTATAATGGATTAGCCTATTCCTCATTCCTAGAGGCTAATTCCAAATGATGAGGGAATGAATTGGTTTTGGACTAACTCTATCTGTTTGTTTTGCAGGAACAAGGTCAGAACCCTAAAATTTGACTAAGTATGGAAGCTTGGGAGCCTAGGTGCCCATTTCACTCCAGTTTTCCTTACTAAGTGCCTAGCACAAGGATCATCCAAATTAAGTGCCTAAGAACCTCAAGGCGCCTATACATGTTTCTAGGGATCCTCCAATTGAGCGCCTAGCATAGATGGATGAAGATTGAAAGTTTTCAAGTTAAAGATGTCCTTTGGGTGAACTCACAGCACTAGGCGCATGTGTTGGTTGGAACTCCTTGGATCTGGCACCTAGGATTGAAAGCCTTTGATGAGGAGAGAAGTCTCAAGGCCTAGTCTGGCACCCTCACTTGCCTACCCCACCCTCAGAATGTGCCTAACCTTCATAAGGTGTTAACACTCTATTTTGAGCGCCTAGCAGGGGGTAATGGATAGATTGAAGGCTTGGGAGCTAAGAAAAGTCACTTAGATGAATAATTAAGATTGAAATGAGAAACTCCTAGCCAAGGCGCAAAATTCCTCAATTTTGGCATCCAGAAATCAAATCTAAGTAAGGCTCTCTTTCCATTTGCCAAAGGCTCTATTAGCACCCTTGGTTGATGATCTCTCTAGACACCTGAAATGGCGCCTAGTGGATCTTTCGACTTGTATCAGGAAGAAGGGAAGCATTCTCAGTGTTGTTTAGATAATCTAAGTTATAAAGTTAACAAGGAATAGAGCCAGAGGACAAGGCACACTTATTGGTCTCCATCACCTCAGAAATGCGCCTAATGTAGTTGGTATCAACTTCCCTCTTTCTAGCCTCCAAATGGCGCCTAGAGTCAAAAAAGGATTTCACTGAATAATGTTAATGTTTTGAGCATCAAACTCTACTTGGTGCATACCTATGCTCTTGCAACCTCAAATTGGCGCCTAGGGTTCAGTCATCCTCCTAAGGCGTGGTTCTGCTCCTCCATAACCCTGTTTTGGCCCCTAAACTTGGAAGTACCTTGAAGACTTGGATTAAGATGGAATTCACCTCCAGAATGTTAGGCGCTTGATAGAAGATAAAGGCGCTAGGGTAAAAGAGCTTCAAAAGTTTGATGTCAAGTGTGAATTGAGATAATAGGCGCTGATACCAGTTGTCATTACTCCAAACATGCGCCTAAGAGAGATGCAAGTCCCCAAGACCAATTTTGGAACAAGGCACTCCATCAGAGGGTAAGATGATAATCCTTGGAAGTCAAATGTTTCAAAGATTCTTTGAGAAATTGACAAGTTGTAACCTAGGCGCCAAAACCCTTGAGAATCCTCCTATCTGACGCCTAGTTAGAAGAACACTAATATTGCGCCTAAGTAAATTTGAGTGTCAATATAGAGTCATCAAATCCCACCAGATGTTCATCCATGTCTCTACCACCTCAAGGAAGCGCCCAGCTTAGGATGGCGCCTAGTCTGGTCTCTACTACCTTCAGTTGACACCTAACCCTAAGAGTCTTGCAACTATGACGTTCATCCATGCAACAAGCAAGGTGATGCTCCCTTGTGATATTGTGAGGTGTTGACATTCAGTTGACATCATTGAGTTTGATTGAGTTGATCAAGTGTAGACGCCATTGTAAACATCAAGGCTTCAAGGCCTTTCTTTTGTATCTCCATTGAATAAGTTGTAACTTCATGCTATTGAAAGCATTATCCATGTAATAAGACATTACAAGTTGATTGAGTCAAATAACTAGACAAGTACCCAACTCTAAGGTTGATTCATTCAAGTAGTTATCTTTGACGTATATCTTTGTGTTGTTGAAGTAGTTGATGAATTGATAGCAAGTAAAATTGTTTAAGTAAGGAAAAATTTTCGTAGAACTAGTTGGGCATCTTACACCATGCCTATCCATCAAACATCACAATGCAATCAAAATCCTAACAACATGCCCATGATCCAAGATCAAGTGCAATCATGCAAAGATATTATCAATCACAAGCCTATTAAGAATGAACTAGAGTCTTCTAGTACCATACTTTTCCATCAAACACCATCATGAATCCATGGCCTATCAAGCCTATCAAAGAAAATGCAAACATCCTATGTAATACAATCAGACTTTAAATATTTGAAGTAGCCATCTACAAATATCCATTCAAAAGTGGATTTATAATGCAAATATGGATGCCATCAATAAAAAAAGATTTGTATTAACCAAATATCCATATAGGCATACATCAATATCTATTGATATAAGTATAACATATATACAAAATAGCCATATAGGCTTACAAGAATTCCATATAGGCATACAATGTCAACTATGTACAATACAAAATATATGTCCACAAATGCCATATAGGCATACAACAAAGGAACACAATAAAAGTCATTCCCCTCTAGCTGGTGAAGAGAATAAATCACAAGCAGCCTTTGATCTTCTAGGGGATGGAGACATGCATGTGGGTGGTCTACTACGAACCCGAGGGCTACTCCTCCTATTTAGTTCTTCTTGCACCTTTACCTGTTACAAAAAAAAGTAGACATTAATATATAGAAATTACATGTTATAAAAAAATGAAACATTTAACAAAATAATCACTTACCGCTAACATATAATCTGTCTCCTCGCTTGCCTCAGTAGCAGGAATAGGCCCTGGTGATGTCATGTCCTATAGAAACCATCCAGATAGAAATTAAACTTCAAATCAATAATCTTTTAATTTTTCAAACATAGACAACTATAACAATAAATGTAAATTGAAATTTACTAATTTGCCTCATACCCCTGTCAATGCCATAGAGCTATGAATCGCAGAGGCCACACCTTGCTCCATTGCCCTATGAACATGGGGAGGTGTCTCTGCAGCCTACATCATCTAGAAATAAAACAACATTATTCAATTATGAAAACTATAATAGTGATGCAAATCATGGCTCCTAACATACACACACGTTCATCTAAACATGGAAGTACACACAATAAAACACACAAATCACATACAAAAATTTAGTAAGTACAATTCATTCATTAAACTATTTATTTTATTACCTTCGTAAAGCTTTGAAGTCCACCACTGCTGGCAGGTGTTGCCATGAAATCTACAGTATTAACATCTTCAACATCCAAAATCAGAAATTAGAATACCATTCATATAACGATGCTATTCACATGTAATATTTATAATTGTTTACTAGTTACATACCTTGACAGTAGATGATCTAGTGAAAAATGTAGGTGGAGAACCACTGAAAACTGCATCGACGCTATGACCCTAAAATTTTATTAAAATCATTAATTTAAATTAGTTAATCTTGTATTTCAAAAATAAAATTTAATAAATTAAATTCAATAAACTTGCTAATATTTTCCTGAGTATCAAGGCCAAAAGTCTCACTCAGGAGGGTATCTGTCATCACCATCTGCTCAGCTGCAGATGTAGCCTGTGCACCTGCATCCTAACTGTCCATGGGGTCATAACCATAGGCTGACCCGCAAGCCTGGCAAGTATGCGGTGGGACCCTACTCCTCGCACTATCTCCCAACCCACTCTATGTTGCAGGATCGGCATGCTCTATGATGCTCTAGGTCAAGGGACTAATCAACCTCAGTGTATCAACCTCAACACTCTCCTTCACAATGGAAGGGATAGAAACATGCTCGTGGGCTGGTCTGCTGATTACTCGTCTCACTACCCGCTGTGGGTCAAGACGTGCCCCTAGTCTATCCTATGCTGAGCCCCCACCTCTACCCTGGAAGTCCCGCATATCAAAATAGTTTGGCACTTTATTGAGGACAAACTCGCAGTAGAGTTTCCTCAAAAAGTATTGCAGGACCTCATTATTATTGCATGGAGGATGGTCAAAAACCATCCACCACCTCTGCCCGAAATTGTCCCTTATCGCTTGGTTGTTGCACCAATGGATAGGGAACCTCTTGCATGTAATAGGTGGAGGTTGATTTGTTTGTGGGTTTGTGAAAATTGAACACAAGTCTAATTTTGTAATTTGTAATTTTTTGACATCTTGGTATGACAATTTATCTGCATAGTAATCTCTAAACTCTCTCTTTTTATCGGTCCAACTAGTTATTTTCTTGCTAATTGAATTTACATTTGATAACATAGACTCAAGAGATTCGGCAAGCGTGGACCTATACAAGGTTGAAGTGGAAGGATCTTTCAACCTTGTAATTATATCTTCAATTTGTTTTTTGTTGTTTTCAATTTGCCCCATTATATTATCTTGTGTTCCAGGGGCATGTCGAGGAATGAATGGAGGAGGTTGTTGTTCTGCAGGTATTTCCTCCTCAGGATTTTGTGGATTTTGAGGAGGAGGAGGTGCATTAACATTTCCTGACAATTAACGAAATATACATAAAAAATCAACAAAAACCTACCTATTTAGAAAGAAATTCAAACAAAAAAATAAAGATAACTCACCCCTTTGGCGTGCTCGACGTTGCGGTGGCATTTTGGCGATGAATTGACAAGCTTTTTGTGTTGATTGGCATTTTGTAGAACGCGAGCACGTTTTTGAGGGTTTGGAGGCCACGGGCAGAGGAGAAAATGAGAGTGAAATGAAATTCACTTGTTTTTTTTTCATTTATACTCAGCCATAACGCACTCCCGTTATGGCTCGGTAATGACGAGCCTGAGGCTTGTCATTACCAAGCCATAACATGAGCGCATTATAACACGCTCGCGTTATGACTTAAATTTTTTTGAAATTATTTTGGCCACTTTTTGGCCCCCCATCTTCTTGCACTTACCCCTTTGTTTGTCCTACAATTGCTTGAGCAGAAGCGTTCCAAATTCTCTAGGAAACTGCATGTCTCTACTTGATTTGTCCCTTTACAATAACCATCACACAAGTGCTCTATTCTCATGTCTTTACTTTGAAGGGAGCATGCTAATTATTTTGATCCATCCTCTTATACATATCAGAGAACAACAGAGGAGTCACACCGATAGCATAAGCTTGAGTGATGGATTCTACACATCGGCGAGAGGTCCCACATCGGGCTAACAAATTTGAAGGTTACCGATAATGATAAGTCTAGCTGACAATAGAGAAAGGAAGAACATGTGAAGCATAGTTTGATGAGACATTAGAAATGTCTTGCCGATAGTAAAGAAAGAGTGTATTTCGGTCTCGTTTGGACCTTGGGAAGGATATTTTAAAAGCTATTTGAGCAATTGGTGGGTTAATGGGTATTTTACACCCTGTTTGTAAGCTTTTGCTATGTTGCTTTGGCATCACTTATCTACAACATACAAAGTTTACCTTTCTCACCCATACCTTTAGTATATAAAGGACATTAATAGGGAATTTTTAATTTCCACTTAGTCAGTGCAATCTAGGAGAGGATAGATTGTCTAAAGTTGTGATCTATTTCCATTTACACTTGCCATAACTACAAATGCTTAGTGTTTATTCTCAACCCCGGTATATGAATAAAATGTGACCTATTGTTCTAATAGGCCTACAGGGACAAAGAGGTGATAAAGCCTTTAATTTTAAACATGACATGGTTTTGATAACTTCCCATATTGGTAAGGTCTTGGATGACAATCCTTTGATGCACCTAATTATAATAGGTGTTATGATAGTCCTTGGTATCTTTTCATTTCTTTCTTGAATGGCCTACAAATAAGACATAAGACATATTAGATCCTTCATAAATAAGAATTCTGATACATTACATTTAAACTTAAACTCCCTAAACATCCATCAATCCATCCATTAATATCAAAATGCCATGAATATCCTATGATCAACCATTCTAATTCCTAGGATAGTCATATATTGCAATTTTGCTTCTCTATACTAAAATAGCCCAAGGAATATCTAACCTTGAATTTGTATTTTAACAATCTAATGTCTTTACGAATAACATTGAGCCTTCTTTTGGGACAACATTTTTGCCTTTAAAAGCTCCTCATTTGATGATAGCCTAAAATCAAATAATGGCTTATATCTAGAGCTTTATTAAGTTGATACCTAGGTGGATTAGTGTGTAAACATTGAAATTAGATGGTAATTCACAAGTTTATTGAATAATACAATGAATCCCTAGTCTAGAATCCAAATGTACATAATAAAATGGATATCTGTTTTGTAGTAGCCATATGGATGTTGCAAGTGTCTGTTGCAAAGAAACAGATATCCATTTTGGAAACAGATATCCGTTTTGGAAAAGTAGAAAAAAGACAAAATGAATATTGTTGGGCCCGACTTCCGCAACCAGAGACCCTCTGCTATCGAAATACTCGTGATTTCTGGCTATGACAGTGAAAGGAATATTTTTATGCACTTTTGGAGACACAATTTTCTTGTTACAATCATAAGGGTGATATTTTTGTTCCCCTAATGGGGAGCAATAGTCGTCGTAAAGCAAAAAGGAGGAGGAAAGTTACATTGGAGGAAATTGAAGCAATTAGGAAAAAAGATAGGGAAAGGAAGAGGATTAGAAGGGTGGGTTTGGCGGATGCTCATCAAGGTGAATCTTCTTCTTTACCATCTAATGACATGCAAATTGAAGATGTTAATTTTGATTATAATGAAATGTTAGATAAGAATGAAATTCACCATGATATTGCAAATGAAAATATTGAAAAATGTTATTAAACACCTATTCATAATAGCAATACCATGGACAAAGAAGAAGAAGAAAAACAAAGATGTGCACTTGAAGAAAGTGGATATGAACATCATGATGTTGAAATTGCACTCCATAATCCATTTGTTGATAAAATTGATGAGGTTGATAACATGGATGAAACAAGAATAATCAATGTATCTCCAAATTTCATAAGAAGAGAGGACATTTGTTAAGAAGAGAATAACCGTGATGAAATTGGAAAACACCCAAAAACCCAAAATGGTTACTTGAAATTTATGAGAACATAATGGAAAAACTTGAAGGCAAGAGGTCATCACGAACGGTTCGGTTGTGGGCTACAAAACTCTTCAATGAATACTTTGAGAAGAAAACATTAACCGAACAATGCCAACTTTTTGTGCAATTATTAAAGATGTACAAAATGAGACATTTACTAAAGAAATTAAAGATTCAGTTAAACAAAGTGTCTGATCGGAATAAAATTATTGTAAGAAGCCTTTTCAATGCACTTAATTCTATTGGAAAGACTAGCAAGGAGAAAGATAAAAGAGCTACCTGTAGAGTAATAACAACCTCAATAGTAAGCAAACAATTAAGAAATGCTCGATTAATGAGGCAAACTTGTGTTGACTTAAGATTGAATCGTAAAACATTGTCAAAAGCACTAGCATTAAGAGCAAGGCTAGATAGTCCTATTGCCAATGATACTTGGGCTTTCAGTGGTAGGCTTCCACGAGTTGACAAGAAGCTAATTGATAGCACAAAGGAAGAAATTGAACGATTTTGGCACACTAACTCAGGGTATCACCGAATGCAAAAGATGTTGTAAAGTTAAGAATTGGTGATAAAGACCGCACACCACATCCTAAACATTACTTGGAATGTAGCCAAACAACATTGTACAAACAATATTGTGAAACTCACCTAGGTATGACAATCTCACAAAGAGCATTTGAATCTCTTAAGCCATTTTATTGTGTTCCTCTTAAAGTTCGTAATACATGTTGTTGCAAATACCATGTAGAATTTTCTATGTACCATGAATTATTATGCAATATTCATTCTACTTTGCACACTAACGAAATGTTATAGGAGTGTGGTGCAAGTCAACTACCAAAGTCATCTAGGGACTTATTGGATTTATTTCTATGTATTAGAGATGATGGTTGCATGTTCTACAAGAATGATTGTTTAAATGATAAGTGTTTACAATGTGGTGGGTTATCAAAGTTTGTATCATGTTTTCATGAGGGCAATGAGCATGATTTTGGAAAGAGAATGGTTGAGAAAAAGAGATATGAAACAGTGAAATACAATTTGAAAAGTGGAGGTGAAGGTTCTAGATGTGAGTTGATTGTAAGAGAGGTAAGTATTGCTGATTTTAAGAAAAATCTTTTCTACAAGTATGTCAGACATAGCCACAGGTCTCGATGGTTAGATCAACAGTTCAGGATGTGTAAAGACTCTTTCCTGATTGGAACTATTGTCTCTATAGTTGATTTTGTAGAAAACTATACATTGCAACCCCAAAATGAAGTTCAATCCCAGTACTACAATTCTATTCAGATTGCTGTTTTTGTTCACATCACATACAGACATGCCCCCGAGAGTATAGAAGAGAACAAGAAGATTGTCAGAGAATACCATTTTTACATGAGTGATGATCGATCTCATTCAGCAGAGTTTGTGCAATATTGTTTTCAACAATTTTATGGGTTCTTGCAAGAAAAAGATATTAGAATAGATCAACATCTCATTTGGTCAGATAATTGCACTGGTCAATTCAAGAATGCTCGTAATTTCTATTGGTTGAGAAAAATGCATGTAGAGAAGGGTATACCTCATATTTGGAATTTTTTTGAAGCTGGGCACGGAAAAGGTGAACATGATGGAGCAGGTGCATGCGTGAAGAGAGCTCTTTTTAAAGAACAACTAAAGATTAGAGGTGGTGCTACATTCAGTGATGCAGATTCCATTGTTAAGTGGTGTAACTATGCATTGTCACAAGGAGTGGCTCTTGATTCTGAAGTGCGCAGGTTTTTTTGGTTGGTTGATGATGGGATAGTGATAGAGAAATTCGAATGTCAGAGAATCAATGAATCATCAAAGATGCATTCATTTCAAAGCTCAAATGCAAGTACATGGACTATTTGGACACGAGAATTAGCTTGTTTTTGTCAGAGTTGTATTAAATGTGATTGGAACAATTGTGAGTCAAGTGAGTGGGTAGATGCATGGATTCCACAATATTTAATCCCTTTATATGAAGGTCAATCATCTTCTGTCAATGACATGGAGAGCTCATTTGACTATGAACATCTTTCAGACCTTGTACAGCTAGGTCATGTTTATGTAGTTGTTGCACCGCATGGAAATGAAGAGAGGTCAGACTATTGGTTGGCACGATGTGTACAGGGAAAACAAAAGCTAACACAACCTATGACAGATGATGATGGGTTCACATATCCTACAGGATCAGTTGTTATTGCTGGGACTTGGTTACGAACATATATGGTTAAAAAGAATGGCATCCCAACCTTTGAAGACTTTGAGAAGCATAAAACCATATTGATGTATTCTCACCTAGTTGTAGCAACAAATGTCAAGTTACTAAAGCATCGTGGAAAACCAAAATCAAAAGAACTATGGACAATTAGTAATGCTGATCATGAAGAAATATTAGATACTTTGAAGGTAAGAGATGACCCCTCAGGTATGCTTGACTAGCATTTAAACTTCCAGATGGACAGGTATGACATTTTTTTATCTTAACTTGTTCTTGTTTTTTCTATTTTTTAGAATTTTTTTATTAAAAATCTTGTTACTTTAACTATAATGCATGCTTTTGACTATACAGGACTGTGAATAAAGTTATTTTACATGGCATCATAGATTATTTTGCATGGCATTGTAAATTATTTTGTATGGCATCGTAGGTTATTTTGACTATACTCGAGGTATGATTTTTAGTTCTCATTTGTATTTCTTAATATTGCACATTTGTACCTTTTTCTACATAAGGCATTCCATTAGATGACATGTATTTGATGTCTTTTGCCAAATAGTTCATGTGCCTTGTCTATGCTTTCACATATTACATACATGTGTCACATGGCAATTGCAACTACAACATCTGACAAAATTCTCATTTCTTTGAGGTATTCCACCAAACAGTTCATGTGCCTTGCCTATGCTTCCTTACTTTGCATTCTTATAAAAGTCCTATAACAGTCATAATTAATCTTCATACTAATCTTGATAGTAATCTTGCCATCATTGTATTCCATGAGATGACAGTCCTATAACAGTCCTATACATGTCTACTAGGATAGTTTTAACTACAACAGTCCTAAAATAGTACTAGAACAGTCCTATAATAAGTGCAGCATTTAATGTACATATTTATGATATTCATGTTTACTTTTAAATCTGCTTGTTCATGCTTCTCACAGGATGTCACCTCCCCTACCCATCCAGCTCTATAGAAGAAGAGAGACAACAAATGATCAAAAGGGATCACCCATTGGTGGTAAGTGATTGATTACTTATGTCATGTTATATATTTTGAATATTGAATTCTATATTAATGTGCACGTTGTTTGATTGTATTAATAGGTGGAAATTCAAAAATCTCTATCAAGGAGGTCTAGTCGATGAGCGATAGAAGATGAGTCATTGACTGGTTCACCATCTTCATGGCCTAGCAAGAGCCATAGATTATTTGATAGCAATCCATAGGAGATTTGATTTTGGGACATTTTGTTACATGTGCATTTGGCTTTGTAAACATACTTTTGTATGTTATCGATGTATATCATTGTATATACCCATATGGTTTTATTTGTACATGCCTATATGGCTTGATATATACACTATACATTATTTTCATGACGTTATGTGCATATATGTATATATAAGATCCTAAGTTGGCACAAGTAGGGAGAATGCTTGCACATGTTATGGAATTTGGTTTTAAACATTCCAATTGTATTTGCTTCAAAGTTTCTAGCCTTTTCAAAAAATCCATTTTGTGCATATCTTGCAATCATTGCATTCCATGAGATAGCATCTCTTTGAGGTGTCATGCCAAACTGTTCACATGCCTTGTCTATGCTTCCACAGTTTGGATTTACACCCGCCAATTGCATTTTCTTAACATTTCCTTTCAATCCTTATCAAAAATTCTATTTTGTGCACATATTGCAATCATTGCATTCCTTCATTTACAACACATGATTAAATAAGAAGATGCATATTTACAACACTTAAGACCTTCATGAAATGATACATTGGTTTCTTGATATTCAATCATGCATTAGAGATCTTCAAAGTGTTAAATATGTTTGAAGTGATGAAGAAACTTGTTATTTTGATGTATTTCAACTCCAAACTTCTGCCTAGAAATGAAGGCGCTAATCCTTTATCAAACTAACCTAAAAGTGCGCCTTGGTACTTAGGGCACTAGATTATGATTGATCAACCTAAAATGTGCGCCTAAGGCTAGATAGTGAATTGGAAGGATAAAATGCATCATCAAAGGAGTTTATAGTTATTGAAGGCATCAAATGATGACTTGGGCGCACATCTACCTCTCTACACCATATGTGACTAGTGCCAATTATTGAATAAACAACCTAGAATGAGTGCCTTACTATTTGAGGTGCTAGTTTTGCTTCTAGAACACCAAAAGTGCTTCTAAAACATGACTGTGAATGAGGTACACTTTTCATCATCTCTAACCTCACAATTGCACCTTCTATTGGAAGCTCATATTGTGCCTAAAGGAATGGTAGTGAGATATCATCCATGTCAATGATTGAGAATGTGTCAACTAGAAAAATATTTTTTGTTCTGCTCATTGTGGGGTCAAATGGACTACGCCAACGAGTCGGGGTGGGTGGGTAAATGCTAGTGGAGGTTTCGTTTTGTGCGCCAAACGTCCCAGTCATTCTGGGCAAGAGGCTACCGGCAAAGTCCCTTAAGATCCCTGAGACCAAAAAACTGCCAAACTTTGACCAGGCAGTTCTTGGAATTTGTGACAGTTGGGAATGCTCTGTTTGGACTTACAGGTGCACATGACATCCTTCCACAATAACCTCTCTCATTTTTGGTCAAATCCATTCCATTTGACCGTGCCGAAATCAAACGCATTGTTGCAAAATGGTTCAATTTGATGCAGTGGAAAGGTGCTTGGTGCGACATTTTACATTCCATAGCTCGTGGAGTCAAACGGACTACACCAACACGTCAGGGTGGGTGGGTAAATGCTAGGGGAGGTCTCGTTTTGTGCGCCAAGCATCCCAGTCATTCCGGGCAAGAGGCTACCGACAAAGTCCCTTAAGATCCCTGAGACCAAAAAACTACCAAACTTTGATGGGGCAGTTCTCAGAATTCGTGATAGTTGGGAATGTTCTGTTTGGACCTACAGGTGCATGTGGCATCCTTCCACAATAATGTCTCTCATTTTTGGTCAACTCCATTCCGTTTGATCGTGCCGAAATCAAACACATTGTTGCAAAATGCTTCAATTTGATGCAGTGGAAAGGTGCTAGGTGCAACATTTTTCATTCCACAACTCGTGGGGTCAAACGGACTACGCCATCGCGTCAGGGTGGGTGGGTAAATGCTAGTGGAGGTCTCGTTTTGTGCACCAAGCATCCCAGTCATTCCAGGCAAGAGGCTACCGGTAAAGTCCCTTAAGATCCCTGAGACCAAAAAACTGCCAAACTTTGACGGGGCAGTTCTTAGAATTCGTGATAGTTGGGAATGCTCTGTTTGGACCTACAGGTGCATGTGACATCCTTCCACAATAACCTCTCTCATTTTTGGTCAACTCCATTCCGTTTGACCGTGCCGAAATCAAACGCATTGTTGCAAAATGCTTCAATTTGATGCAGTGGAAAGGTGCTAGGTGTGACATTTTTGATTCCATAGCTCGTGCGGTCGAACGGACTGTGCCAACGCATCGAGGTGGGCAGGTAAATGCTAGTGGAGGTCTTGTTTTGTGCGCCAAGCATCCTAGTCATTCCAGGCAAGAGGCTACCGGTAAAGTCCCTTAAGATCCCTAAGACCAAAAAATTGCCAAACTTTGATGGGGCAGTTCTTAGAATTCGTGATAGTTGGGAATGTTCTGTTTGGACCTACAGGTGCATGTGGCATCCTTCCACAATAACCTCTCTCTTTTTTGGTCAACTCCATTCCGTTTGATCGTGCCGAAATCAAACGCATTGTTGCAAAATGCTTCAATTTGATGCAATGGAAAGGTGCTAGGTGCGACATTTTTCATTCCATAGCTCGTGGGGTCAAACAGACTATGCCAACGCGTCGGGGTGGGTGGGTAAATGCTAGTGGAGGTCTCGTTTTGTGTGCCAAGCATCCCAGTCATTCCGAGCAAGAGGCTACCGGTAAAGTCCCTTAAGATCCCTGAGAGCCAAAAACTACCAAACTTTGACGGGGCAGTTCTTAGAATTCATGACAGTTGGGAATGTTCTGTTTGGACCTAAAGGTGCACGTGACATCCTTCCACAATAACCTCTCTCATTTTTGGTCAACTCCATTCTGTTTGACCGTGCCGAAATCAAATGCATTGTTGCAAAATGCTTCAATTTGATGCAGTGGAAAGGTGCTAGGTGCGACATTTTTTATTCCATAGCTAGGTGACACAATTTCTTCCTTAGGCACTAGAATAAGGAGTTTTCAAGCACAAAGGGCGCCTAAATCAAATTTGCTTCACAGTTGACACCTTAGGTGATTTCAAACATTTAAAATAGCATAAAATGGGCTCCCATCTCAAGGCACCATCTTTTGGTTTAAATTTGCATGAGTTTCCTCAAGGTGCTCATTCATGTCTGCATGACGGTAAAAATGTGCCTTGATCAACTTGGGGTCTATCTTATCATTTTTCAAGACTTTGAATGATCAAATGTGATTTAGAGTAACCCTTTCTCTATCAGCGCCCATTCAATGAAGTCATTTCATGTAAATTTCCTCAAGGTGCCCACTTGAGGCTCAATTGAGAGGTTTTCTTCAAGGCACCTACTTAAGTTTGGCATGAAGGTGCACGGCGCCTTAGCTCATAAGGCCTTATACCTGACGTTCTTTATACTTTAAACATTTATGAAGGCCATAGGATGAATTTTCCCCTTAAGCGCCCACTCTTAGACTTTTCAACACCTCATTTTCAACCCTTATGTCTCCTTAGGTGCCATATTGGTTTGAACTTCTCTTTTATGTCAAGGCGCTCTAGGTGGCCTTCTCCTCAGTGTCCCTTTGACATGCTCAAAATGTCAAACTTGTTTCATTGTTTAGGCACCACTTGTTGTTGTCTTGGTGTTAAAAGAGCACCTAGTTTATCCACCTCTCTACATTCACATCAAAGTGCCTAGGATGCAAGTGGGCACCTAACTACATACTTGTTCTAGCTTACTCCAAAACTTATGATTCAAAGGAGCGCCTAACCACATACTGAGTTTTAGTAACTTCAATACCTCTTATCAATAGGCGCCATTTTCTAGGAATCTTACTTCATGTTGTATCTTGGTAAGCATCCACAGATGACAATTAATGTTTAGGCGCCAATTCCAATTTTCTAAGCAATCTAGTTCTAGGCGCCAATTGGGGTTATTTTGGGATTCTAAAATTACTAGGTGCTACTAAAAGGTCATGTAAATGCCATCTGGCGCCTAACTCATTACCCCACTATAGTTCAACTTTCCAAGGCACCTAGCTTAATACTTAGACTTTAAAGATACTTCATCCTCCATTCTAGCGCTCCAACTCATGATTTAGCTCTCCCTAAGGTGCTCATATTCCTTCAAGGCGCAATCTAGAGGTTTTTTTATTCATCTCCACTTTAGGCGCCCATACAGGATGTTTTTGACCCTATAATGCGCCTTACCTTATGTAGATGTCTACTTCAATTCTCATGACCTTCAAACGTTCTTGATCAACTCCAATACATCTAATGTTTGATATTGTGCCTATCATGCTTGAGGAGCCAATCGACTTTAGGGTGCCAAAAATCCATCTCCACATCAAGGTGCTCTCTTTAAGCTCAAACAACTTACCTCCTTTTTCATGTACTCTAGGTTCTCAAATCCTAATTGCAAGGCGCAAATCCTCTTTATAGGCGCTAATTGAAGTTGATTTCATGAGGAAAGTAGCGCCCTAACCTTCTAATGTCCAATTTGACGTGCTTAATCAAGTTTGAGAGTCAAAATGAGCCCCTCTCCAAAGGTGCCCTTCTTCATATTCCAAAAAACATCCTTTCTGAGTGAAGGCGCTCACATGGTGCTATTTCCACTTATCTATCCCTAGGCGCTAAAAGGTAAAATTCCACATGAAAAGCACTTTCTTGAAGGTTACTCACTCTGGGCGCCCCCAAACTTACAATGTTCATGAGAATAAACTTGGAATTTCATTCCTAGGCACCACTTGAGGTGGTTTAAGTGGGTAAATGCGCTCAAACTGATGATGTTCAACTCAAAATCCTTTAAGCGCTCCTTGGTGATGCCCTCAAAGTCTTAGGGTGCCAAAATGGGTTTCTCCACACCATGTACTCCAAGAGGCTCTTAAACACTAGGCGCTAATTGATGACCTTCCTGACTTAGGGCACTCCTCTTATGAAATTCAATCTTTAAACACTCTTAAGGCGCAATCTATCATTAGTTCAAATCTTACTTCACATCAAGGCACCTAAAACTGGCAGGAGTAACAAGAAATGGTGCCAAAACTCATTCCTTCAACATTGGGCGCAATTCTTCTGATCCTCTGAACATGCAATGGGCACCTAAACTCTTAAATCTTCCTTTGTCCAAAACTTTGATGTTTAAGGTCTTTTATGCCAATTTCAATCAAGGCACCATATCTTGGAGTGTTTGGAGGTTGATATTTCTCTAGGTGCTGATGTGAGTTGGCAGAGGTGGGAAAATGTGCCTAAGTACTAGACCAAATTGGCGCCCAAAAATGCAAGTCTCCAAGGTAAGGTATATTGAAAAATATATTTAAGTATAAGTTTAGATACTTTAAATATTTTTCAATATACCTTTTAGGATGTTTGAGATAGTTCTCAGATCCACTAGATTTAACATGCAGATTATAGAATTTGGAGGATCCACCAGATTTCAAACTTAGCCAATTTTTTAGTGTTTCAGGATTTTAGGCTACCAGACTTAGTCATTTTCAGGGTCTCAAACATCAGGATCAGGTCATCAAGGGGCTTTAAGACTCAAACACCACTGACTTCATCATGCAAATCTCTAAGACATCATACAAAGCACTGGAGTTCAAAAAAAAAGGGGGTCCCCATTTGCAATGGGGCGATGTGTGATTTGGTCACAACAGACCTGATGGGAAAATTTTGAGTTACTTCCCATGAAGGATGAGGAAGAGTTCATGTAGAAGGCCAATTTGTTGCTATTATCAAGATGAAAATTTCTCAAGGAGATAGAAGACTTGAAATACTACTATGCATAGGTAGTCAATCCCACATAGAAGAAGTATCTAGATTGAGCCACAACTTAGAGGAGACAAGTTGTGATCCTACATGAGGAGTTCATTTATGTGATTTGTGAAGGAATTGTAGATGGATTTCCACCAATATGTAGCATCTCATACTTCATGGATATGATTCTAAGTTCTAGTTTTCTAAACAAGCTTATACATGCCTTAAAAAGGAGGTAGGAATTATTGTATGTAATGATGGTTAAACTAGTGGGCATGGAGGTGATGTTGGAGTAGAGGTATTACTAGCTAAGTTTGAACAAAGATGTACATATATTCATTGAAAGAGTTACCATCAAACAAAAACAAATATAATTACATAAAACATTGGGTTTAATAAGCCATTGTGCATACCAAATAGATTGTGGGAGGAACTATCTATATTCTATCCTTGGATCTATGCACATAAAGTGGCAATGATTCTATCTTCATAGTGGTATTTTTTCCTAAATGTAACACTTCATTCCTTGTGTGTAGTTGAATGAGACATTATGGATAGTGGATTTACTCTTCAAGGGGATGTTTTGGTTGCATGGCTTGCTATGGAGCATAACATCTGATCATGACATGAAGTTCCATAGCTAGTTTTAGCACAACCTATGGAATAAATTAGGCATAAATCTTAATTATATCTCTATGTATCATCTACAAATGGATAGATAGACATAGGTTGTTAATCAAAGTCTTGGAAATATACTTAGATGTGTGGTAGGGGAAATTATTAGGTTGTGGAACTCTATGTTGGTGCAAGTAGAGTTTGTGTACAACAACTTGGTGAAATTATCATCAATGAAGGTTCTATTCCAAGTGTAGAAGTTGAGGAATTTATGCAACATGTATGAGAGAGATTCATGCACAAGTCAAGGAGTAGATGTAGGAGAGTAGCACAATGTATATGTATTACACATAGATGATCATTATAGAGAGAATATTTACTCAAAGTGTGAGTTAGTCATGGAACATTTAATAAAAATAATTACCTAGAGGAACCTACAATAAGTTAAATCTAAAGAAAGCCAGTCCATGCTACATTATATGTATATTTTCTAAGAACACATATGAGATATATTAGGACTAGGGATTATATTCACCTTGCAATCGATTTAGACTATTGCAATGTATTTAATAGTCAATTAATTATGTGTACAACTCCAAGGATCATGAAAAGGGGAAAATTGGACTTAAACATGAGTCCATACATTCTCTAGGTGACTTAGAATATGTTTGTAAGGGGTGTAATGTGGAGGGAAGCAAATGTGTAAGGCATGATTGGAAACTTAGCACAAAGTGGAGGGTAATCTATGAAAATTTATGACATTGTAAGATGTGTAAGAAACATATATGACATTGTAAGAGGTGTAAGAAACAATATATATGTTGACATGTAAGAAGTTGGTTGTCATTTTTGGACTTGAGGAGTTGTTATTTTGTCCTTTAGTGAGTTGTTTTTGTCCTCTAGTGAAGTTGCATAAATGAGTTCATAAGAAAGGTCTTGAAGCTTCTAGAAAGGTATTTGTAACTCCCACGCACATCATGAGGTCTCTTTTGCATTTTGACTACTTGGCTTATGGTTTGAGTCCATTGTATTGGAAACCACAAATTGGATTACATTTACCTATATATTGGAGGCCCATGGGATAGTAGTTTGTATGGTATTATAGGTTATGTTGCTATGCTATCAGAATTTTGTTGGACTAAAGGGGAAGTTGTGTTAATGAACTCTATATTTGAGATTAATACAAGATTGTAATCTCTTTGGTCTCAGGAATCTTAAGGGACTTTGTCGGTAGCCTCTTGCCTGGAATGACTGGGATGCTTGGCGCACAAAATGAGATCTCCACTAGCATTGACCCACCCACCCCGACGTGTTGGCACAGTCCATTTGACTCCATGAGTTATGGAATGAAAAATGTCGCACCTAGCACCTTTCCACTGCATCAAATTGAAGCATTTTGCAACAATGCGTTTGATTTTGGCACAGTTAAACAGAATGGAGTTGACCAAAAATGAGAGAGGTTATTGTGGAAGGATGTCACATGCACCTATAGGTCCAAACAGAGCATTCCCAACTATCACGAATTCTGAGAACTACCTTGTCAAAGTTTGGCATTTTTTGGTCTCAGGGATCTTAAGGGACTTTGCTGGTAGCCTCTTGCCTGGAATGACTGGGACGCTTGGCGCACAAAATGAGACCTCCACTAGCATTTACCCACCCACCCCAACGCGTTGGAGCAATCCGTTCGACCCCATGAGCTATGGAATAAAAAATGTCACACTTAGCACCTTTCCACTGCATCAAATTAAAGCATTTTGCAACAATGTGTTTGATTTTAGCAAGGTCAAACAGAATGGAGTTGACCAAAAATGAGAGAGGTTATTGTGGAAGGATGCCACATGCACCTATAGGTCCAAACATAACATTCCCAACTATCACAAATTCTGAGAACTGCCCCGTCAAAGTTTGGCAATTTTTTGGTCTCAGGGATCTTAAGGGACTTTACCGGTAGCCTCTTGCCCGAAATGACTGGAACGCTTGGTGCACAAAATGAGACCTCCACTAGCATTTAACCGCCCACCCCAACATGTTGGCACAGTCCATTCAACCGCACGAGCTGTGGAATAAAAAATGTTGCACCTAGCACCTTTCCACTGCATCAAATTGAAGCATTTTGCAACAATGCATTTGATTTCGGCACGGTCAAACAGAATGGAGTTGACCAAAAATGAGAGAAGTTATTGTGAAAGGATGCCACATGCACCTGTAGGTCCAAACAGAGCATTCCCAACTGTCACAAATTCTGAGAACTACCCTGTCAAAGTTTGGTAATTTTTTGGTCTCAGGGATCTTAAGGGACTTTGCCGGTAGCCTCTTGCCTGGAATGACTGGGATGCTTGGCACACAAAACAAGACCTCCCTTAGCATTTACCCACCCACCCCGACACGTTGGTGCAGTTCATTCGACCCCACGATGAGTAGAACAAAAAATATGGCACCTGGCAAGGTTTTTGCTCTTAGGATCTTAAGTGACTTTGCTCTTACAGAACAATGTATTGGCAAAGACCCTCGTTTTCATAAGAGGAGACATGTGATTTTAAGAGGTTTTTGGGAATGTGACTTTAGCCTTCCACTCCTTATCTAATGACGAGTTTATTCTCAGAGTTTGATGGCTTTTATGAGCATATACATGATGTTGTTTTAGGATAGTCATAAACCCTAATGTAACTTATAAACCCTCTTTGCATAGTAATTTCATGAATGACTGTCTTGTAGGATTTACATACATACATACATACATGCATAAATATATGATCTCGTAGGCATCTAGGTTTCATACACAAATTGCAATAGTTGTAGAGCCAACCTTCTATTAACGAGAGTTGAATAATAGTAAATAGAGAGCTTCTCGGCCATAAATGGGATTTGCATACACACACACACCCAACTGAAATAGTATCCTTATTGGCCTTATTGGCACCTCCCCCCAAGATGTAAGTTTTTTATGTTTATAATGTGCCCCTAGTGTCCTTGACATAGAGTTTCTTGACATTAATTTCATTCAAACATGTCTTCAATTCATCTTCAAAATGTTTTCAATACATCTCCAATGCCTTTTCCACAAAGGTTTATGCATATTTATACATGATTTGAGGGAAACCAATAGTCTCCAACTGACTCTTAAGTACTTGACTATTCATCTTCCATACTTTTGCATTTTTTTTACATTTTTCATATGACAACTTGGACATATTTACAAAATTTGACAAGGTGAAGACTAAATACATGATGAAATGGTTTATCATGACCTTATTTGATTAGGGCATATATAAGGAATTTTTTCATATTGATTCTATTGATTCTATTGATCTAAAACCATTCTCTTGATCTAAAACCATTCTCAATGCTAAACATATAATCAATGGACTAAAGAACTATCATCATAATGTATGGCATCATGGAAAGTATCATGACTTGTACATAAGGAATTTAAATTATATTGTATATCAAGGTGTATATACATTAAAATCTAGTCCATAATGGTAGACATATACAAAAATTTGGCAAATATGCCAACTCAAAATATTTTTTACAAAATGTGGCATATGCCATGTCTCAAAATCTATATACAATCTACATGCCAAATAGCTACATCAAATACTACAAGTCCACTTGACCCTCAATCTGTGATGGATCCTGAAAAAGTGTCCTCTTTGTACCAAAATGTCTAGTAATTGATGGAGGTGAAGTTTCCTGCATTAACAAGTCAAAACACAAATTTGATTAATCTCTTCATTTATTAACATACATCTAAATCACTACAATCAACTATAAGACCGCTAGATAAACTATCAATTATTTAGAAAAATTCAATTCAATTACCTCAACTCTATGTTGTTGTTCGGACAATCGTTCTGCAAATGATTTTCTCTTAAGACGATCAGGTGTCCTAGTGAAGCATGATGGCAAAGGTGGCACATCACTCACATTCTCAACAGACTACGTAAAAGCAAAGTAACATTGAAATAAATTAATATATAATTATTAAACAAAATAGGAAATGCATACATTTAAAATAGGAAATGCACTACACAAAAACTTATCTACTAGAAAACAAGCACATACCACCATCGAGGCCTCCTGCATCAATTAAGAAGGACAAGAATGTAAGACTCTAAATGACTATAATCAAATATTTAAGTTTTCTAAATTATCAATTAAAGTACAATTCAATCAAATTACCTCCACCCTTTGTTGGCGTTGAGAAAGCCGTTCTACAAATGATAGTCCCTTGGGTCGATCAGGAGTTCGAGAAAAGACTATTGGCAAAGATGCCACATCATTCACATCTTCAATTGAATATAAAATAAAATTAATATCAAGATATAAATTAATATATAATTACTCACAAAGATAATTAATGCATAAAAAAAAAGTTGATGTGTACAACAAATTATACCGGCAAGTCCAAGCCAAATTGCATGGCAGACAAAGTTTCATGATGAAATTCTGTCAACTCCCCCTCTGTCATCAACTATTATCCCACTTAGATACATTAGTACTAATAAAGTTGTTTATATATTCAAATGGAATAGACCATAAAATTTAACTTTAAATTTTACCTGCATAAAAGATTGCTCATGCATTTCTCCTTCTCTAATGTTTACTGATCTGGTAGCTTCTACTCTTGTCCTTGACCCCTCAGCTTGAGTTCTGGACCCCATTTCCTCATCTTGTGAATGGAGATCATACTCTAATGTGTTCAACGGTGGCTCACTACTCTCCATAATAGGACCCAAGCATAAATGATTGCAAGAAATGCAATGATGGGGCACACATACATGTCTGGACGATGACGGTCTAGTAGTACCAGGTGATCCAATATCATCACCTTCATCATGTGCTTGTGCAAACTGAGATGTCTGTATAATCAAATGCTCAGTCAAAGAGTGTATGGCACTAAGGCCCTGTTGTGTTACATTTGCAACAACGTCTAGGTGCTGCATTAGGGGTGGAGAAGGGATAGCAGGAGGGGGAATCTTGTACTTGTCTAAGTGCCCTAGGTCTATCTTAAGGCATTCCTCTGCCCACTCCTTGAAACTCTCTAAAATCAAAATAATTAACATGTTGACCCATGATGAACTCTGCATAGAGTTTACGGAGGAAATACAAAGACACATCTAAATTGTTGTTGGGTGGTTTATCAAAAACCATCCACCAACGATCCCAAAAGTTTTGACTAATGCCGTCATGAATACACTATTTGATTAAAAATTTTGGCTTACGGACATCAACATGCAATCTAGTTTTAGGATTGACAAAGTGTTGTGCTAACATAGTTTTTGTAATCTCTAAATCTTTGACTTCCTCATATGACAAACCGTTAGCATATTCGGCCTTCTTGGCTTCTCGCCATTACTGAAATGATTCATGTTGGGTTGACAAGGTTTGAATATGATTAATGATTCCCTCTAAATTTGATGTCATTATAGACAATCGAGGGTGGCGGTGATACATTTCTATGATCCTGCTTATATGATCAATATTTCTTTGAATATTCTCTTCTATTGTTGGAGGGGGAGAGTTTGGTGGTGGAGGGTTTGGGTTTTCATTTTGTGCATCCATTTTACCTAATTAAATTATAAAACATACCTACTTAGCATAAAAACCAAAAAAATTGCTTGAAAATACAAAACAAACAAAAAAATTACATGAAATCTTACCTCTTTGGATCGGATATCCGTTCCTTTGCTCTGATATCCATTTTTTGAAGATGAGATTGCATTTTTGCAAACCAAATCTTACCTCTTTGGATCAGATATCCATTCCTTTGCTCTGATATCCATTTTTTGAAGACGAGACTACGTTTTTGCAAGCCGTGGGTTTGCAAAAACGCAGTCTTTTTTTGCTTTTTATGCTCTCCAAAATGGATATCCATTTCCAAAACGGATATCCATTTTCTTTTTCCCTATTGTATTCATTGTTTTTTATTTTATTATTGTAGCATTTTTAGCATTTTAAGTATTTAGGCATTTTAGCTATAAAATACAAGCAAATTTATAAAGGATTATGATGATATTTAAGCATTTTAGCTATAAAATACAAGCAAATTTATAAAGGATTATGATGATATTTAGGCATTTTAGCTATAAAATACTATCAAAATTTATATAGGATTATGATGATATATATATTTTATTTTTATATGATTTACTTATACTAAGGTATCTCATAGTATTTTAAAGGCACTTTTGAATAGATACAGGAGAGAGGTAGATACAGGAGAGAGGTAGATGTGGGTTAGGGGTTAGGGATTAGGGCCATTATTTAGGGTTTACAGATTTAGAGAGAGAGAGAGAGACTACTTTTGACATGTAACTATAAACCCTAAATAATTCTCCTAAACCCTAAACCCAAGTAACCCTAAATAATTCTTCCAAATACTAAACCCTAACCCCTAAACCATAAACCCTAAATAATTCCCCTAAGCCCTAAACCCTAAACCTGACAAAGGGAGTCCTAGTTTTCTTGTTTCCATTTGCTTCATCGATAAGGGAGAGGGAAAGATAGAGGGGAGAGATAGGATATATAGGAATGATAGGGGAATGACTGGGATGCATGATTAAACCTAACCCCTAACCCCTAACCCCTAAACCCTAAACTTGAGAAACCATAAACCCCTAAATCCTAAACACTAAACCCAAGAAACCCTAAACTCGTATCGAGCTCTATCTCCCTATCTCCCTATCTCCCCATCACTATCATTCCTCTACCTCTCATTCTCTCTCCCTATGCTTTAGCCATGTCCCTGACTCTATATCTCCCTATTGGTCCTCTCTCTCTAAACACTAAACCCTAAACCTCTAAACCTTAACCCCTAAACCCTAAACGTGAGCAACTAAACTCTATCTCCTATCTCTCCCTTATCTCCCTATCTCTATCATCCTTCTACCTCTCAATCCTTCTCCCTATTTCTCTAGACATATCGCTCACTCTCTATCTCCCTATCTCTCCCCTTTGTCACCTTTATCTCTCCCTATCTATCTCCTCTCTCTTTCTATCTAGCTATCTCAAAAACTAAGAAACCCTAAACCCAAGTACACCCTAAATCCAATCAACTCTAAACCTATATCTCCCTATCTCTCCCCTATCTCCCTATCTCTATCATCCCTCTACCTCTCTTGATCTCTCTCCCTATGTCCTTGGCCATGTGCCTCACTCTCTATCTCCTTATCTCTCTCCTCCATCTCCTCTCTCTATCTCCCTATAATTCCTCTCTCTATAAACCCTAAATCCAAAACCCTAAACCTCTAAACCTAACCCCTAACCCCTAAACAATTTAAATCCTAAACCCTAAATAATGCCCCTAAACCCTAACCCCTAATCCCTAGACCTAAGAAACCCTAAACCCCTAAACCTTAAACCCCAAACCCCTAAACCCTAAACCACTATCTCCCTATCTCTCCCCTATCTCCCTACCACCTGTGTCCCTCTACCTCTCAATCTCTCTCCCTATGTCTCTAGCCATGTCCCTCACTCTCTATCTCCCTATCCCTCCCCTCAGACTCCTCTATGTCTCCCTATCATTCCTCTCTCTCTCTCTCTATAAACCCTAAATCCAAAACCCTAAACCTCTAAACCTAACCCCTAACCCCTAAATAATAAATCCTAAACCCTAAATTATAATGCCCCTAAACCCTAACCCCTAACCCCTAAACCTAAGAAACCGTAAACCCCAAACCCCTAAACCCAAGTAACCATAAACCACTATCTCCCTATCTCTCCCCTATCTCCCTACCGCTTGTGTCCCTCTACCTCTCAATCTCTCTCCCTATGTCTCTAGCCATGTCCCTCACTCTCTATCTCCCTATCACTCCCCTCAGACTCCTCTATATCTCCCTATCATTCCTCTCTCTCTATAAACCCTAAATCCAAAACCCTAAACCTCTAAACCTAACCCCTAACCCCTAAACAATAAATCCTAAACCCTAAATTATAATGCCCCTAAACCCTAACACCTAACCCCTAAACCCGAGAAACCCTAAACCCCAAACCCCTAAACCCTAAACCCAAGTAACCATAAACCACTATCTCCCTATCTCTCCCCTATCTCCCTATCACCTTTGTCCCTCTACCTCTCAATCTCTCTCCCTATGTCTCTTGCCATGTCCCTCACTCTTTATATCCCTATCTCTCCCCTCAGACTCCTCTATATCTCCCTATTGGTCCTTTATCTCTCTCTAAACCCTAAACCCTAAACCTCTAAACCTTAACCCCTAACCCCAAAACCATAAACCCTAAACCCTAAATAATGCCCCTAAACCCAAGCAACCCTAAACCTCTATCTCCCTATCTCTATCATCCCTCTACCTCTCAATCTCTCTCTCTATGTCTTTGGACATGTCTCTCACTCTCTATCTCCTATCTCTCCCCTTTGTCTCCTCTATCTCTCCCAAACTCTATCAGTCCCCTCTCTCTATCTCTCTTTAAATTGTAAACCCTAAACCCCTAAACCCGAGCAACCCTAAACCTTTAAACCCTAAATAATTCCCCTAACTAACCTCTAAACCACTTCTCTATATAGGTGCTTGACTAATACCACTTTTTCATTATTTTCCACATTTAATTATATTCTTTTCCATTTTCCAAGTCTTACATGTGTCCAAGTTGTATTGTTTGTCAAGTTTTTAGTCTAATTGTTAGACCCAGCTCTCATGGTTATTAAAATGTTAGTATATTATAGTTAGATTTATCCTTCAGTAACATTAATTTACACATTGTTGCACAAACAACCACACTGAAACATCTACCTCTCAATCTCCTTATCTCTGGGCATCTCGCTCACTCTCTATCTCCTTATCTCTCCCCTTTGTCACCTACATCTCTCCCTATCTATCTCCTCTCTCTTTCTATCTAGCTATCTACAAAACTGAGAAACCCTAAACCCAGGTACACCCTAAATCCAATCAACTCTAAACCTATATCTCCCTATCTCTCCCCTATCTCCCTATCTCTATCATCCCTCTACCTCTCTTGATCTCTCTCCCTATGTCCCTAGCCATGTGCCTCACTCTCTATCTCCTTATCTCTCTCCTCAATCTCCTCTCTCTATCTCCCTATCATTCCTCTCTCTCTATAAACCCTAAATCCAAAGCCCTAAACCTCTAAACCTAACCCCTAACCCCTAAACAATTTAAATCCTAAACCCTAAATAATGTCCCTAAACCCAAGTAACCCTAAACCACTATCTCCCTATCTCTCCCCTATTTCCCTACCACCTTTGTCCCTCTACCTCTCAATCTCTCTCCCTATGTCTCTGGCCATGTCCCTCACTCTTTTTCTCCCTATCTCTCCCCTCAGACTCCTCTCTATCTCCCTATCATTCCTCTCTCTCTATAAACCCTAAATCCAAAACCCTAAACCTCTAAACCTAACCCCTAACCCCTAAACAATAAATCCTAAACCCTAAATTATAATGCCCCTAAACCCTAACCCCTAACCCCTAAAACTGAGAAACCCTAAACCCCAAACCCCTAAACCCTAAACCCAAGTAACCATAAACCATTATCTCCCTATCTCTCCCCTATCTCCCTATCACCTTTGTCCCTCTACCTCTCAATCTTTCTCGCTATGTCTCTTGCCATGTCCCTCACTCTTTATCTCCCTATCTCTCCCCTTGGACTCCTCTATATCTCCCTATTGGTCCTTTATCTCTCTCTAAACCCTAAACCCTAGACCTCTAAACCTTAACCCCTGACCCCAAGACCCTAAACCCTAAACCCTAAATAATGCCCCTAAACCCAAGCAACCCTAAACCTCTATCTCACTATCTCTAACATCCCTCTACCTCTCAATCTCTCTCTCTCTCTATGTCTTTGGATATGTCTCTCACTCTCTATCTCCCTATCTCTCCCCTCTGTCTCCTCTATATCTCCCAAACTCTTTCAGTCCCCTCTCTCTATCTCTCTTTAAACTGTAAACCCTAAACCCCTAAACCCGAGCAACCCTAAACCTCTAAACCCTAAATAATTCCCCTAACCAACCTCTAAACCACTTCTCTATATAGGTGCAACTAATACCACTTTTTCATTGTTCAACTTGATGTTCATCTTGTTGGTTCTATGTCATATAATGTTCCACATTGAGCTCTTTATCTCAGTCATCCAGTTGTTCTTTATCTTGCTCTTTATTCTCATCAACTGGATGTTCCTTTGTTTCCTGATCTTTTCCAAGATCCAAATACACTTCCTACTGTTCTTCTTGATGCTAGTCATAAGGATGTGTCACTTCACCTTGTTGCTTTTTAAAATAACCAAGAAGAGGCAACAAGAGGCAACAAATTGTTACTTTTCTTAGGCAAATTTAAGTTTTCTAATTACTACTGAAATCTTTTTAAAATAATGTAAAGAACATGCAAAGCTTCAAGGAATCTTTTTATGGCACCTGTGCTAGCTTTTGTCCTCAAGGATCCAACATTTTGGTATCCTCCTTTGTAGAAATTAGAACATCCTCTTGATGACAATGGGAAGAATAAGGATGCCTTGAGAACTTGGAGATTTTATGGAGAGTGTAAGAACCTTCAAATCCTTAAAATTGAAATGGAAAAGGCTCACAAAGTTAGGACTGTAAAAGTATAATAATTTTTGTGGGGGTTGTAATGAAAATATGGTTTAACTCTTTTGAGGTGACTCACTATCCATGATGTGTTGGGATCAATGGAAAATGGAATAAGAGATATTAACAAGAATTTGACATAAATGGAAGAAATGGATAGTCTCCCCTAAAAATGATGGCGAGAGATGTATTAATAGTAGAAGAAGCAACATGAATGGTGGGGTTGGTTGGGAGTGGACTAAAGAATTGATTGAGAGATTATAGAAGACTAATTGGGAGTGGATTAAACAATTGATTGAGAGATTATAGAAGACTTATTGGGAGTGGACTAAAGAATTGATTGAGAGTCAAGAGGATAGGAGAATTAGTTAGGGGAAGTAATGGTTCAATCAGGGGTGGAGAGAACTCTCAATCACAAGAATAAATGATGCCAAAATGGTTGTAACTAAAAGAAACCATGCATTCCAAAAGATGACAAGGTTGCCCCTTTCATATGATACAATCTTTCTAAAATTTATATTGTATTTTATAGCTAAAATGCCTAAATAGTAAAATAATAAAATAAAAAACAATGAAAACAATAGAGAACAAGAAAACGGATATCCGTTTTGATAACAGAGATCCGTTTTGGTTTGGTATCCAAACCAAAACAGATATCCGTTTCAAAGTCAAACTTTGCCAAGTCACAAATTTGGCTAAGTAAAAACATGATTTTTTTCCTATTGCCACTGTTTGGCCCGCGATGACACTGCACATACCCGTAACATGTTCTGTAGCAAAGCATATTCTACATCTGAATACAATGTTTTCATAATCTATTGGCTGGCACCATCATCTATTTCCAACTTTAAGAAAAATTTCTACTGGAAGGCCTTTTGAGACATCCATTTCTACGCACAAGCTGGCAAAAGTCAAATTCTCATAGTTGATTTTTTCCTTAGAGATGTGATATTTCCCTAGGCCATTACCAATCACCTTTAGGAAGTCTATTTCCCAAAATTGTAATGGGAGATAAGGTAAACGAACCCATAGGAATGTTGATGAGAACATTTCTGTTCGCAGATCAAATGAGGGGAACCAAGATTTCATGCATAAAAATTACCTTGGAAGAACCACGGTCTTGTGTTGAGCACCATTTCTTTGTCTTCCTCACATTCAAATTCTAGATTAAATAACCCCTTTGCGCAAGGGTAGATGCAGATTTCATCCTCTAGATAATCCTTCCAATTTGTATCAATCCATGAATGGAGATCACAAAGTTTAGGCCATACCTTTGTAAATCTACAAATCAGAGCGTGATCCTACAAATACTCTTCTCTATCACAGGTGAAGTTGTCCAAACAGATTTAAGGGGCAGAAGACAAATGATGAACAATAAAGGGAGGACTCATTGAGGCTCCAACATGAAGCTCGTGAGGATTGGAGGGGAGTGTTAGCCAGGAGTATTGATAAATAGTTTTTTTGAATATTTTTAATTAAATAATTTACATGTTTACATTAATAAAATAAATATTTAGTGTAAACAAGAAAAATTATAATATGTAATTGGTTCATAAGTACAACTAGTAATAACTAGTTAAGTGATTCTCATTGCAATAATAAAGGGTGGTACTAATAATAGCACACTCACAATATAAAAAATTAATTTATCATAAAAATATTTTTAAATTTTTTAATGTAAACCAAATCACTATATTAATTCAATTGTTCATAATGGATTAAAATATCTTATAATTTTTTTTAACCCCATTCTATGTTCCAATATAAAAAAACTGCTAAACAATTTATAATATAATATGGATAAAATGATGGACCAAAAAACTATCTATAATGACCTAAATTTTTATTTATAATGGCTTCTCCCAAACCCCTCTATTAAGGAACACTAACCCACAAAACCCAAATAGATGTAATGTCTTAAACACCACTAATTATTGTATAACATATAACTAATAAAAATTATAAAATATACAACATATATCCAACCCTTAAAAAAAAACTAATAGTAACACATTAAAATGTATTAAAGTTTTTATCAATGGAGAAACTATCATTAATAGTAATATGACTTGGAAGGGCATGTAGACTTTATCAGTCCCCTTGTGATTATTCATTTTCTTTTTCTTAGTGCTTGTATCATGGTGATATGTTTTTAGATTCCTTTTAAGGTCCCCTAGCTTGTGATTAGGAAAGAAAAATGCTAAGTAATGGCTACTCCTAAAATATTTGATTTTTTTTGCTCTATTTAATCTATAAGTTTAATTTGTTTTACTATATCTATAAATTTAATTTACTTTAACTCTAATTATTTTAGAGGTTGGAGACAGAAAACTAATTACTTTATAAGTCAGAGTGTTGTAATTCAAAATAGTATTCATAAATATTTACCTGTCAAATTTCAGTTTAATTGAAGGAGTTATGAAAAACTCACTTAAAGTTTAATTTTCTATGTTTATGCATGAAATCTCAACTGTGGATAGAGATTTTAGAATGTTGTAATTCAAAATAGTATTCATAAATATTTACTTGTCAAATTTTAGTTTAATTAAAGGAGTTCTGAAAAACTCACTTAAAGTTTAATTTTATATGTTTACGCATGAATTCTCAACCGTGGACAGAGATTTACTACTCCTTCCAATTACTAAATATTTGTGGGTAGCTATAACTTAGTTTTTATTTAGTAAAAAATATAAGAAAATTGAACGTAGCTTACGTGATTAAAACATTATTAGATATTTAAACTTCCACAACTTATAACTTTAATTCTCCTAAGAGTTTCCTCTAACAACTAGTGCATCAAGAGAATATGTATCCATGGACTTCTTTCTAATTTCTTCACTTAACAAAATACCTATGACATTCTCTAGTTTTAGTGACATTACATTACTACTAATAGACATTATCAAGTTTTCCCAATAATTAGGTCGAGAACAAAGTAATACAATGCAATTATCCTCTTCATCATTTTTACTCCTATTGATAAAAGTTGACTTAGCAATGGATTGAAAGTGTTCAAGTGATAAGTCACTAAGTCTCCTATCATTTTAGAGAATACAATTTCTTTTTCAAGACAAATTTATTGACCAAACTCTTAGACTAATATAATATACCTCTATTCTTCCACAAGGAATATACAGTGAATATATCTATCATCCAATAGATTTATTTGCATTTTGTATCAGAATGTGTCTTGTGGACCTAGTTCAAACTTGTTCCTCATGTTATGAATATCGTGCTTGTAGTGGATGATGGGCTCAAATTAGTCTTTCATTCTGATGTGCTTGGCTATTACCCGAGCATTGTTATGTAATCAACACTGGTGATTATTTTGAAACAATTCGATAATGATGACACTGTCAGGACGCAACCCCGAATGAAGAATTTAGAATTAAGGGGAGGTTTGGTTGTTACATATGTTGACCTCCCCCTTTATTTATAACCGTCACCATTTATGCATGCTGGATGGCTTTCAGGTCCTTGCGGCTTATAAATAAAAAGTCGTGCTTTTTTTTTAAGACCTCGCCCCCAATAATCTGAGGCCGTTGGCCTATGGGAAATTATATCATTAATGCTATAAATTTTCAATTGAATTTATTGGCCCCTGCCCTTTTAGTTGTGCTCTGTGAAGTATCAATTTGCTACTAGTTGTGTCCCATGAATTGTGCCAATGGAAAAAATTTAAAGGCAGTTCTAATGTTTTAAAACATTTTTCAGTTTCTATATATAATTTTATGTTTTTTCTTTGTTTTGTTTGGTGTGGTTCTATTAATGGTGGGAGCAGAGGAACAGATAAAGTGGAACAGGTGGTAGCAAGAAAAATAGGGTGGCAAACTGTTCCTTCTTTCATGTAATACTTTAGTCTTAATGTTTTTCTTGTTTGAATTTAATTCAAATGGATGGACACTTTGCAGAATAAAGAAGTGAGAATCGAACCCCTGACCTTCTTCACCTGCATTGTTGGTCCAAATGCCATAGGCAAGAGTGTATCCTTTCTCCATATAGAGCAGTTCACGTTCCTTGTCTATTCTTTCACATTCTGCATACATGCATACCAGGGCCACCTCACCAAAAAATGGTGCATACAAGTATGCTTTCTTCTCTCTCTTTTGTGTTTTCAGTGGAAGCAGAGGTATTGAAGGTACAGATCCTTTGAATTCAGTTCTATGCAAGACAGGGTTTTAATTTTCATCTTTCAAACGCTCAAAAAAATATCATCGGTAATATTGACATTGATTGCTTTGTTGGTTTGCTAACCAATATAAAAATGGTCGTTTCATTCGCCAAACTACACACCACACCAAGAGTGCAACAGTTTGACGAATTTCTCCTAATCCAAAGTTATATTACTAGGTAATAATTTGAACCTTATCTGTAAAATCATTAATCCTAGATTCTAATAATTGTTTTTTTGAGTTAAAATGGTGAGGTTGAATGGGGTCGTACAGATATCGGGCTTATAATGATGGTATAACTATATTTTGCACTTCGGGGGAAAACTCTTGGATTAGAATATATTAACGCCACTCGTTGGTACAATCGTGTTGTTGCTCTCCTACATTCAAAGTAGTAGGGTTTTTATGTTATTTATTTCTTTTGTTTGGTATTGGTTTGTTCAAATATTATTTGTTATTTAGTTCAGTTGATTGATATCAATTGTTGCAATGTATCAAATACAAGGGAATGACCGAAGCAATCAACCAGATATTTTAGTATCAGATTTTTGATGGGGAAGCTTTTTTTGCTAAGGGGTATATGGGATATTACTCTTTTTAACAAGTTTGGCCATTTCACTAGTCTTTCTATCTGAAGGTAGTGGTTCTATCTTAAATTAGAGCAACCCCAAATTGTCCCTAGAGATCTCATCAAAATTTAACTTTCAATTTTTAACTTGTAATTTAACATTTTTGGTTTTGGGTAATGGCCATCTGTAATGACCTTTGTTTGCTTTGTGTACGACTAACCTATTAATGGACATATCTTTGATATGTGGCCAATTCGATAGTCTTTCTATCTTCGGAGGAGAATGGTTCTATGTCAGACATTTTGAGTGAGTTGACCAATTATGATTTGATCACTTTTTCCTATGCTGGACATCTTTACTAAGAGAAGAATTGGTCTTGGAAGTTCTATTTTGTCTAAGACAAATTGTCCATAGAATTATGATTGGTTTAACTCTCTAAAGAACATATACCTGGTGAGGCTTGCCAAAGGAAGACTATGAGCAAGGCATAATTTTGTTATTCATAGTTTAGGCCCAAATCCATTCTAATTTTGGGACTAACTGGGACTACAGCTGAAAACAAAATTCACATTGAAGGAAAAGCCATATCAATTTCCTGGCAATTAAAACATCAGAGCTAGAATAAATTTACAAAGATAGATTAGTTGTTATTGTATTGACTATTTAAAATGCTATTTTTGTAGTTTGTTATGCACACCTGTAGAATATTTTTTGTTAGTCACAACTCATGTAATATATGGTTGTTTGTAACTGTATTTGGTTGTTTAAATATGTACTCCTTGTTGAAATTTGAATTGGATCACCCCTCTATTGATTCTGACAATTGTATTAGAGGAAGAGAGCCTGCAGAGCAGGCAGAAGAACAAGAGCACCATCCATTCCCTTGTGCAAGCCTCAAGTGGCAACTAATTTTCCAACAAAATGTTTTCATACAAATACCCTACTAAATTTCAAAGCCTAATCTTCCTCTTCCCAACATAAATTATACCAACACATGGATTATCAATCGCCACTTTTATAGTGTTAAGATCATTGGCCAAAGACATTTACTTGGTGTCAGAAAGCAAACAGCTCAGCTAGAACCCTTACCAATATTTAATGCGGGAAATTTTATTCCAAAATCCAAAATGCTAACTTGAATTAGAGCTCTAATTGACCTTATTATTCAAGGATTGTTCATGGATTAGAAAAATCATTTACAAACCAACTACTTTGCTCCTTGCTCCAGAAATACAATCTCATTGTCTGATAAAATGGATGTTAAATAGTAAAATAAAAAGAAAGGTATTGCTTAATTTAGACAAATGATTTTGTCTCCAGGTTTGTATTCAAGACCAAAAAACTCCTGGAAACATCCAACAGGAAATGGATTTGTCACATCCATACCATAAAGCTACCTACATGACATACTGCAAACAACCAGAAAGGCTTGCCTTCTAATCAAAACATAACTAATTGACACTTTTCTACCAATACACACTGCTAATTTCTTTGCCATCTCAAGTGAACTATGTTTGCAAATGGTGGCCATGCAAGTACCTTTGCACCCACATGTATATATCTAGTATCTACAATCATCGATAAAGATAGACCCAAAGACTACCACAACTGATTAAGGATAGTGATGTAGTCAATTTTAGCAAATGGATAATAGCTTGAAAAAATCACAAGTCAAATAAAGTTGGATGATAATTTCTAAAATTTATATTTATCACTCAATCATAGTATTGCAGTACCCAAGTACCTAATAAGGAATTAGATAATTTTATATCAAAGCATAATAAATCTTCCATCTGGAAAGCTAATTGAAAATCATTGAAACCCATATATGTTCTCAGCCACCTTTGCTGCTTAATGTTGCACTAACAGACAAATTTGTTGGCATTATAAGTCTGCAAGACAATTGTGTCTTAATATTTACTAGCAAATAATTTCAAAATATCTTTTGTAGACCTACATGCAGTATTTGATGATCCTCAGGCTCTACAAAGTTCAAACAACCAACATTGTTCTTGGGGAATGTGATCTGGCTTACTAAGTTACTACTCTTTGTCTTCCCCTCTTGAATGTGAGATGTAAAACCATTTACGAAGGCTTAGAACAGACTTAAGCAACATGAACTTTCATGTAGTTTTAGATTGACCCAGGTGGCCAAATTTGTGCTATACTATTTCTCCATAAGAAATATGTTTTGGATGTTGATTGACACCATCGCATATGAGAGGTAGCACTAAGATGCCATACTCTTATTGTTGTATATACTTAGAGTGGATTATATTTTTGGCAACAAACCAAGTGACACCGTTGGCCTTTTGCATTCCTATAAGTTATTTAGTTTTGTTACTGCTAGGGCAATCCTCAGCTTGAGCAAGTCAGGGGCCTCACAGACATAGCCTTTGTGTATCTTGTAATTTCCAGGTCTCCAACATGCTCATCTTAGCACAATTTAGGTCTTGAGCCAAGAATAACCCTTTTCTTATCAGCGTACTGAGTAGAAGCTTCTTCTACTCCATAATGTTATCTTCAAGTAAGATCTTCCATTTTCTAGAGAAGAGGTCATAATGATTAAACTTAATCCACTAGTCTCTGACTTTGGTTCCCCATATTTGTGAGAGAATTTGTTGAAGTTCTGTTAGGCTTATTTGGCCTGCCATGAGTCTTTCCAATGTTTTGCTTTGGAGCCATTTCTGACTTCTTAAGTGATTTGTGATGTTGTTTCTGCATTTTACAGTAAAATTTGATATGTTTGATCTTCTCAGAGGATGATCAATTAAGAACAATCTCTCTGGCTTATCTGAATCCAAGTATTTGGATTACAGGACTACCCTGCATCTGTTAATATTCACCACAACAACTTTGTCCCCATAGTTTGCTTTTGAATTCTATATTTTCAGACCATTTCCCTCATTTCCTTTGCTTAACATCTATTCTAGTACTGGAATTTTATTTTCTTCTGAGTGTGCCTTATCATGAGAAGCTTTTCATGACACAGTTTGCCTTCTATGATGAAAGGCTTTGAGGCTTTCGTGACCTAGGAAATGTAGACGTGGAGGGCTTGAAGGACACATATAATCAAGGTTATCCTACAATCCATGCTCAGAAATTTTCCTTTCTAGGCAATTGGCCTATCTTGAATGTGGTGAGAAGCTAATCCAAAAGTTTAGTGTTGCCAGCTCCGGCAAGTATGGGTATTCCCAATTGCTTGGAAGTTTTGCAATATCAAGCCCCAAGGTTAGTACCAACCTAGCCTGACACGTTGGCAAACATTTAAGAAGTAAGTCCTTGATATTTCAGAGTTATGAATTGTCCAGAGGTTGTTGGGTATCCTTCAAGAATTAATTTTAGAGGTGTTGCCTCCTCCAATTCTGCCCTTCCGAACAACATTTTATCAACAAAAACTTGTAGGTGGGTTTGAGGACTAGGGCTTTGAGAGAATTTAGGCCCCTCAAGGGTCGCTATAGATTTTGCTAGAGTGATGCTTATTTTGAGGGCTTCAACTAGGATCACCAAAAGGTATAGTGATATTGGGTCTCCCTCTCTCAATCCTCTCAATCACAACAATGTAGGATAAAGAAGTCAGATAGAACTAGTACATATAGAATCTGAAGTAATAATAAACAAAACACATAGTACACAATATTTCACAAGGGAAAATTCTTTTGGGTAAAAAACCCAGCACAATAACATTCTTTATCATTGAATAAAAACTCAACTGTTCACAATACTATAATAAAACACTTACTCACACACCAAAAAATAATTTTACAATTTACACGAATACATCAAAACTATGGGAATGAAAACTCATAAAGACACCAAAAAAGTTTCCAAAAAAATGTATTGACCCAATTTTGATCACTAGTCTCTAAAGCCTAACTAATTATACAACACAGCCAATCCATTTACAAGGACAGAGGATCTTGATCTAGAAAGCCTTCCTGAGAAACCCCCGTCACTCTACCATAGGCTCACAAGTGATGATAATTCCATAAAGAACCTATTTTCATTATACATGTCCTCTTGCTCCTTTGAGATGCCACGAGGTAACAATATTTTTGAGTATTACAATCATGGCTTTGGTGACAATTTTGTGAAGGGTGTTGCAAATAAAAGAGAGACAAAAATCAATGAAAGTTCAAGGATCTTGGATTTGGGTGATCAGTATTATGAAATACAGTTAAGGTCAAAGATATTTTTGCTTCTGTGGGACTATTTCACAACTTCTGCAACATCCTTACCCACTATATCCCAAAATTCTAGGAAGAACCCAACAAGAAGTCCATCAGGTCCATAGGCCATATCTTTTTCCATGCTAAAGACCACCATAGATTTCTTCTTTAGAAAATGAAGCCATTAAATTGTTCAGATGAATAAGCTTCTGGAAAACCTGTGTTGCTTTTTTTGCCATCAAATTCTTATTCTATTCCTCTATAAGTATTTGAGGGATGAGATGAAGATTCTTATCCTAGTTCGGATGCAAGGCAGGTTCATCAATTAGTCGATTACTAAAAGAACCAATTGCCTTATTTCTAATTTTTTTCTTTATTAGATAGGTATTATCCTTCTTTGAATAGCAGCTGTTGGTTCTATAATTAGTCACCTTGCACATTGGATTCTCCTGTACATAATGCTTCCTGTGCTGCCTCTTATAGTAATTCTGCTTTTGCCTCTTCCTTGCTTTTTCTTGTTGCAATACTTTTGGATTTAAAGCTGGGAGTTTGCATGATTGAGAAATTTTCCTATATCTCAGATCTCTACCATCATTCTATTTGTTATCTCTCCATGGGGATTTCCCCTTCTTCCAGAGCTGAATTATCAAAAAAAAAAATTCCGGGAATGGGGGTTTATGGGATATTATTCTTTTTAACAAGTTTGTGTGGTTTTGAAAAAGTTTGAAGTAATGAGCACTTATTTTGACCCTTGGCCTTGGCCTATGCAAGCTACATCCATGGCAATGTTCAATTTTATTTTCACTCATGTATATAATCTTTTTGTCCATAACTATACTTCTATTATGATCAAGATTAAGGTTAGGGTTATCGTTACAATTTGGGTTTGAATTACAAGTTAGGGCTACAATTAAGGTTAGGGTTAGGGTTTAGGATAAAATTAGGGTTCAATCTATGATTAGGGTTAAGGTTAGTATTAAGGCTAAGGTTATGGTTTGAATTATAGTCAGTATTAGGGTTAAAATTAGGGCTATGTTTAAGGATAGAATAAGGGTTAGGGTTAAAATTATAATTAGGGATAGGGTCAAGATTATAATTAGGGTTGGTTTGTGTTAGGGTTAGAATTAGGGATATGACTATAATTAGGGTTAATGTTAGAATTAGAGTTACGGTTAGGGTTACAATTAGGGTTAAGTATAGTATTAAGGCTAGGGTTAGGGTTTCAATTAGGATCAGTCTTAGGGTTAGGATAAGAATTAGGGTTACTAAATTAGGGTAAGCATTAGAGTTATAGTTAGGGTTAGGGTTAGGGATAGAGTTAGGGTTAGGGCTAAAATCATAGTTAGAATTAGAATTAAGGTAAGGTTTAGAATTAGATTTACTGTTAGATTTAAAATTAGGGCTATAGTTAGGGTAGAATCAATGTTATGATTAGAATTAGGGTTAGGGTTAGGGTTAGAGTTAGGATTAGGGTTCCTATTAGAATTAGGGTTAGAATAAAGGTGGGATACACTTAGAATTAGGGTAAGAATTAGAGTTACGATTAGGGTTAGGGTTCAAATTAGAGTTAGGTTTAGAGTTCAATTAGGGTTAAGGTTAGTATTAAGGTTGATGTTATAGAATATCTTAGACTCACCAAGATATTCTATAACATCTTATACAATTAGGGTTAGTGTTAGGGATAGAGTTAGGGTTAGGGGCTAAAATCATAGTTAGAATTAGAATTAAGGTAAGGGTTAGAATTAGGTTTATTGTTAGATTTAAAATTAGGGTTATAGTTAGGGTAAAATCAATTTTATGATTAGAATTAGGGTTAGGGTTAGGGTTAGAGTTAGGATTAGGGTTCCTATTAGAATTAGGGTTAGAATAAAGGTGGTATACACTTATAATTAGAGTTACAATTAGGGTTAGCGTTCAAATTAGAGTTAGGGTTAGAGTTCAATTAGGGTTAAGGTTAGTATTAAGGTTAAGGTTAGGGTTTGAATTATTGTCAGGCTTAGGTTTAGGTTAGAATAAGGGTTAGGGATAGGTTTAGGTTTAAAATTAGGATTAGGGTTAGGTTTAGAATTAGATTTAGGATTACGGTTAGGTTTCTATTAGTATTAGGGTTAGAGTTAAGGTGGGTTACTATTAGAATTAGGGTAAGCATTAGATTTATAGTTAGGGTTAGGGTTAGGGCTAGAGTTAGGGTTAGAATTAGGGATACAACTATAATTAGGGTTAATGTTAGAATTAGAGATAGCCCGTTAGGGTTACAATTAGGGTTAAGTATAGTATTAAGGTTAGGGTTAGGGTTAGAATAAGGGTTAGGGTTAGTGTTAGATTTAAAATTAGGATTAAAGCTAGGTTTAGAATTAGAGTTAGGATCACAATTAGCAATGCAATTAAGGCTAGGGTTAAAATTAGGGTTAGGGTTAGGATTAGAATTAGGGTTAATGTTAGAATTAGGTTAGGGTTATAATTAGGGTTATGGTTGGAATTGATGTTAGGGTTAGAGTTAGAATTAGGGTTACTAAATTAGGGTAAGCATTACAGTTACAGTTAGAGTTAGTGTTAGAGCTAGAGTCAGGGTTACAATTTGGGTTAGGGTTCAAGTTAAAATCATAGTTAGAATGAAGATTAAGGTAAGGGTTAAAATTAGGGTTATTGTTAGATTTAAAATTAGGGTTATAGTTAGGGTAGAGTCAGAGTTATGATTAGAATTAGGGTTAGCATTAGGATTAGGGTTCCTATTAGTATTAGGGTTAGAATTAAAGTGGGTTACTATTAGAATTAGGGTAAGAATTAGAGTTAGGGTAAGCATTAGAGCTAGAGTTAGGGGTAGGGTTATAGCTAGAGTTAGGGTTAGAATTAGGGATACAATTAGAATTAGGCTTAATGCTGGAATTAGAGTTAAGATTCAGGTTACAATTAGGGTTAAGTATAGTATTAAGCTTAGGGTTAGGGTCTCAATTAGGATCAGTCTTAGGGTTAGAATTGAGGTTAGGTTTAGAATTAGAATTAGGGTTAGAATTCAGGTTAGGGTTAGGGTTAAAATCATAGTTAGAATTAGAATTAAGGTAAGGGTTAGAATAAGGGTTATTGTTAGATTTAAAATTAGGGTTATAGTTAGGGTAGAATCAATTAACTATGATTAGAATTAGGGTTAGGGTTAGGGTTAGAGTTAGGATTAGGGTTCCTATTAGATTTAGGGTTAGAATTAATGTGGGATACTCTTAGAATTAGGGTAAGAATTAGAATTATAGTTAGGGTTAGGGTTCAAATTAGATTTAGAGTTAGAGTGAACAATTAGGGTTAAGGTTAGTATTATGGTTAGGGTTAGGGTTTGAATTATAGTCAGGCTTAGGTTAAAGTTAGGGTTAGGGCTAAGGTTAAAATTAGAGCTATGTTTAGGGTTAGAATAAGGGTTACGGTTAGGTTTAAAATTAGGATTAGGGTTAGGTTAGAATTAGAGTTAGGAGTACAATTAGCAATGCAATTAAGGTTAGGGTTTCAATTAGGGTTAGTGTTAGGGTTAGAATTATGGTTAGAATTTATGTGCCTAACCCTATATCTAATCCTATTTATAAGCGTAATCCTAACCCAATCCCTAAACTAAACCATAATTCTAAATCTAACTTTCATTTGAACCTTCAAAATTAATATAGTTCATTATAATTATAATTCTTATATATAATATAATATATAAATTACAATTATTATATAATATATTATAATAATATCTCTAACATTTATTATATAATATAATTATAATAATTCTTAAGATATATAATATAGTTAGAATTAAGCTTGCGCTACGAATGCCACTAGCATATTTATATTAAATATAATATATCTAAAGTATGCCGAGAGATATCCTTCTTGAGGTGCCTATTTTTTTAATTACTAATCCTAACATTAGGCACCTCGAGAAGGATATCTCTCGGCATACTTTAGATATATTATATTTAATATAAATATGCTAGTTATATAGGAGTAAAATAATTTTAATGAAATAGTAATTGAATTTACTAAAAAAACTAACATAAATACATTAAATATATTTATCTAAAAGATGCTAGAGATATGAGTATTGAGGCAGTTATATTGAAGTTATTATTTAAGATAGATAAGTGCATTGAGACTAATATTTCCTAGCACCCTTTTATATAAATGTATTTAATATATCTATGCTAGTAAGGTAAAAAGGTCTATTTATTCTTAGGCTTTTCTTCTTTTAACTTTACATGTTATCATTTGTGTAAGTCTTTTTATTTTAAAGTAGTAGTTTGTGTTAGAATAGAAGGAAACTAAAGATACTATAGATGTCGTCTCACTAATTTGTTGGGACTTCCCATATTAGTTGGATGTAATTCCTAACAATCCAATAGGTCAATAATATCTCACATGATCAATGGGTCCACAAATTTTAATGTCAATGATGGGTTATAAGGCAATGTATCTATACCATAGTTAAATCATAATTTTGAGAACAACAAGAAGAAGATATTACCAACATATTGAGACGATTCATGTTTGAGTGTAGAAAAATTACAACACATTGAAAAGATACTACTATTGTGATAGAGAAACAAGAAAAAATGTTAATTTAACAATAAGAATATATGTGTCAAACACTAAACGTAATGAAGGTTAATCTAAAAATAATGTCTTGTAAATTTTCAAATTGGTAGTTATAAGGATGAAATTTTGTGTGATGTGATGCATCTGGATGCATGTCATATTCGTTTGGAAAGACCTTGGCAATTTGATAGGCAATTTATACATGATGGTAGACCAAACATTTATAGGATAAAGAAAGATGGAAAAGAATATACCTTGAATCCATTGAAGGATAAACAGGCAGAAGTAAAGAGAAGTCCTAGGGTTTTTTTAATTTCTAGAAAGAAATTTTTGAAGGAGTTGAAGAAGGAGAGGGCATGTTTTTCTTTTATTCATAAGCCTATAGAGATTGTGATAGTATAGAAGAATGAATCTAGCTACCAATTGAAATTCAAGAAAATTTGGATGAATGTGCAGATATATTGATGGTGTTACCAGATGGATTGCCACTTATGAGGAGTATAGGTCATTGCATGGACATGATACCTTGTGCATATTCACCAAACAAAGCACCATATAGAATGATGCCTATGGAGGATGAAGAAATAAATAGGCAAGTGCAAGAATTGTTGGAAAAAGGGCTGATAAGAGAAAGTCTTACTCCATGTGTTGTTCTAGTAGTATTACACCCAAAATGGATGGAGAATGGTGAATGTGTATAGATTCGAGAGCCATAAATAGGATAACAATAAAGTATAGGTTTCCATTGCCATGGACGGATGATATGATGGATTGTTTGTGTGGAGCCAAATACTTCATGACAGATGATTTGAAGAGCGCATACCATCAAATACGAATAAGAGAAGGAGATGAGTGGAAAACAACTTTCAAAACAAAGGACAACTTTTATGAGTGGTTGGTAATGCCATTTGGGTTGATAAATTCTCCCAACACCTTTATGAGATTGATGAATGAAGTATTGATGCCTTTTCTTGGTAAGTTTGTCATTGTATATTTGGATGACATTTTGATTTTTAGTAAAACCAAATAAGAACATTTGCTGCATGTTAGGGCAATATTACAGAAATTAAAAGAGGAAAAGTTTTTAGTTAATTTGAAATAGTGTAGTCTTATGAAAGAAGAGTTGGTATATTTGGGATTTGTTGTTTCCAGTGATGGATTGAAAATGGACTTGGAAAGGGTCAAAGCAATTGTAGATTGACCCTCACTGGAGAGTATGTTTGAAGTGAGAAGTTTCCATGGATTGGAAAGCTTCTATAGGAAGTTCATAAGAAATTTCACTGGGCTATGTACACCTATTACAAAGACTATGAAAGGTAATAGGAAATATTTTTTTTGGACAGTAGTAGTAGAATAGAGTTTTTTGTTGTTGAAGAAGAAGGTGACAAAACAATCAGTATTGGCATTGCCTGATTTTGGAAAAGTGTTCAAGGTAGATTGTGATGCAAGTGGGATAGTGATTGGAGGATTCCTTAGTCAAGATGGAAGACCCATAACTTTTACTTGTGTATTTGAATTGACCTTATTTCTTTAAGGCAATTTGTCAAACAATTCATGTGCCTTATCTAATATTTCCACATTTTGCATATAGATCCATCAAAGCATTACCAGTTGTAATCGCTAACAACATTCCTCTTCTCTCATGTTTTGATTGATGTTGATCCACATGTTTTTAAAATGCTCCCATTTTGACATGTAGGGATGATGCTAGAACTATAATGGAGTTTTCTTTTACATCTGCCAAGTACACTAGTTTGAGAGTTTCTAGCACCAATTCATCATTTCCATTTTGTGCATATCTTGCAATCATGGTATTCCATGAGATCAAATTTTGTTGGTGTCAAGCACCTCCCAAGACCATAAGCTATAGGATAAACCTTCACAATACGATAGAAGAAACATGAGAAGCTATTTCACCAGCAGTGAAAATGCATTGAGATGAGATAAAATACAATGTATAAACCCAAGAATAAATAGTCAAGTAAAATGAGGTATGCGAATACCAACCTCCAACTACCTCAATGGCAAAAGAAATAAATGTACCATTAGCCTAAGTAAACTTAAGCCTACTCTAACCACCCCCCCTTAAGTGCAACTTAGGGAGATTATTATGCAATATGAGGTGCCAAAATGGGTCTTGGCAACAAGGCCATGTTAGGTACCCATGTATAGCTACAATTGAATTAAATGCAATCTCTCACAACTGAAGAAACAGAGAAAACCCTATGGGAAAAAACTCCTCTCCAAAAGAGAAAACATAAAATAAGATGATGCACGGAGGACTCACTAATACCCCCAAGGACTACAAACATCATGTATATACAATCAAGAATCCCCCCATAGGAAGGAAAAAGAGAGACATGATATCCCCCCATAACGAAGAAGCTCCAATGCCGGTGAAGTATGCCTAGAAACAAAAAATGATCTAATGCCTACAAGCAACACCTCTCCCCTTAGGAAGAAACAAGTCCACCGAATGATGTAGAAGCCACTCCATGTCCAACTGAAGGAAGGAGGAAGGAAGTATCCAAATAGAAATATCTGAAGACTGAGTATGAGTCTCTAAGCATGAATAATCCACCACATAATCATGATAAAAAACAACCAAGAAATGTGACAAATCAAGTGAAAGAGAAAACTCATCAATGTCAATCTCCAAGTAAGATGTAGATGTATCAACAACTATGTTGAAATTGTCATCAAAGATGAGAGAAATCCCCTCAAGTATGCCTCCCAAATCTACAAGATGAGACTCCACAAACAAGTATGAAATACCTACCAACTACTCATCCAATAAAGCAAGATCTAAAAAACTATGATCAACTCAGGTAAACTTTTACTCTTCCAACCCCACCCTCCCCCCTTAAGTGCAACTTAGGGAGATTATTATGCAATATGAGGTACAAAAATGGGTCCTGACAACAAGGCCATGTTAGGTACCCATGTACAACTACAATGCAATTAAATGCAATCTCTCACAACCAAAGAAAAGGAGAAAACCCTGTCAGAAAAAAACTCCTCTCCAAAAGAGAAAACATAAAATAAGATGATGCACAGAGGACTCACTAATACCCCCAAGGACCACAAACATCATGTATATACAATCAAGAATCCCCCCATAGGAAGAAAAAAAGAGAGACATGATATACCCCCATAACGAAAAAGCTCCAATGCTGGTGAAGTATGCCTAGAAATAAAAAATGATCTAATGCCTACAAACAACACCTCTCCCCTTAGGAAGAAACAAGTCCACCGAATGATGTAGAAGCCACTCCATGTCCAACTGAAGGAAGGAGGAGGGAAGTCTCCAAATAGAAATATCTGAAGACTGAGTAGGAGTCTCTAAGCATGAATAATCCACCACATAATCATGATAAAAAAACAACCAAGAAATGTGACAAATCAAGTGAAAGAGAAAACTCATCAATTTCAATCTCCAAATAAGATGTAGATTTATCAACAACCATGTTGAAATTGTCATCAAAGATGAGAGAAATCCCCTCAAGTATGTCTCCCAAATCTGCAAGATGAGACTCCACAAATAAGTATGAAATACTTGCCAAATACTCATCCAATAAAGCAAGATCTGAAAAACTATGATCAACTTGAGAAAATCCCTTAGGAAGAGGAACTAAGTCCCAAGTATGATTCTTCATTAAAGAAGAATACTCCTCAATCATAGCATTTTCCCATTCTGAAACACTTGAAGCATCTGAAAACTTCTGAGGATCAGTAGAAACTCCATGACTCAAAAGACTAATACCTAAAGTTCGAGAACGAGTGAAACGTGTAGCTATAGGATCACCTACAAGAGAACCAACATCCTCAAGAAGTGTACGAGCCCATAATGGTCTTGTGGGTGCAGGTGGAGGATGAGATGGAGAAATTTCAGTAATAAGATCAATACCATCATCAGGAATATCATCATCATCATCTACAAGAAGCAAAAACTCATCTAAAGAAGAACTAGGAAGAAGAGAGGAAGGGTCTTGTAATGGAGAATCTTTCAGAGTGAAAGACTCATCAAAATGAACATCATGACAAAAATGTACCTCTTGATTGATAGGATCAAACAAATGATAACCCTTCACATCCTCACAATAGCCAACAAAAATGAATCGTCGACTTTTCTTCTCCATTGCTTTGTGCCTCACATCTGGAATGAAAGTCCATACATCACTACCAAATACACTGAAAAATGACACCTTGGGCTTCTGCACTGCCTTGTGAGGCATACGGTTCTAAATGTAGTTAGCACAATTGATAGCCTCTGCCTAAAATGTTGGAGCCATGGATTAAGACTGAAGCATACAATTGGCCATCTCCCATAAGATTCTATTCTTCCGTTCAGCTACACCATTCTGCTGAGGAGTGTATGGCACTGCATGATGATGAAGAATACCTCAAGCATGGAAAAAATCCTGAAATGCATGATTGACATATTCTCTCCCATTATCTGTATGAATCTTCTGAAGGGAATGCCCTGACTGCTTCTCCACAAATGCAAGTTAAAAGTTGAAGAACCTCATCCTTGTACAAGTTTCAAAAAGTACACTCATGTGCGCCAAGAGAATTTGTTAATAAAGATGAGCACATACTTAGCCCTTGAAAATGAAGGAGTTGGGAATGACATAAGGTCACTATGCACCAACTCAAGGAGTGTTGAAGCACGTGTGGCCATACCCTTCAAAAAAGGGTCCCTAGGATGTTTGCCAAGAGCATAACCTTGACAAACTCCAACTGAACAAGAGATCTTAGGTAGACCAATCACCAAATTCTGTGTGCTCATCTATTGAAGATATCTGTAATTCAGGTGCCCAAACTATTCGTGCCAAAGCTTGCTCACAGAATCTGCATGAGCAATAAGGGATGATTTTGATGAAGACTCAAATCCATCAAACCTATATAAATAGGCCACATCATCAATTGTCCCTATAGAAACAACCTTCTCAAGATCCTGTAACTCTCAAATAGTCACATTACTAGGAGAAAACTCAACTACCTTCCCATCACCATGATGACAAATCAGATAGATAGAAAGCATATTCTGTGAAATATCAAGAACAAGAAAAACATCATCAATGCAACCATCCTGCATCTTAACTGAGCCTGTTCGTACAACTATAATTTGTGAAGAGTTCACAACTGCAATATGAGAAGTACTACAAGAGGCAATAGAATCAATAAGATCCTCAGCATAAGTCATGTGATGTGAGGCACTAGAATCAAGAATCCAACTATGACTGGTAGAGGATGAAGCCCTTGTTGTGAGATCTTGCCCTTTTCCCAAGGAAGAAGACTTAGGCATGGCAATATTGTGCTTCCTCATAGCTTCCCCCAATGCTTCTAACCTCTCAAAACAATGTGCATCATTATGCCCTAACTTTCCACAAAAGTAACAATTTGCCTTCTTCTTCTTAGACTTAGAGGATGACTCCCTGAAGTTAGAAGGAGGAGGTGGTGGAGGATTAGTCTTCTGATCATTCTTCACCTTAGACTTGGAGGGAGACTCACCACCTATAGATGAATCTGTCTTGGGCTTCTTCTTGTTCTTACCCTTGTCCTTGGAAGATTGAGCCATCAAAGCATGACTCTTAGGAAAAGCGTCCATCTGAATCAACTTGGCATGTTCCCTAGTCAATCAATCACAAAATACATCAAATGAAGGCATCTTATGGTCTTCTCCCATAGCATCAAGAAAATACACTCCTTATCATATTTGGCATGACCACATCCTTTCAATTGTGACAAAATCAACTTGAATTGGGCAAGGAAATCCTGAATAGTGGGGAAGGCATCTGGAGAGAGAGAGGTGAGAACAACTTCAAGTTGCAAGATCTTGAATTGATTGACCTTAACATAGAACTCAACAAGCTTATCCCACACCTCTTTAGGTGTCTTACACTTTGTAATGTGAAACAACAAATTATCAGACACATGGAGACCAATGAGTCCTCTAGCATCATACATTTTGTTTCTATGAATATGTTACCAATTTTTCACCTACAACTCAAATTGGTAGAGCTGAAACATTTGTTTCAATTTTAAGGTGAAAAGTTCTTAACATATTTGACCATTGAATAGTTTAAAGTGCTTGAAAAGGAAAGAGTGCAATTTTATGATGCCATGTGTTGTAGTAGAAAAGAAAACATTCAACTTGTCATTCAATGCTTTTGCAACATAAAGGAGAGTACATGAACTATAAGGAATTGATTTCGTTTACATTACAGTGTCTCATTCATTTTATAAAGGATATATATAATACTGCATAAATGTTGTATTTATATTCATGGAAGAGAAAAGAAGTGATCAAATGTCCCACACAAGCCATGAGAATAGCTAAACCAGTACAAACATAAGAAATATACTATGCATTAAGCTTCATTATTTTTGTTAGCAAGAGACACTGTGTGGCTTCATCATTTTTGTCATTGATGGCAACAAAGTTTATCCCACACATCCACAACACCTAATAGGTCCTTACCGGAAGTCAAATTGAAGAGTGTTTTGGTTCGGTGAACAAGAACAGAGCATGCAGCAAGGTCCGACAATCAGGTCTGGATCTCTCAGAGGAAGTATCTCAGCAAAGTGCGGACTTGGGGAAGTCAAGAGGAGTACCATGACTGCTACATTACAAAGATTGAGCCTCTGGTGATGAAAGAGTGAAAAGATATGAGCACCTAAGTGTTGGGCAGAGTAGATTGAGGAAGAACTGACCAGCAGAGCATCAGACCTTAATCTGGATGAGGAATTGATGGTGATCAAGCTTCTTGAGGGATCATTAATGGTTGGCCAACATGATTGATGACTTCTACAACTATCTCTTTGATAGGCATCACTTAGTAAGCAAGGATTCAGCTGATTGATCAGAGTTTGAGGAAATCTTGAGTATTCTGGATGCTGACTAGAATGATGTTGAAATCCTTTGTGCAGATATATATACCAGATGGATTCTGATGTGAAGGTGTGTGCTGAGTGAAATAATGTGTGAAGAAAAGCAGAGAGTAGTGTGGGAGCAGCTATACAAATCTGGTACGTAACAGAACAGCAGCACTAAGCAGAGGAAGAATGAAGTGTAGCAGATCAGTATATTGAGCCTCACTGGAACTGAACCTCAGCATATGTGGATGCCCCTGATCAGTTCAAATACCTGGTTACTTTCGATATACCTTGTAGATAGTGAGTCTCTTGTAGGCAGTGAGCCTCTTGTGAGCAATGTGCTCAGGTAGTGAGCCCTAATTGGCAAGAGCCAAATTGTACTTCTTATTCTTTTAACACAGAATACAATCTTGGGTTAGTCACCCCGTGGTTTTTCCCTTAACAGGGTTTTCCACATCAAAATCATTGTGTTATGTGTATTGATTCTATTTCTGCTCTCATGGTTATGCATGCTTATAGTTTTGATGCTGCACTAATTGTTAAAGAAGAATAGAAAGTTAAATTATTTAAGATAACTGATTCACCCCCCCTCTCAGTTATCTACCTTGTTTCCAACAATTGGTATTAGAGCTAAGTTCCTCCTAACACAGCCTAACAACTTGAGGAAGATCTGGGAATCTCAATGGATATGTATGGTATGAGGGAACAACTTCAATCTGCCCTAGATGATCTTGAGCAATCTCACTCTGAAGTCAATAACTTGAGGGAAAGACTCAAATAAGCTGATGATTTGATAAATGAACTAAAAGAGAAAGGAACTATTTCAACAATTAGCAAGTCAAAGTGAAGCCAATGATACTCATGAAGATCTGAATGAGAAGAACAAGTTATGTGAAAAGCTATCAAAAGAGGTCATTATGGTAAGACATGAAATGGAATAAGGGGTTATGAAATTCACCCAAGAAATTGAAGAGAAGAGAAAAATTGAAGATAATCTAAAACAATCTCTCAAGAAGAAGTCAGAAGACTGCCACAAAATGGATAGAATAATCAGGCATCTAGAATCTGATCTTGAAGAAGCTAGAGATAATGAAGAACAACTTGAGAATCAGATTGACACTCTTAAAAGGGATCTTCAAACAACAAATGAATACAAAGAGAAATTCAAGATAAGCTCTGCTCAACTTGAAGTTCTTCTTAAAAGCCAAAAGAGGGTCGATGACACGCAAGGCTTGGGGTATGAGAAAGGTGAAAGCTCTAGATCCAGTCAGAAGAACTCTGGATTAGCAAATCTAAGGAATAGGCCTAGAAGACCTCCGATAAGACAACCAAATGCTCAAAGATATCCATCCTTCAATAGATACTGCCACAATTGCAATAACTTTGGTCATAAAGCAAATAAGTGTAGAAGAAGAATGAATCAGACTAATTTATCCTTCTTTGGATAGTGTTTTAACTGCAAAAGGTATGGTCACCAATCTCATGAATGCAGAAATATGCAAATAGACAATTCATTCAATGGTAGATGCTTTGCATGTAATAGAATGGGACATATGGCTAATCAATGTAGATCTAGAGGATATTAGTCAAATATGCAAAGAAATATTGTTTGCTACAATTGCAATAGATCCGGTCATATTGCCAAATTCTGCAGAAGTAAGAATCAGGACAAAAAGGGTCCGACGCATCATAATCAAAATCAAGACAAAGGAAAAAGAAAAATGAATGCGGATGAAATTCAAAGGGAGATGAATAAGATTTGGGTGAAGAGAAGTACAGAAAATGTTGGGGATGGATCCGCACCAGAATCTAGTGCTGATATTCCTTCCAGAAACTAAATAGATGAACTTTGGCTCAGGGGGAGTCACAAAAGAAAACAATTTCCCCCAGCCAGTCGATTGGTGCCTAAAATTGGCACATGGAGTGTTGCGGATTGAAGAGTTCTCAAAGAGATATCTTAATAACCCTTGGTAAAAATATAAAAGATCCGCAAGAAGTTTTGAAGAGGTTAATCATCCAAGATTGATCCGGTTTAACAGTCATCCAGTAAGAGTAGGATTTTCACAGCTAGATCCGGTATGATTAAAAAATTGAGGTATCTTGATCTGCGGATAAATGGAATGATTGGAGAAAGGAAGATAAATTGTCAATAATCACCGAGAATAACTCTAAGTGCATCTCAATGATCCGAAAAGATCTCTCAGGACAAGGAGAACAAGGCAATCAAAATAACTTAAGTTGTCCATTTATTGCAAAATGGAATTAGGGTTTGCGCAAAAATAAAAGGGTTCTTTTGTTCATCATTTGCACATTTGCATTCAAGAAGAAGAAAGAAAGAGCTCTGCAACAAGATTGCTTCAACTCTCTCAAGGATCAACCACAGAATTTGATTCAACCAGTGATCTTTTCAGCTCTTATCGTGAACCCTAGAAGCATAAAAGGTATTTCTGCTCTTGAATATCTCTCTCTGGATCCTTTGAAAGATGGCTACTCCAAATGTTGTTAAAATCACTGATAGACCACACCCTAAGTTCAAGAAACATCCTTACAAATCCCTAGAAGTTGATCCCTTAGGCACATTCTCTAGCATTCCGCATGGGGTTCTACATGTAGAAGATGTTAGGGTATACATTCATGCCAACATTGAGGAATTTGGGGAATCCAAACTGATGGATATCTATCACAAGAAATTAGTAGATGAAACATTTGAACTTAAACCTCAATACAAGGCCATCCGAGATAAGCATTTTGGATAGTACATCCATTTCCCCTATTTTGCAGAAGATGAATGGGTCAGGTATGCTCTGAGCAGAATGCATGACAACTTCATGTGGTTGATGAGGCCATTTAAGATCACAAAAGATGCCATTAGGGCGGTAATCAGATTGCACTCATCCAGTGGGTTGCCTGCTCTCAAATCAGTCAAAAACCAAACTGTAAGTGAGGCTACCAGATCAAAATTTGATAAGAGGGCAATGACAATAGAAGACATCATAGATCTAGATATCAAATTTGCCTCTATGATAATTGGTTACAAAATCTATCACTCCAGCAGGGAGAATTCAGTATCTGAAACTACTAGATATACTGCATATGAAATGCTAAGGAAAAATGCTGACTATGATCTTTGTGAGCTTCTCCTGAACCAACTGTTAGAGAATTTGAAGAAAATAAAGAAGGATAAAAATAATCCATTTAAGTATGGTGGCTTGATATTGTGTCTATTCTTTTACTATATGAATGAGCTACCTGGATCCAGTGGTTGGGTATGGCAAAATGACAGACTAATTGCCATACAAATCAGAGATTATATGTATGGGCTTGGTGATGACAAGGCACAAAGTACAGCACTCTGGGGTTACTTCAAAAACTTCCAAGGCATGATGCAGGCAAGAGAGAGAATCCCCCAATCTCTAGTTGAAAAATATAAAGATACAGTGTGTTTTATGGTAGATACTGATCAATGCCTAATGGAGGCAGTAGAGCCCAGAATTGTCTGGAATATGCCAATGGGCTATGAGGTGGATGAGAAAATTCTGGAACTACATGTCCAACACCTACTAAGTCAACCTAAGGACCCTGAGGCTGAAAGGTTTGGCACCTTTCAATAATTGAGTGTGAAAATTCATGTTGAACTAAGGCAACCTGAAATAAAGAGAAAAGTTAGGAAGGAAGTAGAGGAAATTGCCAACAAATATGGCATATCTAAGGAGGCAGTTGATGCCAATAGAGAGAAGGTAGAAAGAGTAAAAAAAGAGAGACAAGAAGCAGAAAAAGAAAGTGTTCTGGTGTAAGCCCCCTCCTGGACTAGATCCTCAAAGAGCTCTGCACCTACCACCTCTAAGAGCTCAAAAGCCTCAAAACCAGAAGAAAAGACATCTGAAAAAGGAGAGAAGAGAACAAAGACAAAGGCTACAAGGTCATACACAAGCTACAAGGATGATGAAGAGACAGAGACAGATGAGGAGGTTAAGAAAATGAAGAAGAAAAAGAAAACATCTTGGAATTCTCTGCCGGCAAGAACAAAGAAGAAGAAGCAAAAGAATTTGTTGAAAGGCCTACTCTTTCCATTGATGATGTCATCAAGGTAGTCACTGTGGATGGAAATCTACAACCAATGACAAAATTTATGATGAATGTAGTGAAGCTAACCAGAAGATCTTGCAAGATGCTACAATCAGGTATCTAAACATCTATAATAAAGCATTCATTGAAATCATATCTCTAATTCCCAAAAGCCTAGAGAAGGAGCTTGAAATGAGAAAGAACAATGCTAAGAAAAAGGATATGGAGATCCAGGAACAGATAGCTATTCAGCTCTATCCTTCCATCACTCCTAAACAAATGAACATGATCTTCAAGGATTGCAAGGATGAGTTCCAGAGCAAAGCCAGAATGAACAAGCTTATGCTTGGAGAGACTGATCAGGTGGCAAAAGAGACTGAAGACATCCTCTGGAATGCATATAAAAGACTCAATCTTCCTACTATAGAGGACATAAGTGATGAACCTTCTAATGTCAAAGGATTAAGTGCATCAAAGGAAGACTCCACTGAGAAAATTGTAGAAGAGTCAAAGGAGACAGGTGAGGAGAAGACTAAGGACCTGGATTCCTCTGTTCCGAAAGAGGAATTCCATGAAGAAGTAAATATCTCTCTTCTGGATCCCCCAACAAACTCCGGAACGGAAGGAGAAGCAAGACAAGAGGAGAAAGCAAGTCAAGAAGAAGGGAAAAGGGAAGAAAAGAAGATCAAACAGAGAAGAGCTCAGGTGACAGTTCTGAGGCTGTAGAAGGAAAGAAGACTTTGTCTTCAGCAAAAAACACTGCAAAAGCAGGTAAAGATTTCCTGACCAAGGAAATGATGGAATTAGATGAACCGAAGCTATTTCAAGGACCACTCAATTTTGACTCTCTCTCTCCGGTCTAGACAATGAAGGTCGCATCTTTTGCTCAATCTAAAGCAAAATAAAAGCTTCTGAAGTCTCACATGGAAGACTGTGAGTTAATAGAGATTACATCCGGTGTGGTAGAGAAAATCATGCCATCCTTTCAAAAGGATCCTATGGCCTCCTCATCCGGTAATCTAAAATCTTTTGTTAATTCTGTTAGCACACATTTTGATTCTTTAGAAAAATTAGTAGAAGAGAAAGTCCGAAAAGAGTTTTTGGGTAAGAGATTCTCTGAAGTACAGGGGTTAATAACAAATGATAGGAAAAATTTGGATATTGGGATAAAGAGCTTAGAAAATGCTCTTAAAGATGGCAGAGATTTATACAAATTTTGTCTATCTTGGTCCACCGTGACAGCAGACATTACCAAGCAGATGGAAGAACAAGAGAGCAAATTGTCAAGTTTATCTCAAAATTTTGATCCTCTCACCTCTTCCATAATGACTCAAGAGTGTCAGATTATTGCCACTATAAATGAAATAAAGAGGCTTGAAAAGGAGAAGAAGAATAGAATAAGTAGGCTAAGTGAACTAGAGGGATAATTATCCCCAAGTTAGAGGCAATGCATGAGACCCTAACTGATGCCTTTATCACAGCCCGGACCAGTGATCCGGTAGACTTAAAGAGGGTAGAAGCTTTTGCATTTTTTACTAAGTGGTCACATCTCAATTTTGGAGAGGATGAAGTAGAGTTGGGCAACAAAATTTGTCCAGTTGAAAACAACTTTTACGGATATACTTAAGTACATGTAAGTATAACTTGTATATATACTTATGTGGCTATGTATAGGTTAAATTTTGTAAATTTTGGTGTGTGGATTCCACCCTTTTCCATTGATGTCAAAAGGGGAGTGAGGAGCAGTGAAAAATGTGGAATCTAGCTAAGGGGGAGCTCCAAAAAAATGTACATAAGAATAGAGCATTAGCCAAGCGGGAGTGTGCTATGACACTTAGTCATTTTTCACTAAGTGTTTCCATCAATGCCAAAGGGGGAGATTGTTGGCAAGAGACACTGTGTGGCTTCATCATTGTTGTCATTGATGGCAACAAAGTTTATCCCACACATCCGCAACACATAATAGGTCCTTACCGAAAGTCAGATTGAAGATTGTTTTGGTCTGATGAACAAGAACAGAGCATGCAACAAGGTCTGACAATCAGGTCTGGATCTCTTAGAGGAATTATCTTAGTAAAATGCAGACTTGGGGAAGTCAAGAGGAGTACCATGACTTCTACATTCTAGAGATTGAGCCTCCGGTGATGAAATAGTGAAAAGATATGAGTACATAAGTGTTGGGCAGAGTAGACTGAGGAAGAACTGACCGACAGAGCATCAGATCTTAATCCGGATGAGGAATTGATGGTGATCAAGCTTCTTGAGGGATCATTAATGGTTGGCCGACATGATTGATGACTTCTGCAACCATCTCTTTGATACACATCACTTAATAAGCAAGGATTCAGCTGACTGATCAAAGTTTGAGGAAATCTTGAGTATTCCAGATGTCAACTAGAAAGATGTTGAAATCCTTTGTACGGATATATATACCAAATGGATTTCAATGTGAAGGTGTGTGTTGAGTGAAATAGTGTGCGAAGAAAAGCAGAAAGCAGTGTGGGAGCAGCTATACAAATCTAGTATGTGACAAAACAACAACACTAAGCAGAAGAAGAATGAAGTGTAGCAGATCAGTATATTGACCCTAACCGGAACTGAACCTCAGCATATGTGGATGCCCCTGATCAATTCAAATACCTGGTTACTTTCTATATAATTTGTAGATAGTGAGTCTCTTGTAGGTAGTGAGCCTCTTGTGAGCAGTGTGCTCAGGCAGTGAGCCCTAATTGGCAAGTGCCATTTTGTACTTATTCTTTTAACAGAGAATACAATCTTGGGTTAGTCACCCCGTGGTTTTTTCCTTAACAGGGTTTTCCACATCAAAATCATTGTGTTATGTGTATTGATTTTATTTCTACTCTCATGGTTATGCATGCTTATAGTTTTGATGCTGCACTAATTGTTAAAGAAGAATAGAAAGTTAAATTATTTAAGATAACTGATTCACCCCCTCTCAGTTATCTACCTTGTTTCCAATAGTTTTATCTAACATGTTTGTTCACTGTGCAGGTATAGGAGAAATTATGTTGCTGATCCCTTTTTGAAGACATCATAGCATGTGGCACAAAAATGGGCTCCCACATTTCAAAAGACATCATAGAGTGGAAAAGAAGAATATAAGGAGAGGCATATCTATCATTGCCTGTTTGGAGTCTTGAGTTGATCTTCATTGCAGCTAGCTCCTCCTCACTCCTAATCTCTGAACAAACCTATATCATGACAAGAAGGATTGTTAGAGCTCCAGATATGAGTTTCCTATGTGCCTATCAATAGAAACATAATACATTGCCTATGATGTACTATATAAGATAAAAAACATTAGATATATGCAAGAGAGCCTGAAAAATGAAATATCACAGGAGCATTGAGCTTCATTGTTTTATCTAACATGTTTGTTCACTGTGCATGTATAGGAGAAATTATGTTGCTGATCCATTTCTGAAGAGATCATAGCATGTGGTGCAAAAATGGGCTCCCACAAAGGTTGAGCCCAACATGCTTCCCCTACTTCTCAGAAGGGGATTGAGATAGGAATTCATATTCATAATGCTCAAATAAAAATATTTTCAGCTCAAGGAGTTATTCATGAAGTGGCTTTAGGAGTCAAAGGCATTGATCATTCATGACAATCACTTTGAAAGTGTGATGAAATGAGAATCACAAATGAGCAATGAGATCATTCAAGGCTGCTCAATAATGTGTAAAACTGAGTAAATAGGCATTATTAACATCATGATGTTATTACATCTATTGGATGTCTCATTATCATGTATTGTTATTTGTATGCATTCAAGGTACTTAGGAGCAGTCCATAATGAGTTGAGTTCATAATCATATGTTTCTAGAGACAAGTTATCAAAGTCCCTGATAATTTTTTAAAAAATACTGATGTTAATAGAAAGAAAGATTTAATGTTCATTAAATAGTAATCACTATATTGGAACAACAAAAGAAATAGCAATACAAAAATAGCCATTGATGCCATTAAGTGTTAGAGACTAATTCCAAGAAATATAATTACAAGGGCATTTATTACCAACTAAGAAATTCCATCATGAAGTCTCATAAATGAAGAACAATGCAAAGAAATCTGACAGATGCAGCCATAAAGAACTAGATGATCATGGCAAATAATGCTCATATGTAAGGAGACAACACATTGAGGTATACAGTAGATAGCAGTCAAGTTGTCATGGCAATCAATACATCTTGGAAACAACACAAGAGATCTAGTGTTTTTCTAAGGCTGCCCCCAAACTCATGATATGTATGTTGAAAGGGTAAAAGCATTTCTAACTTTAAGCCAAATATCTCATCACCTATAATGGTGAGGTGATTGATATCATAATCATAAGTGATGAAATATTTTCTCAATTGGAACTATAAGAGGACAATGATACCATGAAATGCATAGATAGTATATTAAGTTAAGTCATGAAGTCTTGCAATTGTGTATACAAAGGGAAGTTACCAGCAATGTTTGTTGGGATAGCCTAAGGGAGCTCATGGAGTGAAGTATGAGGTTCAAGAAGACAATGATGCATAATACAAGTGCCATTTCATTATGAAATATAATGATCAACTTGTAAACTTTTGAGAAGGAGAAGTCATTAACAAACAAAGCTTAAATAAAGGTTGCAACAATACACAATGAAGATTTGAACATGATATGTCAAGGTTTGTTGAGTTTTGGGTGTATTGGAGTTCCATATATTTTGTGAGACAATGATGAGCATTAGTCCTTGTTGGGCTAGCAGGGCTATTAGAGTCCTTGCATAGTTCCAGGTCTCTTATGCCCATGTTTTTGGCTTGCCAACTTCCTTGCAATCCATAAAATACAAAAGACTTCAATTTTTTTGTTCCCACGATGCCCTCAATCTAGAAAATTTAGAGTACCTACATAGTCAAAAGCATGCGTAGAGGAGACTGCGTAAGGCCGAACCAAGGGTTTTGAGCTAGGTTTGTTGAAGATACAGAAAACAAGAGATCTTTGAGATTGAGAAAATACCCAGAAGCAATAAGGTCATGACCTTTAATTGGTAAAGATTTTCTTCCATTTCTTTCAAAAAATGAACAAACATCTATCTCTCTTTATCGTGTTCAGGGAAATAGAGGCACCTTGAAGTTGGTTAAAGCATAAAGAAGACCCAAAAATGTTCAGCAGTATGCCCAAGTTGTGGCCATAAGAGTTTCAGAAATAAATTGCATGGAGAAAACATAATATGTATTCATTTTGTAACTATTATCAAGCTTGTTATTTACAAGAAGCAGAGTGATAATGGAGGGTTGTAAGAGTAAAAGTTTACCTTAGTTGGTTGCTATGAGAAAATACATGTAATCCCACGAGTTTGCCCAGAGAGAAAATCTTCAAAAGCTCAAACGAGTACAACCATGGCGGACTTGAATACAGAGAAGAGAGCAACAAAAGATAAATAAAGTGAAATACATCAAAAGATAGTCTTGGCCACGACTAATAGAGCCAAATAAAGCTTCAAAATGTAGAGCTATGTTGTATTTTGTGACAGAAAATAACTTACCTTACATTTTGTTGCAAAAATATTTAGAAAATGCTTTGAAACAACAAGAAATGATCAAGGAATCAAGTTCAAACCCTAGTAATGATGGCGGTGGTGTGCAGACCTAGTTTTCTCCAAAAAGGTCAAAAGCAAATGATGCAAAGTGGGATATGGCTCGATGGTTTTACTTTAGGGTTTCTTTTTTCCTAATTCAATCTCATATTTTTGTCACATTAATTTAATTTTCATATGCCTTCACTAATACCTTCGTGGTATTATTTTTGCGTATGCACATGTGTCATACCTAGGCTTTATGCCTTAGGTTTATACTATAAACTTTGGAGAAAATCAACCTTTAATATGCCTTGGAACATTTTACGATTTTTATAGAAAATCAAAATGCCCAAATAGAGAAGTACTTAATACTTGGCAAAACTTTATCAAAACCATACTTGCCTTGTAGCTTTTGTGAAAAAATCAAATCAAACCCAATCCATTTTTTCTTTCTATTTTGGAAAATATTGAAACTGCAAAAATCATTGTAAAACATTATTAAAAGCAATGTCCTTATAAATTGCTTTAATAATTGTTATTTAAATGTAGTTAAAGCAAAGCAAATATAGAAAAATCTTTCCTTTTCTGAGTTTGATTTCTTTTGGGCGAAATTGGGAAAAGCTAGGCAAACTGAAGTTTCTATTTCAGAGTCCAACCAAGTAAAGCCTGATTTTTAGTATCCTTTTGGTGTGTCCTCTTGGGAGGGAAAGTTTCCACCTATTATTGGTCAATTTGGATCAGTTTTAGACCCTATTTTTGTGGCCTTTCTCCCTTGCTCGAAAATGGGATTTTAGTTTCTTCTTTTGGTAAGACAGTTGATTGGGTTTTTAGAAAGCCTTTTGGCTATATATAGGGGAAAACAACTCAGTTTATGAGTTTAGATTTTGCTTCTTTCTCTCTTGACTACTTGTAGAGAGTTCTCTAAGCCTTGATTTGTAACTTAGATGTTAAAAGTATTACGTGGCTTCTTTCAGATCAATAAAAGTAGCAATGTTCTCTTGTTTTATGTTTCTACCTCATTTTGCAGTTAATGCTTTAATGTTTAATTGTGATTCAACTTTCGAATCCTTTTCTATGTCTCATTATTGCAAACTTGAATGTTGAAGTTTCATGTAATACAGGTTGTGTGTTATGTTTAACCTCGTTAGTGGGTTCAAGTTGTGATAAAACTTCTGTTTGTCCTTCATGTAAACCTCTAGCTTTCAAACTTTAATGCAAATTACTTATGTATTGCATTATTTCAATGAAATTGTGAAGATTAAAGACTTTGTGAAGCTAATTGTGAGTCAAATTAGTGACTAGATCCATAAATTTCTAGTGCATCAGCCATTTGGTTTTAGGATTTCATTTTAAGTGATCTTTCTAAACCCTTTTCCTCAAAAAGTTCTGTAGTTTAGGTGATCTGCCAGGCTAACCAGCCCTCTCTGGAAATTCATTCTCATCATAAGTTACCTACAGCTTGAGAACATTTCCATGTTTCAACAGGAGAGTTAAGTGTAACTTAGCTAGGGTGCAATCCTGATTGACAATAGACCAAATTGCTCAAATGGTTTAGTGAACTCAGATTGATTGGCATCTCACATTTGCCAAAGACCCCTAGATTGCAACAACTGTGATATTTTGAGCTTCCATGTGTTATAGTTGTGTGGAGTGAGCAATTCAATCCTTGGGTCTGACATGATAAAAAGGAGAACAAAAAGGAACCAAAATACAATATACACACCCCTCGAGAATGAATGAAAAACTAAATTGCAACTTCCAACACCAAATTTGCCAAATAACGCTAACATAAGTAACTAAAACAACTTGCAACTTCAAGCTACTTAAACTATGAAAAAATGGCAATTTTTTTGAAAAAATACCTTGTCCACATAAGCTTCAGCAAAATATGAAGAGGCTTCCACAAAATATGAAGAGGCAAAATTGTTGAAGCAGCTTTGGCAAAATATGAAGAGGCAAAAATAAAAAATATTGGTGGTAGGTGACTCATACCACGCAGATAACACTTCACCACAACTCTGAGAGTGCCTAATCACCAGGCTAGCAAGCTGAGCAAACAAGTCACCAAGTATACAAATCTCTAATCACTACGTGACCAAATCACAAGCTGAGCACAAGGCACTAAAAGTATGCAAATCACTGATTGCCCAAAGCACAAAGTTCAAGTCACCACTAACTCACATGAGAGAGACTCTTCACACCCACGTGAGCCTTGCTCATGGTATACAAGTGTTGGGCTATATTAATAGCTAGAATCTTCGTTCAGCACCAATGTGGGACAAAAAGTCTCATACAAAGGCCAAACGATCTGCAGACGGGTCCACCACCAATAGTGGTTCTCAGATGTGAACCTTAAAAACAAATATTTGTTACAAACTATAAAGTCTATTCAATAATTTATATCTGCCAAAGTTTGAAACTTTGTAATGATGTTCCGGAATGCAATTGCTTCTACTGCGAGCTTTGATGAAACCCTAACAAATATTTGTTAGAAACTTTTGAATGTATTTAGTTTGATCAATATATATCACTGCTCCTAACTCGCATTGTAGGGTGGCATCCTTTAGATTTGTGCTGTAGAAGAAAAAGTTTCATTTCAAAAATTGAAGCACTTGATGGGATTCAACTTCTTTAGAAATGTCTAGTCGTGCCTTTGGTAGGGCCAAATGCCCAGTGATAGCAAAGAATGCCAAATGATATCTGCAATGATTGGTAGAAGCCAAACTGAGATGAATGATGGCTTGGAGAAATAAGAGTCACCAATTTTTCTTAGCAAATTTAAAAAATGACACAGAATCAGCCTCAAATTTGAAGCCAAAATAGCTAAATCGATCTACAACGCCACAGGAACTGACCTTTGAACTGTCACAGAATGCCCTCGCCAGCTTCCACAAAACCATGAAATCCTCCACAAAGCCAAAACAATCAATGCTTTGTGTGCCAATGAAATGGAACTTACAAAGCAAATAAATGAATATAGATCTCAAAACCTCTGGTGAAAACTCTCAACAGAAGGAAACGTAGATAGTTAGCTCTGATACCATGTTGGTGTCAAGCACCTCCTAGAAGCACAACCTAGAGGATAAACCTTCACAATATGAGAGAGGCAACATGAGAAGCTATTTCACCAGCAGTGAAAATGCATTGAGATGAGATAAAATACAATGTACAAACCCAGGAATAAATAGCTAGGTAAAATGAGGTACGAGAATACCAACCTCCAACTACCTCAACAAAAAAAGAAATAAATGCACCATTAGCCTAAGTAAACTTAAGCCTACTCTAACACATTTCATTGAGGCATTCAGCTAGGTATCTAAATTTTTATCATCCCCACATCATTCTTCTATGACTCAGAAATTAAATGGTAAATTTTCTCAATTTCACATCACTCCAGAATAACTTTAGGGAGTTTTCCATACACTCTGTACAATATGTGCAACCAACCCTAAAGAACACAAGCATCCAGAGCATTTCAAACTGTAATATCTATCAAAAATTATGCTATACTACTATTTTAGCTTGAGCCAAGAGAATGTTGGGGAAGGTTTGTGGAATTTGGCCTTACATAAGCTGATTGCATTTGTTTTAGAGTTTTAAACACATACTCCATAGATTTAAAATCATTGCATTTCATGAGACTATGACCTTTACATGTTTTCACATTTTGCCGACACATTTACCAAAGGATCTACAACTATAAATGTGATAAAACTTTCCCCACCATTACTCAAGTGCAAACACTGAGGCAAAACTCCCATTTGGCATGGAAGGAAGATGCTAACAAGAAAATGGATGAAATTCATAGAGAAGCTTCAAACCAAAGAATTTTTCAAACATGAAAAATGATCAACAAAACACTTCTTCGATGATTAAAGACATTAGGAAACTTTAGAATCTATCGAACTGAGTACTTCCGTGATTTGAGAGGTTAGGGAGCCTTAAATTTTTTGAAAAGAGAAATGTTTATGACTTCAAACTTATTTTCCAATGTGTATTTTGGGATTTCAACATTTTTTCTAACTTTCTAACTTTTTAGAATCTATCAAACTGAGTACTTTAGTGATTTGAGAGGTTAGGGAGCCTTAAATTTTTTGAAAAGAGAAATGTTTATGACTTCAAACTTATTTTCCAATGTGTATTTTGGGATTTCAACATTTTTTCTAACTTTCTAACTTTTCCACCAAAGTGAGTATCAGTAATTTGGTGTTTCGACGAACTTTCTAAATTACTAACTTTAAAATTCACCAACGAAAGGTTAATTTTGGATTTTATGTATAAGTGTTGTATGCATGAGATAGTCACTCTAGTTCCATGTGATGTAGGCATGAGTTATTCAATCTATGTGAATGTGGTATGCGTGATCTAGTAAAGAACTACTGCATACCACATACACATAGAGTGAATAACTCATGCCTACGTCACATAAAACCAGAGTGACTATCTCATGCATACAACACTTATACATAAGGAGAATAATTCATGCATGTATCACTTGTAACACATTAAGTAACTATCTCATGCATGTACCACACCTACATAGTGTGATTGTCTCATACAGACATCATAGGTACACATAGTGTCTAGCTAACAAAGGAAATGATTACCACTTTACTACGAGCCTCTTCTCCTTTACCTGGTTCACTAACCCATAAGCCCTTAATTAACTTCTAGCTAGAAAAAGGAACGTCAGTGCTTCTTGTGCTATACCATGGTTCCATCCCTTTTCCATCTCACAATCAGCTGTGAAGACAACAAGCATCCCATACTACTTGCAGTCATCACCGGATAAGGTGTAGTATAATAACTTATAACACATGAGGCCATTATTAATATTTCCATAGTCCACTACGTATTTGACTCATCTTATAACTAGATAAACATATTCACAGTATCTTTTGGTTTTACATCAACTAAAGCTAGTGCCTATACTGTCAATCATTGGACTATTTTAACAATCAGAATCATCAGAAACATATTGCAAGTTGACATAATATAGGGAGCGAGCTCACAATCATTCTACTACAAAAATATCAATATTGAAATCCTAAGAGGGGTAGATATTGGCATTCATCCCCTGCATACCACTGGCAAAAGCCAGACTAGTACTGGCATCTATCACCTGTATGCTACTAGAAAAAGCCTATCTAAACCCCATGAAACCGGGTAGCCACTGGCATCTATCACTTGCATGCTACTGCTGAAAGTCTACTAACCCTATGATACCAGGTAGCTCTTGACATCTATCACCTGCATGCTACTAGTGTAAGCCTGGTAGCCCTATGATACAGCTAAATACTTCTTTAGGCAGAGCACGCTTCCTGACTCCTATCAAGCTGGAGCAATGATAATCTTATCTATAGGTAGATCATAGGTTTTATAATGTTAGTGATCACCATGGATGGAGAAGAACAAGCTACATTCAAGGAGGTATTGCATACCATATACCTATGCCCTTGTAGAGCCCTTACTCCAACTGTCATGTGATGCCAAGAAGTTAGCTCATGTATCGATCTCGGTTCAACATTATGACATTATAAGGTATAAGGACATGGCTTTAAAACATACATTCCTAAGGGCTTACACCTTAGACTAGTCAACGATGTTACAATTACCACACATGGATCCATAATCCTATACGCATGGTCTTATAGTTCTTTGGGTTAAACTACCAACATGCACATAACACATTATACCCTAAAGAGTTGGGCCAAAAATACATAAGGAAACAACTCATAAAGTAATCTCAAATACTATTTACATCATTCCATTGTTACTCAAATTCATAATAGTTATGAGATAGAAACTCAAACACACAATACTACTATTATATACAACATCAGGTACTTATAAATACGTAACACTTACATATTACCAATCATAAAACTTAACATACAATTACTCACCAAACCAATATAAAAGTAAACCACCATACCATATAAATGGTAATACTTATTGTTAGTTGCTCACAATTAGCAAGACCAATCATAAGGAAATTCCATCCTAACTCATCCCAAATCTAGGCACAAATTTAGAGTATGCATATCATCCACACCTATTAAGAGTTGTTCATGCCATCCTATCATAATGGATTAGCTTAGCAACATCGTTAAATGCAAAGTAACAAGTTTCCTTAACGCATTTATAACTCTGTCATGGCCAAGTTTATCATGCTCTTATTTCTTAGAAGAACATATCTCTCTAGGGTCTTGAGTCTAACCTATACTTATCACTAAGCCCCTACACACTACCATAGTGTTCATCACCCAAGACTCTAATAATCTTAGTCCCAACAAGTTTGCATGAGAGACTGACCATGATGGTAGTAACTCTAAAAGTTCATCCAAGAGTAGAGTAGATTATGGAAACTAAATTCCATAAGCTCAGAGTAGGTAAGCTTGATGATAATGGAAGGCATTTATTGGCTCAGGCCTATATAGTTAGGACTCATTAATTGGAATGTGAGTTCATAGCCATCTGATGCAAATTCAGCCTCAAATTGAAATGTACTAAAGGGGAAAGGTTGATTAAGTTTATGTTGAAATTAGGGCAGACAACTGAGAGGGGGGGTGAATCAATTGTCACAAAACTTTTATCTTTTGCTACATTTAATCTTCTTTACCACTTATTAACAAATTAATGATGTAACCATGAAAGCATGAATAAACAACACAAGAGCAGAAACATAATTAACACACATAACACCAGGATTTTTACATAGAAACCTGGTTAAGGGAAAAACCATGGTGGGGGTTAACCCACAAGATTTATTCTCTGTTAAAAGAATAGAAAATGGGAAGGCACTTGCCTTCGAGTGCACCACCCAGAGCTCACTGCTCAAAGGAGGCTCACTGCCTACAAGAACATTTACAATGTTAACACTGAAAGATTGAACTGAGAAACAACATCTTCTTCATGCAAAGTTTAGTTCCTTTGAAGCACACAACACCTTTGCTCTACCCCCACTCACTTCCTCGCTACATCCACATCTTCACTACTTCTACACATTTCCACAACTTCACAACATTTATTTATACAATTCATCAACTTTGGAATGAACATAAAAGTCGGCCAAACAATCATCTATCTAGAACATTCTCCAAGATAGGCATTACAAGCAATTACAATCACAAGACATAAAATGCTACATGAGAATCACTACATTGTTGGCCAAACATAATTGGGACTCAAATCTTCCTTGAACACCATGCAACGCTCCATAAAACTTCTCTTAGATCATCTGCAACACGCACCATGCATCCGGTTGGCCAAGACTGGAAAGAACAACAACACCCAAGGAGAAAATCTTCATCCATGAGCTCAATCCTCAATGCGGCCCACCAACACAACAGGCACCTGATTCAGAGACCACCACAAGCACAATGAAATCAATAGGAACAACCGCACCACCTTGGCTCACCAGAAACACTTGCACCTTTATCTGGGAACTCAAGAACATCAACTATCATGATTGTCACACTAGAAAGATTGCTTACGGACCTCCAAACCATGAACCACTTGAGTTGAGGATACACACCAACATCCCAAACACACCTTTAGATCCGCAAATCATAATATTCCAATGCGGATCAATCCGGACCAAATTTCTGTCACTTTGTCACCTCTAAACAACTGCAAAACCTGGTTCTACTCAGATGGCCATAACTTCACCAATTCTCCATGCAGACCTCTCAAATCTTGACTGGAGCAATTTCAGACAATCCTCTACAAGTACTTTAGTCAACAGACTCTGATCTTCATCTTACTGGGAATGTGGAGCAATCTACTTCACTAAACTGTACTATCTTCACTGTCTCTGATAGAGAGATATGTAACTCACTTGTTTCTTTTGGAGAGGCTAATTTTCTCAATATCATCAACATACAAGTCTTCTAAACAAGCAAATAGAATAAGATACAGTTGACACTAATGACAACAAGGATATGTTGACATCAATGACAACATCGATTAGGCACATATTTACAACAGTTTAGGAACACCCCATACCTTAGAGTCATTCCCTAAGCTCCTCCCCTATGGACTTGAGGTCTAGGGACATCTTTCACCCAAGAACTGCCTACATACTTGCATCCCAATGAGATCGAAGCCACATGTAGTTCTCCTCACTTAAACTCTCAAGGGTTATACATATAGGTTCCTAGCCTCAGGGATTCATATGAATAGTTACTATTATCATAATATTAAATTTATATATAGAATTCATAATGTCATAATCAATATCAAATAAACCTAGTCATAAGAGCACATGGCGTCATCAAGCATAACGTCTTAACAATGCAACAATTATGCAAAGTCCCAGCAAGGATCCAAGTGATGTCCTAGTATAATATGAGTTAGGTATATCAAGGTCTCAATTTAGATCTCACCTCCATTATGATTCATAATTCAGTATAAACATTGTTGGAACCCTTAAAAGCTCATCTTATTAACATAGCCTAGGGTGATGACCTACCAACAAGTGATTATCAATCATCCCCTTCTAACACTAATAAGATACTTGGTTTAATATGTATATATTTAGCTTGATTAATTCTTAATACCCACTATCATATAATTCTTAATACTTATAGAGTTGAAATATGAATGCAAGTTCAAGTATTTGCACCAAGCTACCAGAATAATTGACTTAGATTAGTTCTTTAGAACCCTTTTTAGATTTCCCACTAGGTACAAAATGTTACCTTATTAATGTCAACATATATGTTAATTATCTATCTGCCCATGCTAACACCAATAGGGTCTAGGGTTGATTATGTTTATACATTTCAACCTATCAACCCTAGTTCCTACTTATATCTAGGTTACCAAACGAAAGTCAAGTTTGATTATCACCCAATTCCATTCCCAAAATTATTAATATGGCTGACATCAAATTCATACTCAAAGATAGTAGTAATCATCAAATCTTTACAATGCAATAGTTATGCAAGGACCTAATATATGGTCCTAAACAATGTCCTACTATAAATGAATTAATGATATTAAGTATCATTACTATATTATATTATAGCATCTTTCTTGATGGAACTCAACATGCATTATCAATGGACTCCCATGAACATTGTCTAAGACCTTGAAGGCTCGCAACAATACTTCTCGGCATGCTTTAAGCAAGATTAATACCTCAGTCATACTCAAGAGACTTGACAACGCTATTATCATTAAATCATCATACAAAGAGGTCCCCTTGATAATATTAATAGTAACTATATTTTAAATATTTGATTTCAATTACTACATGATCCTAACCATTAGTCTTATGATAGTCCATATCATGATCTCTACAGATAATATTTACACTTGTCATTTATAGTAAATATGACCTTATGGGTCAATAGAAAAGTTGTCAGGAATACTATATAGTAGGATCCATGATAGTTTATCTCTGCATTCAATATCGTCAACAATGTTAGTTTAAGTGGTTGATGCCTTCCATTTAGGACACAACCATACCATAGTCCCATACATTTGTAATACCCTTCCTTTAAAATTTTGAACAAAGTAGATCCCATATCAAGACTCTTGTTCTGAAGAGGACTATAGACATTATGCAATCGTATAAAGCCTTATTCCTCAATTTGAAGTGGTTTATCCAAAAGTATTAACTTGCGACATTAAAATATGAATACAATACAATTCTATTTCCCATAACAAGATCATTATCCTCTACATTATCAAGCAACCAAAAGAAAAAGCTTGTATTAAGGGAGGGAACAATGACCCTAAAAGAAATTTATTAAAACTATTGAAATCTTCAAGAGCATTTGTTTAATGTATAATGACAGTCACCACTCATGGAGTCATTGTTACAAGAGGCAACTCTCTATATGCACCAAGGCACTCACTAGTGTTTAAGGAAACAAATCATAACATACCTAACAGTTCCATTATAAACCATAAACTATTCAAGATTAATTATTATTCAACCATTGAGTGGATAATTTGGATTTAGTTACTATACAAGTGAAGAGTACTTATCTCTTGAGACTAGGTGCTAAAATATTCTCTCCCTTCAGTGATGTGAAGTCCTCCGGAACACATCTCACTTTAGTAGCACCTTTGCTACACGTAGCCATAACTAAATTCCCTTAGTAAGTAGTAATGTAAAGGCAAGTTTGGTGGTCATTTCCTAGCCAGAGAATGATATATACTAGTGTAGCTTCCACCAAGACCCTCATTACTTCCATGTGACCATGTACCTAAGCTATTAGTAGAGCCAACTCTCCCACTAATTATGTTTAGCAGTAACTATTTCTACGACTTTAAACCACATCATACCCATCTGTAATAACCCCTACCATTGGCTCTAAAGCAAGATTGAAAGAAAAATTCCATGTAGAGAAAACTAAAACTCACACATATACTAAAAGAAGCAGAGAACCCCTTGTTGCAAGGTGTGGCCCTTGGTCTCCTTGTTCAATGCTGTGCTGCGGTGGTTTGCGAAAAGGGCTTAACCACCTCCCGTGCTTGTTAAGTCAAGTGGTTATATTGGGCATTAATAGGTCGATCTTTTGGTGCAACGACAGCTAACAATTGGTATCAGAGCTGAGGTCACAGGTTCAAACCCCGTGCTTGCACTGGGGGGGATTGTTGCAAGGTGTGGCCCTTGGTCTCCTTGTTCAGCGTTGTGTTGCAGTGGTTTGTGAAAAGGGCTTAACTGCCTCTCGTGCTTGTTAAGTCAAGTGGTTGTATTAGGCATTAATAGGTCGACCTTTTGGTGCAATGGAAGCTAATACCCCCATGGGTGTCATCCACTTCTGTAGGTATTTAAAAGAAAATCTCTTCACGTTTGCTACCAAAAGCAACGTCATCTCTATATGCCTCAACATGACTCTTTCCCCCAAATCCATATGAAGTGCATGTAATATTTCTTCTTCATTTTCAAGAACCCCATTGATAGAAGCTTGAAGTTGGTTTCTTATTTTTTTTCCTCCCCTCCAAATCAATGTGGTAAGCATCTAAATTGAATGGCGACAACTAGAGGCCCATACCATCATAATTGAGGTTGCCGGTACTTCTTCCTCCTATCTATGCCTCCCATGCCTTTCTTTTAAATGTGTGCTTCCCATTATCTCATCATGAGAACATGATAAAGAGAAAAGGGGAGAGCAACATGCCTCCATAATGGCGTGTGGTGCAGAGCACCATTGATAATGTCTTGTTTTTGATGCATTGTTTAGTCCTATAAGGTCCTAGGGTGGTCTAGGCCTAGAATATGAGGAATTTTATCACCAAGGCAATGTAATAAGGTCAAATCATGACCAAGACACAAGTTTTTAGTTTGTCTAGTCCAATAATGTGAACCAATGTAAGGCTAAGGTGGAAAGTTGCTTAGCCACTTAGAAAATGTCATGTTGGGAGATTGTAACACACATGGAGAGTTGGTTTTTCAGTTGGAAATCAGTGCCAACTAATTGGAGCTGATGTAAACATGTTTAAAATGCCTTTAAGGCTCGAGGAGAGGGACTGATGAAACTTTTGTGAAGAAACTTTTGTCAATAAACTCTGTTTTCTAAAATTTTAGTATGCTTTTTCCCTGTTCTGACGTGTAGTACAGACTTGTACGGATGATTCATGACCTAAGACCACTTGGGATTGAAAGTACTATGAATCTACTTTCCAAATCATTTTATTTTGTTTGATTTCATGGAGTTTTGTGTATTTCATGGTGAAAGAGAAGAAGTTTTTGAAGACCATACATGAAGAAGGAGTTGGTTTTACTATTGTTACTAAGTCCGTCTCAGACCAAGCAGTAGCTGATAAGACTGAAATTCCTCAAGAGGTGCAGACCCTATTGAATAAGTATGAGAATATTGTGGAAAAGGAGTTGCCAAATGCTTTTCCTCCTATAAGGCCTATTAGCCATCAAATTGACCTCATTCCTGGTGTAAGTTTGCCCAACAAGTCAGCTTATAAGATGACCCCACAACAAAATGAGGAGATCAAAAAGAAGATTCAAGGACTATTGGATAAGGGGCTGATAAGGGAGAGTTTGAGCCCTAGTGTTGTGCCTACTATTTTGGCACCAAAGAAAGGGGGAGAATGGAGGTTATGTACTGATTCAAGAGCCCTCAATAAGATTACAATCAACTATAGATTTCCCATACCAGGGATAGAATATCTCATGGACAGTCTTGCAGGGGCATGCTATTTTTCAAAAAATGATCTCAAGAGTGGCTACCATCAAATAAGGATAAGGGAAGGTGATGAATAGAAGACTTCTTTCAAGACTAATGAAGACCTCTATGAGTGGTTGGTGATGCCTTTTGGCCTATCCAATGCCCCTAGTACATTCATGAGACTCATGAATGAGGTTCTAAAACATTTCATTGGTAAGTTTGTGGCAGTATACCTTGATGATAACCTTGTGTTTAGTAAAACAAAAGATGATCATTTGCAGCACTTGGACAGAGTTTTCAAGAGGTTGGATGAGGAGAAGTTGGTAATCAACCTTAAAAAGTGTGAGTTTTTGAAGGAAAAACTAGTCTATTTGTAGTATCCAAAGGCACTCTAAAGCTGGACCCTGCTAAAGTTGAAGCCATACTCAATTGGCCAACACCTAGATCAATGGGAGAAGTGAAAAGTTTTCATGGACTGGCCACTTTTTATAGAAAGTTCATTAAGAACTTTAGTCATATATGTGCTCCTATCCTTGACACAATCAAAGGGGAAAAGAGAAGTAGGTTTCAATCGACAGATGCATAAGATTAGAGCTTTGAGTATCTCAAGACAAGAGTGGCACAAAAACCCATCCTTGCTATCCCTAACTTCAACAAGGTGTTTACTATTGAATGTGATGCCAGCAATCAAGCAATTGGTGCAATTTTAAGCCAAGAAGGCAGGCCAGTAGAATTTTTCAATGAGAAGCTTAATGAGGCTAAAAGAAGATACTTATCTTATGACCTTGAACTATATGCTATAGTGCAGGCTCTCAAGAAATGGAGGCATTATCTTCTACCCAAGGAATTCATTGTCTATATAGACAACCATGCATTGAGCTTCTTAAATAGTCAAGACAAATTAAGCCATAGGCATATGAAGTCGCTAGAACAATTGCAAGCCTACACATTTACAATCAAACATAAGAAGGGTTAATCCAATAAAGTTGCTGATGCATTTAGTAGGAGGGTACTGATGGTACAAGAAGTACAACTTCAAAGTGTGGGGATTGATTCCCTCAAAGGTATGTACAAAGAGGATGATGACTTCAAGGATGCTTTTGAGGTATGTAATCAATTTTCTGATTCATTTCATGGAGAATATGCTGAGTATGTTTTACAAGATGGTCTTTTGTTCAAGGGAGCCCAATTATGTGTACCAAGGTGCTCCATGAGGGAGAATTTAGTGAGAGGGAAGCATAGTGGAGGCCTAGGGGGACATTTTGGTTGTGACAAAATTTTAGATCAAGTGAAGACATTTTATTATTGGCCCAAGATGCATTTGGATGTCAAAAAGTTTGTGGAGGAATGTGTCATCTATCAAAGAGCCAACTTGAAGAGGAAAGATGTACAATTCCAAGTAGGTGATCTTGTATTGGCACACTTGAAGAAAGAAAGATTACCCAAGGGAAAGTACACAAAGCTCCTGATGAAGAAAATAGGACCCTACAGAGTGATCCACAAATATGGAAACAATGCCTATGAAATTGAACTTCCACAAGGAGTTGCCATATCACCTATCTTCAATGTCTTTGACCTCTATCCCTTCAAGGGATCTGTTTGTGCGGGGAAAGAAGCATCTAGTCCTGATGCTGATGATGAGGAATGGGTTAGGTATCTACCACCCAATCAACCACTACAGTTGGAATCTATCTTGGACACTAAGGAGGTCAAGAGGACAAGGAGAAAAGTATACAAAGAATACTTGGCCAAATGGGTTGGACTACCTATTGAGGATGCAACTTGGATGTCTAAGGAAGATATTGCACAACATGGGGTCACTGTTGTAGACCTCATTCTATTAGGAGATTGAATTCTTTTCACCCCTGGGTGTATGGTGCAGAGCACCATTGATAATGTCTTGTTTTTGATGCATTATTTAGTCCTATAAGGTCCTAGGGTGGTCTAGGCCTAGAATATGAGGAATTTTGTCACCAAGGCAATGTAATAAGGTCAAATCATGACTAAGACACAAGTTTTTAGTTTGTCTAGTCCAACAATGTGAACCAATGTAAGGCTAAGGTGGCAAGTTGCTTAGCCACTTAGAAAATATCATGTTGGGAGGTTGTAACACACATGGAGAGTTGGTTTTTCAGTTGAAAATTGATGCTAACTACTTGGAATTGATGTAAACATGTTTAAAATGCCTCTAAGGCTCGAGGAGAGGGACTGATGAAACTTTTGTGAAGAAACTTATGTCAATAAACTCTGCTTTATGCATATCTTTCCTGTTCCCACATGCTACAGACCGTAACCTATCAATGTATGGATTTGTCATGAACTGAATATAATTGAATTTGTTAGTAGAGGTTGTTAACTATCATTTGCATCTAGTTTGAGTCACTATCATTAGATTTTAAGGTAAATATTCTTATTTTTCCAAAAATTGTCCTAAACCCTGAACTAGGGTTTGCAGGTCAAAACTAATTGATGTAGATCCATTCCACTGATGTAAACATGTTTAAAATGCCTCTAACGCCTGAGGAGAGGGACTAATGAAACTTATGTCAATAAACTCTATTTTCTGCATATCTTTCTTGTTCCCACATGCTACAAACTATACCCTGTCAATGTACAGCTCTGTCATGAACTGAGTATCATTGAATTTGTTAGTAGAGGTTGTTAACTATCATTTGCATCTGGTTTGAGTCACTATCATTGGATTTTAAGGTAGATATTCTTGTTTTTCCAAAAACTATCCTAAACCCTAAACTAGGGTTTGCAAGTTAAAATGAACTGATGTAGAACCATTCCACCAACATAGATTCCTCCTACTCAGTGGAATGGAATGGTGTAGAAATTTTTTAAGTGTTTTGATCTTTATTTGGACAGGAAATGGAGTTATGGTAGGAGTTTACCACTATGGCGCCTAATAAAACCATGTATTAGGCAATTTAAGAGTGCAGTCCACAAAATAGTGCCTTAATAATTGTTGTAGAGGTCCAAATCAGTGAAATTGGGTCATTTTCCACGTATGCCAGGGTTCCCAATTGGTTTGGGGTGGAGGAGTGACTTTGGTGTGGTAGTTGTCTTACAAAAGAGGCCTATTTCAAAACTGAATAGTCCTATTTTTGGAGCCTTCTGTCCAAAATAACTCATGACCCATTTTTGATATGTTAACAACAAGGATAATGGGTATTCTAAACTGCCCATGTCTTGCCAAGATGATGCCCCTTGTGAAACAAAACCTCTGTTAGACCCTAAAACAGGGCTATAAGGCTTAAGGCATGTTAATGAAGGAAGTACCTAAAACACTTGTGTTTTGTGAAAGATAGTGATTGGGATAGGTTGATAGGCTTGTGTAGTATCCCAATTGCATCAGTATGCCAGGTTGCATCTATGCCCCTGCCATTACTCTATCTTCCCGGTAGAAAATGGTCTTGGTCTTCGTCCCATTTATTTCCCCCAAGACGCTTTAAAGAGGGGTCCTTTGATTTATTTATTTATTTTATTATTGTTTTCTTTACCATCTACTTTCCCATGAAAGGTCTCTCTCCATGAGGGATGTGACATCCTCTCCCCCTTGGAATAAGCCAGCTTAGCTTATTAAGAGGTTGTATTTGTTACATTTACTTTCCAATAGATATACTCAAGCCATTTAGTGTTATGCTCTCAACATGTTTTGAGGTCTTTGGCCTTGTTTTCTGACTTTTATATATAATTTTCTTCCAAATTTTGAGTTCCTGGCTAATTATTTATTTTGAATCCCTTTCCTTGTCTTTGAGGTGCTTTCTTTTTCCCTAATTTGACCAATTTAGAACAAATTTAGAGAATTGAAAGGATACATGTTTGAAAATATACCCTACAATTGCATTTTCACTCAATACCATCCTCTATTTTTCAAGTTATGCATTGATTTTTCATAAGGTGGGTCATTATTTATATCATCGGGTACCCCATTAAACCTATTCATACTCACAAGGTAGTGTAGTACTAACCTCTCTTTTTATTCATGTGCACCTCAAATATTCAACTTAATTTCATCAACCTCCACTTAAGTACCCATTTCCATAGTCAAGTTACTCACTAAGTGGGTTTCATCACATATCACCGGTGTCCAATCGACTGAAATTAGCAAAATTGGTATGATAATTGCAATGTAAGCTCATTTCCAAACTCATAATGGGCTAGTTTACATATGCCATATATACCATTTGATGCATACCAATCTTCACGCTATCTATTGTTCCTTCAATATGTATCTATGTACATATAGATATTGGAATATAACATACTTATAGCATTGTCAATAAGCATTCTCTCTCAAAAACTTGGTGGTAATTCTATACATCAATAGCTCATTAAACTTGTGGCTACATCAACAAATAAGGTAGTTGGAACGTACCCATACGAGGACACCTCAATCATGTTTGTTTCTTTCAAACATACCGACTCACTCAACATTCACCCTCAAGTTCTCTTCATTTAAGTTCTTAGTGGTTCATGCCTATACCATGGTAAAGATTCTTAATACTCTTAAATATGCAATGAAACTCATCACCTAACAATAAGAAGATTAAATCCAACCATTAAGCCATCGAGTGAAATGGACATTACTAATCATCAGATACGACCACTTTTTATGCACACTCTGATATTCCTTTACAATTCCCATATCCAAATTTCCTTCTAGGTTAAGTTTTCTTGGTTAGGTCCAACCAAACTATATTTTACAAAATTAAAATTATATAATGAAATTCAATGATATCACATTCATACTAAGTCACCAGTTCAATTATGGTGAACAAGTAGTGCAAGATCACCTATTTTTTGTAGAGCTTAGTGAGCTTTATAGGTCCAGTGTTTGAACCATGCTCTAATACCAATGTAATAACCACCCTGCTTAGTACCAATTTTTTTTTACAAACCAAGTACTAATTTAATTGTCCAAGCATCTTCTATCTAATTTAGAAGTGCCAAATTCAAAGACTTACCAACCATAGTCATGACCACAATGCTATGCCACAACTAATATACTCTTACTTAAGTATGGTAAGCTCCTAGGGTTAGGGTCATCCCTAGACCCATACCTAAACCTCTAGGGCTCATTCATAATGGCCATGACTATGTATCTCCTCGTGGGAATCAAAGCTTCATAGTTCGTATTTAAAAAATAGAGAGGCTTCATCCTCTCCTCTGATATGAGATCTCTAATCTCACTTTTAAATCATAGATTTTAAGTAAATCATATGATTCCAGTTCAATTCATGATAGCTAAAACATTCTAATCAAATGATAGTACAATGCCAATATCAGTGTATGAAGAAACTCAAATACACATAGTGACCAGCTCATATAAACATTACTTGTTCACACATAGGGATTGGCTCGAGCATACATTCCTTGTACACTATGTGGCAATCTCTCAGATGAGTCACTCGTACATAGTATGACTAACTCATGGGTACAACCCATATACACAAAGTGAATAACTCGTGCATGTGTCACCTATACATATTTGTGACTAGATCATGCATACCATATACACATAGAGTGAATAACTCATGCCTATGTCGCATACAACCAGAGTGACTATCTCATGCATACAACACTTATACATAAGGAGAATAATTCATGCATGTGTCACTTGTAATACATTGAGTGACGATCTCATGCATGTACCACACCTACATTGTGTGATTTTCTCATATGGACATCATAGGTACACATAGTGTCTAGCTAACAAAGGAAATGATTACCACTTTACTATGAGACTCTTCTCCTTTACCGGGTCCACTAACCCATAAGCCCTTAATTAACTTCTAGCTAGAAAAATGAATTTCAGTGCTTCTTGTGCTATACCATGGTTCCATACTTTTGCCATCTCACAACCAGCTGTGAAGACAACAAGCACCCCATACTACTTGCAGTCATCATCGGATAAGGTGTAGTATAACAACTTATAACACATGAGGCCATTATTAATATTTCCATAGTCCACTAAGTATTTGACTCATCTTATAACTAGATAAACATATTCACAGTATCTTTTGGTTTTACGTTGACTAAAGCTAGTGCCTATACTATCAATCATTGGACATTTTAACAATCAGAATCATGAGAAACATATTGCAGGTTGACATAACATAGAGAGATCACAATGACCTATTACAACAATGTCAATACTAAAATCCTAAGAGGGGTAGATATTGACATCCATACCATTGGAGAAAGATGGACTAGTACTGGCATATATCACCTATATGCTACTAGCGAAAGCCTATCTAAACCCTATGAAACTGGGTAGCCCCTGGCATCTATCCCCTGCATGATACTGGTGAAAGTCTGCTAACCCAATGATATCGGGTAGCTTTTGACATCTATCATCTGCATGTTAGTGGTGTAAGCCTACTAACCCTATGCTACAGCCAAATACTTCTTTAGGCAGAGCACACTCCCTGACTCCTATCAAGCTGGAGCAACAATAAACTTATCTATAGGTGGGTTATAGGTTTTATAATGTCGGTGACCACCACAGATGGAGTGGAACAATCGACATTCTAGGAGGTATTGCACCTACCTATGCCCTCGTATATCCCTTACTCCAACCATCATGTGATGCCAAGAAGTCGGCTCATGTATCGATCTTGATTCAACAATATGACATTATAAGGTATAAGGACATGGATTTAAAACATACAGTCTTAAGGGCTTACACCTTAGACTAGTCAATGAGGTTACAATTACCACACATGGATCCATAACCCTATATGCATGGTCTTATAGGTCTTTGGGTTAAACTACCAACATGCACATAACACATTATACCCTAAAGAGTTGGGTCAAAAATACATAAGGAAACAACTCATAAAGTAATCTCAAACACTATTTACATCATTCCATTATTACTCAAATTCATAGTAGTTATGAGACAGAAACTCAAACCCACAATTCTACTATTATATACAACATCCTACTTCTAAGTACGCAACACTTACATATTACAAATCATAAAACTTAACATACAATTACTCACCAAATGAAATGTCCCCTTCTAACAAGCCAAAATTTTTGCAACCTTGCAAACAATTTCAACTTGTAAAAGAATACATTTGAATTCAATCCTTCTTATCCAATTACATTAACCACAAATATATATTAAATCATCACAATCTATATGCATTATACCTTTCTCTATATCTGGTATACATGTTACATGATTTACCTCGGGAGAGACATACTTGGGTTTACACGCTAATCAGACCACTCACCCGACAAGAGAGGGTTTGTTAGGACACATTATTGCCATGGGTCCAATGTTTCTCTCCTTTGACTCGGAGGGGTGAAGGGCTTCACCAGCTTGAGTCAAAGGCCTATCCACTTATCTCGGGGGGGTGATGTTTCACCAGCTTGAGACAAGGGCCTCTCCACTTGTCTCGAAGGGGTGATATTTCACCAGCTTGAGACAAGGGCCTCTCCACTTGTCTCAGAGGAGTGATATTTCACTAGCTTGAGACAAGGGACTCTTTACTTAGTTCAGAGGGGTGATATCTCACTAGCTCAAGCATTACCCACCATTAGGCCAATTGCCTACCCTAACCATCAGTCTCAACTTATATGGTGTGTAGGTTGATTAATGATGAGGCTTACTTTCTCATCTCGGGTATTCCATGACTTATGTATTGCACTTATAAGGATTTTATATTATCTCATTATTTGGCAATATACATTCTTTGCCTCAATCATAGTTATGAGCTTTCAGTCCATAAGATCCTTATCATATATTTCAATTAATGCCATATATTCATTTATTCTATGATAGCAATTTCTATAATGATCTTACTGATTGATGCTATCCTTATGCTACTTCTTATTATATATAATTGTTCCTTAATCATAATATTTATCCTGTATTTATGTATGATAGTATTGCTTTTTATGATTGATGCATTCTACATTATTCTTTCCATATCATATTTCTATTTCAACTCCTATTTTATGAGGATGTTTATTCATATATTAACAGCTGTAACAATAATATGATCTAATTCCATTTTATGGTATATGATTGCATTGATCATTCTATACTTCATACTTATATTTATTGTATCCTATATGATGATCTCTTGATTACTATAAACAGATTATTTTCATCCCATTCTGCTTAGTTTGGAGTATTAATCATAGTATTAGTTGGTGGTTACATACCTGTAGTTTTCTATGCTTACTCTAGATGCAATAATGGATCAGTGGCAGATCAATAGACTGTAAGATGATATAATGATGACCCGATGTGCCTTATATGTTGGTCGTCGATATTGATATACTCAAATTCAGTGCATGGAAGTGAATCGATTGCAAAGTTATTGGTTCTGCCTTTTTATCTTTTATATTGGAGAGAGAAATGATTATTGGTCTGATTCGATGATGAAATGCAATGATATATTTTCTATTTCCAAGATCCGATGAGATGATTGTTCGAATTGTATCTTGGAATGATTATATTTTTAAGGTGCTTGATGAATGATATTGTATTGTTTATCCATGCGATGCCATGTTGAGCCTTTTGTTGCCACTGAGTTCCTTTTTATAACCTTGAAGGGACATACTCTTTCCCATTGGCCGTCATCTTAAAGGGATGCGATTGTTCAAGGGGATCATTTTTTGAATATGCCGCTACTCCTTGCCATGTAGTCTACGTTTCTTATTTAGAAGTCGGCCACCATGAGACATTGACCGCTTTATTATATAATGCAAGGTCATTCTTATTTTATGTTATTTATAATATGTAATAAATATAATAATAATATTTATTACTATTATATCTTATATTTATATAATAACATTTAATGTTTATATTCATTTATATATATTTATAATATAATAATATTTAATTATTAATATTTATTTTTATATTAATAATTATATTATTTATTATTAATATATATTACATATCACATTTGTATTTGATCTTTTAATTTGAACGAATACAATCCATTCAATTACAAATCTTCAGTGTGGGGACATGATAGGCCTCCCCTCTCAAGATTGCTTGTTCTCAAGCAATTTTGGGTTTTGGATGATCGATAATTTTAGTTCCTCGGGAGAAATCAATTATATGATGTTGTAAAGAGGGTGAGTTTGGATCCTTAGTGAGACCTTTATTATTGACCAAGTCATAGATGTGTAAACTAATCTTTGAACGATGTTAAGATAATGTGGAGAATGATCCTGGGATTTGTGGGTTATGGGTCCCCAATACAATTTAGTATAGATCTTTATGTTACTTTAAGAAAGAGAAGAACTCCAAAGGAAGAGATGATCTAATGAATTCATAAATTTACTAGATCAGTTTTAAGTTACAAGGTTGATCTGTAAAAGATCATACGTGTTACGATGATTTGGTCTCAATGGATAGACAAATATGTTCTTACCTCAAGCTTTAATCTTAAAAGATGACTCATGTTTGAATAGGCTCTGTGTGTCAACAACCTTTAATGTCTTATACATGGCTTTCATGTTTCTTCATTTTACCAGTACACATACAAATCTAACTTGAAAATTCTCATGCAATGTTAACAACTCTCGTGCTGGTAATAGTTACATTCCCTTAGAACAACAATCTAAATTTTGTAGAACAAAGATTTTGTTGGCTATAGAAGTGGTTGCAAATATATATATATATATATATATATATATATATATATATATATATATATATATATATATATATATATATATATATATATATATATATATATATATATATATATATATATATAAAGCCTTCACATGTCGATAGACAAGTTGGTCTTAATTTGTGAAGGTGTATGGTAAAAACAACTCAAGATTCTCCTGTACTGAATTAAATTTAGAAAGACATCTACAACGTTAAATCAAAAGAACTTGAACATGATCAAGAAAGAAATGTTGAACCATGATTGTGTTAGTCAATAAGAATGATGAGAGATCAAGATTAAACTTGTTTATAAAATGATGAAGGAGGCTCTTGGGTTTGCCACTCAAAATAGAGAGCATCATTGGAGAGAAGATCCATGTTGGGGTATATGAACACAATTATATATGAAGCTCAAAGCATAAATACCTGTAATACATGAAGCATACACAAAGCCTCGTATATGAAGCATTCACAAGCATACATAATACATAAAACACATAGCACAAAGAATGAAGCATACAAAGTATACACATGCAATAAATAAGGCATGAAGCATACATGTGACATGCAGGTATATGCATGAAAAGTATACACATGAGTGCAAATAAGTCATGAAGTGTGCATTTGAACATACATAAGTCATGGAATACACACATAAATCATGTAGTATACATTTGAACACACAAAGTCATGGAGTACACACTCGAATACACGTAGTTATAAGTATACAATTGAATGCACAAAGTCATAGAGAATACACTCAAACATAAATCATAGAGTATGCATACAATCACAAGTCATGGAGTATACAAATACATGTCATAGAGTATTCACTCAAATACAAGTACAAGGCATCGAGTATACATGCAAATACAATCATAGTGTATACACTCAAATTCAAATACAAAGCATAGAGTATACACTCAAAATACAAATACAGTCATAAAGTATGCACTCAAATACAAATACAAAGTTATAGAGCATACACTTGGATACAAGTACAAAGTTATAGAGCATACACTTGAATACAATTGCAAAGTCATAGAGCATACACTTGAATACAATTGCAAAAGCATACACTTGAATATAGTTACAAAGTCATGCAATTTGTAGAGTATGCACCCACATACAAATCATGCAAATACAAATCATAGAGTATTCATTGAATACAAATGCAAGTTATAGAGTACCGTCACGAAGCATACACTTGAGTGGATCATAAACTGAACGAATACACTTAAACCATGAAACGTTCATATACATACAAGGTATACATGAAGCATGCATATGAATACATAAAGCATTATAGCATACATATGAATGTACACAAGATATGAAACATATACATGAATATATGCAACACACCTATGTAGATCATGAAGAATATAGTTAAATATATTCAAGGCGAGAGGTATGAATGTAAGGCATGAAGTAGATATGGAAGCATATACGTTATGTACAAGCATGGAGTACACGAATACACACCGGGCATGAATCACATAAGGCACAAAGTATGAATACTTATGAAGCATGAAGTATGAAAGCATAAGCATATAGATGTAAAGCATGGTGCATCTACTTAAATACACATGAAGAATTATGGCATGAAATATACATACAAATACTCAACGAAGTATACATATAAAATATACACATAAATGTCCAAGTGGCATGCATATGAACACATATAAAGAATGACATGCCAAGAATACCAATATGAGGCACACTCAAGGCAAGAAGCATATAAATTCACATAAGTATGAGGTAATACAAGGAAATACACAAGATTACACAGATAAGAAGTAATACACCTAAATACACACATGAACACAGATAGGAAGCATGATGTGAATACACACAAGAATATATGTAAATACACACAAAGAGCATACAAGTGAGGCAATGAAGTTAAAGGAGGAATACAAGTAATACACAAGGTATGAGTCATATAAATTTTATAATGTTCTCTTTAGGATATCCTTGATTTCTCCACCTGCAAATAAGAATAATTCCTAGAAAGAGATGTTAGTACCTTTAAAGATCAATTCCCTAATGAAGTCATTATATAAGAATCATCAAATGTAATGTTACCTTTGCGTGCATATTTAATTCCTGCAATCACCGATGTTAACAAAATATTTAATCAATTAATAATAATAATTGCTTATCATTCATAGGATAGCAGGATGATTGCTCTGATACCACTTGAAATGTCCCCTTCTAGCAAGCCAAAATTTTTGCAACCTTGCAAATAATTTCAACTTGTAAAAGAGTACATTAGAATTCAATCCTTCTTATCCAATTACATTAACCACAAATATATATTAAATCATCACAATCTATATGCATTATACCTTTCTCTATATCTGCTATACATGTTACACGATTTACTTCGGGAGAGACATACTTGGGTCTACACATTAATCAAACCACTCACCAAACAAGAGAGGGTTTGTTAGGGCACAATATTACGATGGGTCCAATGTTTCTCTCCTTTGACTCGGAGGGGTGAAGGGCTTCACCAGCTTGAGTCAAAGGCCTATCCACTTGTCTCGGAGGGGTGATGTTTCACTAGCTTGAGACAGGGGCCTCTCCACTTGTTTTGGAGGGGTGATATTTCACCATCTTGAGACAAGGGCCTCTCCACTTGTCTCAGAGGGGTGATATTTCACTAGCTTGAGACAAGAGCCTCTTTACTTATCTTGGAGGGGTGATATCTCACCAGCTCGAGCATTACCCACCATTAGGCTAATTGCCTACCCTAACCATCAGTCTCAACTTATATGTTGTGTAGGTGGATTAACAATGAGGCCTACTTTCTCATCCTGGGTATTCCATGACTTATGCATTGCACTTATAAGGATTTTATATTATCTCATTATTTGTCATTATACATTATTTTCCTCAATAATAGTTATGATCTTTTAGTCCATAAGATCCTTATCATATATTTCAATTAATGCCATATATTCATTTATTCTATGATAGCAATTTCTATAATGATCTTACTGATTGATGCTATCCTTATGCTACTTCTTATTATATATAATTGTTCCTTAATCATAACATTTATCTTGTATTTATGTATGATAGCATTACTTTTTATGATTGATGCATTCTACATTATTCTTTCCATATCATATTTCTATTTCAACTCCTATTTTATGAGCATGTTTATTCATATATTAATAGCTGTAGCAATAATATGATCTAATTCCATTCTATGGTATATGATTGCATTGATCATTCTATACTTCATACTTATATTTATTGTATCCTATATGATGATCTCTTGATTACTATAAACAAATTATTTTCATTCCATTTCTGCTTAGTTTGGAGTATTAATCATAGTATAAGTTGGTGGTTACATACCTGTAGTTTGTTGTACTTACTCCAGATGCAATAATGGATCAGTGGTAGATCAATAGACTGTAAGATGATATAATGATGACCCGATATGCCTTATATGCTGGCTGTCGATATTGATAAACTCAGATTCAGTGCATAGGAGTGAATCGATTGCAAAGTTATTGGTTCTATCTTTTTATGTTTTATATTGGAGAGAGAAATGATTATTGGTTTGATTCGATGATGAAAGGCGATGATATATTTTCTATTGCTGAGATCCGATGAGATGATTGTTTGAATTGTATCTTGGAATGATTATATTTTTAAGGTGCTTGATGAATGATATTGTATTGTATTGTTTATCCATGCGATGCCATGCTGAGCCTTTTGTTGCTGTTGAGTTCCTTTTTATAACCTTGAAGGGATGGACTATTTCCCATTGGCCGTCATCTTAAAGGGATCCGGCTGTTCAAGGGGATCATTTGTTGAATATGCAGCTACTCCTTGCCATGTAGTCTATGTTTCTTATTTAGAGGTTGGCCACCATGAGACATTAGCCCCTTTATTATATAATGCAAGGTCATTTTTATTTTATGTTATTTATAATATGTAATAAATATAATAATAATATTTATTACTATTATATCTTATATTTATATAGTAAGATTTAATGTTTATATTCATTTATATATAAATTTATAATATAATAATATTTAATTATTAATATTTATTTTTATATTAATAATTATATTATTTATTAATAATATATATTACATATCACATTTGTATTTAATCTTTTAATTTGAATGAATATAATCCATTCAATTACAAATCTTCAATGTGGGGACATGACACCAAACCAATATAAAAGTAAACCACCATACCATATAAATGGTAATACTTATTGTTAGTTGCTCATAATAAGCAAAACCAATCATAAGGAAATTCCATCCTAACTCATCCCAAATCTAGGAATAAATTTAGAGTAGGCATATCATCCACACCTATTAGGAGTTGTTAACACCATCCTATCATAATGGATTAGCTTAGAAGCATCATTAAATGTAAAGTAACAAGTTTCCTTAACACATTTATAAATCTGTCATGGCCAAGTTTATCATTCCCTTATTTCTTAGAAAAATAGACCTCTCTAGGGTCTTGAGTCTAAACTATACTTATCACTGAGCCCCTACAAACTACCATAATGTTCATCACCCAAAATTCTAACAATCTTAGTCCCAACAAGTCTGCATGAGAGACTGACCATGATGGTAGTAACTCTAAAAGTTCATCCAAGAGTAGAGTAGATTGTGGAAACTAAACTTTGCAAACTCAGAGTAGGTAAGCTTGATGATAATGGAGGGCATTTATTGGCTTAGGCCTATATAGTTAGGACTCATTAATTGGAAAGTGAGTTCATATCCATCTGATGCAAATTCAGCGTCAAACTAAAATGCATTGAAGGGGGGAGGTTGATCAAGTTTAGGAACACTCCATAACTTAGAGTCATTCCCTAGACCCATCCCCTATGGACCTGAGGTCTAGGGGCATCCTTTGCCCAAGAACTACCTATATACCCACTTCCCAAAGGGATTTAAGTCACATGTAGTTATCCTCACTTAAACTCTCAAGGGTTATACACATAGGTTCCTACCCTCAGGGTTTCATATGAATAGTTACTATTATCGTAATAGTTACATTCGTATATAGAAGTCATAATGACATAATCAATGTCAAATAATCCCAATCATAATAGAGCACATGGCATCAACAAGCATAACGTCTTAACAATGCAACAATTATGCAAAGTCACAACAAGGCTCCAAGTGATGTCCTAGAATAATATGAGTCAGGTATATGAAGGTCTCAATTTAGACCTCACCTGCATTATGATTCATAATTCAGCATAAACATTGTTGGAACCCTTACAGGCTCATCTTATTAACATAGCATAGGGTGATGACCTACCAACAAGTGATTATCAATCATCCCCTTCTAACACTAATAAGATACTTGGTTTAAAATGTATATATTTAGCTTGATTAATTCTTAATACCCACTATCATATAATTCTTAATACTTATAGAGTTGAAATATGAAGGCAAGTTCAAGTATTTGCACCAAGCTACTAGAATAATTAACTTAGATTAGTTCTTTACAACCCTTTTTAGATTTCCCACTAGGTACAAAATGTTACCTTATTAATGTCAACATATATGTTAATTATCTATCTCCCCATGCTAACACCAATAGGGTATAGGGTTGATTATGTTTATACATTTGACCCTATCGACCCTAGTTCCTACTTATATCAAGGTTACCAAATGAACGTCAAGTTCAATTATCACCCAATTCCATTCCCAAAATTATTAAAATGGCTGGCATGATAATTCATACTCAAAGATAATAGTAATCATCAAATCTTTACAATGCAATAGTTATGCAAGGACCTAATATGGTCCTAGAAACAATGTCCTACTATAAAGGAATTAATGATATTAAGTATCATTACTATATTATATTATAGCATCTTTCTTGATGGAACTCAACATGCATTATCAATGGACTCCCATGAACATTGCCTAAGACCTTGAAGGCTTGCAGCAATACTTATCGACATGCTTTAAGCAAGATTAATACCTCAATCATACTCAAGAGACTTGGCAACACTATTATCATTAAATCATCATACAAAGAGGTTCCCTTGATAATAATAATAGTAACTATATTTTAAATATTTGCTTTCAATTACTACATGGTCCTAACCATTATTCTTATGATAGTCAATATCATGATCTAGATAATATTTACACTTGTCATTTATAGTAAATATGACCTTATGGGTCAATAGAAAAGTTGTAGGGAATACTATTTAGTAGGATCCATGATAGTTGATCTCTAGATTCAATATCATCAACAACGTTAGTTTAAGTGGTTGATGCCTTCCATTTAGAACACAACCATACCATAGTCCCATACATTTGTAATACCCTTCCTTCAAAATTTTGAACATAGTAGATCCCATATCAAGACTCTTGTTCTTAAGTGGCCTATACACATTATGCAATCGTATAAAGCCTTATTCCTCAATTTGAAGTGGTTTACACAAAAGTATTAACTTGAAACATTAAAATATGAATACAATAAATTCTATTTTCCGTAATAAGATCATTATCCTTTAAATTATCAATCAACCAAAAGCAAAAGCAAAAGCTTGTATTAAGTAAAGGAGGGAACAATGACCCTAAAAGAATTTTATTAAAACTATTACAATCTTCAAAAACACTTGTTCAATGTATAATGACAGTCACCACTCACAAAGTCATTGTTACAGGGAACAACTATCTATATGCCCCCAAGACACTCACTAGTGTTTAAGGAAACAAATCATAACATGCCTACCACTTCCATTATAAACCATAAACCATTCAAGATTAATTATTATTCAGCCATTGAGTGGATAATTCAGATTTAGTTACTATACAGGAAGGTAAATGTGAAGAGTACTTAGCTCTTGAGACTAGGTGCTATTTAATCTTCTCTCCCTTTAGTGATGTGAAGTCCTCTGGCACACATCTCACTTTAGCAGCACCTTTGCTACACGTAGCCATAAATAAATGCCCTTAGTAAGAAGCAACGTAAAGGCAAGTGGTGGCCATTTCCTGGCCAGAGAATGATATATACTAGTGTAGCTTCCACCAAGACCCTCGCTACTTCCATGTGACCAAGCACCTAAGCTATTAGTAGAGCCGACTCTCCAACTAATTATGTTTAGCAGTAATTATTTCTACGGCTTTAAAATCACATCATACCCAACTGCAACAACCCCTACCGTTGGCTCTAAAGCCAGATTGAAAGGAAAATTCCATGCAGAGAAAACTAAAACTCGCGTATATTCTAAAAGCAACAGAGAACCCCTGTGGGTGTCATCCATTTCCGCGGGTATTTAAAAGCAAATCTCTCCACGTTTTCTACCAAAAGCAACCTCATCTCTGTGAGCCTCAGCTTTACTCTTTCCCCCAAATCCGTATGAAGTGCATGCAGTATTTCTTCTTCATTTTCAAGAACCCCATTGATAGTAGCTTGAAGTTGGTTTCTTGTGTTTTTTTCCTCCCCTCCAAATCGATGTGGTAAGTATCTAAATTCAATGGCCACAACTAGAGGCCCATACCATCATAATTGATGCTTCCAGTACTTCTTCCTCCTGTCTACGCTCTCCCATGCCTTCCTTTTAAATGCGTGTTTCCCATCATCTCGTCCTGAGAACGTGATAAAGAGGAAAGGGGGAGAGCGTCATGCCTCCATAATAGTGTGCCAGGCGCCGTGGGCTCGTCTTAAATGTCATCCACTTCCACGGTCAGCCTTGAGTCAATGCTGATGTGGAAGTGGACCCCGCTGGCTCCCCCGCTCATCCTCTTCCACTTCCTCCGCCAGTCTTAACCGGGACTCACTACCTGTAGCAGGCAGGCTAACTCCGATGACATCCCGCGTGCTAACTTGAAGACCGATCCCACTTACTCACGCTGAAATATTCCCGCGTGCTCTTCATTTGATCTCTCTGCCTATTTTCTAAATGGTTGCAGGCTGGAAGATATTCCGGAGGTGAGTAATTATATTGGTCCCGTGATTATTAAAAAGTTGCCTGTGCGTGGTCGAGGTTTGTTTGCTATCAAGGATGTTGAGATCGGAGATACTGTGCTTGTGGAGAATGCGATTACAGTGAGTGCCATCTATCGCAGGCCAGTGGCCTGAGTGACATTTAAGACGAGCCGAATATTAGTAGGTGGTGCAATTTTATGTCCATATCATTGATTTTAGCAGTATATTGTAGATGTGTTCAGAGAAAACTACTTTCTGTTTAATGTTGCAACTTGCGTCTGATGCATTTTTGTCTCCCTGGATTTTGGGTTCCAATCTCCCTCGATTTTGAGAGTTTAGGATTTGTGACTATAATGTTTAGAGGACTGTCAAGAAGAAGAGCATTGATGATGTTTCTCTAGATAACTTAAAACAGAGTCATTTGATCTAATGGCATATTTCCTGTAGAGACTCTTTCTCAAATCATAATGGATGCACAAAGGCTGTCCTTGCTATGGTGATGTTTGATCTTGAAGGCAATCCTTGATATTCTCTGTCTTACCTCTTACATGACATTTTAGGTAATTGAAACTTGGTTCAAGAACAACGTGATATCCATCACATGCCCCTTGAGCTACTCTTCACAAATTTTGCTCTTCTTTGTCATTGCAATCTGTTCTTCAACATTTTCAATGGACTCCTCTGACAAGGAATCGGGAGGACAGGTTTCATGCTCTGAACCAACAATATGTTATTCAAATTTTGGTAAGCAAATGCTATACACCGAAGACTGTTGGTAGCCATCTCACTAATTATTTCTCTAACCTTTCCATTATTAAGTCCAATGACTCGTCCTTTTTCATCCAAATAGGTATTACGTAGGTCCAATATCACTATAGCTGTTCCTTTCCAATGAACTCTAACATCTCCATTTGATAAGATTAGGGCTATCCCTGCTCATCACCATCTCTTCAACCTTAGACACGTCCTTCAAGAGATTTGATGAATGGCCAATGGAATCAAATCTCAAAAAAGAAACATTATAAAACCTATGTAGCTTGTTCATGGCTGGGCCTTCATGATATGCCATATCATGCAAATGATTCCTCTAGTCTTATGACTGTCCCATAAAATGATCAAGAGGCCCATGACAAACTTGAGGGTACTCCAAAGGTAGTGTAGCAGTGATAACTTTGCTTTGAATTAATGGTGAGGCACTCATACTAGCCAAGAAAATTAATGGTGAGGCACTCATCCTGATAGAAATAGAGAAGCATAATTTCAAGTAATTGAATGCCTTAGAGGAAATTAGCAAACTAAAAGAAAAAACCATGTAAGGTGTGAAAATCTCTATTCTAGAAAATAATATTTAGGAAGCTAGACTAATCTTGGAAGGTTTTTCAAAGTTAGTAGAACCACCATCAAAAAATTAAAGAGAATGCTTTTCCTAGCTCTAAAACCAAGAGCCATAAGGCTAGAGACAATAAAATTATGAAGCAAGAGAATGCAAAGTTCATGCAAAAACACCTTGATTTCTTACGAGAGGAATTGGAAGTAGTGGTGCTCAACCAATTCTAATATTTGTGGAGATCCTATATTGTCCCTTGTGGTCAAGTTTTCATTACTAATTTTTTATTAGCCTCTTTTTTGTTGTTAGGGCTATCTCTATGTTGTTTGTTTTTATTGTTATATTGCTATAGTTTGGCTATTGCTAGACTATTTTCTTGCTATTTTCTTTTGTTTAGATTTTAAAAGGGTGGAGGCCCTTTCATAGTCCTCCTTTTTGCATTTAATCCAAAAAAATATTTCAGCATTAAAGAACCCTTAGGATGAATATTCTTAATATTTTGTTTAATAAGTTTAGCCTCAAGTTCTAAGACATGTTATGCATCACAATATTAGGATTAGTTCCTAGCATGTCTTGGAATTATAGTGCAAAGATATCTCTAAATTATTTAAGTAATATAGTCATAAATTACATTGTTCATATTGGCCTAAACAATCACCTACCTTCAATAATGGTTAAGAATGACTTCAATCATTTGATCATAGTGACTTGGAATAATTTGTTTATGATCCTATGATATTAAAATTCTTTTTCACAAGACATTACTATTGTAGTAAGAAAGTAAGGGTATAATTTATTAACAAGAATTATTGTAAATATATGTGACTTAGTCTACCTCACATCACTTATTAATGCCCCATTTACTAATTTCACACATATACTTTCAAATTGCAAGTCTCACATATATTGCCAATTTCATAGGTATACAATTAAATACTTTACATTACTAAATGCATTATGGTAGATGCTTTATCAAATGATCTGTTGTCCTTTTCATTTACAAGTACTAAACTTCTAATCTCTAATTTCTAATATTTTCTACATCTAACATTAAGTAGAATAATAGTAAATTGAATGAACTTGCTTACAAGAATTCAAAAAAGAAAACAAATAACAAGCTTTCAAAATGCAACAAGCCTAAGATCCTTGCATGCTTAATTATTAACAAAATAAAGAGGTTGAATTCTCTTATAATTTATATTCAAGGACAAAAAGATATGGATATCAAGACATCAAGATGAAGAGTCATTATTTCAAAAAGTGACTAATAATTAAATAAAACAAAAGTAGCTTTGACAATAAATGTATATCTAAATGAATCTTAATAGTGTTTGCCCCTAAATTAAGATGCTTCACTGCTATCCTTATCATGTGTTGCTGCTCTATCCAAATCATCATGCCAAGTATGCTTCTTGTTGTTCTTTGCACAAGATGGAGTAGGAAACACAGCTAAACCTTGACAGATGGTTGAACGTCTCCTAATATTCATTATTTCAATCAAGTCTCTCTCTCTATGAAGTGTAGTGCCATGACCATCCACAACACGCTTGAATGGTTGCACAGTGGGGTGTTGTAGTCCAATTTGACTATATAGTGCCATGCCTCTACACCTATTTATCAAGTCTTCTAACCCCTTATCAAAAAAGGCTATTGTTCCATCATCATCTGTGCTTTGGAAAAAATCTTCAATCAACTTTTGTGCCCTCATCATTGAATTTATTTTGCCTTCTCCACCTTCTTGTGTTGAAATCTAAATATTAATCAATAAAAGATATTAGTAGAATATAAACAAAAGTAATGGACATAGCATGAGTGGTTGAAAGCACATTACATTTGAGTGACATTGGTTCTCCTCCTCAACATCATCAAGTGCATGTAAAGTAGATGGTTGGTCATCTGTTACTTCCTAATCCATTTGCATATAAATAATTAGTAAGGGAATAATGACCATCTATATTAAAAGAGAATGTAATAAAAGTATGCAAAAAAACACAAAAAGACACTTACAAGGTGATTAGATATATCAATGCTAGTGTCCTCTCCATGAACCCATGTGCTCACACTAGAAATGTCATCAATAAGTAGGGGAATATCATTTCTATTGGTGTGCCCAATTGTTTCTCTCATCATGTTGACCTTGACTATATGCTTACATGTGTAACCCTGAGTTGCAAAGTTGCATGAACACATAGACAAACCTGACATTGTTCCATACACTTGGTAACAAATTTTGTGATCTCTTTGACTTTGAACCCATGCAATACGACTATCAGTGGCATCAAATTTCACGTGATCATCTGGAATCTGTAAGGCACGCACCCAAGACACATTCTCAACCTTCTCCAAATTAAAGTTTCTATAGAAACCATTTTCTTTGTTGATTTGCATCCACCAATAATATGTGTATACATCCACAGTCAATTTGTTAACCAACCAATCCACTCTTCTATGTGATGCATGTCGAATGGTCTTTAAAAATCAGTTCTTCAAATGTGAGTGATATGATTCAATTGCACCATTTGTTTCTTGACCAGCATGCTTAAGAGTATGACAACATCTAGACCACATCCCCACCCTATGGATCCACTGCTCTTGAAAATAGTCAACAAACTTTTGATGCATGTCTCTAAAATGATGCACAAATAACCAAGCATCTTTAATAGCTGTTTCCTCATCTGTAGAGTGATGCATGATGGATCCCAACATATCAAACATTTCTCTTCTAGAAGAATCATCCTTCACCTTGGTTATCAAGTTCTTCAACCATGCCCTCCTAACATGCCAGATACAGAGATATATTTCACAACCAAAAACCTCCCTACAAGGCCACAATACAACTATAATTAGCATCCTAATTATATAGGTAAATATTAACAATGTACATTACTTACAAAAATAAAAATCACCTGATAGCATTAATTTCTGCTGTAGCATCATCTACCATAAATGCATTGATTTTCCACTCAATCTTCTTCAAGAGAACTCTTTGCATAAGAATTCACATCCAATATGCTAAGTCAGATGTACATGATCTAGACATTATTATCCATGCAACCGATAACCCCATGTGTTGGGCATCAAAAGCAAGCAATGTGTACAGTTGAAACTGCAAAATAAATTAGAGTACAAAGATTAAGATCATAAAATATATACGAAAGAAAATATGATAAGGAAAATAATCTTAAATGTTTTACCTTCATTGCATTGGTTCCAAATGTTGAGTCCATTGCTAGCATGCTATTATGCCCATACTGTATCATCCAATCTAATTGTTGGGGTAGTTGAATTCCTAAAATAAAAGGCACATCTCCATCTCCATTTCCATCAACACTAGTTTCATTGAATTCTTGGTAGGCAAACCATTTTTCTGGATTTACGACCACCCATTTTTTGACAGATTGTGCATCATTAGTATGCAGCACATATTTTGTTTGTTTGATTTTACGATCTATGTTTTGTATATCATTCATAGTCAAGAAGTCATCTCTTTCTGTTTGTCCTTTGAACAAGATTAACTTGTTCATGACCATTTCCCTATGTTTCATATGAACTGCATTAGGAGATAAACCTAACAATAACATATTTTTCACCCAATCTTGTAATTCTTTGCTTATGTGAAGTGCAAAAAAAGATCTACTCCCTTTGAAATCTTCGACCTCTTGACCATGACAAGGAAATCCATTCTTGTCAACATGATCAACTTGGTAAAAAGACAACAAAGAATGATTGGGCCTACGATGCATAATGTGGATTGTAAAGTGGCACTGACATCCACATCTTCTACGTTTTCGGCCAGGCCTACTTCCTTTACCACTCTTTGGGACCAATGATTTATCGAATTGCATGGCATCAACTTCTCAATAATCATTTGGGCCATAAGAGCACCAATATCTACACAAAATTAAAAAATATAAATAACATTAGTCCTTGAGGGATGCATTTACTAACTAATGAACTAGTATTTCAATATAAATTAGTAAATGAAAATCTTACGTAGTGTACTCTAAAAATGAGTCGATCCTTCTTGATGCATCACTAAGAGGAGTAGAATTCTTCTTCTTCTTGACATAAAATTGGGTGGGATATGACTACCTCTTGGATTCCCCTTCAATAAAATCCTTTACTCTATCATTTTCAACCCAAGCCACTTGGAAGGTTGAATTAGTTTGATCAGGGTATATATTCCAAACAAGGTCCTCCTAGGAAAATGGGCCGTCATGTGGGTGTTGGACCTCATGGGACATAATTTGTTGCATCTGAAATTATACCAAAACCTTAGAATTAGAAATTATGTTTGTAGTTTTCCTCATCAAATATTATTAATAATATATTGAACCCTAGCATAGCCATGATCAACTACATGACATATATGGCATCATTTTTTAAAAGAAAACAATAACCCCCTAAAGAGAAAACTAAAATGAGAAAAAACTAAAATGCATTTCTTTTGAATAGGTTAAACATAATACAAGATAACAAAAAATTATAATTTTGTACGCCATTCTTAGTGTATGCCATAGAGGGTGCTTTTATATGTTGTAGGTAAAGATAAAAAAAAGTACCTTAATGAGGCTTTGATTTTCTGCAGCCCATTCCTCTGGGTGTTGCTGAAGTACCTCAGATGTCATTTCCATGACTCCGAGCACAGCGACAATTATCAAGTCCTTTTGCACATGTTTGGTGTCCACAATTTTCAAAATATTAATACCTTATCAAACTTAACACCCTACAACAAGAAATCTGAAATGCAATACATCATACGACTACCAAGTATTATTTACATCATGAAATCCGAAATGCAATAAAGCAAGCTTACCCTGATTCTTCAGTCTCAATCACACCAAACCACCAAGTAGCTTCAATTGTGGCTGCAGCATTTTACTCCCTCTTCAATCTATTCTCAGGATTCTTCATTCCTAAACCGGTATGCAGTTCTCTTCATCAAGTCATTTCATTGAAGATATTAGTATCAACATCCACAAACAGCAGTACCCGATCTAGAAGAATAGTATGTAAAATGTAACTGTCTGTTTTTTCACTTTTATCTCTAATGGGTATTATATTTGATACAGAAAATTCCAAAATGGTGGATCTGGTACTACTGGATATGCCCTGTTTCATGGACTGTGTATGGTCTAATTGCCTCACAGTATGGAGATGTCACAGACGAATTGGAAGTGATTGGTGAAGGGCTCAAACCACTAAATCAGTTTGTGGAGGATTACTTTGGATACAGGCATGATTTCTTAGGTACAGTTGCTGCAGTACTCGTCAGATTCGCCGTGTTCTTTGCATTTATCTTTGCGTACTGCATCAAGGTATTGAATTTCCAGCAAAGGTGAAAGCAGAGGAGATACATAAACATAGGAATCTGCTACTCTGCCATTTGGGTTGGGCCAGCTGAAATTTGACCATTGAAATTGAAATAGATGATATTTACTTAGGGTTGTTGAATTTATTTTACCTTGTAACAGGCTCCACAGCCCTCGCCACCTTTGAACAAAATAGGGCTTACAGCTCCTACTGGCAGGGTTTCCTTCACGACCAGGGAGACAAAAATGCATCAGACGCAAGTTGCAACATTAAACAGAAAGTAGTTTTCTCTGAACACATCTGCAATTTACTTTTTAAAATTTTCCAAAGTTCACTACGGATGGGGTATGCGCCCTCCTTTGCTCTATTCTTAGAGTGGTGTACTTGAGCAGTCCAGTTGACCTATTATGATCATGTCTAATTTTTCTTCTTTCTTCTCTATAGATGGGTTATAGACGCTTTGACACAGCAAGATTTTACCGCACAGAGCACGCATTAGGAGAAGCTCTGATGGCACTCACTGCAATCGCATTCTCCACAAGCACAGTATCTCCAATCTCAACATCCTTGATAGCAAACAAACCTCGACCATGCACAGGCGACTTTTTAATAATCACGGGACTAATATAATTACTCACCTCTGGAATATCTTCCAGCCTGCAACCATTTAGAAAATAGGCAGAGAGATCAAATGAAGAGCACGCGGGAATATTTCAGCATGAGTAAGTGGGATCGGTCTTCAAGTTAGCACGCGAGATGTCATCGGAGTTAGCCTGCCTACTACACTTAGTGAGTCCCAGTTAAGCCTGGCGGAGGAAGTGGAAGAGGATGAGCGGGGGAGCCAGCGGGGTCCACTTCCACGTCAGCATTGACTCAAGGCTGACCGTGGAAGTGGATGACATTTAAGACGAGCCGGCTCCGTGTATGCCTCTACCATTACTCTGTCTGTCCGGTAGAAAATGGTCTTGGTGTTCATCCCATTTATTTCCCCACGACGCTTTAAAGATGGGTCCTTTGCTTTATTTATTTATTTTATTATTGTTTTCTTTGCCACCTACTTTCCCATGAAAGGTGTCCCTCCACGAGGGATGTGACATAAACATACCCACACAAGATGATCATACCAATACAAATAGACCTAGAAGTTGAACAACTCCAGAGCAAGGACAACACTAAGTCTTACTAAGAAATGCATGAGAGCAAAAAACTTAGGCCACCAAAACATAGATGCAATAATCCTTCACAAGTAACATCTTTGCACAACCAAACCACAGACCAAGAACACAAACCCTAAACCCTAACAACTGATGACAATCTAAAAGATTGGGCCTAAAAAGTGAAGCACATAATAGGGAATACATAAGCACACATACACTACAAAGGGCAAACTAAAAGTTGAACCAACATATTATTTGTCTCCATATTTAGCCCCATTTTCTATTTTGATAGTTTCTCAATCACTATGTCTCTCTCTTGTTTGACTATCTCATCTTAGCACAAGCTTAAATGTCATACATCCTCAGCTTAAATCAATCTTCACTTGAATCAACATTTTAGCAAATGGCTTCCCCCTTACGACCGCAACCTCTACATTGATGTTGCACTTTCCTATAAGATATTTATCATAAATAGTGGTTAGTACTCTTAAAACAACAATTTACATTTAAATTCCTTGATTTCAACCAAATGCCATTAATTCGTTTCAATGGAATATAATATTCATGAAATAACAAATTTAATAAAATTTGAGGGTAATGATTAAAAAAATGACAAACTCATCCCTGTCTAACATTGTGTCCCCCATGTTTTCTTTCTGAGCGAAAGCATTGTACATATGAGAATGGGTCGATGTGGATGTCACATCAACGATATTCATAATTACTTTCTATCTTTTCTTTATTTGTTCCTCCTCCTAAAATTTCATGACAATTCTAAAATGTACTCTCAGGCTAGGAGGTGATTGAGAATGAGCTTGTGGTAATTGCACTGTTTTGTCATTTTATGCACTTGTTGGCAGCAAATTTGTTATACTGGACTTAGAAAAAGATGGTGAAATTATTGGTGACTGTACAGTTTTGTCTTTATTTACTTCTACTGTTCTCTTATTATTAGCAACATTACCTTCAAATCATATCCCATTAAACTGCATAGTGCTCAAGATAACAGGCCTATGTGATGTGTTCAATAAAATTTGTATTATAAATTAGCAAAGGAATTCTTTCTTCCTGCACTTTTGTCCGCAAAAGAATTTTGTGCATAGGTGACTCAAGCAAGGCAGATTTTTAAGATACTAACCCGTACCATTCGCATCAATTCAAAAGTCCAATGTAACAAGTTTCAACCTGTACACTCCGAAATTGTATGCCAAAGGATCTTGCTAAGTGTTGAGCGGTGAAGCCCAATCTGTAACGTCTCTGAGATTAGATTCTCTGCTATTCTCTGACATTGTTATTTATAGATTTTTTCTCTTGTTGGAGTTAAAGATAGTGAGTCTTTCAGAGGTTATTAATTTATTAGCTATTGTTAGACATTGAGGGAAGTGGAGTGGAAACTGTTGTAGGTGTATAAAAAGCATGATGTTGTGTATTGTAATGAATTGAAGAAAAGTAGTAAATAAGATATTGCCTTGCTGTTGTGGATGTAGCCTTAATGGTGAACCACGTTAAAAACTCTGTTCTTCCTTCTTGTCTATTTGTGAATCTCTGATTTTATTTTGTTTATCTGCCATTTTTATTGTTTAACAATTGGTATCGGAGCTTGGTTAGAACCAAGGAGGAGTTGTGAAGAAAGTTGAGCAGATATGGAAGAGAGCCTCAACTGGGATGATTGGGTTCAAGCTCTCATGTCTATGTCCCATGGCTCTGGAGAGAGTTTTGATGAAGTGAGAGCTATTCATATAGATGATGATGAATATTTCTGGGCTTTTCGTAAGAAGCTCTTGGATCAGTTAGATAATGAAGCTGATTCTGTTATTGAGGAGTTTCTTGGTATGTTGGAACTTGACAGTGACATAAAGCAGATGCAGAAATAAAAGGTGTTGTGGCTCAGTCTGGAGGAAGGAAAAAGGTTAGATTTGATGATGCTCGTGTCTATTTGGATGCTGAAGAACTTGGGGCAGATGAAATTAATGGCAGAGCTATGGAAATGGAGTCTATTGGTGCAAAGGAGGAGAAATTCCAGGCCAATAGCACAGAGGTGGAAGCCCTTAATGGGTTTTTTGAGTTGGGGTTTTCGGACATATATGGGGATACTTGAATGTGGTGAATTAGCTAGAGGAGGCACTCAAGTTTTTGGCCGAGAATTGCAGCGTCGCGACGCAGTGGCTAAAGGATGTGATGGATGGTTCTTTGATTCTGAATGAGAAGTATGATGTTGAGGACTCTAAGGCAAATGAGGTTGCCTCTGCAAGTCCTTTGATTGGTAAGAAGAACATTGATACAGAGAAGCAGATCCGTTTTGTTTGGATCAATTCTTGATAGAGGTGAAGAAAGGGAAAAAAGCAATGAGCAGAATTTTGCAAAAGGAAGGTGTTGCGATTGATTGGGACGCTTGGAAAAGACTTATACAGAGTGTCCTTGAACAGAGGTTAAAGCCTTGCATTGCGGACTTGTTTTCAAAGTGACGATAGGAATGGAAACACAGGGGATATCATTGTTCGTAGCGGCAATGATTGGATTTCAAGTAACGTCTCTGAGATTAGATTCTCTGCTATTCTTTGACATTGTTATTTATAGATTTTTTCCCTTGTTGGGGTTAAATATAGTGAGTCTTTCAGAGGTTATTAATTTATTAGCTATTGTTAGACATTGAGAGAAGTGCAGTGGAAACTACTGTAGGTGTATAAAAAGCATGCTGCTATGTATTGTAATGAATTGAAGAAAAATAGTGAATAAGATATTGCCTTGTTGTTGTGGATGTAGCCTTAATGGTGAACCACATTAAAAACTCTATTCTTCCTTCTTGTCTTTTTGTGAATCTCTGATTTTATTTTGTTTATCTGCCATTTTTATTGTTTAACACTAAGTACTTCTAATCGCCTAGACTACATGATTTTAATTCCTTTAATTCCACTAACACAGCTGCCTGCAACAAATCTCTAACTAAATATGATGCTAACTACTAGAATTTCCATGGGTTTAGAAGGCAAGCTGATTACAACAAGTTTGTCATATGCAATTGACGGGACCACTTTCCATGGCAATATTGTATGGCGATTCTTCAAGTTTGAGGTCTTTTTGTGATGGATGGTTTATGTGTTTTTTCTGAGTTTGTCTCTCCTTGGGTTTTCAGATATTGGCTAGCGTCTCTTCTACTTTGTTCCTGGTATGGTGCTTTGATGAGGTAGTTCAAAGTTTTGGCCCTTATATCGCAGATGTTTCCTCCAGATGGTACTGAAGGCTTGCCAACGACTATTTTGATTGAGACATGGTTCTCTAGGTAGATCAACATCTCCCTCAGAATCATTTAAGTCTCTTCAGAGACTTACCTCTTTTAGTGGAATTTGTAATATGGTCATTTCAAATTCAAACCTCATGAGGATTGCCAGCTCCCTATCCTTCTCAATGTTCTTTTTTACCAGTTCACAGAGGCAAGTCTAAAATCAAATCAAATTTGTATGTCGAATGATAGGTGTAAGGGTATCGAGGAGATAAACTAATGACAAGTGAATATTAGGGAGATCCAAAAACCATCAAGATTAGGTGAAATATGTAGCTGTCAAGGAATTCAAATTGACACTTTTCTCATTTTAGAATGTGAAGAACCAATGCAAAGTGAAACCAAGTGCACAAGTGAAAAAAGGGGTTTCCCTAGTTTGCAACAAATTAGGGAATGTTATTTTGGCAACAACATTCACATGTTAGAATGTGAAGAACTAATGCAAAGCGAAACCAAGTGCACAAGTCAAAAAAAGGGGTTCCCTAGTTTGCAACAAATTAGAGAATGTTATTTTGGTAACAACATTCACATGTTGTAGAAGTTTGGGATTGGATTCCCATTAGCCTTATTCATTAATCACCTAGCATACCATACTAGTCACATGTCAGTAATAAATTATAAATTTATCAAATTATTTTGGGAGACCACAAAGACCAATCAATGCTTTCATCCTAACAATTTAGACTTAATTTTCTTTTATAATGTTGTCCTCAAAATCAGCTGTGCTCATTTTGTAGGACAACCCCTACGAAACTTGTCCGTTTCGTAGCCTACACTCTAAATTTGCAAATCAAGGTAAGTCTTCTTGGACTCATGCAAAGTCCTCTGATACCTGAGAATAGCTTGTAATGTTTTCTTGGGTCAATTTCTCGAAGTTTGTAAAAATAGACCGGGCTATAGGCTTGTCAAAATATCATTTTTGGCCTTTTTAAGTGTTAGAAAATTTTTAGTGTTTACATGTAAGGGCGGTCATTTTGACCACCGATACATGTTTTTATGTTTTTACCCTTTAATATGTAAGGGCGGCTATTTTGACCGCTCGAACATGTTTTATGTAAGGTTAGCCAAAATGGTCGCCCGAGCATGTTTTCCTTGTTTTGCATGCTAAAATGGTGTTAATGACCATCGGAGCATCTTTTAACTCGTGTTGCATTTATTGCAGTTTTAGTGTTTTGATTTTAGGGTTTATAAGTCATTTTTAAATTATTTTTCTTTATGATTTTCTTTTATCTTGTCATTATCTTACCTGAATGTTGTGAGTGCCTAAGTCAACATGTTGGAGTAGATTCGGGAGAAGTTTCACGCTTCATATTTTTTATTGTTTTCACCATTTTCCTCCTGGTGAGTTCTCTCTTCTCCGTAGTTGTTTTAGTTTAGGGTTTTCATTTATACATTTACTTTTTGAACTATTGTTTCTTCATTTGGATCTCTCATTTTTGTTTTCGAAATGAAATCCCAGAGTCTTGTCTTAAAACCCTAAGTTTTTGTTTTAAGTAAAACCTAGTTTTTGATTTTGAATGTCATAGTTTTTCCTTGACTAGGTCTTTGTGTTTATTCAAACTTGTTTTCATTTGGTTTTTGATCTCCTGGTGTAAGGGCGGCATAATTCACCGCCACTACACCAAACATATTTACCTTACATACATCGGCGGCAAAAAATGTCGCCAATACATGCACCTTGTCTGGTTTTACTCTGATGCAGGGGCGGTTAAAATCGCCGCCCCTACATGAAAACTTTGAATATCTAACCTAACATGCTCAAGTGGTGAAAATATCGGCTTCTATATGTGTTGAAGGGTTTTCAACTCTTAGATGCTAGGGTGGTCATTTTGACCGACTTGACATCTAAGTCTTATTTTTTCTGATATGTACTGACGGACAGATTAGCCGCTTTTGCATAAAATGGAACTTACATTTTACCATCATGTAGTGTCGGGTAAAACAACTGCCTCTACATCAAAATTGGTTTTTCCCCACATGCAATGGCAGTCATTTTGACTGACTTTGCATGCTAATGACATACTCACATGTAGGAGCGGTCATTTTGACTGCCCATGCATGTCTTCCTCCAAAATTTCCTAACATTGGGAAATTATTGAAAATGATGCCTTTGGCTCACTTTTGCCCATTTCCTCGACTTGCATGCTCTATGTCCCTTTCAAGCATGATCACATGTTCTTGATCATCAGTTTGCAGTAACCCTAATTTGCTAATTTTTCCCCTAACTGCGAGATCATGAACTTTTGCAGTTTCTGCAAGCAATGGCTGAATATCACAAGTTTCTTCCTGTAGAAGAGATGGTCGATGCCTTTGAAAAGATGATCTAGAAGAACTTTAAAAATGAATGATTTTCAATTTCTATGATGGATAAACTCCAAGATGATCAATCAACCCTTGATAATTTAAAAGACAATCTTGGGAAACATGAAAAGATGATAAAGGTGGTGAAAGATACAATTGTCAAACCTCATGTTGTTTCAGATAGTACAGTTGGACTAGACATTTATGAGATGGGAAAAGTAAAGGTCATGTATCATAATTTCCTAAAGAAGAATCATGGTGGCAGCTGAAAATCTTTCTTCATGCCTTAGTTTATATTCAGTTTTGTATATGCAATTTGTATTTTGTTTTGGACATATTCACATGTATTTTTTCAAAATGTAATTACATGTGAGATAAAGGAAGTCCCAAGTCAAATAGGACTCTTTTGTTGAATAAGTCAAAGTAGTTAGATTTTTCCTATTTTTGCTCTAGGCTTCTCCCTATAAATAAAGAGGGCCTCTAATGTAAATTTTATCTTTAATCTTATGCAACAAAGTTCTACCCAAATTGAGACTCAACTTTGAGACTTTGTGTTCAAATTGTATGATCAATTCCAATCAATAAAGAAGGTGAGTTCTGATATCAAACTTCGTGTTAAATCGAATTTGTATGAGTGAGGATGTACATATGGCATTTTTGTTGATTTCTCTTGTTGATTGATTGAATAAGTGGTGTTTGGTTGTCACGATTGGAGGACATTCAAGATAAGTTATATAAACTTTGTGTTATATTATCTCCTTGAATATATGTGTGTTGAAAGCGTTTCTTGGTGGAGGATTATAAAGACTTTGAGCTTGTAGTTGTTCACTTTGTATATGAATCATGTTGAGAACTTGTAGACTTTGTGCTATGATTTTCAATTACATTCACGTGGATCAGTGGTGTTGTTAGTTGATAGACTTTGTGCTCCAACTGGCGATATGATTACTTTTAAAATCTTTCTGGGGATAATTTGAAGACTTTGTACTTGAGATTATTCACTTGGTTTGTGAATCTTTTTGTGAAGTAAGTTGAAAGACTTTGTGCTTCAACTTACAAGAGTATTGTTGATTATTATTTAACTGTAGAAGCATTATTGAATATTACCGTGAAACATTGTAAACATCTTTTCTGAAAGAAGAGAAAAGGATGAATGTAACACACCCCCAAAGCTAGTATTTAGTATAAATAAATTTGTAATAGTTAAAAGGGAACCTCCCCTTGCTGAGAGGAGAGATTTATCTCATCACACTATGGTTGATATAACCATTTTCCCGTTAGTTAGCTAGATGACAAAATATTCACCCAATAGTTTTTGGCAACTCTACTGGGAATCGAATGCGCAACCAAGAGTCTCTCACCTTTGGTTGAAGCATACTGGCCTCATCTTTTGTAATATATATTTTTCTTATATTTTCTCTATTGTTTGTTAAGAGTATGGCTATCCCAGGTCCATGGGGAAACGCTTTTGTGCCGTTGAATTTGACTCAACCTCTACATGAACTACCTCGGGGTTTGTGTAAGAACTTTCCTAAGTTCTACGGGGATGGTAAACAACATCCGGATGAGCACATTGTAGTATTCTACATTGCATGTGGTGTTCGCGAAGTTGAGTATGAAGATGTTTCTATAAGACTGTTTGTATAAACACTCCAAAGTGTTGTAGCTGATTGGTTCTATCACCTTGCACCTGGAACTGTCACTAGATGGAATACACTTCAAACCCAGTTTGAAGCCATATTCAAGCCAGCAGAAGATGCTTACACCTTGTTGTCCCAACTTACTCAAATGAAAAAGGAATCGTATGAGCCCATGCATGAGTTTGTAGCAAAGTTCAATAAGCTAAAGAACATGATCCCAACTATTTCTCAACCCACATCTAAGAACCTAAAATGCTTCTTCATCAATTCACAATTACCAGAAGTAAGTTTTCTTTTACGAAGAGTAGCACCAGCTGATCTTGCAATTGCTCAAAGTTTAGCAGTTGAAGTGGATGATGATTTGTTCTTGGGGAGAAAGTTGAAGAAGGATACTATTGGGCCTAATGAGCAGCCCTTTTTGGCTTTACCTTCTACCAGCACCATGGATCCTATGGTGCAAAAGTTGGCTGATGAGCTGTTAGCTCTAAAAAAATAGTTGTCACAAAGTTTTTCCATCCCATCCACAAGGACATTCCGAGGAAGACATTTCCAAATGCTCTGAATTACCAAGGCAATGCTTTAATGGATCAGAATCAAAACATGTTTCCTCCACCACAAGGAAGACTTGCTTTAGATGCACCACCTGTGGATGCAACAATCTTTTATTTGAATTAGAACAAGACGATCTTCTTCAATCAGAATATGATCAAGGAGAAGATGATGTTAATCTTTTCATAGAAGATGAGGAGCAATTAGCTGGCAGCTCTACCATCGGGTTCCTAAACTTGGAATATGAGATGGGATAAGGAGAAGTTACTTTTGGTGAATCTTATGATGTTCTCACATGGTCACAAAATAAATCAAATCATAAAGATGTTGTTGGTGACAAACAAGTAAGTACACCAGATATTCTCACTTCATCCTATATTCCTAAGACCAGTACCCCCAATGTAAAACCTCAAGATGAGAGTTTTTCATCTCTTGTAGCAAGTCCATATCAACTTGTTGGTATCGCAGATCATGCTGAGGAGACACATATTCAAATGCTTGAGGAAAGAATACCTATTAAGGGTATTATGTAGGAAGTTCATCCTGAAAGGGAAGCCAAGTACACAGTGACAAAATCTGAGGATCCAAAAGCTCAGATTCTCTTAAAGTTTTCTAATATGGGTACTTACTTCTTGGTCTCTAATGAACATCCTGAGTTATTAGATAGTGTTTCAAATGGAGGTCTAGAAATAGATGGATCATTCTCTTCTAGCAAAGAAATTTTGCAGTTGAAAGGAAATAGCATTTCCAAAGGATTGATTTCTCTGACAAAACCTTTTGATAAGCATGATCGCTTTGTCAAACGGCGATGACAATTGGGACCAAATTCATCAGCAAGAGTGGGACAATTCAATCTAGATGCAGAAGAAGATCCCAGAATGGCAAACACTGGGAAGTGTTATTCTTTCAATAGTTAAAGAAAAGGAGTGGAACACCATTCTTGTTGCCTCATAGTGGACAACATCTGAAGCACTTCAATCTTTAAAGTATCAGATAAGTTCATTTGTACATTTGTATAGTTTTTGTGTTTTTATTTTCATTTTAGTCTTTGTGTGTCTTTTTGTGTAGCTTGACTCTATAGCCCAATGACATGGATGAAGGCACTTAGAGATTGGATTCTTTTCCCTTTGATCATTTCAAAGAATGATCGAAGAAAGTTCCCCAGTTAGAGCCAGTTGTTGTCCTCAAAATTAGCTGTGCTTATTTTGTAGAATGACCCCTACGAAACTTGTCCATTTTGTAGCCTACACTCTAAGTTCGCAAATCGAGGCAAGTCTTCTTGGACTCATGTGAAGTGCTCTGATACCTAAGCATAGCTTGTAATGTTTTCCTAGGTCAATTTCTCGCAGTTTGTAAAAATAGATCAGGCTACAGACTTGTCAAAATATCAATTTTGGCCTTTTCAACTGTTAGAAAATTTTTAGCGTTTACATGTAAGGGTGGTCAATTTGACCGTTGATACATGTTTTTATGTTTTTACCCTTTAATATGTAAGGGCGGCCATTTTGACTGCTCGAACATGTTTTATGTAAGGTCAACCAAAATGGTCACCTGAGCATGTTTTCCTCGTTTTGCATGCTAAAGCAGTGTTAATGACTGTCGGAGCATCTTTTAACTCATGTTGCATTTATTACGGTTTTAGTGTTTCAATTTCAGGGTTTATAAGTCATTTTTAAATCATTTTGCTTTATGATTTTCTTTTGTCTTGTCATTATCTTACCTGAATGTTGTGAGTGCCTAAGTCAACACACTGGAGTGGATTTAGGAGAAGTTTCACACATCATATTTTTTATTGTTTTAACCATTTTCCTCCTGGTGAGTTCTTTCTTCTCCGTAGTTGTTTTAGTTCAGGGTTTTCATTTATAGATTTACTTTTTAAACTATTGTTTCTTCATTTGGATCTCTCATTTTTGTTTTCGAAATGAAATCCCAGTGTCTTGTCTTAAAACCCTAAGTTTTTGTTTTAAGTAAAACCTAGTTTTTGATTTTGGATGTCATAGTTTTTCCCTGACTAGGTCTTTGTATTTCTTCAAACTTGTTTTTGTTTGGTTTTTGATCTCCTGGTGTAAGGGTAGCATAATTTGCCACAACTACACCAAACATATTTACCTTACATGCATCGGCGGTAAAAAATGCCACCAATACATGTGCCTTGTCCAGTTTTACTCTGATGCAGGGGTGGTTAAAATCATCGCCCTACATGAAAACTTTGAATATCTAACCTAACATGCTCAAGCAGTGAAAATATCTACTTCTACATGTGTTGAAGAGTTTTCAACTCTTAGATGCTAGGGCGATCATTTTGACTGACTTGACATCTAAGTCTTATTTTTTCTAATATGTACTGATGGACAGATTAGCCGCTTTTGCATAAAATGGAACTTGCATTTTACCATCATGCAATGTCGGGTAAAACAACTATCTCTACATCAAAATTGGTTTTTCCCCACATGCAATGGTGGTCATTTTGATCGACCTTGCATACTAATGATAAACTCACATGTAGGAGTGGTCATTTTGACCACCCGTGCATGTCTTCCTCCAAAATTTCCTAACACTGGGAAATTCTTGAAAATGATGCCTTTGGCCTGCTTTCATCCATTTCCTCAACTTGCACACTCTGTTGCCCTTTCAATAATGATCCCATGTTCTTGATCATCAGTTTGCAGTAACCCTAATTTGCCAATTTTTCCCCTAACTACGAGATCATGAACTTTTGCAGTTTCTGGAAGCAACAGCTGAAAATCACAAGTTTCTTCCTACAGAAGAGATGGTCGATGCCTTTATAAAGGTGATCCAGAAGAACTTTGAAAATGAATGATTTTCAATTGGTACGATGGATAAACTCCAAGATTATCAATCAACCCTTGATAATTTGAAAGACAATCTTGGGAAACATGAAAAGGCGATAAAGGTGGTGAAAGATACAATCGTCAAACCTCATGTTGTTTCAGACAGTACAATTGGACCAGACATTTATGAGATGGGAATAGTAAAGGTCATGTATCATAATTTCCTAAAGAAGAATGATGGTGGCAGCTGAAAATCTTTCTTCATGCCTTAGTTTATATTCAGTTTTGTAAATACAATTTGTATTTTGTTTTGGACATATTCACATATATTTTTCTAAAATGTAATTACATGTGAGACAAAGGAAGTCCCAAGTCAAATAGGACTCTTTTGTTGAATAAGTCAAAGCAGTTAGATTTTTCCTATTTTTACTCCAGGCCTCTCCCTATAAATAAAGAGGGCCTTTATTGTAAATTTTATCTTTAATCTTATGCAACAAAGTGCTGCCCAACTTGAGACTCAACTTTGAGAATTTGTGTTCAAGTTGTATGATCAATTCCAATCAATAAAGAAGGTGAGTTTTGATATCAAACTTTGTGTTGAATTGAATTTGTATGAGTGAGGATGTACATATGGCATTTTTGCTGATTTCTATTGTTGATTGATTGAAGAAGTGGTGTTTGGTTGTCACGATTGGAGGACATTCAAGATAAGTTATATAAACTTTGTGTTATATTATTTCTTTGAATATATTTGTGTTGAAAGCGTTTCTTGGTGGAGGATTATAAAAACTTTGAGCTTGTAGTTGTTCACTTTGTATATGAATCGTGTTGAGAACTTGTAGACTTTGTGCTATGATTTTCAATTACATTTGCATGGATCAGTGGTGTTGTTAGTTGACAGACTTTGTGCTCCAATTGGTGATATGGTTACTTTTAAAATCTTTTTGGGGATAATTTGAAGACTTTGTACTTGAGATTATTCACTTGGTTTGTGAATCTTTTTGTGAAGTAAGTTGAAAGACTTTGTGCTTCAACTTACAAGAGTATTGTTGATTATTGTTCAAGTGTAGAAGCATTATTGAATATTACCATGAAGCATTGTAAACATCTTTTTTGAAAGAAGAGAAAAGGATGAATTTAACACACCCCCAAATCTAGTATTTAGTATAAATAAGTTTGTAATAGTTAAAATGGAACCTCCCCTTGCTGAGATGAGAGATTTATCTCATCACACTACGGTTGATATAACCATTTTTCTTTTAGTTAGCTAGATGACAAAATATTCACCCAACACATAATATAGTAGAGGTTCTATAGGGTCCCCCACCCTTGATATATTTTTAAGGTTACATCCACTAATGACATAATTAGACATAAAGACTAACAAAATAGTACAAAAACAACTAATTATAAGCATACCAACCCAACATCCTACTACCAAAGCACCAAAACTCATAATAGCATACCAAAAATAGATAGAAACTATAAATATGCATATAAAAGACTAGAACAATGAAGAACAATCAATAAGAACTAAAATTTCTCAATGGGTTGCAACACCTTGCAGTACACCCCCTCGTTCACAAGATCCAAAGGATGTATGCCCTCTATCAACAACTTCTTCAATCCAATTCTCCATGTCATGTATAGACCACTTCCTCCTATAACCTACCAACATTGGGAACTAAACTCCATAGTAGATCACTTGTAGTCTAATGGGTTAATGGATAGAAGGACTTCAAAAATATGAAAGCATACAATTGCTCCCTACTTCGAGTTAGCCTCTATAATGGTGCATGTGGCAGTCTATTAAAACCTTTCCAACATATTAACAATATACTCTTAATATTCTCACCTCCATATATAATTCTATCTTAAAAGACTTGTTGTTAAGTGTAAATGGGGGGTTGACGTTTTTCCTTCCCCTTCCATTTTTAGAGGCAATGTCACTGATGGTGTCAGATTGTCATTGATGTTAAAAAGGTCTTGCAGGATTTTGGGTTGATCTTAGTAAACATCTGAAGGTCACTAATCAGGAGTATATCATCTTGTGTGTTATTTGTTGTTGCAGTGAAATATCTGTTCACAATTTGTCATGATCTTCACAGATGTGGTCTTCAATCAGTATATCTCCAAGCACGACAAAGTTGAAATGATAAGATTCTATCATGGGTTAGTATGGTTGCATGAAGTTTGTTCATCAAATGAAAGGTTTGTTCATATTATTCTTTTGATCAGAAGCAGTTGCTACTATGCCTAAGATGTTGTAGTAGTGAGTAATCAGATGTGTCAGATTTGTTGTTTGGAGTTGTTTTCTTTGTATGAGACTTCATGCAAGTGAGAGATTAGGAGCCCTTCTTATAGTCTGGTGGGCTTCCTTAGAAGGAACAGTATGCTGACTTCATGCTAACTCCACCTTTATTAGGACATATTGATGCTTCATAGCAATAATGGTTTGAAATGAATTTTTACTATTGGTTCATGACAAAGTATGTTTGTGATTCAAGGTTAGTACTCAGAAAATTACAAGGAGAATTATGGTGGTAAATCTTGTTCAAATTGTGATGATTGAAATTTGCATATCTTTTTAATCTAAAAGCCTAAGTGCATTCTTAAAGTCCTAAAACCTAGATGAAATCTTATAAGCTAAGTTTATTTGTTTGGTGACTTCTTATCATAAGTCACTCACTTATGTTTACCGGCTAGAGTGTCTAATATTCATGTGAAAACCGGCCCTCTCACTGATGACACAAGTCTCATGCGATGGTGGCATAGAGCAAAGCGGTGGTAATGTTTAACCACAAGAGTTTGCATTAAAGCAAAGCCCGAAGGAGAGATGCAAGGCATCGAATTGTTTTTTAAAGAGAGTTTTTTTTAAAGGTATTGAATATCTTATTTGATGGGGAGTATAAAAGAAATAACAATAATGATTTTCATCTTAAGGCATCGAATTGCCTTTTTAGAGGAGCTTGTATTAAAGTTTCTAAAAAGCCAATCCCCAAGCCTTTTATGGCTTTAAGTTTTTTTTAGAAACTTTGTTTAATTTCTAAGTGGTCAGCCCATACCACGTTTAGACCTTTTAAATGGAGTTTTTTAATTTTAAAAGAAAGCTATCAATTTCTTGTTTTATGGTGATAAGTCTTTTTTAAAATTAGGAATTTTTAATCAACTCCAAGAGATGATTTTAAGGAGATTTTTTTGAAGGCAAATATTTATGGAGATTTGGAGATGCTTTTTTGCAAAATGAAGAATATCTTGAGACATTGGCTAGATTTTTTTTGAAGAAGTTCTTTGCAGAGAGAATGGGATTTATTGAAGATGATAATGTGGATTTGGTTTTTGACAGAGGATAGATTGATTTGCTGTGGGATGAATTAGAGATTTTTTTTGGAGAAGGTGAAAATATATGCAAAGGAATATAAAATTTCACACAGAAGAATATCAAGGATATTTGTTTTTGAAATTGAATATCTTTTTTTTTTATGCAGGAGAAAAGTGATTTTTTGAAGATTTTTATTATAGAATTTGAGGAGTTTTTGAAGACATTTTTTTCTTACAGGGATATCAAGAGATGAGTTTTTTTGAAGGAACAAAATGTTTTTATTAATTATTTTGTGAGCAGGGCATTGGATGAAGTTTTTAGTTTTGAAGATAATATTTACAGAGAAGAGAAAATTGTGTTCAGTTTGAAATGAATATGAAAGGTCAATGAATTTTTGAAAGGTAAATGAAATTTTGAAGAGGATTTTTTGCAGAGGAAAGGAATATGAAAAGACATTCAATTTACATATAATGGTTTTTCAGGTACATTAACAGTGTGTGGAATTGAACAGAGAAATGAATACATTTTCTAATAAATCCTTTTGAAGAGAAAAGAATAATGATAAGATGATACTAGGTTTGTAATGATAATCAGATGAATTGTTATGTAGGTGTGAAGGAATTGAGAATTGAATGGAAACAGAGTATCCCTCTAATCTGGTTTATAACTTCTATTAGTGATTTGGTTTGCCAGTAAGGCCTTGTATTAGCCAGTGAGGCTTATAGGTCAGTGTGACCTTAATATTTGTCAATGAGACACGTATTGTAGCCAGTGAGGCATGTTTTATCATTTAAGCTAGTGAGGCAGTTCTAGAGTGGTTTTTCTACCCTTGGAGGGTTTTCCACTTGTGCAATTCTTGTGTCTTGATTCATATTGATCTTCTCTCTGTGGTTGTATGTTTTACTCATGAGTTTTGTTTATGTGTTTGACAAAGTTATGTGCATATGTGTTTGACAATTCAATGATAACTTTCTCTCCTTGTGCTATCCAAGTTAAAGTTTGTAAAAAGATTCAAAAATTCACACAACACTGATTCACCCCCCCTCTCAGTGTTGTCCTTAACTCCTACAATTGGTATAAGAGCCAAGTTCCCTTTTTGAAGTCTAATAGGGTCGGGTAGGTCCTGGTAGTGGAGTAAAATGGGTAAGAAGAACAGAATTAAGATGTCAAATAAAGATGTTGATCAAAAATGGTAAAACAAGCCTCAGTTGTGCCCTACAATGATTTGTTGCATTTGTCACCCTTGATAATTGATACAAAGAATGGTCATGTAGTTGAGAATTTTGATAAATTTAATGAAAGAAAAGATATCTTTGCTATTGAGACTATTGATGAAGATGAACAAGAATTTAATGAAGATATTTGTGAGGTTGATTTTGAAGGAGAGCTTCTATGTGCCCTGGATACAATTAAGCAACTTAGTAAAGAAAATAGGAGATTAAAAGATCAGCGTAAACAAGAGAAAGAATTCAAGGACAAAGTTGTTTTAGATCTTGAAGAGGCAAGAAACCTGATTATAGACTTGAAGAATCAAGCAGGTGAATCAGACAAATTGATTGTCAGTTTGAAGACAGAGCTTGAGAAAGCTAAGAAGATAACTGATGAAACAAAATCTGAGTTGGAGGCTAAAAAGGTTGAATGTCAAAAGCTAGAAAAAGAAATAATTTCTTTAAGTAAATAAATTGAGGATGTTAGAAAGTAGTTGGAAAAGAATCTCAAATTTGATGAAAAGGGAGAATGTTCAAAAAACAGAGAGACCCCTAAAATGAAGATTGATTTAAATTATCATACTACTACCCCTGAAGACAAAATGCATAATCAAAGGAGAAAATTTAGAAGAAATGCCCCTACAAGACAAGCATATATGTATAGGTATAATTATTCATTTAATGGATATTGTCATACTTGTAATCAATTTGGACATAAATTAGTTAATTGCAGAAGAAATCATTTTGCTTCAATCAGGAATACTAATATTGTTTGTTTCAAGTGTAATTCTCCTAGTCACAAAGCATATAGTTGTAGAAGGTTTGGAAGAATTGCTTTACTTGGTTTGATGGATTGGAAAAAGAACAAGGTTGAAAAGATTTGGATAAAGAAATCTGAACAGAAGCAAGAACCAGAGAAAGTTTGGAAGCAAAAAGAAAGTAAAGAGGAATCAAAATCTAAGCTTGTGCATCCTGCACAAGTCACTTCATCAGTTGCATAATAGATAGCATGAAGTGAGGGGGAGTTATTCATGTTCTATCAAGTATCCCCAAAAGGGTTTTAGGAAGAAGATCAATTGATATTTATCAGTTTGATGATCTTGTTTTTGTTGAATTCATCTTTGATAATGTTTGACAGTGATACAGGCAATCATTGACTTATTATGCTTTCAAGATATTGAAAAAGTGTTTCAGGAGTTCAAATGCACAATTTGTTAGACAAATGATCCTGATTATTTTGATAAAGTCAAGAGGCAAGAGTTCTTGTTGATTGCAGTATTTTTCAGATGTGGTTATGTACATATCAGATTTGACAGTGTGTTGTAAAAAGATGTGCAGGAACATCAGGATGGTCTTCATTCTTTTTCATGTCAAAAGGGGTGTGCAAAAATAGATTGGTTGCAGGATAATAGTTCATTGACAAGGACATCTCGTGTGTGATATTCATCATGGATTGTAATTCATACTGACTGGTGAAAAGTGTAGTCATTGCATGAAATTCAAGTTCATATCAAAGAAGTCAATTTGATGGTCATATCTACTACCTTGTTGAGTTGTTTTTATGGCATATGTTTTGCATAAGTATTGAAGCTTTCAGGTGATTTGGAGATAGTGTTTCACTTGTTTCATTGATGATCTTCCTCACTAATATGTTTTAGATAGAGTTCTTCAAGCTATGACATTGATGGTAATATCTTGCATTTCATCAGAGAAAGTTGAAGGTATGTTTTGAATCAGCAATAGTAGATGGTAATGTTCAAAAAGGTTTGTCATATGTTGGCTTCAGGATTGTTATCATCATAAATCATTACTTGTTAAAAGGTTAACAGGAGTTTATGTCTTCAAAGTGTTCATAATTCAATATGATTATAATGGTTATGATCATGCTATAACAACTTTAAGTGGAGTTGTTCTCAGGGGGAGTTAATCAGAGGATTGAGTTGTCACTATCATGGGAGATTTGAAAAGATCTTATCAAAAGTGGTCATCATGTCATCTTGAGTTGCGAACGATGTGTTAAGGAATCTTCATGATTTTTGCTTGCAAAATTATTCATCAAAGAGTATTGGTGTGTTTATGATTTCTTTGCAAAGTGTTCAAGAAGTTGGTATTTGGTTGCAGAGTTATGTCTTCTTCATCCTCATATTGGTTTTGTGTCAAAAAGTGATATTATGTTTTAGAGATTTGTTTGACTTAATGAAAATGGTTCATTACAAGGATGTCATAATAATCTTGCTGAGAGCTTGTTGTCATTACATTGATACAAGAAAAGTTGATTGTGATGTCAAAAGGTGTTTTGATTTTTTCTTAGCATGGAAGGTTGAATGTCAGTAATTAGATGGTATTCTTCAAGTTGATATGTTGCTTTAGGACTAATTAAAAAAGGTGGATTAGTGCTGAGTTTAGTTGAGTTATGTTGATTATTCTTGTCAGTGTTTACCAGTGGTTTTTATGAGCAGTGTTTTGTTTGTGAACTTCAACACAGGGGAAGTAAATAGATAATTGTCTTTGTCATCAGATGTCAAAAAGGGGGAGAAAGAAAAATTGCATCAGGTGGTTTTGCCATCAATGACAAAAGGGGAGATTGATGGTGTCAGATTGTCATTGATGTCAAAAAGGTCTTGCAGGATTTTGGGTTGATCTTAGTAAACATCTGAAGGTCACTAATTAGGAGTACATCATTAGGAGTATATCATCTTGTGTGTTGTTTGTTGTTGCAGTGAAATATCTGTTCACAATTTGTCATGATCTTCACAGATGTGGTCTTCAATCAGTATATCTCCAAGCACGACAAAGTTGAAATGATAAGATTCTATCATGGGTTAGTATGGTTGCATGAAGTTTGTTCATCAAATGAAAGGTTTGTTCATATTATTCTTTTGATCAGAAGCAGTTGCTACTATGCCTAAGATGTTGTAGTAGTGAGTAATCAGATGTGTCAGATTTGTTGTTTGGAGTTGTTTTCTTTGTATGAGACTTCATGCAAGTGAGAGATTAGGAGCCCTTCTTATAGTTTGGTGGGCTTCCTTGGAAGGAACAGTATGTTGACTTCATGCTAACTCCACCTTTATCAGGACATATTGATGCTTCATAGAAATAATGGTTTGAAATGAATTTTTGCTATTGGTTCATGACAAAGTATGTTTGTGATTCAAGGTTAGTACTCAGAAAATTACAAGGAGAATTATGGTGGTAAATCTTGTTCAAATTGTGATGATTGAAATTTGCATATCTTTTTAATCTAAAAGCCTAAGTGCATTCTTAAAGTCCTAAAACCTAGATGAAATCTTATAAGCTAAGTTTATTTGTTTGGTGACTTCTTATCATAAGTCACTCACTTATGTTTACCGGCTAGAGTGTCTAATATTCATGTGAAAACTAGCCCTCTCATCGATGACACAAGTCTCATGCGATGGCGGCATAGAGCAAAGCGGAGGTAATGTTTAATCACAAGAGTTTGCATTAAAGCAGAGCCCGAAGGAGAGATGCAAGGCATCGAATTGTTTTTTGAAGAGAGTTTTTTTTAAGGTATTGAATATCTTATTCGATGGGGAGTATAAAAGAAATAACAATAATGATTTTCATCTTAAGGCATCGAATTGCCTTTTTAGAGGAGCTTGTATTAAAGTTTCTAAAAAGCCGATCCCCAAGCCTTTTATGGCTTTAAGTTTTTTTTAGAAACTTTGTTTAATTTCTAAGTGGTCGGCCCATACCACGTTTAGACCTTTTAAATGGAGTTTTTTAATTTTAAAAGAAAGCTATCAATTTCTTTTTTTATGGTGATAAGTCTTTTTTTAAAATTAGAAATTTTTAATCAACTCCAAGAGATGATTTTAAGGAGATTTTTTTGAAGGCAAATATTTATGGAGATTTGGAGATGTTTGTTTGCAAAATGAAGAATATCTTGAGACATTGGCTAGATTTTTTTTGAAGAAGTTCTTTGCAGAGAGAATGGGATTTATTGAAGATGATAATGTGGATTTGGTTTTTGACAGAGGATAGATTGATTTGCTGTGGGATGAATTAGAGAATTTTTTTTGAGAAGGTGAAAATATATGCAAGGGAATATAAAATTTCACACAGAAGAATATCAAGGATATTTGTTTTTGAAATTGAATATCTTTTTTTTTTTTATGCAGGAGAAAAATGATTTTTTGAAGATTTTTATTGTAGAATTTGAGGAGTTTTTGAAGACATTTTTTTCTTACAGAATATCAAGAGATGAATTTTTTTGAAGGAACAAAATGTTTTTATTAATTATTTTGTGAGCAGGGCATTGGATGAAGTTTTTAGTTTTGAAGATAATATTTACAGAGAAGAGAAAATTGTGTTCAGTTTGAAATGAATATGAAAGGTCAATGAATTTTTGAAAGGTCAATGAAATTTTGAAGAGGATTTTTTGTAGAGGAAAGGAATATGAAAAGAAATTCAATTTACATATAATGGTTTTTCAGGTACATTGACAGTGTGTGGAATTGAACAAAGAAATGAAGACATTTTCTAATAAATCTTTTTGAAGAGAAAAGAATAATGATAAGATGATACTGGGTTTGTAATGATAATCAGATGAATTGTTATGCAGGTGTGAAGGAATTGAGAATTGAATGGAAACAGGGTATCCCTCTGATCTGGTTTATAACTTCTAGTGGTGATTTGGTTTGCCAGTAAGGCCTTGTATTAGCCAGTGAGGCTTATAGGTCAGTGTGACCTTAATATTTGTCAGTGAGACACGTATTGTAGCCAGTGAGGTATGTTTTATCATTTAAGCCAGTGAGGTAGTTCTGGAGTGGTTTTTCTACCCCTGGAGGGTTTTCCACTCGTGTAATTCTTGTGTCTTGATTCATATTGATCTTCTCTCTGTGGTTGTATGTTTTACTCATGAGTTTTGTTTATGTGTTTGACAATTCAATGATAACTTTCTCTCCTTGTGCTCTCCAAGTTAAAGTTTGTAAAAAGATTCAAAAATTCACACAACATTGATTCACCCACCCTCTCAGTGTTGTCCTTAACTCCTACAGTCACCTACTCTTTTGGCAATCCTAAATTCATCTAAAACATATATGCAAACTGATCTAGAAGAAATAATTGCAGGAGTAATAGATGAAGAGACACATATGGCACATAACAAGCTAGGTTAGTGAAAAAATTGTCCCTAATGGCTACTTTAGTTTTTCTTTCCATTGACAAGACTTTCTTCCGTAGAATTACTTTGACAAATGCCAACATTTCAAGTGCTTGGCAAGTAGAGATACACTATGGCCTTTTATGTGTTAACTTGTCATTCAACAATACTCAACTTTCTTGGGGCCAATGCACTTGTGGTTCAATATGATTCATGAGTCAAAAAATAAACCCTATATACTAGATTGCAAACAATATATAGCATGCCACCTTCTTGACAACATATCCTTCACACATGCATATCCTTTTAATTAAGCCACCTCAATATGCCACCATTTACCCCAAGATTCTAACATCCCTATACATTGCTCCAATCAACATGCCTTATTACATGTGTGCCATACATCATTACCTCGTGTAATATGTCCCTATAAACAATAGCCACCAACCATACTTAATTTTGATATAACTAATGCCTATTTCAATAAAATTAAAAATATGCCCACCACTACGAGGGATTAAAAAATAAATTTATCTCTAAACCCAACCATGTGCTTGTTTTACTACTCTATGTTCAAGTTTGAGTTACTCCTACATTAGCCAAGTGATCTATAACAAAATTAATATATATTTTGTAATGAGAAAAACTAATAGTTTCAAAGCAATGTAGAAGTGACGATGCCTTCTGAACAAACTAATATTCATTTTCTAGTTGAAGCTTTTACCATTGTTCATCACATTTATAACTAGCAAGGAATCACCTTCCACTATGAAATTGAATAAATGTTGTGTTCTTGTTGCTCCTAGGATTGCAATTAAAGCCTCCCATTCCACTTTGTTGTTCATGCAAAATCCTCGAAATAATGAGCCTCTATATTACAAATCCCCCTACAAATTTCTTTTAGAAAACTGACCACTTGCTACTCCTAGATTTCCCCTAATAGCTCTAGAATCAAATATTAGTTTGTAAAAATTATCTAGAGGGGGGCCAATAATCTTTATCAAATCCTTTTTCTTCAACATTAGAAATTTTCTTTTTATTTTTGTTGCCACTTAACCCTTGAATGTGGAAGCAATTTAGAATTAGATTGCATCATACATAAGTATACATTATTTTAGGATAGTCAAAATATTTAAAAATACATATTGAATTTGCACATGAGATTTGAGACTTAAGAGATTTGAGATTCAAATCACAAAGGAAAATATTAGAAATGTGGCATATACTACTCAATTATTATGCCGAGAGGCACTCCTACATTCATAGCATGAATGGGAGCTGAAAGATTCTAGAATTTCTATGTAAACTTATAAGATTCCAATATAGAATCTTTATTAAAAAAACCAAATAGTCACTCCACAAATTATAAAAGCTAAAAAAAGGTGAAAAAAATTTAAAAAAAACATGCTAGATGGAAAGAAAGGTGGATGGCAGTTTCATAGAAGCCATCACTATGCACTAAGATGAAAGAAAGAAACGTTACAGAATGGCATATGAAAAGACACACATTCAATATATTTATATTGTCTCCTTCCTTAAATTTCTTCATATGTAGAATGAACATATCAATTTGTAGGATTTAAGGTGAGTGCGATAAATTGATTAAAAAAATAGGCGTGGAGAAGGATATCTCTCAGCGTACTTTAGATATAAATTTCTAAATATAAATATACTAGTGTAACCATCTTTTTTAGGACTTTCCTAGAACTAATTAACCATAATTGTAACAAAGAGTCTACATTATTGGTTTCCAAGTTTAATTTTTCAAAAGAATAGAAGAAATTCTAGATATAAGAAAAAACATAATTGCATAAAGCTAAGAAGCACATTTTCCAAGAAAAATAGACAATCATCTTTTTACCAAATGTAGAACATTTTTTCACAACACTCAAAAATAAAAAATTGCCTACACCCATTATCCTAGGTTTCCAAAACTCATTTCTAGGTGTCTAATTTCAACACTTTTCTAATTCAATAATGATCATCATCCTAGGGTTTAGATTTCTAATTTCATTTTTCATATCTAATTCAATAAAATTAAAATTCACATGTTTCTAAAATTCATTTAAAATCAAATCTCTTAGAATCTAATTTCTCTTAAATTGATTCTTTTATATTTTCTTAGGTTTCCATAGTTTCAAGCCTTTCTTCCTAAACAAGAAACCCAAAATTTCATCTCTAAAATTATTTTTAGATTTAATACATTCAAAAATAAGATTTAACAAATTTTCTATTTCTTCCAAATCCATCCATAAGATTTCAAATTCTCATAAATTGATTTCTACAACAAATTATGAATTTTCATCCTTCCAAATCTAGTTTTCTTCCATTTTAAGAATTCCTAAATTCTACACAAAAACTATACAGTACTCAATCATAATTTATAATCAATCCTAATTCATTTAGTTACCAAATTAAAAAAAATTCCAAATATTTTCATAAATATGAATTTAATCTCTTCCAAACACTCATATTGAAATTTGATAAAGATGCTAAAACACTTTAACAAAAGTCTTATAATTTAAGAAAATACTTGCAAATCTCAAAAGCTCTCAAGGAAAACACCTATGAATATGTAAATGCCAAACAATTTAATATGTTCTAAAAGAATATCTTCAAAGTTCTTAAATTTTAACTAGAAAAACTTTAATTTAATATAATAATATATAGTTCACATTTTATTAATATAATATATTTCTTTTCATAGAATTTAATTCACAAAACAGTTATAACAAAATATTTTTTTCCTAATTCTATTTTAATCTTAAACCCTCTCAAAATTAATTTTAGAGGAAGCTTTTCTTTAGATTAAATAAAAGATTAACTTTAACTAATTATTTTAATTTCTAAATTCTAAAATTAAAATTTGCACCATCAATAATTTAAATAAGATAATTGTAATTACGCCGAAAGGCATTCTACACTCACAATAATGACTTGAAAGATTTAGATTCCTGTAAACAATTAAGATTCAGATTCCATATAAACAAAATTCATAAAATGTGTAAATAAATAAGTTCGTGGAAGCCAAATGGATAGAAAAATAGAAAAACTTAGGCAGTTATAGAATGAAATTTTTATTACGTTTGAAGAATATGAAAAGTCTTACATCATAGTCTCTTTAAATTAACTCATGTGAGCATATCAAATATTCAACTGCAAGTAATTTATAAATGCCAACAAATTGGAAGATATCTCTTGGCGTACTGTAGATATATTTTTTTAAATATAAATATACTAGTTAAAATTTAATTTCACTTTACTATTTTTTTCACATATATAACATACTCATCCAAAATAAAAAAACTCACATCTAAATTACAAGATACTAATATATCTAAACATCTATGTGAGATCAAAATAAAAGATATTAAAAAAATAACTCACGAATAAAATTGAAATTTTAAACCAGTATATTCATCTTCACGGTACTTGTAGAACATAAAAAGTATAGTCATTAATTTCCCGTCCCTTTCCCCTTCTCTTCACCTTCAGTTTCCTCTTCCTTTATCTTCAATTTGCAAGTCATCCCGCGCGTTACTAAAGTCGCGCCTTAATTTGAGACAATATTGAACATTCAAATATTTTAGTCCGATAAGTCGTTCAAATCCGGGTACCTCTTCTAAGCAAATACATCTCCTCAAATTTAACCCTTGTTAGAAGAATATTTATACATCAGATTGAACAACTATCATTCCTAAATGTCTGCTAAATAGATTGACAACAAACTACAGTTAACTAGATCTGAGAGACAGATCTACAGTTCGTTATTGTTTCTAACTAAAACTCTATGACACATACGTGCATAGTTGTATTCTGTTTGACTTATTCTAACACTCCCCCTTAAGGAAAACATAATTTTTTTTGACTCCTAATAGATTTCTACATGTTACAAATTTTATTTTGCCCAATGACTTAGTGAATATATCAGCCACATTGTCATTGGTGTTACAATAATGCAGCTCTATCTCTTGAGACTGAATTTTCTCTCTTACAAAATGATGTTGAGTTTCTATATGCTTTGATCTTGCATGATAAACAGGATTGTTTGCAAGCTTGATTGTACTTTGATTGTCACACTTGATTAGAGTTGGTCCTCCTTGCTTTTGTTCCATATCTTCAAGAATTCTCCTTAGCCAAACTGCTTCATAGGTAGCACTGCACAATGCTTTGTACTCAGCTTCAGTAGATGAGAGAGAAACAGTTGGTTGCTTTTTTCTGCTCCAAGAAACAACACCTAATCCTATGCTAAATGCATAACCAGTTGTTGACTTACGATCATCTAGATCACCTACCCAAACAGAATCTGAATAACCTGTCAACTCAACATTCAAATGGTTAGTATATTCAATGCCAAAGTTTATGGTACCCTGTAGGTATCGAATGACTTTCTTTGCTTCTATTGAATGAGTCTCAAGAGGATTAGCCATGAATTGGCTAAGTATGCTGACAGAATATGAAATATCTGGTCTTGTAGTGGTCAAGTAGTTCAAACTTCCCACCATTTGTCTATACAAAGTCCCATTGGTTTCTGAAGTAACATTATCATAAGAGAACTTGAAATTTTGTTCTAATGGTGTACATGCTGCTTTACAATCTTGCATATTAAACCTTTGAATCAACTTCTTTACATACTTACTTTGAGTAATCAAAGTCTTACCATCTTGTCTCCATACTTCAATTCCTAAACAATAATGCATTTTGCCAAGATCCTTCATTTCAAATGCCTGTAATAAATCTTCTTTGATTTCATCAATCAAACTTATAGCACTTCCTGTTATGATTAAGTCATCCAAATACAATGAAATCAAAACAAAATTCCCATGTTCATCATTCTTTATGTACAAATTTGGATCATTTTTACTCTTGATAAACCCTTGTGGAAATAAGAATCTATCAATTTTTTCATACCAAGATTTTGGTGCTTGTTTGAGACCATATAATGCTTTCTTTAACCTGCATACCAAATTTTCTTTTCCCTTCTTTACAAAACCTTCAGGTTGAACAAGATAAATTTCTTCCTTTAGATCACCATTTAAAAATGCTGACTTAACATCCATTTGATGAAGATCCCAATTGAACTTAGTAGCAAGTGCAATCATAAGTCTAATAGTATTCATTTTAGCTACAGGTGCAAAAGTATCTTCATAATCTATTCCTTCCTTTTGTGTATATCCTTTTGCAACTAATCTAGCTTTGAATTTATCAATAGTACCATCAGCTTTAAACTTAGTCTTGAATAACCATTTAGAGCCTATAGGAATTATATTTGTAGGTAATTCAACCAATTCGCAAGTACCATTATCCATAATTGAATCATATTCTTCTTGCATTGCATTCATCCATTCTTTATGATCCTTAGCTTCTTCAAAATTTTGAGGTTCATCTACACTCATTACTTGAGCCATTAGAGCATAGTCATTATACCTGATTGGTGCCTTTACTTGCCTTGTTGATCTTCTTAATGCTTCATTGCTGATAGGAGTAGCTTCAGCTTGCCTTACTTCATGTCCACTTTGATCATGGGTTTGCTGATCACCAATATCTGAACTTCCATTGTCTTCTTCAAGTAGTTTCCATGATGTACATCTACAACAATTGATTGACAACATAAAAGTAAACTGCCAGCACTCACAGTCTTTAGGGATTCATTATTTTCTAACATCCCCTCTTAATGAATAACTTAAAATATCTCCAACTCTCACATGAGCACAACATTGCTCCTTTGAAATCTCATGCACCACTCCTCCTCCAACACCATAAATGGAGGCATGTCAAGGAACCCATATTTCCTCTAACAACCTTTCTAAATTGTGCTTTGATGATCTCAAACTATTTAACAATATCAGCAAATGCTATGTCACTTAACAACAAATTCAATCTCTCCTGTTTTTGGTTTCTCATATACTAACAATGGCAGCCTTTAAATCATCTTCATCTACAATTGCTCCAATACTTCTATTGATGTCTTCATACATTGCAAAAATAAGTCCTCTGTAAGGAAGATCTCATAATTGAAGACATGAAGAACAGCAGCCGATAACTCTCATACAATCAGTACTATCCACATCAATAATCACCACCTAATAAGCAATGCTCTGACATGATAGCAGGGGAACACAGATAGTCTGAACTCAACATGGCAGTCAATAATCATACCCACAACAAACTGGACAAAGAGCCCAACTAGCAAAGGACTCCTATGGCACCGCAGATTTAAATCTACTCTGCCACAAACTTAGAATTAAATGGTTTCTCTGCATAGAGTGGTCAAGCTACGGAGGGCCAAATACAACAATAAATTTTCAACATGACAATACAAACAAAAGACTCTGCCTGTATGTCCAACCACTACCTAAACTTTTCGTCTTCGTCTGATCACCTCCATTTCTATAAGAATCAGCTCTCATGTTCTTGGGAACTCTAATGATGGAGTCACACCCAGTCTAGCTCTGATACCATGATGTAGTTTTATCCTCGTTTTCTTCCTCTTGAACATCACTAGCAAACTCATGAAATATAACATCTCTACAAGAAAACAACCTGTGAGTAGATGGATCATACACCTTGTAAGCCTTATGATCAACACAATAACCAATAAAAATACATTTTATAGACTTTGCATCAAGTTTTCTTCTATTCTCTTTTGGAATATGACAAAATGCCTTACTTCCAAAAATTCTCGAATGACTAACAATAGGTTTAGTGCCAATAAGAGCTTCATAAGGAGTTTTATTTGCTAGATACTTTGTAGGTCTTCTATTCAACAAATAAACAGCTGTACTAACTGCTTCAGCCCACAAATTGTTAGGGAGGTTATTTTCTTTTAGCATACTCCTAGCACACTCAACAATTGTCCTATTTTTCCTTTCAACAACACCATTTTGCTCTGGACTATAGGCAACTGTGTATTGCTTAAGAATACCATTAGTTTTACAATAGTTCACAAACTTTTCTGAAGTATATTCCCCCCCTTGATTTGATCTAAGAATCTTAATATCATGAGATGTTTGTTTTTCCACCATACTTTTAAACTCTTTGAAATATTCAAACACTTCACTCTTATTTCTTAATAAATACACCCAAGAATATCTTGTGCAATCATCAATAAATATAAGAAAGTAAGAAGCTCCCCCAAGTGATTGAGTTTGCATGGGACCACACACATCTGAATGTATTAATTCAAGAATATCCCTTTGCCTTTGATTAGACCTTTTTGCAAATTCATTTATATGTTGTTTACCCAATGCACAACCATCACAACTAATTTGATCATCCTTTACTACTGGAAGACCTTACACCATCTCTTTTCTTTGTAGAGTAATAAGATCCTGAAGATTTAAATGACCATACCTTTTATGCCATAGCTCTTCTGTGGATACACATGTAGAAGCCAATGCTTGATGGCTGTCCACTTTCACATCAATTTTATACAAGCCTCCCGTTCTAATACCTTTAGCAATCACATTACAATTATCTTTCATATCCTTTACTTGGCAACATGTTTTCAAGAACTCAACCTTAAGACCTTGATCAGTAATAGTTGAAACTGAAATCAAATTTTTCTTAATTCCTGGGACATACATAACATTAGAAAGTTGCTTTACATAACCATTAGGTAGTTGTACACTTATATCACCACATCCTTTTACATCATGAGACCTATTATCTCCTAAATAGATCTTACTACCATCATTTTTCTCATGAAAATTTGTAAACCAATTTCTATGACATGACATATGAATGGACGCCCTTGAATCTATAAACCAGTTATTAGACTCATTTGTTTCAGTTGAAAGAGCAACATCAGACATAAACAACTTTAAATCATGAAGGTTATCACTTATTTCATTCTCACCCTTCACAAAATTACCCTCATATTTGTTGTTTTTGGACTCATTATTCTTCTTTTTCCAACACTCATAAGCATAATGACCAAGTTTGCCACAATAATTACAATTTCTATTTTTCTTTACATTTGATTTGGATGATGATCCTTCTTAATACCTTTTGTTCTCAAATTTACCTCCTCCTTTGTTCTTTGACCATTGCTTTGCTTTGAATGGCATCTTGTCTTTGGCCATCAAAGTTGAATCAGCACTCTGAATTCTGCTGTCCATGTGCTTCTTCCTCTCTTCTTCTTGTAGGAGGATACCTGCCAAACTCTCAAAAGAGGGTGGCTTTTCCCTTGCAGCCAAGCTAGTAATAAAGACATGATAATCACTAACCATTCCATTCAAAGTAACTGTTACTAGATCAGTATTAGAGACTTTTTCACCAATATCAGCTAATTTCTCCCTTAACTCCTTAATTCTGGATAAATAATCACTAATATTTTCATTTACTTCCATTTTAATAGAAAGCAATTTGCTCTTTAAAAACAAAATTCTGTTTGTATTTGTAATCTCATACAAACCTTTCAATGCCGTCCATGTATCTTTAGAGGTAGAGATATCTCTAATATGAGGGATCACTGAATCCTTTACTGACATATGCAAGAGAATCTTTGCTTTGGATTCTCTTTTCTCCCAATCTTTAATAGTATCAGGTGGTGCTGTTGGTTTAGCCTCAGTAACAGTTACAATACTCCAAACGTTGTAACCTTCCATTAAAGTCTGCATCTTGAATTTCCAATTAACATAATTGGAACCATCTAACTTATTTGATTCAATTAGATAAGTATCTGAAAGATTTGCCATATTTTAAAACAAAACTTTTACAGGACACTTAACAGAGAAAGGAGCACAAACTTCTCTCAAAACAAAAATTCTATCAGCAATTACCAGTGGGTAGAGTTGCCCTCTATCTGATATCCGACAATATGCAACACAGTGGGTATGAGTAGGACAAAGTGCTCATTCAAAAAACAAGGCTTACAACTGTAGCCGCTCCTTCCTCTGCAGCAACTCCTCTTTTGTTCAATAGCATCTCCTCCTGAGGGCACAACCAATCACCGAATTAAAAGAGACTGGCAACTCTTATGCGGAGAAGAGGGTCTTCTGCAACAGCAGCTTCAATTTGCTTCACACTGGTGAAAAATGTATCTGCTCAACACTTCCTTTTCGTGCCACCAAATATACTTTCATTCAAACCAGTCAATGGCCTGCCTCGTTCTTATCAAGAGAGAGACTGCCCTTAGATTCTTGCGCTCTGATACCAAAACAGAAAATATAACAGCAGAACAATAAATAGAATAGCAGATATGAACTTGACAAAACAACGGAACTCAGTGCTACTCTTTATTGAACAGGAGAAGAATATTTATACAGCAGATTGAACAACTATAATTCCTAAATGTCTGCTAAGTAGATTGACAACAAACTACAGTTAACTGGATCTGAGAGACAGATCTACAGTTCGTTATTGTTTCTAACTAAAACTCTATGACACATACTTGCACAGCTGTATTCTGTTTGACTTATTCTAACAAACCCTTGTAGGGCTGTAAGTTCACAAAAAGTCGAAGGCAGTTCTTTCAATCTGCCACAATCGTTTATCGCCAAATGCTTTAAAGCTGTAAGTTTTCCAAACGATGGTGAAAGACATTTCAAGGGACATTGCCACAGAATGAGTGTACTCAAGCAATGTAGTCGACATATTACCTCTGGCAACTCCTCCATTTCATGCCACTTGTCTAACATCAGAGTTTTCAATGCAGTGAAACTCTCAAGCTCATCTGGCAGCGTCTTCATCAACACTAAACATAACTCTTCTAGAGAAGAATTTGGAGTCACTTGCAGTGGCTTTGATTGCTCCCAATTTCTGCATTCCACATTGGACTTGAATGTTGTGATCTCGCGTAAACTTTTTGGTAACTGCATTCAAATTTTCTGTCATTGTGAATACAGTCTCAAATATCCTACACACAAATAAACTACACAATGCTATGAAGTATAACGACTTACCTTGTAAATGCTAACACCTTCTCTCAGGAGAGGACCTTGGTAGACAGCCAATGTCTCGAGGGTCTCTAAATTGAAGGGCACACAAGGAAAATTGCTATTTAAAAGAACAAATCTCAATTCTGGAAATGTCATGTTACTTCTAGCGGTGACGCTGATGTTCCGTCCCAACTTGAGAACTCGTAATGATTTGCTCATTGAATTTAAGTGCTCTTCTTTGAACATATAAGAAGAATGGTCTTCGACGTTAGGGAGATAAATTCCTTTGATTTTCCCAAGCCTCTGCAAAATGTGTAACCATTACAAAAAATGGTCAGAGTGCAGTCGATAGTTTTAAAAGTATAATTATAACTATGGATAGATATGAATACCTTTTCCTTTACAGCGGCTTCAAAAGATTGAATATTCAGAATTCTGGTGGATCGTGCCATGTTCTGCCCCTTCGCTTCGATCACATCATGAACAACTACGACCTCCTCATTCTCCTGCATCGGGGCATAATATTCTGGATCCAGCTTAATTGTGATCAATGCTGCGTCTTCAAGCGTTTTGAGAGCCAGCGATCCAACAGCGTACTCGACACGTGTACGATATATATGACTAAAGAAGCAACATATGTCCAAAAATGCTTCTTGGGTAAAGTTTTCAAACTTGTCGAATACAAAATCCACCATACGTTCGCTGAGATGTTCTTCTTTAATTACCTCCCCTTCCTGCACAGCATTTAGTATCTGACTACATTTGTCCGCCCTGTATCTCTGATTTTCCAAATGAGCACCAACAATCTTTAGAACAAGAGGAACCCCGTTGCAAATCTTCAAGATCCTGTCAACATCATCTTTGATATGAACAAGATTCTCTGTTTCGTTGCACAGAATTTTTAAGGCATCACTGTTCGGGAGGGGTTTGACAAGATATCCATGGCGAAGCCTTTTCTTAAACATATTTGTCGCATTAAAGTCTCTTGTTGTTAAAAGAAGTCTGATATGCTTGTCAAGGCGTTCCAAGTCTTCTGGCAAAAGCTCTCTGAGGTCTTCTGCCCGCAGAGCATTGTCAATAAACAGAAAGACAGGCTTCCTCGCTTCTTGAAAAGCCCTTTTTAAAAATTCCCTACCCTCTTCTTGATCTCTCAAATCTATTTCTCTCCCAGAGTTGTAGTTGGGGAAGGCATCCTTCAAAATCTGCTGCTGCATCTTTTTGATGTTATTTTTCTGAGGATCTATATACATTAGAACTCTGGTATGATTGTAGCCGTTCAGATTTAATTTTGAATATACAGCCTTGGCAAGGTATGTCTTCCCAATCCCACCAAAGCCATAAATGACCACAGCCCTGAATGACTCTTTTGTGCCCATCTGCAGCAACTCCTCTACTTGTCTTGCCCTTTGTTCAATTCCAACTACAAGAAACAATAAAATTTGTAAGAAGTTATATATAGATGTCAAAGGATATTTTTAAATTTTCATGATTATACCTTTTGGTTAGAGAAATTTGGACTTGAACTTGAATTTTTATTCAATTTATTGAAAATAGAGGGGTTGGCTACCACACGGGATGCCACATAGATAGTTTTGGTTGAAATTGTATTGCTCAGAAAATTTTTGGGTGAAACTTTCTTGCCAAAAACTTTTCATGTAAATAAACACCCTTTTCAAATTCTAAATTAGATTTTATATTTTTTAAAACTTAAGTGAAGAGGTTTTGAGCAAAACTTTTTGTGTCACGAAATGTCACATAGGTGCTACGTGGTTCTAGGCGAAACAATTCTGCGTGAAACCATTTAGAGTGAAATCATTTCTATAGAAACTATTTAGTTGGACAAAAGTGTGACACAGGTTTGCGCTGTTACCCAAATTTGTTGGCTTTGATTATATGCGAGAGTTTTATAAAGAAGATGCAAGCTTTAAGGAGGCATGTGTTGCATGCAAAAGTCTAGTAGAGAAGTATATAACTTCGCAACTGGAGTATTTTATACAAGAAGGATTGTTGTTCAAAGAAAAGACATTATGCATACCTTAGGGATCAACGAGGGAGAATTTGATAAGAGAAAAATATAGTGGAGGTCTGAGTGGATATTTTGGAGTAGAAAAAACATTGGCACAGTTGAATGAAGGATATTATTGGTCTGGGATGAAAGAAGATGTTAAGAAGATGGTGCAAGGTTGTAGAATTTTCCAGCATGCCAAAGGAATAAGACATAATACAAGGTTGTATCATCCATTTCCAATATCGGAAAGAAGATGGGAACACATAAGTATGGACTTTTTTTTGGATTTACCACGAACACAAAGAGGTAATGATTCTTTTTTTGTTGTAGTTGATAGATTTTCAAAGATGGTTCATTTTATTTCATGTAAGAAGTCAAATGATGCTTCACATATAGCTACATTATTTTTCCAAGAAGTAGTTAGATTGCATGGATTACCAAAAAGTATTGTTTGGATAGGGTTACAAAATTTCTTGGCCATTTTTGGTATACTTTGTGGAAGAAGTTTGAAATATAGTTGGGTTTAATTCTACTTATCATCCCCATACTGATGGTCAAACTGAAGTTGTGAACAAAAGCCTTGGTAATTTGTTGAGATGTTTGCTAGGTGATAAACCAAATCGATGGTATTTAATATTGGCTCAGGTAGAGTTAGATTACAATAATTCAGTCAGTAGGAGTGTAGGGAAATGTCCCTTTCACATTGTTTATGTTTTTTAGCATAAAGGTGTTGATGATTTGAGAGATAGCACAAATTTGGGCAGAAAGAGTGTTGTTGTAGAGGATTTTGCTTAATATTTTCAAGAACTACATAAAGAAGTGAAGAAAAAGTTGGAGAGGACTGCCACAAAGTATAAAGATCATGTTGATATGCATTGGAGAGATCAAGAATTTTAGGTGGATGATTTGGTTTTGGCACATTTGAGGAAGGAAAGGTTCCCTTAGGGAATATATAATAAATTGAAGTGGAAGAATATAGAACCATTAGAGTTATGAGAAAGTTTTCATCCAATGCCTATGAGATTGAACTTCCAACATGTATAGATATATCTCCCATATTTAATGTTGCTAATTTGTATAAGTATTATGAAAGGGAAATGAGTACATAAGGGAATACACATTTAGATTTGTAGAATAAAAAATGATGGATATATCAATTTCCTGAGAAGAAATTTGAATAAGTAGACCAAGTGATTTATTCTCAAGTGACCAAAAGAAAAAGGGGGAAATTATATATGGAGTATCTGGTTTGTTGTAAAAATAGAGAAGTAGATGAAACCTCTTGGATGAATGCTTGAGAATTGATTAAGTATGGATTTCCCATTCTATACTTTACTAAATATACATGAGTTTCGTACTCATGGAACATTTCTTACTCAGTGTGTCTGATGCAAGAGCATCCAAGTTCACAAACAATCCTATGCCACCCAAAAATATTTCATGTTATGTTTAGTCTAGTTTTGTTTTGTTTCTGTAGGCTTTTGGTTAGTCTTCACTTCAAGAGGAATTTTAGAGTGATTTGATCAAATTGGGAGCATGATCTTGTAGATATTCACTATGAGAATCTTTAGTTTCAAACTAGCAAAAAATTGGGTAAATTTGGGTAAGTTAGGAATAAATCAGAGTTTTTGGCCTGATCAAGAACAAAATTAGAGTTTTTGGTGCTAGGAACACTTGAAAAGCTTGACGAGTTCCTATTCCCTTGTAAATCTCCAATCGGTTCCCTATTGTCGCTTAGTTCTAACTCGATAGGAAATCTCCAAAAGACCTTCTTTACAAAGAAATCAAGATTTTAGAGTGCTCTAGGAACACTAGAAATGTCTGAATGAGTTCCTACTTCCTTCTAAATCACTGATAAGTTTCAACACTTGAATTTCTTTTTAAGAGTTTCAGATAATCACATAGTTGCAAGTGGGGTAGAAATCCCCAACCAAATGGAACATTTCTTAATGTCTTCAAAGACTCTGACGAAGTCTTCATTATGAAGGAAATTGAAGAATCGATGAGTTCCTAGAACATCAGAAATGTTCAATAAAGTTATAAGTGCCCTTATAATCTCAGATAAGCTTTCCAACATTATTTAATTCACAAAAGGTGACTTCCTTTAGTGATCTAGTAGTTCTTGATGTAGTGGAACTCCTCGACCAAGTGGAACACTAGATTTTTGACTGACTAGTTACTTCCTAAAGAACCAAAAATTGCCAGTAAAGTTCAAATTAGGGTTTAACATCTTGAAATGTCTCTGCAACTCTGAGATTTCATTCAAATCATTCCTAGTGTATTTTAATCTTCACATTTTGTCTAAAGATGTAGATGAAAGATAAGTCACTATGTTTGTGAGCTTATACCATTTGGACATGTGTCCAAATTTGGGTCAATACCTATGGCATTTCAATTTCCTAACTATATTGATGCAATGATTCAACTTCTCCACATTAGAAGTATAAAGAGCTATGTTACACTCCACAAGGGGCTAGTTCATGGTTCATTATTGGTGGATTGGTGGATTTTTGTATTGAAGAATATGGAATGTAATTGTAGATGAAGATTGTAATGTTTTGAAACATATTTTGTACTCTTGAAGTTGCATATGAATTTAAAGACATTTAATTTTATTGTGATTGTGAATATTGTTATTCCATTAAAATTTCTTTTTCATGGTTTACTAGAATTGGTCATATGATAAGATTCGCCATTCTAGATTGCATCATTAATTTCACATAGGGGCATATTTTTTGTGCCTATGGTTTTGAGAAACCACTTGTGGTTTCTTGTTTTAAGTTTCCTATAAATTAGATGCATTGAATACAAGTTTCATGGGTCTTTTGTAGGTTGAGTACTGTTGTGATACCTAAATGTTGTTAGAGGAAGATTGGAGTTGATTTTATTATTGTAACAGGTTATTATTGGATTAATATAAGTTTGAATGATCTTTTTGGTTTGTTTATAAGGTTTTATCCACATAAATTCTATTGTTATGTGTTATATGTGTTTTTGTTGATTTCTATATGCTTTTCCATTCCATTATTGGATAAAATACTTGAATCTTTAAATGGTTAATTAGAATTTATACACTATGTGTTTGTGATTTCACTATATATATTCACCTTGTTCTAAGAATTTGGTATTAGATCCACGTTTGATTGAAGGAGGGGATTCCTTTCTTCTAGTTTTGTGGGTTTTATGTGGTTATAGTGGGAAAATTTTGTTTATCCTAATTTGTAGATCCATGTGTATCTAAAATCCATGGCTAATACATCTTGTTTGGAGATAGAGAATCTTGGTGGCATGGGCTATAGACTTCAAAAACTAAAAATAAAGGATCTCGCCAAAGAGAGAAATCAATGGAGGACCATATCAAAAGAAGAAAATCATGCACATATATCCAATGTAGATTGAGTTAAGTTGGATAAGAAGGCACAAAGAACCATTCAATTGTGTCTTAGAAATTTCATTCTCTTGAATGTCTAAGAGTAGGTTGTTGCATACATCTTGTGGAAGAGAATAGGTGAAATTTACCAAACAAAGAATTTTATACATAAATTCTATCTTAAGAGAAGAAATCTTGTAATCCTTAAAAATGAATGAGACTCAATTGTCAAGCATTTGAATGATTTTAGTTTTAATTTGATTTAGCTATGTTCAATAGATGTTAAAATTGATTAGGAGGATATGTGTATTTTTTATTGCTTTTCTCTTTGCCTAAATCTTGGGAGAATTTAGTTGTTGAAATTAGTGGTGGTTTTTCAAGAAAAAGATGAATACCATTGTTTTTTATTATATAAGGCAGCTAAAACAAGGGGCCAAACCCTTACAAAATAGTAAAAAGAAACCATAGAGGCATCAGCACAAAAGAGCCTCGAAACAATCACAACATAACCCGCTTAACCAGCATAAATAGCATAGATAGCATAACCAGTCTAAAGACAGTATATAGGAAATAGTAGAGTAGCAACAGCATAAAAGAAACTAGAACTAAGGAGAAAGATTCTCCCATCTTTTAGCCATGGAATCAATAAATTCATCCAACTTTTTGAAGTTCTCTTCTTTGTCAACAGCAGCAATAGCCCCAAGATCTTACAACACAGAAAGATTAAATAAAATAGTATGCCTAAGCATAGTGGAAACAGACTGCTCCAGCTTCTCAACACGGCCCCGTAGGACAACAATGTCATTCCTGTAACCAGCATCTTCCTCTGTTTCATCAGTAACTTCCTCCACAAACATCTTTCCCCCTTCGTCAACATTATCCTTAGAATCACCAACATCACCACTAGAAACCTCCATCAGTTTATTCCTATCCTTACCCTCAGCATCTTCGAAAATCTCCCGAACTTCCATAACCTTGGCCTCATCACCCTGAGTGGACTCTTCAGATGCACTCTCAGAATAATCTATAAGTTTATCTTTAGGTGCAGGTTTTCCAGCAATCCTCCTCGACCTTCTAACCCTAGAGGAAAATTCCTCCTTCATATCCTTAGCAGACAGATTAGATTTACTGCCCTATCCCACAGGGGTACTGCAAAGATTTTTAGGGGTCCCCACAGCAACCCCCACAGTTTTCTCTTCCACCCCCCTTATTTTCCTCTTCTTGCTCTTCACACTATCTTTAGAGACTGGAGTGTTGGTAGTGGTCACCATGGGAATCTCCTCACTAGACAGAGAAAAGAAACCCCTTTCAACTTAGGAGAAATAGGGGAAGGGCAAGGCTCTTCAGAAATGGCAGTATCATCAGGGTTGGCAGACATTTCACCACTATGAGTTTGGATAGGCTTAGGCAGCTCCAAAGCAAGGTGGAAATTATATAAGAAGAGGATGAGACCCTGGTGCAAGGGAATGGGTTTCTTGGAAGGTTTCTTAGCCAACTTAGCTCTAACCCTAAAAAATGAATGGTCAAGGGAAGACAGTAAATAAAACAGGAAACTAATATGAGCATTACGTCTAAAATGATTCAGAAGAGGAAGATGATAATTGTAAAACCTGGTAAAACGCCCCTCCAGAGTGAAGTACTTCATTAGGAGGAAACACATCCCATCCCACGGCTCTAGCAGCTTAGCTCATTCGAACCCTCCTTGGTAAGGAACAAGTTCTTCACCTTCCCCAAGGAATAATTTCTGGTTAGAATGGTCCACCACTTTTGCTTTCCTTTGCAGTTTGGTCCCCTTAGTTGATAGGCCAGACGCCATAGCAATAACTTTCTCAGAAATCTCAAACCCAATTCTCCCCACAGTGACCCTACGGTTTTGCCAGGACCTAGCAAATTATTCGGATAGATTTTCATCATAACCATTAATTCATTCCAAATAAGGCCTGATACCACCTTCCTTACAGTAGTGCCAGACCATAGCATTGTCTTTAAACTCACAACAGGAAACGGGCTCCATTCGGATCCTATCTCCACCCATTTTAGCCTTCCAGACAAAAGCACAGAATCCCCAAAACTAGAATTTCACAGAGTTATTGTGCAAGGTAAAATTAACCGCTTGACAAGGGATTATGATAATGATAATAAATCTGCATGCATTATCATTAATGAGAGCCACCTTACGAAAGACCAATTGACGCCTACTCTTCCCATGCTTGAACATAATTTTTTGGCATTCGCTATAATTAGCAGATAAGCAACTCACCTTAACACAAGGGAGTAATAAGGTAGAAATGACATTAAGCAAAGAAGTACAAAAAAGCACGTACTTTAACATACACGTCAGCATCTTCCAACAAAGCCAACAGAATAAACTGTCTTTCCTAGTATGCTGACTCATCCTTAACACGTCATCTCCTTTTGAAGTAAGTCCCTTATGTTTAAAGTGATGTGATTAACTTGGTGCCAACAATGCCAATTTGAAAATTGTTGGCCAAGGTCAGCAAGAGCATCTGCAACCCCGTTGCCCTCTCTCTATATATGAGAGATATCAACTCTGGGAATTTGCTGTAGAAGGATCTGGATATCCACTATAATATTTTTCAGTTTCCAGCCACAAGTCGACACATTATTAACAAAATCAATAACCAGTTTGGAATCCCCCTAAACATACAATTGCCTAATATCAAGACCAATAGCCAATTTCACCCCCCATAGAAGAGCAGAGGCTTCAACATAATTATTGCTTTGAAAGCCTATCCCACTAGCATAAGCAGCAACCATCCACCTTTTGTCATCCCTTATAATCCCGCCACCACTAGCCTTACCATCTGCCTTAGATGCCCCATCAAAGTTTAGTTTGAGCCAATAGGGCCTCAGGGGAATCCATCTAGTATTTAATCTTTGCAACTGTTTAGAATTATTATGAGCTAGAATTTGGTTTAGAATTCTCCAATTAGCCGCAATTTGCTCCTCTTCTTGAGAAAGAGGTTTCTCTGCAACTTTGATGTGAGAATTGGTCACACTTTCCATAAGGATCTTAGAAAAGGAATGAAGAACTTGAGAAGTATCCCTAGCAGCATCTCTAAATATTCTATTATTACGTTCTTTCCATAAAGTCCAACCAAGACAGGGCAGAGTTTGGTTCCAAAGCTCAACAAGCCATGGATGAGAGAAGGTAGGACACCAGTTGGCAATGACTTCCCTAATATTAGAATTACAAACCCATTGAATGCCAAAATTCCTTAAAATAATATTCCAGACTTCCCTGGAAAAATCACAGTGGATAATTAAATGAGAGACTATTTCCTCATTCTCTAAGCACAGAAAACACCTATTGACCAAAGTGAATCCCCTCCTCTATAAGTTATCTTGAGTTAGAATTTTGTTATGAACAATAGCCCACCAAAACATGTTGATTTTAGGTATAAGTTTATGATTCCAAACTTTCCTCCAAATCTTATTTTTATGCACATCAGGGACCAGTAGATGGTAAGCAAACTTAACAGAAAAATGACCTTTCTTATCCAGCCACCAATACAGCTCATCTTCCCTAGGGAAAAGAGGAATTCTAACCCCCTGCATCAAATGTTGAACAGACCGCATCCTAGGAGTGAGTTCAGGGCGATGAGTAGGTTTTTCCAGCTCCTAATACCATTATTATTATAAATATAATGGCAAACTATATCCCCAAAAAACTGTGTAGCAATGCCAGCAATACCTCCATAATCTCCTTGAGTAACAAGGGCCTTATCATTCATCCAAATATCTTCCCAAAAGTTAATAGAATTTCCATTCCCAAGTTTCCATCTAAGCCCATGTTTGAGAAGACTTCTAGACTTCAACATTTTGTTCCAGATAACAGATCCCTGGGGGATCCCTTCCTGTTGGAGAAAGCTGAAGTGATCAGTTCCATGAAGATACTTGGCTTGCATAATGTCTCCCCATTCCTTATGGTTGTGGATCAAATTCCAGTTGATTTTGGAAAGGAGGGCTTTATTCATATTCCTGAAAGATCTAATGTTAAGACCGCCATGAGATTTGGGAAGACAAACTTTTTCCCAACTAACCAAAGACATTCTCTGTTTGTCTTCCACCCCAGTCCATAAGAATTTTCTTTGAATCTGCTCCAATTTGTCAGCAAGAAACCTAGGCATTTTAAAAAGGGACAGGAAGTAAGTAGGAATACCTTGCAAAGAAGCACATACAAGTTGTAACTTGCCTGCACTACTGAGTAATTTCCCCTTCCAACCAACTAGCTTCTTTTGAGTTCGTTCCAGAATTCCATTCCAAAATCCTTGAGACACCTCTTTGACCGTAAGAGGGAGGCCAAGATAAATAGCAGGAAGATCAGCTTCAGCATAGCCAATAATATTAATGATTTTTCACCAGAGATCATTCGGAGTATTAAAAAAGTACACATTGCTCTTCTAAAAGTTTATGTTTTGACTAGAAGCTTTCACATAGTTAGATAAAATATTCTTCCAACTACGAGCTTCGACCACAAAAGAGATACCAAAGAGGATGGTATCATCCACAAACTGATGTACAGACATAGGAGGAAGGGAGGAAGCAGGTTTAATACCCACAATTTCTTTAGAGGTAATCTTAGAGTGAACATATCTCCCAAGGGCCTCCGCCATCATGATAAACAAGTAAGGTGAGAGAGGATCCCCCTGTCTGATCCCCCTCAAGGAAGAGAAAAAACCCCTAGGGACCCCATTGACCAGAACCGAGAATTTAGCAATAGAAACAGCCTCACGAATGAGAAGGGAAATTTTATCATTAAAACCACACTTTTTAATGACTTCAAACAAGAATTTCCATGAAACTCTATCATAGGCCTTGGAGATATCTAACTTTAGAACCATGCTAGGAATTCTGCTCTTGTCGATAGAATGGATAGTTTCATGAGTGGAGATCACAACATCAAGAATTTGATGACCAGGGACAAAGTCTTTCTGAGAAGGGGAAATAATTTTATCAAAAAAAGGTTGAAATCTCAGGACAATCACTTTAGTGCACAGCTTATAGATGGTATTACACAAGCTAATGGGTCTGAAATCAGAGAGATGAGTAGGCTTCAGCTTTTTAGGGAGAAGGACAATAAAAGTATTATTAATTTGCTTTAGAAGTTTACCAATTCTAAAAAAGTCCCTAATAGCAGCAGTAATATTAGCACCCACAATATCCCAATATTCCTGAAAGAATAATGGAGGAAAGCCATCAGTGCCAGGAGCTTTGAAACGACCCATAGAAAATAAGACAGCACGAACCTCCTCCTCAGAAATAGGTTTTAGCATTTCAGAGTTGTCTTCTTCAGTTATCAGATAGGGGATCTTAACAATGAACTGATCCACAACCCTTCCATTCCTAGCATTGTTAGCTTTCTCCGACAGCAAATTCTAAAAAAATAACACAGCTTGGTCTCCAATCTCAGTGTCCTTAGTGATAATATTGCCATTTTCCAAACATAATTTTGATATGGAGTTAGCCTTCCTATGTTTCATGGTTGAGAGATGAAAAAAAGTAGTATTCCTATCTCCTTCTTTGAGCCACTGAACCCTGGATTTTTGTTTCCAGAAAATCTCTTCTCTACTCATAAGATTCTTCTATTCAGAAATCAGATCTCATTCCTCCTGAATAATATCCTTTGGAACATCTCCTTGAGCCATTAGCTGTTGAAGATCAGCTAATCTGCTAGAGATATTTTTCTTCAAGATAAACACATTGCCAAAACTATATCTATTCTACTCATGAACTTCTTGTTTAATGTGAAGGAGCTTTTTGACCAACCTAAACATAGGAGTACCCTGAATGGGAATTTGCCACCATTGAGCCACAAGGTTTCTAAAATATTTATGTTTAATCCACATGGAGTCACTCAACATGATGTCCACTATGGCTACTCCCATGAGTGGAAGAAAAAAAAAACAAGTGCACAAGTGGCCATCATGGAGTCACTCAACAGGATGTCATCATGGAGTCTCTCAACATGACGTCCACCATGGCTACTCCCAGAGGGTGGAAAGAAACATGTGTACAAGTGCCCATCACGGAGTCACTCAACGTGATGTCATCATGGAGTCTCTCAACATGACGTCCACCATGGCTACTCCCAGAGGGTGGATAAACACAAGTACAAGAGAATCATCACGGAGTCTATCAACGTGATGTCCACAATGGCTACTCCCATTAGTGGAAAAAATACATCGTCATGGAGTCACTCAACATGACGTCCACGATGGCTACTCCCAGAGGGTGGAAAGAATCACATCTCAAAGATGGACAAGGGCTCGCACCTCATATTTCTCCATCATAGAGAAATAAACACTACAAGGGCTTTCACCTCATACTTCTCCATCATAGAAAAATATACACTACAAGGGCTTTCACCTCATACTTCTCCATCACAGAGAAATATACACTACAAGGGCTTTCACCTCATATTTCTCCATCACAGAGAAATATATATTGCAACAAATCTTCATGATGATGTGACTCCCTCTGAAGCTCCAAGTACTTTCATCAACCTTCTAACCTCCTTGTCCAAGATTGCCTGCAATGCTTACCTTAGAGGAACAGTTTTCAATGTACGCTTCCAGCACTATTGACTTGCGAGAGTTTAGGACTGTCCTCCTCGATCTCATCCCAGATCACCCTATTCTGAATAGGTTTATAGAGCTACCAATGTCAAATTCAAATTGATAGTCTTGTTTAATTCTATTCTCAGCAGCTGAAGAGGTCTTCCAAGCACTGCAACCTTCACTTCTTCTCAGTGAGTCACATAACTCCCTCTTGATCTCTGCCTTAGAGATTGCAAGGAAATCCTCTGGAAGTGAACTCCCCTCCATTGACTAATCTCAGAGCCTTAGTCCTTTTCTCAGACATGCTCTCAACTCGTGCCTTGAATTCTTGGAATTTAACTCCCTCTGAATGTCATTTCCTCCTCTTCAAAGTAGCTGATTGCAATGACAATCTGAAAGGGTTCTCCATTGTTTAGTGTCTTCATCTTTCTCAATCTTCTTTTCTGATGTAAATTCCTCATCCAAGGCTGACCCAACCTTGTTCCCTCAAGAGATGTCTCCAGTGAAGTTATGTGCCACGAACTCAGTCCCATGGCTGCAAGCTATGACTCCATGATTGTTCATTTCTCCAGCCGGCATGCCTTCCTCACAGGATGCCTCAAGCTCTTCCTCCCTATGAATTCCTTATGCAGTCTCTCATCATCCTTTTGCTCCTCAATCCATCCTGGAAGCATTTTAGAGAGATTACTAATAGTTCATAGAATCAAATTACCCCAAAGAGAAATATTCAAACCAATGCTAGAAGCATACATGATTCACTATTCCCAATGTTAGTGCATGAATTAGCTATATCATTATTCAAAGGTACACACATAAAATACTTATCTCTTTATTGTGATGCTCTTTTCACTTCATCTTCATCCATTGTAGAAAGAAAAACTCAATAGCTTTGGCCTCCATTTGCCCCTTTATGCATCCTATGAGTTCCCGCAGCTAGGATATGCAATTGAGCAAAGTGACCATACTTGTCACACTTGAAATATTGTTAGCAAAGTCAAAGATAGTGCCCTTGAAATGAATGGCCGCCGTGGGGGTCTTTGTAGAATTCATATAGGCTTCCAGGGCAAGTCTTGCCTTAACCAAGGGTTGTTGACGGCAAAACCTGAGCATGTACTCAGATTTCCTCCCCATCAATGTTATCGTTAATGAATATCATGCCGACCCCTCCGACCTATTGAATAGCTTCTCCCTATTCCACTGGATCAACAAGACTATCTCATGTGCACACCACAAACTTTCCTTTCGTCAGGTTTAAAATTAGAGTACTATTCACACACGGGTCAAGTTCAAGTACTCCAGCTGTGACAAGTTTCCAATGCTGTAATGAAGGTGACTTAATTTTTCACAATAAGTCAAGTTCAAGGACACCAGGTGTGAGAGGTTACCAATGGTGTTAGGGAGATATTGTAACATCTGAAATCTAGACAATTTCAAGGACTGCAAATGTGACAAGTTACCAATGGTGTCAGGGAGGTTTTGTAAGGATCTCCAGTTAATCAAGTCCATGACTCTCAATTGCGGTCTACTGCCCACAATAGAGGTAGATTTCTTCTTTAACATTGAGTCCTTGAAAAAATTTGAAATATGCATCAGAATTGGTAAGGAACAAGAATCCACCCTTAGCCATATCAAACTTGGAGGAAGATTGTCTACGATATCATCTATTTGCAGATGCTCCAAATGAAGATAGCAAAGATCAGGTGTGTCAAAAAATTCAAGCAATTGTGAATCACCTTTAGAGAGACAAAGGCGAGAGATATTGTTGAATAAGCCGCTTGACTGGGCAGTCATCCATCGCTAGGTATGCTCTTTTTCAGCAATGATTCACCCCATATCTTCTTGTACATGGATTTATAGAAAACAATGGGATTAGTTGTGCGTTCCCCAATAAAAAAGCAAGCAATGTCCAAAAATATTTATTTTTCCTCATTACTAAGACCACTACAACTAATGTGGAGTGTTTTAAAAATATCTCCATTGACTGCAATGTTGTCAAGAGTTTCATTCCAGCAATCAATGTCTGTGTCATTTTGCTTATCATACAAGTGTCTGTCCATGGAGTTGGCGCCCACGGTCATGATCCAGGGTGCAACATTGTAAAGATCAGAAGGCTCCCTTGGCCCATTGTTTCCTACCACGTAGCTCATGAAAACGCCTCTCTCCATCGTAGGGAAGGCCCCAATTGCAATCCAGTCCACATAAAATGACAGAAATTCCACTGAGAGAGAGAGAGCACGTCCATGCTGTTTGAAATGGCCACGTCCATCCCCGCTAGAATGCTAGATGTCATTTGTTCACCATCTTCTTTTCTGCACAAATTCTCCTTCAAGGATCTACCCTTAGGTCTGAAATAATTTGCAACCTTAGATGAAAAGTTGACTGCTTAAACAAACTTGATCATATCTTTTCTTAGACTCACTTTGATACCATGTTAGTTTTTAAGATCAGAAATGTAAGCAATCAGAAAATACAACATATAAGACAATAAACACAGAATGTACCCTGGGAAAACCCTCCTACTCGAGGGAGAAAAACCCAGCAAATAGATCTCTTATATATTGAAGGAATAAGAGCAGAAATTTGCTTACAACTCAGGCCCAACACAAGGCTAAATTTGATACAACAAATAATAACACCTCTCCTAGATGCAAAGATACAAATGAATATGTTTCTCCTTGAAATCGGTCTGCTGATAATGGAAATGATGATCTGTTGCTAGAGGTGTTGAATGAAGTGATTGAATTGAAGTATATATACAAATCAAGGGTGACTCTTCATATGCATCAGCATCTCTTCATATGCTTTGATGTCTCTTCATATGCTTTGGTGTCTCTTCATATGAATAAGTTGTGACTTCTCATTAAGTTGGCCTAGGTAAATCTCCCGTCACTACAATAACATCAACATCCAGATCAGGAATGTATTCAATTTGCGAAGACTTTTCCAAAATAATGGATGTGAACATTTGATCAAACAGTTGACATGAAGTCGTCAAACCATTCCTATAACTGTACCTTTTTTTTTGGGTTCATGCTGATTGCTTATTCGCTGGGATGCTCCTGCATCATACAGTACTTATGATAGTGGTGAGGTGTTCCTTAGTGACAAAGTATGCACAAGATTGTTGGTCATAAGAGGTAGAACTATGTTTGAGTGATGGGAGAATGAAAACTCTCATTGATGTTTTGTATATTCTTGGCCTTGCTAGAAATTTACTTTATGTTTCCAAGATGAATGATGTTAGAGTGTATGTGACATTGGATAAGAATGGTTTTAGGTTGGCTAGAGGGAATTTGGTGTTGGTGAGGGGATCAAAAGTTGGGACTTTGTTTAAGCTTGAAGCTGCTACTTGTTGTAACTCTACCAATGTGACTAACAATTCTAAAAATTCATGTATGATGTGGCGCCAAAAGTTGGGCCACATTGGTCTTGAGACCATGATTAATAAGATATGGTTGATGGCATTTTTATCGTTCTATTGACTTTGATTTATGTGAACACTATGTGTTTGGAAAATATAATAGAGTTTCATTTACCATAAGAAGTACTAAAGCTAATAGATTATTCATTTGAATATAATTGGACCTATGGATGTTCATTTTATTTTAAAAATCTCATTATTATGTTACATTTAAAGATGATTACTCAAGATTCACTTAGATTTATTTTCTAATGATATTGGTAAGATGTTGGTCATATAGGCCTTTGTTAATTCTAATTGGATAGGTAGTTTGGACAGTAGGAGGTTAACAAGTGGTTATATGTTTTCTCTATTTTGCATTGTTTCTTAATTCGCTGAGTAAGAGGCAACCCATGACTGCATTTTCCATTATAAAATCATAGTACATGGTTGCTACACATTCCTACAAGAAGTTAGTGTGGTTACAAATATTATATTTAGTAGTTGGTTTTGAATGTAGGGTGGTGAGCATCAATTGTCAAAGACTTCTATATATTTGGCAAGGAATCCCATTTATCATACTTATAATAAATGCATAGATTGCAATAACACTTTATTCAAGTGCTAGATGGTGGAGAGTGGTAAGGTCATAATTTAAAAGGTTGCTATTGTGGATAATGTTGTAGATACCCTTATGAAACCAATGAGTATGGATAAGTTCTATTGGTGCATTAAAAGCTACGTGTCTTGACTCATCGTATACTTAAATAATTTTATGTAACTTCCTTATTATATCATTTTTAATGTGAACTATCAAGTGGGAGAATGATGGGATAGGGTGGTGTACCATGTCACCTTGAAAAGTCCAAATTCCATATTACAAATTAATTGTTTGATGGATAAATAATCTCACATTATTTATTTAATATTCTTTTGGGAACTTAGAATATGGTTGTAGAAGCATTGAATGAGAATGATACAATTGATAGGTCAACATTAGTGGTTACACAATTTTTCCTTTCTCTCTCCTAGAGTGCTAGGGAACAATTACAATAGCTGAGCATCTTTGTTATGATGAGTGGGGTCCATTATAGTTGGCCACTTCATTTTGGAGTGCTACTTTTGGGGATGTGTGCCAATTGTTGTTAATTTTTCAAAGATGTTGTTTGTATATGGATCCATGTAGGGGCATGGATTTTTGCTATAGGCCATGGTTTTGGATAACCACATGTGATTTACTCTTTTCAATTTCCTATAAAATGGATGGATTGGATAGAGGTTTCATGGATCTTTTGTAGGTTGAGTACTATTATTCTACTAAAATATTGTAAGAAAAATTCAAGTTGATTGTAATATTGTAACATATTGTTATTGGATTAATACAAGCTTGAAGTCCATCTTTGGTGGTGGATTATTTTCTTGAAAGGGATTCTCTATGTAAATTATAGTGTTATGTGTTATTTGTGTGTTTGCTAATTTCTATATGATTCTCCATTCTACTATTAGCTAAAATACATGAATATTTAAATGGTTAATTAAAAATTCTACACTATATGTTTATGCTTTCACTGAATCTATTTACCTTATTCTCAACAACTACAAACTAATCCTAGGATGGTTTCCATTATGATGCAAGCTAGTTTCTCATTGTTTACAGTGGTAGGCTGAATTGACAAGTACCTACACCTTTATATTGATGTATTAACTAAATATTAGATGATTCATTGAAGTTTGATGGGAGAAGTGTTGTAGATAAAATCCAAGGGTTTTCATTACTTTTGCAAAGTTTAAGGAATTAAACCAAAGGTTTGGATTCTAAAGTCCTAGGGCATATATGTTGTAATCCATTAATGAAAACACTTAATGTATGATTATCTTTGGCGTGAATATCTACTTGAATCTCATATGCTTTGTTTGGAGTCCTTAGTATTCCTCATATTATGGTTTCTAACTTGTATATTCTATGTGTAGTTAGTTCAATAGGAGTTGTGAAACCTTTGAGTAGCCTTCCTAAAGATCCTTTTCATACATGCATTGGGAATGTTTCTGATTGGTCATGGATTTTAACGCATGTTCAATATTTAATTATCATGCTAAAGAGATCTTATTTCTTGACATAGGTATGTAGCTATGCTCATGTGTGTGTGATCACAAGACCTAGTTTCAATAATCATTAGTTCCTTTAAGGCTTCTGAATGCACAACTCATGCATATATCATTTAGTTGTGAATTTGAACATTGTATTTTGAATTCATATCAAGGCACCAATCCTTTGCTTTTTTCTCCCTGACTAGACTCAAACTATAAACTATACATTCACTTAGATTAGTGATATGATTAATTGTCCTACAAACTTTACAAGTCCATAGACTCACAAAATCACATATTAAAGGAATTAGATTTAGACAGATCATTGGAGGACCTAGTATTGATTATTTTGTGCTACAAACGTGTATGAAGTAAACTCCTTATTTACAACTACCTTTGTCAGTAAATTTTTGTATATCTTAGATTTTCTACGTAGTTTTCTTGTTTTCTTGAAAGATGTTACATTATAAATAGCATCAAGGATTAGTGACAATATTTTAGTCTCCTAATGTAATAGGGCATGGTTTAGATTCAATAACATTAGTATTTTGTTATTTCTCTATAATTATCCTATGATTAACCTTCGAGAACACCCCATTTGGCTTAAGCAAGGCCTAAAGAAGAGGGGAAATTGCCCTACCTTATAATTTGACCCACTATTGTCTCTTATTTAATCATAAGTTTTAGCCCATCATCGTATATCGTTCCTTGGCCTTAAGTCTTGGCTTGTTCTTTAGGATTCATGGAGTCACAACTTTGAGTGCCAGTAAAATCAAAATAGAATCCTTAATATAATTTAGAGAAAGGAAAGATGGTCAAGTATATGTGACAACAAGATGCTCTCTTAGAGTTTGAATACAGATTGTCAAATAAAGAGGCCTCTGAACCATTTCTCTTGATCTCATAGCATCCAACTTGATGGCCCCATAAGTCTACTAGATTTTAAATATTGGGAAAAAAATCCCATGTGAAAATATGAAAAGATAAACATGTTTTGTATAAAAACACTAAAAGAATATAAACACTAAAACATGCTACCACAAATTTGAAAATAGAATAAAATTGAATTTGCTCATGTGACTACATATAAAAGATGCAGGCAAAGAAAGGGATACATACTAGTAGATCACATGAAGATTCATGAAGGGTTCACGTTAAACTATTAAAATATTAAGGTGTGTTAGATATTAAACCTATATATGCTTATTACATTTTTTAAAATATAATTTAACTCTAAATTGCTTTAATAAAGAGATACAAGGCTCGCCACCTTCAACATTTATATATAAATAAGAATGTTGAATCGTTAAAAAGATAAAAAATGTGTTGCCTTAACTATTAATTATTCAAATATTCGAACTTTTCAGACAAGTACAATTACCTAAATAAATATGTTATAAATGGTTTAGCTTATGTAATGTTATGCTTAACTAAATTTTAGTTTTTTTTGGTCATAATGCCTACTTTTAATTTTAATTTAATATGTTTTTTGGGTAACCGTTTCCATCTTATTAACGGTAATAAATGCTAAAATAAGAGGAAGTCGTCCTATTGGAAAAGTCTGAATAATTTGTTGGGACTTCCCATTGTTATATCCCACCAATTATCATAGAATATGATGCTCAACCAAATTACTAAGAAAAAACATATTAATTAACATTGATCTGGCATAAAATTACTAGTTGATATGTACTCCATTGGAATGAAAATGCAAACATTGAAAAACAAATATGTAGTACAAAAACGTTTAATTTATATATACCTGCTTGAGTTGGATAATCTGGCTGTGTGATAGCTACTCTTACGGGCTGCTGTTGAAACATTGCCATTACAGCTGTCAACTGAAGGTCTGGATAGAGATGATTTATTTCTAAGCGAAGGCTGCTCAAACTCTGTGAGTTTAGGGAACTTTTCAGAAACCTGGAACATAAAAACACCACAATAAGACTAAATAACTGTTAACGACTCGCTAACATTAAAGGCCACTTGTCTTTCAAACATAAGAAATTAAATGATGACAAATAGAATAATAATTTTTTATGGGTATACAACATGAAACACCTGGGGAATTGTGCAATTGTTATTTTAACCTGAAATGCTTTTTGGAATAAAGATGTGAAGCGCACATCATGGATCCTTTGACGATCAATATAACTGCATTTTTTAGCTTGTCCTCTTCCTCTGGTATTAGGACTCTTAAATTTTTAATATGATCAGCAAGATCAACCATATATTGCAAGAGCTGAAAGCATTCACTTTTATTGTTCGACATCTGGTCGATTTTGGAGAGAAAATATCCCGCTATAGACAGCCCTGCAACTATCCAATGAATTTTTCCCACTTGTTGAAGTATTTCTGATACCACCTTTAATCTTTCGTCATCAGATTGGGGCTGAACTTTCTGTAATTAAAAAAAAAAGAAAAAACTTCAAATAAATATGGGTACTTATGAAGGTGAGATCTGAGTATTTTGTGAACAAGATATAAAATTTAACATTTAGTCAATGGATCTTTGGTCTGCTAATGAATTTGAATGAGTCTGAATGAGCCCACCAGAGATCAAGTCTTGTTGAGTGCAAGGTCCCCACACCATAAGTGATGAGGCCGGGATTGTGCCCCAGGCAAATAAGGCAGAATGGATACCCCTCAGTCTATGACTCTCAACCAAAAAGGTTTCAATAAGACTCATGCTCTGATATTGAGTAGCTAAACAATTATGTGAGTTTGATAAAAAAACCTTTCAAAACCTAAAAAAACTTAACATTAACTATACCGTTTTACTATATCGCTCTATGTGTTCGTTGACAAAAGACAGAAATGTTGCACCACTCTGGATGAAAAAATTCCACATAGGCGGCTTCTTTATGTCTGATTTCAATTCAGAACTTGTACTTGGATTATCTTTTTTGTGCTGCAAAACAATAAAAATATGCAATTAGATAAAATGAAAATCGTATCAGTTCTCACAAACTCCGGAACAAGGCCAATATTACTTTTTCTAATTTAAAATATTTCCACTATTTAACAATTTTTTTATGTGAATGAGGTGATAGGTGAATCTAAGCAGCAAGTCTTGAATTCAAATTCCATATTTTTTATCAATTAAAAAATAAAATAAAAAATGAAGTGGATGCCTGTATAACATATCCATTACATTAGATGGTAGCAGGCGAAATAACTGTAACCATATAAAAAAAATAGAAAGATGGTTTTATAAAAGCCTGGATATACCCAAGACATGTGAACTTGTAATCAGAGAAATAACGATGAAAATAGTAGTAGTATTATTTGCAAAGAACCTTTTCAGACTCCTTTCTTTTCAAGAGGATTTTGATGGTGTCCATTAATTCATCGATGTTTGCAGTGTCTACAGCTTGAAAGTGGGTCTTCACCTCCTCCAGCGTGGGCGATGCCTTAGAGCCACTGGATTTGGCCATGGTGAATGACCAGATAGAATGGTCAGTATTCTTTCCTCACAAGACTTTCCCTACTAAACCCCGAAATAATAAAATGAAATCTCAATAACTCGTGTCCAAATTTAAGGACTAGAATGGACATCTAATAACGCAGGGCCCTTATCTATATACAGAAGGGAAATGTAATTTAAATGCTGGAAACTAATCATTTTAGCCAGAGTTGCCTAAATTTCCCCCCTCTTTCTCCCCTCTACAATTTTTGTAAATTTCTCCCCTCTTTCTTGTGTCATTACTTTCTGTGCTTTGATTCGACACTCTAAAATATCACAAATTTACCTACATATTTACCTACATTTGACATTTGACTTCTATTTTAACATTATTAGCGGAAACACCAGCAGCTGCTCAAGGCCATATCTCTCTCTACACCATACATCTGTAAAGAGATAAAGACAAGATTTTGGCGATGCCGGGTCAAATTCTCTAACAAACATTTAATGGCAACAATAACAAGTGGGACACGACGGCCGACGCTCATGACCAAACCAATGCAAGTTGAGTTTTGATGGTCCTCCTTCACAATTATTGTAAATTTGGGAGAGGGACCATCGACAGTCATTTTACACAGCTACAATTTTCTATGGTTTTCCCTAACTTCAATCTGTAGATATTCAAGCTTCCTAATCAGGTTATTCTTAAATATTATCCACTTTGACTAATTAAAATAGGACAAATATTTTTTTTTTTAAACCAGAAAAAGGTGTATGAACACCCATAAATTAAGATAGATTGAAAATATTACAAAAATTGTGGCCGAAGCCAAGTCCAGATTATGAAAAAACAACAGCAAAAGCCATAGCAGTCCCGAGCATAAAATTAAACATAAAACAGAAAGACTGAAAATATAGGCATCACCCGGGCTGACACTGCTTAAACCGCCACAACACGGATGGACAAAAAGACCACCCCCGAACCAAAAAGACTAGAGCACCCCTTACCACCTTCGAAACAGACACTGTCAAGCCAACCCAACCAACCACCCACACCAGGACGCCAAACACGTGACCCATTGCCACCTCTTCACACCACTGCCAGAGCTGCTGGGAGATTCTGCTCATCCAGATCCACGGCCGCAGAAGGCTGAGCTCCTTCGTCAGGATCCTCCAAAGCATAACAAGGCATTCCTGGAGCTAGATCGGGGGTATGAATCCTTAGGAATTGGATGATCGTGAACACATCCTTGATCCTATCAGCTTTTTTCTTGGTAACCAAAAAATAGTGAGACTGCAGCGCATCATCAATTTCCCTGTTGCTCAAAGATTTGATACTGGCTTGCAAGGCTCTATAGATTGCTTGCTGCGGGGGAGAGGTACGCATAGCCGCAAGATTAAAAAGTCCACCAATTAGAGCATCTCCTTGGTCCATTTTGTAGGCAGAGACCGCCGATTCCCACCTTTCAACAGTATAAATGTTTTAAAAAACAAACCGGCCGCTAGGGTATGCACGGACTCGTTATCTATAACCAGGTCCATAATGTTGGATAAGAGCTGTGAGATCACATCTGAGTAATTAAGCACACGCCCCTCGTATCCTCTTATCCAAGCGTGGCCGACTATGTTTCTAACTGCAAACTGGATGAGGGTGCAATCCCAATCAAGTAGAGTCATCAAGTCTGCCGACTTAACCCTCCCTCTAATCTCCAGTTCCCAATCGAGAGCTGGGAAAAACAGTCTCTAATTAAGGTGTATGTCAGCCATATATACTGTCCTTGAGAGGTGGAAAAAGCAAAGACAGGAGAGCCACAGGAAAAATAGGACAAATATTTACCACTTGTTGTTGTGAATGAAGTATAAAATTACTATTGACTATTTAACTATTGGGATGGACATGATCTCAAAGCACCTGTAAAGAAATCAATGGTTTGCAATATTTCTAATATTTCCGTGTGGGTCCACTTTTTAATTTACAGAAATGTAGAAACCAATAATAATTCACCTCATGAATTTTCAACTAAGTAGATTGATGGCTAAACTGTGAAAGCGTTCTATTTGTTAGAGCAAGTATTTTCTAGCCAAACGACCAGCCTACAAACTCAAAGGTTCTAAGTCAAGACATATTCCTATGTTTCTAAGACTAAAGCCATACTTTACAAGTTATGTTTTCATCGAATAATGCACAAATGTAACTCAACAGCAAGAAAATATGAGAAATTCTTACCACGTTCACTGGAACGCTCTTTGGCCTACTTTAAAGATATTTTAAATTCAAGCAATCAACTTTCTAATATAAGCGACTTCTATTTAAGTATTCTATCCTGTTTCCACAATGACAAAGAGCTGGCCAGTGAACTGTGAAATTGCAAACCAAATTGTAGATCTGCCTGGAAAGAACAGAGAAACTTGCAAGAAAAAAATAGAGCAAAAGAATAGTCTAAATTATGTATTTCCTGAATTGAAAAAAAAGCATTAACAATCATTACAAAAACAAAGCAACCACAGAAGAGAGATGCAATGAAAGAGGCAGTGAAAGCAGAGCTGAACTATTGTATCACCGTTACTTATTTGCATGAAGAAAGGCAGTGAAAAAGATAGCAATTGATGTTGCATGACCCACTCCAGTCAACTCATTAATTAGCTTATAGTTAAAGAGACGCTAACACCCCCCCTTAAGTCTAACAAAGGAGACAAAAAAAAAGAGGAAAGAGGGAAAACCCTATGGGAACAAAAGCCCCCCCCCAAAATACACTAATTGTGCATGGTAGCTACTGTGTTGCAGTGTTCTTCACCCCAAGAAGGTCTCGTAGAAAATGAAACTTTTGCTCAGTGAATGTCTTCGTGAAGATGTCGGCAATATGTTCAGAAGTGGCACAGTACTGCAAGTTGATGACTCGATCATGTATCAATTCACAGATGAAGTGCATGTGGATCTCAATATGTTTGGTCTGCTGCCCCTGTATGGGATCTCTGTAAACCTTTAATGTACTCTAATTGTCACACCAAATGATAGTCGGATGATGAAAGAGGATACCAAGCTCAGTTAGGAAGTTTTGTAGCCAAATGGCTTGAATGGTAACGTTAACTGCACCTCTATATTCAGCCTCTATTGATGATAAAGCAATGGTAGATTGCTTCTTACTTGACCAACAAATGGGGCCTGATCCCAAACTAAGAACATATCCTGAAGTGGACTTACAATCAATGTTATCACCAGCCCAGTCAGAATCAATGTAGCCAATGAGATCCAAAACACAACCTGTTGAATAATGAATCCCATAGCAAATGGTTCCCTGGACATAGCAAAGTATACGCTTGGAAGCCTTCCAATGTAGCTCATGTGGCTCCTGCATGTATCTAGAAACAACCCCCACTGCATATGAGAGATCTGGACAAGAGTGAGTGAGATAAAGAAGACTCCCCACAAGCTGACGATAGTGTGTGCAATCAACCAATGGTGTATCCTTGCCATCCTCAACCTTGACCCCCGATAGGAAAGGTGTGGCAGCTAGCTTGCAGTCAGTCGTGAAACCAAACCAAGAGATCTCGTGCATACTTGGATTGAGCAACTATGATTCCTGATTGGTTTTGGCTAATTTCAAGGCCAAGAAAAAAATGTAGGAGACCCATGTCTATCATAGAAAATCTATCATGCAAAGCAGTTTTAATTACAACAATGGATGTGGGTGAATCACCTGTTATTAGTAGATCATCTAGATAGAGTACTATGAGCAACAAAGAGTCATATGTTCTCAGCATATAAACATTTGGATCAAAATTGCATCCCATTAAATTTTGAGACAGAAGATAAGAATCCATTTTAACATACCAAGCTCTAGGTGCCTGCTTGAGACCATAGAGTGACTTCTTTAGTTTACATACCAATGAGGAATTTTGTACATACCCTTGTGGCTGCTCCATCTAGATCTCCTCCTTGAGATCACCGTGAAGAAATACATTATTCACATCCATGTGATGAACCTCCCACCTTCTTGATGCTGCAATGGCAAGAGCCAACCAAATGGAGTCCATTTTTGCCACTGGAGCAAAAGTCTCATCATAGTCAATGAGATGAACTTGCTGAAAACCTTTGGCAACCAACCGTGCTTTGTATCTATTCACATGTCCATCTGCTGATTTCTTTGTCCTATAGACCCACTTACATCTAACAAGCTTGCGATTGGAAGGAAGTGGAACCAAATCCCAAGTTTGGTTTGCAATGAGGGAGTTGTACTCCTCATCCATGGCTGCTTCTCAAAGAGGATTCCCTGCAGCTTCTACATAAGTCTGAGGGTCAAATGCTAGAACCACATAGGCATGCATCGGCATGATGGGATCAGTAGCTGAGAGGGCATGAGGGACTTCATATATATCAGCTAAGCTTCTTGTTCTTTGATTTCTCACAGGGGATATTGAATCATCACTGAAATCCAAATCAAGGATTAGTTGTGGATCAGCACATGCATGCTCATGTTCGTCTGAATCAGATTCAGAAATATCTGAAATAAGATTAGAATGATTGCATGTATTATCTTTGAGATCGGTAAGAGGAGAAAGCATAGAGATGGCATGTTGTTCCTAAGATGCATGTGGAAGACTTTCATCAAAGTAGACACTCCTCTCAATGAAGATTGTTTCTATGGAAAGATCTACTAGTCTATATCCCTTTACACCAGCTAGATATCCAACAAAGATGCATTATTTTCTTTGAGGCTCCAAGGCCTTCCTCTTGTCTCCTGGAATGCGTGCCCATGCATGTGATCCAAAGATGCAAAAATGTGTGACTTCCGATTGCATGCCTCTCCATGCTTCAAAAGGTGTTTGTCATGTGACAGGTTTATGAGGAGATTTGTTTTGTATGTATGAAGCATAGTTGATTGCTTTAGCCCACAATTTGGAGGGAAGGAACCTAGCATGCAACATGCAACTGGCCATCTCTTTCAAAGATTGGTTCTTCCACTTAGCTACCCCGTTCTACTATGGAGTGTATGGAACTGTGTTCTGCAATTATATTCTTGCTTCATCACAAAGATGTTGGACATCATTGTTGACATACTCCCCCCCATTATTTGTGCTAAGGATCTTGATCATTTTCCTAGACTGCTTCTCTGCATGGGGTTTAAAAATCTTGAGATTCTCAAACCTCATATTTGAATTTGAGGAAATACACCCATGTGTATCTTGTGCAATCATCAATGAATGTTAGCACTTATCTGGCTTTGCTCATGGAAGGTTCAAGAATTGGACCCATAAGATCACTGTGAACAAGCTCTAAAGGAGAAGAGGCTCTCCATGCATTCCCCTTTGGAAACTTTTCTTGTGGATGCTTTCCAAGAGCATATCCTTCACAAATTCCATTAGAAAATTCTATGGTTGGCAAGCCTTTTACCATTCCTTGTTTGTTAAGTTGCTGCATGTATCTAAAGTTTAAATGACCAAATCTTTCATGCCAAATTCTACTTTAATCATTTGCATGTGTTAGTAGTAAAGTAGAATATGATTTAGCAACAAAATCAGAAAAAGTGTACAGATGAGATTGATAATTTGCCTTACCAACATCGATTTTGGAGTTGTCTTGCATGTCAAATATGGTCACCGAATCAAGGGTGAATTCAACTCTCCTTCCAGTGCTTGTATGTGTCATTTGATATACAGAGAGAAGATTGACAGAAAGTTTTGGAATGTACAAGACATTCTCAAAACTTCCATTTCCAAGCTCTATCCTCCCTACTCCAATTGCTGCTACTGGAGAGTCATCTGCCATGATAATAGGAGAGAGCATCATTTGTGGCTGCCATGTGATGTGAAGCTCCAGAGTCTATGATCCATGCATTTGGAGAAGAATGAATAGAAATTAATGCATGTGCATTACCTCTTGTTTCTGGTGCTTTTTCTTTCTTCTTCTTGGCACTTTCTAGAATATAGTTACAAAGGTTATTTTTTTGAAGTGTTTGAGCCATGAGGTCAATGGTCTTCTTCATGCATGATGATTCTAGATGGTAACCACAATTGCAATAGCTACAATTTGATTTTCCCTTGTTGTCCTTCTTTTCCTTCGAGCTGGTAGCTTCATATGGAGGTTTGGGATTGCCTTCTTTTCTAGGATTGGGTCCCTTCTTCCCTTTGCCTTTAGATTGTTGATTTGCCTTCAAATTGTTCTTCCCACTTGCATGCACAACAAGTGCATGAGCTTTGGAATTTTTTAAAGTACCCATCTTAATGAGCTAATCCTGCTCATGTATCAGAGACTCAATGAAAGCATCGAGTGTGGGAATCTTCCAAGTAGAGCCTATTGTAAGCCTGACTATTTGAAAAGTGGAGACAAATACAACATACTGTGGTTATCATCAGATCAGAATTAGGCCAGGAGATGAATGGAAAACAACATTCAAAACCAAGGAAGGGTTGTATGAGTGGAAAGTTATGCCTTTTGGTTTATCTAATGCACCTAGTACTTTTATGAGATTGATGAATGAGGTTTTGAGAGAATTCATGGGAAAGTTTGTCATGGTATATCTAGATGACATTATGATTTTCAGCAACACAAAGGAAGAACATCTCAGACATATAGATTTGGTTCTCAAGAGGTTACACGAAGAGTAGCTGATGATAAATTTAGATAAGTGTTTGTTCATGCAGGAGGAGATCACATATTTGAATTTTGTCATTTCACAAGGAAAGCTGCAAATGGATAAGGAGAAGGTGAGTGCCATATTGTCTTGGCCAACTCCAAGGACTATGAATGATGTCAAAAGTTTCCATGGGTTAGCAACCTTCTACAGAAAGTTTATAAGAGGGTTTAGTCATATTTGTGCACCCATGCTTGATACTATAATAGGAGGACAAAAGTGCAGATTTGCTTGGACTAAGGAAGCAGATGATTCCTTTGAAACATTGAAGAAGAAAGTGGCACAACAGCCAGTCCTTGCACTTCCAGATTTTAACAAAATTTTTCAGGTAGAATGTGATTCAAGTCACATGGCAATTGGAGTAGTACTCAGCCAAGAAGGTAGGCCAATTGCATTTTTTAGTGAGAAGCTCAATGATGCTAAAAAGAGGTATTCATCATATGATTTAGAAATGTATGCTTTAGTCCAGTCACTCAAGAAGTGGAGGCATTAGTTGATGCCAAAAGAATTCATAGTATTCATAGATAATCAGACTCTAAGTTTTATCAACAGCCATGAAAAGTTGAACCACAGGCATATGAAATGGGTAGAAAATTTGGAAGCTTTTACTTTCACATTGAAGCATAAGACAGGAGTCAAGAATAAGGTAGCAGAGGCCTTGAGCAGGAGAGCTCTAACAGTCAACCAGATTCAGTTGGAAAGTGTTGGCATTGATTCATTGAAGACCATGTATGATGCTGATGAAGATTTTGGAGAGATATATTAGGTATGTACTTCTTTTGGAGATAAATATCATGCTGAATTTTCTAAATTTCTGATCCAGGATGGATTGCTGTTCAAAGGTGGACAGTTGTGTATTTCAAGGTGTTCTATGTGGTTGAACATCATTAAAGAGAAACATTGTGGAGCTATGGCAGGACATTTTGGTTTAGACAAGACTCTTGATCTTGTTCAAAGACATTATTATTGGCCTAAGTTACAATCAGATGTCAGAAAATTTGTAGAGACATGTGTGATATGTCAGAAAGCAAAAGGGAGATCCACTAATGCAAGTTTATATCAGCCATTACCCATACCTTCCAGGCCATGGGAAAGTCTCAGTATGGATTTTGTGTTGGGTTTACCCAGAACCAGAAAGGGGTATGATAGTGTTTTTGTGGTAGTGGACAGATTCAGCAAAATGGCATATTTCTTGCCATGCAAAACTACTGCTGATGCTTCATATATTACAGATTTGTTTTTCAAAGAAATAGTAAGAATACATGGATTGCCATTAAGCATAGTGTCAGATAGAGATGTGAAATTCATTGGTCATTTTTGGAGGACTCTTTGGAAGAAACTTGGAACAAATTTGTCTTTCTCATCCGCATATCATCCTCAAACAGATGGACAGACTGAAGTGGTAAATTGTTCCTTAGGGAATTTGCTCAGATGTTTAACAAGACATCATGGAGACCAGTGGGATAATATCCTATCTCAGGCAGAATTTTCCTATAATGATACTGTCAATAGGAGTACAGGGAAATCACCTTTTCAAATAGTATATGGTATGCATCCACAAGGTATTCTGGAGCTGAGAGATCTACCTACAGGAGATTCTGTTAGTGCAAATGGTGAAGCTTTTGTAGAAGCCATAAACAAGGTACATGATCAGGTCAAAAACCAACTCCAACAAACTACCTTAAAGTATAAGGAGTATGCTGATAAAAAGAAGAAAGATGTACAGTTTGATGTTGGAGATTTGGTATGGGTTCATTTGAAAAAGGAAAGACTTCCTAAAGGTAAATATACCAAACTCATGCAAAGGAAGATTGGACCATGTCAGATTTTGAGAAAGCATGGACAAAATGCTTATGAGATACAAATTCCTTCTGATCTTGGTTTATCACCTATATTCAATGTATGTGATTTAACTCCATACAAGCATAATTCGGATGAAGAACAGGAACTACTACAGGATACAGCAGCTGATGACATTCCAAAACATGATCCACCATAGTTGTAGAAGATTTTAGACACACGAGTGATCAAGAAGACCTGGAACAAAACATATTTGGAATATTTGGTGGCTTGGCAGGGCAAACCTGATTCTGAAGCAGTGTGGATGACTCAAGAAGAGATCAACCAACATGGTTCAGACCTACATACTCTCATCTCAAGTGGACTTGAGATTTCTTCTTCTGGGGAGTATGGTGCAGGAGTACCCCTTCGAAATACAAATTAGGTCTAATTATAGTATGTTTTACCTTGTGATGTAATAAGGTCCATGTGACCAATTCTTATGTTTTAAGTCAATCTGGGATTGTGTGTGGACAATTATAGTTTGTTATGCTAGCTGTTCTCCCAACCACTTTGAAGCTCCCAGCCGTTGGGAATCGAGTCTGTACTACTCGAGAGGAGTAGTTATTTATGCCCTAGATCAGTTTGTTTAGATACAGTTCAATATTGTATATGAAAAATAGAGACATTGTATTTGGAGATTTGATAGAGCAGTGTTATGCAGTGGGACTGTGAAGTCAGATATTTGTATGCATTCCTAAATTTGAAATAAAGAAGATCCCATTGTTGTTGTTTGTCTGATCTTTGATCTATCTATGTGATCATATTTAGTTTTGCAGTTGAGATGGAATCATTCATCCATTCCACCGGTTGATTCTCTGAATCGGTGGAATGGACATGTACAGTAGTTTAGTTTGCATTCTCATTTTTCTATTTTTACATTTTATGTTTTTGGGATTGAAATATTGCATGTAGTGAGCAAACCTAGCATCCTCGTGTGCTAGGGTTTAGAGGGAAGAAATTTGTGTCAAGATTGCTAAGTAAGTGGATTAGGTCGAGCTCAGAGTTTTCGGTGCAAAATTGTGAAGGCCTCGGCATGAGAAGAACCATTGGGTTGAGGAAGTTGCATTGAGCCAACAGGGGGCACTTTCACCGATCGGGGTGACAATTACAAAGTGCCGTCGACGAAGAGTATATCGGCATGAGATATGCCATCGGTGGAGAAGTTAAAGGTGTCACCGATAGTCATACTCTGGCCACGGTGGAACCCAGCATTGGTAGTATCAGGGAGACAATAGAGATCGGCCAAAAGACTCTAGGAGTTTGTCGATAGTGGAAGTCCCGCCGATAGGCGAAAAGGAGATTCTTCATCAGTAAGAGGGTGGTGATTGGTATAGAGATTTTAGAGGTGGTCGATAGAGGTTATCTTGTGGATGGGGATGTGAATACATATTTCGCTATGGTATGGTCTTTATTGAAAGGTGATTAAGTTAAACCCTAGCTTTTTGTGGGTTGATGGGTATTTTACACTCTGTCATGTAAGCATCTGTTGCATGCTCTGCATCACTAGGATTTGTCAATTCCACATCCTTTCAATTGGAGTAATAAAGCCTTGACTTTCATGAAGAAGTCTTGAATGCTTTCAAAACTGCTTAGATATAATGAGCTGAGCTCATTTTCAAGGATGTGACCCCACATCTCATCTTGCTTCCTAAAAAGAGTCTCCAGTGTAGTCCAAACCTTGTTTGGAGTTGTGCATGCTTCTACATGAAACAAAAATTCTGGAGACATGGATAAGCATAGGAGACTGAAGGCCTCGTCCATACGGTTGAAATATTTGGATTTTTCAACTATAGAATTCAGTTCAACCTCTATTGCCATGACTATTTGATACAAGCCTCTACTTTTGAGCTGAAGCAGAATCTTTGGCTTCCATTCAAAATATTTATATGGTGTGAGATTTGTAGAGGCTGAAAATTCCATTATGTTTCAGTAGCTATAATCTTTAGTACCTACAAAAAAAAATTGTTCTCCTTCTTCCTAGCCCCCTTAAGCTCTTATACCATGTGAAATTGTAGTTGAACCTGCAAACCAAATTGTAGATCTAGCTGGAAAGAACAGAGAAACTTGCAGAAAAAAATTGTTCTCCTTCTTCCTAGCTCCCTTAAGCTCTGATACCATGTGAAATTGCAATTGAACTTGCAAACCAAATTGTAGATCTGGCTAGAAAGAACAGAGAAACTTGCAGAAAAAAATAGAGTAAAAAACAGAGCAAAAGAATAGTTTAAATTCTGTATTTCCAGAATTGAAAAAAAAAGTGTTAACAATCATTACAAAAACAAAGCAATCACAGAAAAGAGATGCGGTGAAAGAGGCAGTGAAAGTAGAGTTGAACTGTTGTATCACCATTACTTATTTGCATGAAGGAATGCGGTGACCACATTGTAGATCTAGAAGGAAAGAACAGAGAAATTTGTAGAAAAAAAAAATTGTTCTCCTTCTTCCTAGCTCCTTTAAGCTCCAATACCATGTGAAATTACAGTTGAACCTGCAAACCAAATTGTAGATCTGGCTGGAAAGAATAGAGAAACTTGCAAAAAAAAAAAGTAAAAAATAGAGCAAAAGAATAGGGGTAAGTGCAGGAAGATGGGGGGCCAAAAATGGGTCTTAAGTGGCCATTTTTTTTCTGAAATTAGGAAATACTGGCTTTGGATGAGAAATTGAGCATAGTTACATTCAAAATTTGGAGATGTAACCAAAACAATGTTCGTAGTGCTCCGAGTCGACTTTCTAAACTAATATTTTGTTTTGAAAATGGCATAGATTAAGGGGTTCAAAAGAGGGAACCATAGAAATTGGTGTTGTTTCTGTCAAAAAAACATAACATATCATGTGTTTTGTGGCTCCCTCAAAAGGTCAACTTTTTTTTGGTATTTTTAAAATTGCTTCAGTGAGAAATTAGCTAATAGCATGTAGTTTATGCCCGATTTCTCTGATAATTTTTTGATGAATATTTGATTTTTTACTAATTTTGAAAGAGGACACATCCTAAAAAATAGAATTTTGGCCGTGCTACCCCTATAAATTTTGAAAACTAATTGAAAATTATTTTTTTATTTTTTTAATATTTGTAGAATGGAGTCTAGTTTCTAAATATGTAATTTTTTTGAAATTTGAATGAATAGTTAATTTACAATGAAAAAAAAACTAAACAGTGGTTTTTGCCTAAAAACGGACACACAAACAAAAGAAATTAAAGATCAAAGGCTTAACATTGTTAAAATGTGAAAAAAATCACATTGTCAAATAGTTAAGAGAAAGCCTAACATTACCCAAGTGTTCGATTTGTTCGACCTTGAAACACGTGTAAATCTGAGGGTTAGCACGAATGAAATTATGTGAAATTTTGAAGAATATGGAAAAACACGTCTGTGACTATTCATAAGGCACTCCAAGCCTTTGGGTTGGAAATCCAAAGCAAATCCCAAGCCCAAGGCTTGGGATTCCCAAAGCAAGACATAATGCGAGCATGTTATGTTTTGCTTTGCATTTTTCCTTTCCCGCAAGTCTGTTGTTTGTCATGTTTGACATAATGCAAGCACGTTATAACGCGCTCGCGTTATGTTCCTCTTAAATTCTTTTACATTCAAGGCTATTAATCATGAGGGTTAAGGGATAAGGGATAGGGTTGGAGGGTTTAGGGATAATGGATTAGCGTTTAAGGTATAGTATCGAGCCCGTTGAGGGTCTAGGAATAGGGATAGCGTTTAGGGTTTAGGGATGAGGGATTAGGGTTGAGGGATGACAGATTAGGGTTGAGGGTTTAGGGTTTAGGGTTTAGGGATAGGGTTGAGGGTCGAGGGATCAGAGTTAAGGGTTGAGGGATTAGGATTTGACATTAAGGGTTGAGGGTTGAGGTTCAAGGGTCAAGGGTTTAGGGATAGGCTTAAGGGTCAAGGGATTAGGGTTAAAGTAGAGTGTGGAGGGTGTAAGGATTAAGGATAGGGTTGGATGGTTTAGGGATAAGGGATTAGGGTTTAAGGTATAGTATCGAGTCTGTTGAGGGTTTAGGAATAGGGATAGCATTTAGGGTTTAGGGATGAGGGATTAGAGTTGAGGGATGATGGATTAGGGTTGAGGGTTGAGCGATTAGGGTTTAGGGATAAGGTTTAGGGTTGAGGGTTGACGGATTAGGGTTTAAGGTATAGTGTTGAGGGTTGAGGGTTGAAGGTTGAGGGTTGAGGGTTGAGGTTGAGGGATAGGGTTAATGGTCAAGGGATTAGGGTTAAATAAGAGTGTTGAGGGTAGAGGGATTAGGGTTTAAGGTATAGTATCGAGCATGTTGTAGGTCTAGGAATAGGGATAGTGTTTAGGGTTTAGGGATGAGGGATTAGATTTGAGGGATGACGGATGACAGATGAGAGTTGAGGGTTGAGGGATTAGGGTTTAGGGACAAGGTTTAGGGTTAGGGTTAAGGGATTAGGGTTTGAGGTATAGTGTTGAGGGTTTAGGAATAAGGTTTAGGGTTGAGGGATTAGAGTGAAGGGTTGAGGGATTAGAATTTGACGTTGAGGGTTGAGGGTTTAGGGATAGGGTTGAGGGTCGAGGGATCAGAGTTAAGGGTTGAGGGATTAGGGTTTGACGTTGAGGGTTAAGGGTTGAGGTTCGAGGGTCAAGGGTTTAGGGATAGGGTTGAGGGTCAAGGAATTAGGGTTAAAGTAGAGGGTGGAGGGTATAAGGATTAGGGATAGGGTTGGAGGGTTTAGGGATAAGGGATTAGGGTTTAAGGTATAGTATTGAGTCTGTTGAGGGTGTAGGAATAGGGATAGCATTTAGGGTTTAGGGATGAGGGATTAGAGTTGAGGGATGACGGATTAGGGTTGAGGGTTGAGGGATTAGGGTTTAGGGATAAGGTTTAGGGTTGAGGGATGAGGGATTAGGGTTTAAGGTATAGTGTTGAGGGTTTAGGGATAGGGTTTAGGGTTGAGGGACTAGAGTGAAGGGTTGAGGTATTAGGATTTGACGTTGAGGGTTGAGGGTTTAGGGTTTAGGGTTAGGGTTGAGAGATGAGGGATCAAAGTTAAGGGTTGAGGGATTAGGGTTTGACGTCGAGGGTTGAGGGTTGAGGTTCAAGGGTCAAGGGTTTAGGGATAGGGTTGAGGTTCAAGGGATTAGGGTTAAAGTAGAGTGTGGAGGGTGTAAGGATTAGGGATAGGGTTGGAGGGTTTAGGGATAAGGGATTAGGGTTTAAGGTATATTATCGAGTCTGTTGAGGGTTTAGGAATAGGGATAGCATTTAGGGTTTAGGGATGAGGGATTAGAGTTGAGGAATGATGGATTACGGTTGAGGGTTGAGGAATTAGGGTTTAGGGTTGAGGGTTGAGGGTTGAGGGATTAGGGTTTAAGGTATAGTGTTGAGGGTTGAGGGTTTAGGATTAGGATTTAGGGTTAATGGATTAGCATTTAATGTCGAGGTTAGGGTTAGAGTGGTGAGGGTAGAGGGATTAGGGATAGGGTTTAGGGTTGAAGGTTTAAGGATTGAGGGTTGAGGCTTTAGGGATGAGGGTTTAAGGCTTAGGATATAGTGTCAAGTGTTGAGGGTGTAGGGATAGGGTTTAAGTTTTAAGGGTTAAGGGTTGAGGGATAGGGATTAGGGTTTAAGGTATAGTGTTGAGGGTTGATGGTTTAGGGATAGGGTTTAGGTTTGAGGGATTAGGGTTTAGGGTTGATGAATTAGGGTTTAATGTTGAGGGTTGAGGGTTGAGGGTTGAGGGTTGAGGTCAAAGGATAGGGTTAATGGTCAAGGGATTAGGGTTAAATAAGAGTGTCGAAGGTAGAGGGATTAGGGTTTAAGGTATAGTATCGTGTTGAGGGTCTAGGAATAGGGATAGCGTTTAGGGTTTAGGGATGAGGGATTAGAGTTGAGGGATGACGGATGATGGATTAGGGTTGAGGGCTGAGGGATTAGGGTTTAGGGACAAGGTTTAGGGTTAGGGTTGAGGGACTAGGGTTTAAGGTATAGTGTTGAGGGTTTAGGGATAGGGTTTAGGGTTGAGGGATTAGAGTGAAGGGTTGAGGGATTAGAATTTGACGTTGAGGGTTGAGGGTTTAGGGTTTAGGGATAGGGTTGAGGGTCGAGGGATCAGAGTTAAGGGTTGAGGGATTAGGGTTTGACATTGAGGGTTGAGGGTTGAGGTTCGAGGGTCAAGGGTTTAGGGATAGGGTTGAGGCTCGAGGAATTAGGGTTAAAGTAGAGTGTGGAGAGTATAAGGATTAGGGATAGGGTTGAGGGTCAAGGAATTAGGGTTAAAGTAGAGTGTGGAGGGCATAAGGATTAGGGATAGGGTTGGAGGGTTTAGGGATAAGGGATTAGGGTTTAAGGTATAGTATTGAGTCTGTTGAGGGTGTAGGAATAGCGATAGCATTTAGGGTTTAGGGATGAGGGATTAGAGTTGAGGGATGATGGATTAGGGTTGAGGGTTGAGGGATTAGGGTTTAGGGATAAGGTTTAGGGTTGAGGGCTGAGGGATTAGGGTTTAAGGTATAGTGTTGAGGGTTTAGGGATAGGGTTTAGGGTTGAGGGATTAGAGTGAAGGGTTGAGGGATTAGGATTTGACGTTGAGGGTTAAGGGTTTAGGGTTTAGGGTTTAGGGTTAGGGTTGAGAGATGAGGGATTAGAGTTAAGGGTTGAGGGATTAGGGTTTGACGTCGAGGGTTGAGGGTTGAGGTTCGAGGGTCAAGGGTTTAGGGATAGGGTTGAGGTTCAAGGGATTAGGGTTAAAGTAGATTGTGGAGGGTGTAAGGATTAGGGATAGGGTTGGAGGGTTTAGGGATAAGGGATTAGGCTTTAAGGTATAGTATCAAGTCTGTTGAGGGTTTAGGAATAGGGATAGCATTTAGGGTTTAGAGATGAGGGATTAGAGTTGAGGGATGATGGATTAGGGTTGAGGGTTAAGGGATTAGGGTTTAGGGATAAGGTTTAGGGTTGAGGGTTGAGGGATTAGGGTTTAGGGATAAGGTTTAGGGTTAAGGGTTGAGGGATTAGGGTTTAAGGTATAGTGTTGAGTTTTTAGGATTAGGGTTTAGGGTTGACAGATTAGCATTTAATGTTGAGGTTAGGGTTAGAGTGTCGAGGGTAGATGGATGAGGGATAGGGTTTAGGGTTGAAGGTTTAAGGATTGAGGGTTAAGGCTTTAGGGATGAGGGTTTAAGGCTTAAGATATAGTGTCAAGTGTTGAGGGTGTAGGGATAGGGTTTAAGTTTTAAGGGTTAAGGGTTAAGGGATATGGATTAGGTTTTAAGGTATAGTGTTGAGGGTTGATGGTTTAGGGATAGGGTTTAGGTTTGAGGGATTAGGGTTTAGGGTTGATGAATTAGGGTTTAATGCTAAGAGTTGAGGGTTGACGGTTGAGGTTGAGGGATAGGGTTAATAGTCAAGGGATTAGGGTTAAATAAGAGTATCGAGGCTAGAGGGATTAGGGTTTAAGGGATAGTATTGAGCCTGTTGAGGGTCTAGGAATAGGGATAGCATTTAGGGTTTAGGGATGAGGGATTAGAGTTGAGGGATGATGGATGACGGATTAGGGTTGAGGGTTGAGGGATTAGGGTTTAAGGTATAGTGTTGAGGGTTTAGGAATAGGGTTTAGGGTTGAGGGATTAGAGTGAAGGGTTGAGGGATTAGGATTTGACGTTGAGGGTTGAGGGTTTAGGGTTTAGGGTTTAAGGATAGGGTTGAGGGTCGAGGGATCAGAGTTAAGGGTTGAGGGATTAGGTGGTGCAGGAGCACCCCTACAAGACAGGATATAGGTTCATTGTCCGAATGACAGGACATCAGTCTATTTTTAGTATGTTTGACTTCATAATGTAATAAGGTCCATTGGACAAATGCATATGTATTAGATCAGCCTAGGAGAGTGTGTAGGTAGTTAGAGTTCGTTATCAGGTTGTCTGAGCTGTCTTCTCCCAGCCGCTTGGAAGTTCCCAGCCGCTGGGAATCAAGTTGGTAGTACTCGTAGGATATTGCTATAAATAACTCAGATTAGTTAGGGTTTGAGATCATATTAGGAGGAGAGAGTAGTAGTTATGTTATGTTGTACTGGTGATTGAGTGAGATCCAGAGATCAGTCCAGACATTGTGAAACATTGTTGTTCGATAGTATTGTAGAAACAGGACATTTGTGTTTCATCTAAATAAGATCTCATCAATTGCATTATCTGGTTTATCAGCTGTTTATGTTTTGATTTCTGTTCTGATTACAGGTTAATGGATTCTTTCAACCCTTCCACCGGTTGATTCTGTGAATCGGTGGAATGGTCATGCATGTTAGTTTAGGTTGTATTTTAGTTTTCTGTTTATGCATTTCATTATGTGGGAGATCGATTGGTAGCATGCTATGAATCAACCTAGCATCCTCATGTGCTAGGGTTTAGGAAGATAAACTGTTAAGTTTTGATCTGAAGGTGATCCGGCCCGATCATCATATTTTCTTTGTGAAATTGTGCGGTTCTGTGAGTTTGCATGCAGCTGACGGATATACAGGGATCTGCATGTGCTTTTCCAGACGGAGTGAATCGTATCGTCATCTACGAGTATATCGCTATCCGGATCGGGTTATGAAGCTGACAAAAATTGCATGTTTCAAGTGCATCAGGATGATATAGGTTGGATATATACTCAGTGTATATATCATCATCAGGATCATCTTTCGTGTGTATCCATCGTCCGCATATCGCTATCGCATGCAGAAGTGAAAGTTCACTTTTTGGCTAAGGACCGGAAAGGTCATCATCAGGATATTAAAAAGATCACCAGATATTCATTATCATGTTGCGGAGGATGTAAGTGTCTTATATCCTGTGGACATCATCATCGGGTGCAAGTGACATCATCGTCATCAGGATATTGCGAATATCACCCTATGCAAGTTTATCCTGCAGTCGCTAAGTGTTTTGGCATCGGCGTAAGTCATCGGCATAAAGTTGAGTATCATCATCAGGATGTTTCAATATGACCGGATAAGTCATATCCTGATGCTGTTGTTTGAGTAGTCGGATATCGGGGTGACGTAAGCATCAAAGGAAAGGTGCTTGAAGTTGTCGTCATCAGGATATATGGGAGGAACCGGATATTTTATATCCTGCTGATGAAGATGATGTCGAACATCATGATGATGAAGATAGAGTTTGGCGGTAAGATGAATAGTGAACATCAGGAGGATGTTTGCGCTTGCCGAATGTGATGATGCTGCTGATAGTCGAGTATGATGATGCTGCTGACAGGCGAAAGGCGAAAGGCGATAAGGAAGTGAACAGTAGTTAGCAGGAGGATATTTCATGCCTCTTCGAAATATGATGATGCTGTCTGTGTTAGCAAGAAATATGATAAGCCGATAGGTATTACATACTGCATGTCCAGGATTTTAACATGCTGGTTGTGTTAATGACTCCTCCTTCCCATTTGTAAGCTTCTGTTGCGTTCCCTCTACATCATTAGGGTTTGACATTGAGGGTTGAGGGTTGAGGGCATTTTCTATCAAGAACTTGATTATGAGGGCTTGCCCCTTCATTGTTATGCCTATCATATGGCAGAGCATTTGGCAAGCTCTTACAGGAAAGAGATGTGATCAATGTAAAGGATGTGATCAATCTATAGCAGGACAAAATGTGAGCACGTTATAGCGCGAGAGTGTTATAACGCGCTCACGTTTTGTCTTGCTATTGAAACAGTAAAAAAGTGGTTACCCCCATGATCCAGGCCCACATTCTCTATTTTCTTACTGATTTTGCACGTGCTCCGACAAAAAACAAGTGCTTTCATGTTGTTGGGAAGTTCACATGCACATTTGACACATTGTACCACCTTTGCATGATCTTTCCACCACCTTTTCTGCTTTGCCAACTTGAGAAGGAGGAAATAACATAGTTTTCACACCAAGTTTGATATATATCTAGTCAAGTTTCAATTTTTGTAGTGTTGCAATGTTAATTGTGATTCAATTTTAGGAATTTAACATTATAGATTGGTTAATAGTATTGTTGTTAGTAATGATATTTGAGTGTTATTCAATTTAACATTGAAAAGGAAGCAAGTGGTGAAAAACTCAAATTGTTGAGGAGTTTGATGCAAGAAGATAAAAACACTACATAATTGGGTACTCTCTCCATTCAAATCTTTATTTTTTAGGTATGTCAAGTCTTTAAATGCATGTTCTTTACATTTTCCTTAATTTGGATTGAATTACTTTATCATGCTTTATCATACATGTTTAAAATAGACACATTCCCAATCAAGAAAGCAGCCTACAATCTCATATGATGCCATGTATATTTTCTACACTTGGGCTCTTTAATAATTATGTGTAATAAACAAACCTTAACATACCATGATGTCAAACTATACAAGAATAAATCCTTACAACATAAAAAAAATACAATCCCACTATAATCTTGTATTCATTTCTTAGGAACTAATATTGGTCTCTTTATCATGCTACAGACAAATTCTCTGTCATGCTGAGGAAACGATCAAGAATTAAACCAACACAGGAAGAGATAGAAGCTAAGAATGCAAAGAAAGTAGTGGCTATGAGGGAACTTCGTGAGAAGAGGAAATTGGACATGATAAATGAAGACATACCAATTGAAGAGGAACCACAACCATCACAAAGAGATATGGTATTGGCGGCACAAAGAGAACGAATGTAAAAACTTCGTGGTACGAGAGATTTGAATACCATAGTTGGAGACACGTCCTCTACCTCAAGTCAACATGTAGGGACACCATCTACCACATCTCAAGTTGAGAGTACATCTCTACTCACATGTGATGAAGGAGGTACACCATTGTTCTCACCTCAACCTCAAGGTATGTCATCTATTCCATCTTCGATAGAAGGTATGCCATCTAACCCATCTCATTTAAATATTAATGAAATTCCTAATGTTGAGATGAATTTACCTAACTTGACACTAAACATGGTCCTTTTTTTCAACCAAACATGTTGAAACAGTCTAAGCTACATTGTACCCACGATATCCCTAAAGAGTCCAAAGTGCAAAAAGGCAGCAATCTTTGACGAGATGTTACTCAAAAACTGTGTCACTTAGAAATATTTTGTCTGAGGCAACACGATCATGTAGAGTGCCTCTACAATAAACTCTTTCAATTTTTTATATCTCTAAGGCATTTGCCCACGGTGAAAGGTTTTCTGCTGCCCCAAAAATCGTTAGAAGGAGGCAGTGTAAAGTTGCAAAGGGGTGTAACTTTTGTCCTACTCCTGATGTGACCAAACTGACTATTCCAACGTGTCCAGATGGGTACATTTACACTAGGCATGGTCCTTTTTTTAACCCAAACATGTCGAAATAGTCTGAGCTACATTGTACCCACGATATCCCTAAAGAGTCCAAAGTGCAAAAAGGCACCAATCTTTGATGAGATGTTACTCAAAAACTGTGTCACTTAGAAACATTCTGTCTAAGGCAACACGATCATGTAGAGTGTCTCTACAATAACCTCTCTCAGTTTTTTATATCTTTGAGGCATTTACCCGTGGTGAAAGGTTTTCTGCTACCCCAAAAATCATCAGAAGCAGGCAGTGTAAAGTTGCAAAGGGGTGTAACTTTCGTCCTGCTCCTGATGCGACCAAATTGACTATTCCAATGCATCTGAATGGGTACATTTACGCTAGGGATGGTCCTATTTTTCACCCAAACATGTCGAAACAGTCTAAGCTACATTGTATCGACGATATCCCTGAAGAGTCCAAAGTGCAAAAAGGTAGCAATCTTTGACGAGATGTTACTCAAAAATCATGTCACTTACAAACATTCTGTCTAAGGCAACGCGATCACATAGAGTGCCTCTATAATAACCTCTCTCAATTTTTTATATCTCTGAGACATTTGCCCGTGGTGAAAGGTTTTCTGCTGCCCCAAAAGTTTTTAGAAGGAGGCAGTGTATTAAGTAGCATAAGAGATGATAAGTGTAAGAGCTTAGGGACTCAAGGTGCATTGTAGGGTCAAGAAAATCAAGTTTGTGTACCTAAGGGTAAAATCAAGCTTCAAACACCTCATCAAATGGCGCCTTTGTAGAGGAGTTGCCAAAAGACCTTAAAATTGAAAATTTGATAAAATAACTCACATTATGAGTTTAGGCGCCTTTCCAAGATCAAGCTTTCATATAGCGCTTTGAGTTGTTACTTTCATATTAGTGCCCTAGCATAAAGAAGAAGTCCTCAAATGCGCTTTAAGGAGGAAGATTGGTGATGGGAGTAATTATGAGTGCCCTAGAGTGTTTGAAGTGGGAAGTAGCAAAGGATAGCACCTTGAATGAGTTTGAGCGCCTCGAAGAGGATTGAGCGCCTTGATAAATCAGAGGATTGAGTGCTTAAGGGTTAATAGGATCTTTTTAGACTATTGGTAATTGTTTGGAATCATTAGAATTTTGAAAATAAGATAAAGACCCTAGGCACTATCTCCTACTTGGAACATCACACACGGGAACATGGAAACTAGATTGATTGAAGGAATGATACTTTAGCGCCTTGAGGGTGAATGAGTCAAAATAACACTAAATTGGTGCCTAGTCCAATTGATTGAAATCATCTTGGGCGCATTTTCTTGCTTTAGATGGGTTAAACTTATTTTGGCACCTTGGTGAGAAGTTCTCTAGATATGAGTTAGAACCATCAAAATAATAAAACTTGCCAAGAAAGAGATAGGCATTTTTATGAAGTTTTTCCTCAATGTTGAGCGCCTAGGAGGTAGATTGCTCAAGAGAGGGTTAGATACTCTATATTTCACTCTATTGTTGACTTGTCTAAAAATAATGGAAGCATAGAATTATCAACTTTTGAACCTTCGAACTCACTATTGGTGAGACAACATACCATCGGCGAGCTTAAAATTTCATCGACCGATAGGCCGATGCCACCATGACTCCGTTTGATTTCACTTCTAACAAACATCCCATCATTGACTCTTATCAGTCAGACAGACCACTATCGATGACTTTATATCCTTTCACATCGATGTCTTTGTCACTCTGATACGAGACTCTAAGTCCCTTGCCTATTGGTAGGACTTAATACCATCGACACACTCAAAAACTCTTCTACTGACATACCGATCTCACGAATGACAACCTTCAGACCACACCTGTCGGTGAGACTCCAAACATCGGTGAAATCTAATCTCGTTGGGCTGATACACCGATGGATTTCAACTGTCAGTGTGACCCCCTTCATCGGCAAATCTCTCAACTGCTTTTTTGATGCGCAGATGGGATTATCTTTTGATACACCGATGTCTTCAACTTTGAACCACACTTATCGGCAAGACAGACCACTATCGGTGAAGCCTAACCAAGGTCTACCGATACGCCAATACGACCAACTCTTGATGTCGATACAAGGTTCTTTTGCAGGCAAAGGGCACCTAGGCTTATGGGGCTCAATTTGATGTATTTATTGAAAGCTCAAGGTGAATTGATGCTTATTGAAAATGCCACCTAGTCCTTCATTTGCATTATAGGTGTCATTTCCTATTGACTTATATACTCCTCCTCATGCTAGGGTGCCATAATGAAGTGGTTTAGATAATAGGTGCGCTTCACTTACTAGAGGCTTGTTCTCCTTCCACCTTAGGTGCACTTTTATGGTGGAACAGGTATCAATGGGTGCCTTGTCTTAAATGAATGCTCTCTCTAAGTTGGGCACCCTTTTGAGGCTTTATGAGTTGCAACTTGCGCCTTAACCCTTCATGCTTATTGCTCAATGTTTTAATATTTAAGAAAGTCTCCTTTAGGCACTCATCTTAATGACTTTTTCTCAAGGCGCAATCATCCTAATGACTTGGATATTCATCCTATTGTTTCAGGATATCAGGCTACCAGACTTAGTCATTTTTAGGATCTCAAACATAAAGAATAACATGATGATTCATTTTTTTGTATTGCATATAGTTGACATTCTATGCTAATCATAAAGAATATTAATATTTCCTATTCAACATGATGATTCATTTTTTTTTAAATACAACTTTTATCTTTTAGTTCCAAAATGAGGTTTAGGTGATACTTGAATAACAATAGCTAGCTTATTGGATCAACAAACATCCTATGTAATACAATCGGACTTTAAATATTTGAAGTAGCCATCTACAAATATCCATTCAAACGTGGATTTATAATGCAAGTATGGACACCATCAATAAAAAAGATTTGTATTAACCAAATATCCATATAGGCATACATCAATATCTATCGATATAAGTATAACATATATACAAAATAGCCATATAGGCTTACAAGAATGCCATATAGGCATACAATGCCAACTATGTACAATACAAAATATATGTCCACAAATGCCATACAGGCATACAACAAAGGAACACAATAAAAAGTCATTCCCCTCTGGCTAGTGAAGAGAATAAATCACGACCAGCCTTTGATCTTCTAGGGGATGAATACGCGCATGTGGGTGGTCTACTACGAACCCAAGGGCTACTCCTCCTATTTAGGTCTTCCTGCATCTTTACCTGTTACAATAAAAAGTATAGACATTAATATATAGAAATTACATGTTATAAAAAATGAAACATTTAACAAAATAATCATTTACCGCTAACATATAATCTGTCTCCTCCCTTGCCTCAGTAGCAAGAATAGGCCCTGGTGATGTCATGTCCTATAGACACCATCCAGATATAAATTAAACTTCAAATCAATAATCTTTTGATTTTTCAAAAATAGACAACTACAACAATGAATGTAAATTAAAATTTACTAATCTACCTCATACCCCTGTCAATGCCATGGAGCTATGAATCATAAAGGCCACACCCTGCTCCATTGCCCTATGAACATGGGGAGGTGTCTCCGCAGCCTGGATCATCTGGAAATAAAACAACATTATTCAATTACGAAAACTATAATAATGATGCAAATCATGGCTCCTAACATACACACACATTCATCTAAACATGAAAGTACACACAATAAAGCACACAAATCACATACAAAAATTTAGTAAGTACAATTCATTCATTAAACTATTTATTTTATTACCTCCATAAAGCTTTGAAGTCCACCATCGCTGGCAGGTGTTGCCGTGAAATCTACAGTATTAACCTATTCAACATCCAAAATCAGATATTAGAATACCATTCATATAACGATGCTATTCACATGTAATATTTATAATTGTTTACTAGTTACATACCTCGACAGAAAATGATCTATTGAAAAATGTAGGTAGAGAACCACTGAAAACTGCATTGATGCTATGACCCTAAAATTTCATTAAAATCATCAATTTAAATTAGTTAATCTTGTATTTCAAAAATAAAATTTAATAAATTAAATCAATAAACTTGCTAATATTTATCTGAGTATCAAGGCTGAAAGTCTCACTCAGGAGGGTATCTGTCATCACCATCTGCTCAGCTGCAGATGTAGCTTGTGCACCTGCATCTTGACTATCCATGGGGTCATAACCACAAGTTGACCCGTAAGCCTGACAAGTATGGGGTGGGACCCTACTCCTCGCACTGTCTCCCAACCCACTATGTGTTGCAGGACCGGCATGCTCTATGATGCTCTGGGCCAAGGCACTAATCGACTGAAGTGTATCGACCTCAACACTCTCCTTCACAATGGAAGGGATAGAAACATGCTCGTGGGATGGTCTACTGATTACTCGTCTCACTACCCGCTATGGGTCAAGACATGCCCTTGGTCTATCTTGTGCTGACCCCCCACCTCTACCCTAGAAGTCCCGAATATCAACATAGTTTGGCACTTTATTGAGGACAAACTCGCAGTAGAGTTTCCTCAAAAAGTATTATGGGACCTCATTATTATTGCATGGAGGATGGTCAAAAACCATCCACCACTTCTGCCCAAAATTGTCCCTTATTTCTTGGTTGTTGCACCAATGGATAGGGAACCTCTTGCATGTAATGGGTGGAGGTTGATTTGTTTGTGGGTTTGTGAAAATTGAACACAAGTCTAATTTTGTAATTTGTAATTTTTTCACATCTTGGTATGACAACTTGTCTACATAGTAATCTCTAAACTCTCTCTTCTTATCCGTCCAACTAGTTATTTGCTTGCTAATTGAATCTACATTTGATAACATAGACTCAAGAGATTCGACAAGCGTGGACCTATGCAAGGTTGAAGTGGAAGGATCTTTCAACCTTGCAATTATATCTTCAATTTCCTTTTTGTTGTTTTTAATTTGCCCCATTATATTTTCTTGTGTTCCAGGGGCATGTCGAGGAATGGATGGAGGAGGTTGTTGTTTTGCAGGTATTTCCTCCTTAGGATTTTATGGATTTTGAGGAGGAGGAGGAGGTGCATTAACATTTCCTAACAATTAATGAAATATACATCAAAAATCAACTAAAACCTACCTATTTAGAAACAAATTCAAACAAAAAAATAAATATAACTCACTCCTTTGGTGTGCTCGACGTCGTGACGGCATTTTGGTGATGAATCGATAAGCTTTTTGTGTTGAATGGAGTTTTGCAAAATGTGAGAGCGCTTTCTAGGGTTTGCAAGCCGTGGGTAGAGAGGAGAAGATAGAAAGAAATGAAATTGGAAACCTTTTTTTTTAATTTATAGGAAGTCATAACGCGAGCGCGTTATAACACACTCGTGTTATGACTTAATTTTTTTAAAAATTAATTTGGCCACTTTTTGGCCCCCCATCTTCTTGCACTTACCCATAGTCTAAATTCTGTATTTCTTGAATTGAAAAAAAAGTGTTAACAATCATTACAAAAATAAAGCAACCACAGAAAAGAGATGCGGTGAAAGAGGCAGTGAAAGTAGAGTTGAACTGCTGTATCACTGCTACTTATTTGGATGAAGGAAGGCAGTGAAAAAGAGAGCAACTGATGTTGTATGAACCACTCCAGTCAACTCATTAGTTAGCTTATAGTTAAAGAGATGCTAACAAGAACATGGTCAGAATTTCTCATCTTTTCTTGTTGTTGAGTTACAGCCATGCATTACCTATTAAATGTTTTTGTCTTAGACCAATGTTCCTAGGCTCCCTTTTTCACCTAGAAAAATCTTGTACTCTTTCCACCACGGTGAAAACAGTTGTGTCAAAAATGCATCTTTTGAACCATGGCCCACATTGACATTTGATGGAAAAATGCCTTTAGTCATCAGGAATTGCAAAGAGGCCCACATGGAAAAGGGTGGATTTGTGACAGCTATTTTCATTATTGTATTCTTTTTATTATATCAATCATAACTTCTATGGCATGCATTTGATATGTAAAATTTTGCATTAGTTTTGTGAAGTGTTGACGAATCATTTTCTTTTATTTTATTTTTGTTATCACTATAATTTGTAGTGTGGGCAAAAAAAATTTGAGTGGCCATGAGACTTATGCCTCTTATTGCTAGCCTCATGTGAACCAAAGTAAGCATTAAATGCAGTAGTCAATATATACCATACCCAAAATTAAATGAAACCAATATTGTCCCATACTCTACATCAAATCAAATAGCCTTTACCTCTTATTGCAAAATGAAACGATGACTTTAGTGCATACCTAGATCACATCAATTGACTATCTTGTACCCAAAATCATTTCAATTTGATTTTTGAAGATATGCAAAATCAATTGAAATCAAAGCAATCTTCCAAAGTCAAATAATATTAATTAAAAGGATGACAATAGTGTCTGTGGGATAAGGATTTGACATATGTATTGAAAGATTAGACAATTTCTGTTGTAGATTTTTCTTATCAGCCGTCCACTAGACATGGATTGGTTACAGTTCTAGCGGCATCTGTTGATTGCCCTTACCATGATGCATACTCCGTTCCAATGACTAATTAGTTTTCTCCATCTTGCACTCATTCAATTCCACCAAAACACAATGCCTGCATAGGCTGTGAACTAGGGAAGCCATTGTCTAAATCTTTCTTTTGTTGTGTGAGTATCACTGAGGTATGTGAACAAGTGTTCCTTGTGTGGACCATGATCAATTTTTGGAGGGTGCGAGTTAGAAGATGTGAGGTTGTAGTCCAAGAACAAGTGAAGAGATGTAGAGGTTGGTTTGATTGAAGAAGAGTAGCATGAGGAACGAGAACAAGTCATTGATTTCGAGCTCCAATAGCAACATCTCTCTCTTTTTTTAATGCGGCTGGTAAACTTTTTAACGTGACTGGTGACGTTGGCGCAACACGCCCTCCAGCTCCACGCAGACAAGGGGGAGACTAGACCTCACGACCTCCTTACCTACAATAGGAATACTTAGCCAATCGAGCCAGGGCCGCCACCCAATAGCAACATCTCTTTCATGGACAACTACACATCACCTATTTGTGAGTGCAGTTATGCAGAAGCACAATTGAATGCGTGTAAACCATCGATAGAAGAGGCATTCAAAGGAAGTGGAAGTAGAAATGTTTCTATGCAGGGAAGAAGAACATATATGTTTGAGGCATTTTGTATTATGTTCATGATTTGCTCAAGGCTTTCTCCCAATGAGTCAAGTTTCGAACCTACTCTTCCTTTTTAGTTCAATCCTTTCTTCTTTGGATTGTCATGTGGTTGTGTTTGGGTGTTCGATTTACTGACTAGATATGATAGATTGTGTGAAAAATAAGGCCTTTTTCTTAGTGTTCGACACATTTTTAAAATATTACAACTTTGTTCTTATTCAAACACATGTGATTAACCAGTTCTAGTATCTTTTGTCTCTATGCTCTGTAATTTAACCTACCTGTTTCCTTTTCTTAAGTTGTTCTTTCTTGTTTTTTCCAAGCTTTGTTTGAGATTTCATGCACTGACTTGTGATTTCAAATATCTATGTAATGGAGCCTAATGTCATTATATAGCAGGCGGAAAAATGGTCCGTCATTTGTATTTCATTGTTAAGGTATTGTATGATAGCAAGTCACATTTTGTGGAAAGAAATTATTAAGGAATAAGCTATTTAGGAAGATGTGTTATAACATGATCTTTGATAATTGATATCCCATTCTTTACAATTATAGATGCAAGAATCTCTATTATGAGAGATATAGCATCTATTATTTTATGCCATACATGATGGCCAATGTTTAAACAATCTACTTACCGTGGAATGTAGAAAATGGATTTCATTTTTAGTATTAAAATTTTAGTGGCTATAGCGTCTCTCAATAAGACACAATAAAACAAGCCATTCCAAATAATGAAATCTGTATTAGTATTAAAACGTTATTTCACTTTTATAATTTGAAGGTTAAACCAAGATTTATTTATTGCAGATATGTAGGTCGAACTTCAACGTTTACTTAGATCTAGCACTTAAAAATGGAAGCAGTCTAATAGGATGGGCTCCAGTGGGTAGGCACTATAACTTTCTAAATTAGAGTTCCATTTGGTATTGCGACTGTTCAATTCATGTGCAATTTTGATTCAAACTTTGAATAGTAGAGCTCAATGAACAAGTCTCACCTAGTCTTTGGCATCTACATTGAAGGTTTAGTTACAATGAGAATTTGCAACATTAAGAAACATGGTAAATTGTATTAAGAAACTTGTAAATAGTTTTACAGAGTAAAGGACAGATGATCCATTATGGTCACTACCATTCTCTACTCCAGCTGTCTTTCCTCTATTCAAGAAGCACACTACAGTGGATGAATGTAGCACATGTATAAATTGTTGTAAATTGACTATTGAACAATAATTCCTCCAGACATTGTGTGGAAAGTATGTTATTGGTGTTTGTACTATCTTAGCATGTGACAAATGGGAAATAAATTTTCCACACAATGAGGGTAAAGAATGGTACTGGAAACAAACTTTTCCATGCAACAATAGGAAAGAATAGTAGTGGAAACCAAATTTCCAACATTATGTGGAAAATAAATCCCTCCTATAAAAATAAAAATAAATGATTAGACAGCATAGTCATGAAAACGTGTTCTGTCAATTTATGTAGGAGTTCTATAATAGAAGATTAGTGTAGAACTTCTTAAGCCTAATTTTGTGGTTACCATCTGCATATCTTGGTTCTTCTATTGGACATGTTTGTAGACACCTAAAATTGGCTCAGGTTGAATTAAGTAAATATTCTAATATTTATCTTAATTCATATTTTTTTCTGTCAATTAAATAAATATTATAAGTTTATTTGATTGGTTCATTATCCTACAATTAAATAAAATTATTTTATTTAATTAAAATCCCTAAATTCTTCTAATGTCTCAAATCCTAAATCCACCTCACAAAATCCACTTCATCAATCCACCTCATCAATCCACCTCATCTCTTCCACCTCACCATGTTGCACATATAATTAAATATTCTTAATATTTAATTAGCTAATATCCTCCAAAATCCAAAAATAAATTTTAATTCAATTATCCTCCACCAAATTGAATATTTAATTCAATTGTTCCCCACTATCCTTCACCAATTGAATATTTAATTCAATTGTCCCCCACTAGCCTTCACCAATTGAATATTTAATTCAATTGTTCCCCACTAGCCTTCACCAATTGAATTCTTAATTCAATTGTTCCCCACTATACTCCACTATTGAATTCTTAATTCAATTGTCATAACCCACTATCCTCCACTATTGAATTCTTAATTCAATTGTTCCCCACTATACTCCACCAATTGAATTCTTAATTCAATTGTTCCCTACTATCCTCCACTATTGAATTCTTAATTCAATTGTCATAACCCACTCTTCTTAAAAAAAGAATTTCTAATTCATCCATTATGAATTAAAGATTCACAAAAAATGAGAGCCATTGATCTCATCTTTTGATCCTCACCCTCCATTACCTTTTCAGAAAATCTATAAATAAGACTCCTCTCTAAGCAATTTTGGGGGGACTTCTTTCAGGTATCCTTACCATGTCCAATTTCTTCTAGAAACTTTATTCTGGCATCCTTATCATTCCCAAATTCTTCTCAAATCTCCACATCCTAGCCATTCTCATATCATCCTTCATCATTAGTGTGTTGAAGCTCATATTCAATCACATAAAGTATCACAGCCATTTCTCCTTGTCATCTTGAGGAATCGAAGCAAGGAAGCAAGCTCCCTGAGGGCCAATCTTCATCATTCAAGATCAAGAAAGAATAGGTGAACAATGGAAGTCAAAAGGTAAAGGTTGTAAGTATCTCTTTGTGATTATTTATCCTTTTTCCTTCATAGTTCATTGATGTTTGGGTTTAATATTGTTTATTGATCAATCCATTTTTTCCCATTAACATTTTGGCATGCCCGGTGATCTAACCCCCATCTTATTTGTGAGTGTTTGGCTTTGAAAGTGCTTGTTGCAGATTTAGGTGTGTTTTAGAGAGCATTCGGGAATCAACTCTCACAAGCGGCCTCCTACGCGTAAATCGAGCTCACTGGACGACCTTGGAGGTAAGAAAAAACCTATCATTTGTCTAGGTTGCTATTTGAAATTTTTTGAAATTTGTTTTTACGTCTTAACGTATTTTTTGCAAAAAACATAAAAAAAAAACAAAACAAAACCAATAGCATTACATTTTATTTATTTATTGTTTCTTTTTAATATTTTTGTTCTTATAAAAGCAAAAAAAAAACAATAAAAACATAACAAAATAAAAATAAAAATAAAAAACTATAAAAAATAAAAACTAAAAAAAATAATTTTTTTTTTGACAAGGGGCCGAAGCCCCCTGCCTGCACCAATCCCCCCACCCCCTTTCCCCTCCTCCCCAACCCAGCACACCCCTCCCATCCCCCATTCCCTCCTCCCTCCCGCGGCCTAGCCCTTCCCCACCCTGTGCAGCCCCTCCTCCCCGCCCACTCCACCCCTGACACCTCCCTCCCTCCTCTCGGCCTCCCCTTCTCCCGCCTACCCTCTGCATGCCTCCTGCAACCCTTAGCCCACTCAGCCCTCTGTCTCCAGCACCTAGCTCGACCCCTGCCCACAATCCGCCGCCCGATCTCCCCTCTGCTGCCCAACTTTCGCCCGCCGCCTGACCTCCTGCACATGCTCTATGCCGCCGCCCGCTCCCACACCCTCGGCCTCCCCGCCACTTGCGTCCTCCATCCCCTTTGATGCCACCCTGCCTCCACCACTGCTATCTCCACAACTCCGTCCAGCCACCACCACCGCCACCCCTGCCATGCACAGCTCTGCCTAGCCGCCACCACCTGCACACACCCACTTAACATCAAAATACAAAAAAAAAAAAAAAATTAAAAAAAATAATAATAATAAAAAAAAAATAAACAAAAGGGGAGTTGTTTTTCTTTTTTTCTTTTTTGATGGCCACTTAGCGAAATAGGTCAATTTTTTCAAACTCACACAATTTTCACATATGACATCAAAATTGCACAAATTTGGACTTTCCAGAAAGCTGACGAGATGACCTTTGCAGTGGTGAAGACATTTTTAGGTGACGATACCTTTTACCAATATTTTTTTTGCAATCAAAATCAAACTTACTTGCACAGCGCGTTTGGTCAATTTGTTTACCTTTTGCTGACTTGTGAGTTTTTTTGGAACTGACTACCTTGTTGCAGCTTCTTATCACTCACACAGAGCAAATAGGTTTTCTAATATGTTCATGTAGGATGAGCATTGAAGAAATCTTGATTTATTGCACTAAGTCTTAGAAACATATTGCCTTCTTAAGGGATAATTGAACAAATCATTTCGGCAATCTAAGCCTTAGGAACATACTACTTTTCTTAAGGGACAATGGAAATGTATGTGAAAACACCTCAATTTTCTAAGGGACAATGGACATGAATGCCAAACACTTCAATTTCATAAGGGACAATTGACAACTACAAATGTGTGTGTGCCTAGTTTAGTTGCACCTTATTTTTCTTATAACGGGACAATTGAACCTTTGTTTGACGTGCTTGCTCTTACATTTTAGTACATCCTTTAGAAGGGCTTGCTTTTGGATTGCGCTTCATCCAAAAGGGATGACCCTAAGCAGAGTTTTCCTTTGAACTGCTATATAAGAGGGATAAGGCGAAAGCCAAGTCCTAACCGATGTCAGCCTTACCTTGTGATGCCAAACTGAAAAGAGGTGTCCTAGCTCCTTGTGGAAACGATTTTCACATTGAGCGAAGTATTTGATACTCTTAATAGGATTGGTTAAAGATTTTAGTAGCTTGTCACATTGCTCATAAGGTGTTGGTCCCTCAAAGTTACTAAGAACCATTTTAGATAGAGACTACCTAACTTACCTCTGAACATTGTGGTAATCATCAGTGCAAGGGGAATCAATTTAAGCCCTTAAGATACTCACCATTGGCTCCCTTGAGAAGAGATAGTATTCCCTTGGCCATAAAGCTCTTGTGACCTACTTGAGCTTTCCAAGGGGAGGGTGAGATATCCCTACCTATCATCTCTCACAAAGATACAAAATATCTGACACCTTTATGGAATGATATTTTTATCGACGGAGTATTAAGCTATGAGCTGATCTATTTCAATGAAACCTTGTCTCTAGGGATAAAAAGTGCTTGATAGTTGTTTGCAAATTGTCTCATACCTATGGAAACATTGGACTTTTTTGTGAGCCTTGAACATACACTATTTGTTGTGTCAATCCGTCTTTACCGACTTTGTTTGCTGTGTTTTCTCTTGCCAAAAACAAATCCAATCAGAAACAAACCAGATCTATCAAAATTTTGCCTTTTTAAAACCTCAGACACTACTTCAGCGCCTCTGGTAGAACAACAACTTGCCTTTGGTCTAACAGTAGCTCGCCTTTGGTATAACAATACCTCGCCTCTGGCTAAACTACTTTAGCACCCTCGGTATAACAATAGCTCACTTTTGGTAACCGTAGCTCACCTTTGGTACAGCAGTATCTCGCCTTTGGTAGCTCAGTCCATCACCTTTGGTATTATAGTAGCATGCTTTTGGTTGCACAGTCTTGCGACTCTGGCCAAACAGTATAACACCTTTGGTCCAGTCAATTGTGCATCAGAGTTTGTCTTTTCCAAATTACAAGCAAAATCTCAACAGTCCTTTTGTCCTAGTGTATTCCATGGTACTCACTAGGCTCCAACAAACTATGAAGTCCAAGCAAGTTGTCCCTAGGAAGCACAAATCGCCTCCTCACACACCACAATCTGGTTGTCTCAACATTACCCCCACGGTTACTCCTAGGACACCTGCAGAAAGATCTACAAACTCTCCAAGCATCCCGCAGCTAGATCACCCAAACAATCCACAAGAAGGTAGGGTCCCTTTAGTAAGTGCCCTGCCTTTTACCACCGGTATGCCTCCGAATTTTGTGCTGCAAGGTTATACTGTCAACCAGGTCCCAGCTCAAGAAGTAAGGGTCCCTTTGGTAAGTACACCTCACTATACTACCGGTATGCCTTAGGATCTTGTTGGTTATACTGTAGATCTAGCCCCATCTCAAGAAGAGTGACACTTTGAAATAGGTCAATCCTCTCAAGAAGATGGACAAGATCTTGATGAATTCATACACGATCCTAGAGCCATAGCCGCCTTTGACAAAATCTTGAGTGAGAACCAGGATCATTTCTTTCACTTGCTTGCTGAGCAAGGAGCCAAATTACCTCAAAATTTTGATTTATCCAATCTCAAGGAGACAAATAGTACCCAAGACACCATACAAGCGGTGCACACCATGTCAACAGTGACCATGCCTTTTTCTGAACAAGGCTCACAAGGGAGATCACTTGTACAATATAAGAACCCCCTTTATCAAAATCCGCCAAGAGAAAGACCCATATCACTGCTTTTGACTCCTATGGAGATCTACAAAAATCAACAAGAAACTCTCCAACGTCAAGCGGAGCTAGCTAAGAAAGCCACCTTAGCTCGATCAAATATACAACAAACCCCTCAAGTATCCACACCAATCACAAGTGGAATCTCAGTTACCCCATCACGCATAGGTTCCCCACCAAATTACAATCTGGGGAACAACTATGTAGCCATGCAACAAGGGTCTCAACAAATGCCACCTCCTATATCATCAGGCCTTCATGTCTCTCAACCAACTAGAGTCATGCCAGCCCAACCACAACATTCTTCTACTCTCATCATCAATCAACCTCAACCATCGCAAATCACATCTACCTATGCCCCTCCTCCACAATGTTCATCTGCGCTAAATTTCTTTCACACATTGCCTAGCCACCCTCAACATTCCCAACATCAAGTTTACCAAAGATATGTGCCACCATCACAACCTAATCCAGCGCACTTTAGCTTTCCACCCCCAAATTCTTTTCTCCAACCATCACAAAGCCAACAATCTTACCTAGCGCTGCCCCCACCTCCTCCGAATCAAAACATCCAATTCCAACCCAATCTCAACCCAACATACAATGCATATGACCCCAACCAATCGTACGACCCTTACAACACCAATGCACATGGCTTACACTACAATCTATCGTATGGGCAACAACAACCACTTCTAGGACAACAGGAGATGTTACCAACCCCTCCCACATCAATGGAGCTAAAGATCGTAGAAGTTCAACAATAGTTATCTGATCTTACATTTGGCCACACCAAAAATACCTTCTCTTTAGAGGAAGTGTGTCCTTATCCTTTTGATCGGTCATTACCAATGATCCCTTTTCCTCAAAATTTTACTATTCCTAAGTTTGATAAATACAAAGGAAAAGAAGACCCAAAAGACCATCTCAGGGAATTCTATCTTTCTTGCTTCGAGGTCTCACATAACGACACATAAGTTATGTGTCCCTTTTCTCGCAGTCTTGGAGGCCAAGCTATAGAATGGTTCTCGCAACTCCCTATGGGTATCAAGTCTTTTAATGAGCTGACAGAGAAATTTGCCACCCATTTCTCCTACAATGTAGAGCATGAAATCTCCATGACTGATTTATGCAACAACAAATGAAACGTTCATTTCTTTCCTTCAGTGATGGAAACAAATGGCTAGCAAATTTCCTTTCAAGATTCCGGAGAAACAACTTGTTAGCATATTTGTGTAGAACCTCAACCAAGAGTTAGGTTTCCATTTGCAAATTCTTAGTGCTACAACCTTCGACGAAATCACATACAAGGGAATCAACATTGAAAAGGCCCTCATTGCTAAGGGTGTGGTCAAAATCTTCAAAGAAACAAAAGACAATGCTTCTCATCAACAATGAAGCGATAAACCCAAATATTGGAACAAAAACAAAAATGTAGTCAATGATGGTGTGGTCAATTCTAAACATGTCCAAACATTGCAAATGCCACTGCAACTTGCCCAACCAAGTGAGCATCCACCACAACAGCAACAACAACGGCAACCATATCAAAATCAACAACAATGACAACAAGAACGGCCTCAACAGGATTACCCTCAGTGGCGTCAATTTACTCCCTTGGGAGAACCCATAGAGGCTGTCTTACAAAAGATTTTACAGAGAGGTCTTATAACCCTACCTAATGCTCCTCCCTATGGGGAACCCATTTATAAAACCGCACGGTACAGAGAAAATGAATACTGTGAATTCCATAGGAGCAAAGGGCATAGAACTGCATCATGCATGAAACTCAAACACCTAATCCAAAATCTCATCGAAGGCAACCTAATCTCTCTAGAAAATGATCCACCAGCTCAACACGCTAACAAAGACCTTAACATGTACAAGGAACCATTCTCTCACCATGGTCCACCTCCTCCTTAGGATAAGGGTAAAGGTGTCAATCATGCTTCTACTTCCTTTGACTCTATTGTAGGTCATTTTGAAGAGAGTTGAGTGTCTACCCTCACAATCAAAGGCAAATCTACAGATTGCACTATAACCACTCACCGTGGTCATGTCACCATTCATGGTCCTACACCTAGTCTTCTAGCTCAATCTGATTATAATCTTGTCAAACATCTAGGGAAAATGCCAGCACAAATCTCTATCTTGGACCTTTTACGATCATCACCTGCACATAGAGTTGTGTTAGAAAAGGCCCTCCAAGAGTCTTCAGTTCCTAACAACATAGCGGTCGCAGATTTCCAACCTATAGTGGGTAATATTGCTTCACCTTACAACATGGTTTTCTCTGAGAAGGACCTCCCCTCCCATGATCCATATCACAATGATGCCCTTCATATTGAAGTTATCATCCATAAGTGCAAAATCAAATGCATGCTCATAGATGGTGGTGCTGGTCTCAACATATGTTCTTTAAAGTTACTTAAGCAATTGGGATACTCTAAGGATCATGTCAACTCTAAGCATAGTATTACAATCAAGGGATATGATGATGCTGAACACTAGTCAGAAGGTGTTATCCACTTGCCTATACAACTGGGCCCCGTCATGCTTGAAATGAAGTGTCAAGTCCTTGATATTGACCTGCCGTACAATATTATCCTAAGCCACCCATGGATCCATGCAATGAAGGCTGTTCCCTCCATGTACCATCAATCTCTAAAGTTCCCATACAATGGTATGGAGATCACTATCCCAGAAGACCCCAATCCTTTCGAATTCTGTCGGGTCTTGCAAGGTAGTTATAAGAATTGCAACCAAGTGCCTAACAATGAAAAAGCCCTTGACTCCCCACTATATGTTGATCCTAAAAACCTGACACAAGCCTCTACCAGTAATCCTAATCCTCTTCCTGAAATCAAAGCGCACATCTGTGATATAGGCTTTGGCACTTATGATATCTCAAAATCTTGTTGTGTAGGGCAGATGCCTTTGTCTCCAAAATCCTATGGCCAATCGCCCATTGCCAAAGTAACCAAAAAAGTAGCTATCCCTCCCCCAACATTCCTAACCCAATTCCAATAGGGATGGTTATTGGAAGAGGAAACTATTGAGGACATCTCTTCTTGGCTCTATAGGGAGAAAGAACCAGTCACAATACCAGTCAAGCAATATGGTAATGGCTTAAGGATCATCAAAAACATGGGCTATAAAGGCAAAGGTGGCCTCAGGAAATAGAATCAAGGAACTAGGGAGCCCATCATTGTGACAAAGAAGCTAGACAAGAAGGGGTTAGAATTTGGTAGAAAGGTACCACATGCCTTGGACATCGAATATATCCTCGACGAGGTAGCTGAAACTTTTCCCACTGGTTCGACATCTAACGAGGATATCATCGATGACTCTTCCCTCCATATGACCGAACTATTTACAGAAGCCTCCATATTTATGCTATCCTCCATATCCCTAACATCCACCACAAACACCCAGAATGTCACACTTGTCTACCCTGAACTTATTGATTGGGACCAACAAGGGTCCCCCATTATAGATATATTTCAGAATGACGAAGCTTTAGCTGAGTTCATGGGACTTCCAGATGGTATCCCTCTGGGCGATCACAAAGCAGGTTTTGTAATGGAACTAGAGCCAACAACTTATTTTGGTGAGAATGCCAAATCCTCCAGTCGCAAAAGTAAAAATACAGAAAGGTCTCTAGGTGAAAACCACATTGTGGCACCTCTCGATCACAAAATAGTAAAAACAAAGGACGTATCCAAAGGTGAAAACCCAATTGTGGCACCTGAGGATGGAGGATTTGACCTTCCCCTACCATCTAAGTATCAAGAGAAGTCAGCTCTCCTAGTGGAAGATTCTACAGAGATAAACCTTGGTACAGAGCAAAATCTGAAGACCACATTCCTTGCAGCATCATTATCAGAAACAGAGCATAGGAATCTTAACAATTTCTTCTTACAGCAAACCATCAACTTTGCATGGACCTATGCTGATATGCCAGGTTTAGACCCTAAGCTAGTTGTTCACTACCTCACAGTTGATCCAAAAGTGAAACGAGTCAAGCAAAAGTTGAGAAAGATGCACCCACAGATAGCTCTCTTTGTAAAAGTGGAAATACAGAAGTTATTAGATGCAAAGTTCATACGACCTATTGACTATTCAAATTGGGTCTCAAATATTGTACCTGTGTCTAAACCCAATGGGCGCATCCGCATGTGTAATGATTTTAGAGATCTCAACAAGGCATGTCCCAAAGATGACTTTCCACTACCGAACATTGACATTATAGTAGACTTGACAGCAGGTCACGAGATACTTTCTCTCATGGATGGATTCTCTGGCTACAATCAAATAAGGATAGCAGAAGAAGATCAACATAAAACAACTTTTACTTGTCCTTGGGGTAATTATTGTTGGTGTGTCATGCCATTTGGTCTCAAGAATGCATGAGCAACTTATCAAAGAGCAATGACAGTGATATTCCACGATCTCTTTCATCATATCATGGAAGACTATGTGGATGACATAATAGATGAAAGATGCCTTACCGCACTCAACCATTTCCATGTCTATCAAAACCGCCTATGGCATAATTACAACAAAAAGGTCAAAGAAAGACAGTTTCAAGTTAGTGATCTTGTACTCAAAGAGAATTAGAGAAATCAAGCAGACTGCGAGAAGAAGGGCAAGTTTGAGCCTAATTGGTTAGGTCCCTTTATTGTGATAGCAACATATGGATCAGGAGCTTATACTTTAGCTACACCTGATGGAATTCCTCTAGATGAGCCACTTAATAGTGTTCATCTCAAAAAGTTCTATGCCTGATCTTCAGAACATTTTAAAAAAAAAAAAACACAAAAAGCAACAAAAAATCCATCCTCTGGTGAAAATCTAGCAAACGGGCACCTTGGATAAGTACCATAGTGAAAACCTGGCAAACAGGCGCTATGTGTAGAGTCAACATCCTTGTTTCCTTCTACCTACCTGTTCCATTCACCCATACATCTACCTATCTGTGGTGCTTCCTTGTCATTAGTATTATCTGTTCCATATCTGAGTCCATCTCCACTTTCCCATCCGTCCCATGTCTAATCCTTCTGTCTGTTTGAGTCCGCTCCATTTCCTATCACCAAGGTCTTAGGTCCATTAGGGTTTACCCCGAACTACCTTGCCTCTACGTTGTCACATAGGCAAGGCCATTATCAATGCACCCCCGAGGCTCCACTTTCCCTATTTCATCCCATGTCTAGTCCTTCTATCTGTCTTAGTCCACTCCACTTTCCCATCCATCCCATGTCTTGTCGTCCATCCCTCTATCTGTCCATGTCTGCACCTTTCATTAGACAAACACATCAAAAAAGCAAGCTACCTAGAACAAAGTTCTCAATGCATAACATCAACCTATCCAAAACAAAAGCAAAGCAAAGCACCATACTGAAACACTCAAGCTAAATCTCATATCAATTAAAACAAACACATCTAAATGCAAGAATGTTTTGTGATTGTTTAGATTCACTTACAGAGTCTTGATTTATGCTATCATACCTTTCTATGCTACTCAAGGATTCCAAAAGCTAGAGATGCTATGATGGGGGCATGATTATTTTCTTTGTCTGCTACTTGTGGATTAAACTTTAGTAATGTGACAATTTATGTCTAACGACATGATCGGTAAAAGATCATCGAGGACTCCGAGGTCTAAACATGAAAAGGGGCAATCCTTGTCTGTTGAAATATGCAAGAAGTACTTAGGTCATCTAGATTCAATTTTGGCTAGATGCTTGTATTGACTTGCTAAATCAAAATCCATGTAAGCAATACTCAGGTCATCTAGGTTCAATTATACCTAGATGCTTGTATTTTCTTACAACATAATAAAGCCCAATGATGAAAGTGCTTCAAAATACTTATTATATCAAGGTGACAAATATCCATATCCATATCCATACCATATCCAACTACCGTTCATATACCATTTCCATATCTATATCATATCCAATTGCGCCTCATATCCGTTTCCATATCCATATCCATACCATATCCAATTGCAAGTCAATCCTTAATCCATGCCAATCAAGTCAAATCAATCTTGTCAAATGATCCAATCACAATCAATGGTCTTGATCCTTGTCCAGTCGTAAACCAACTCAATCAATTAATTAATCAATTGTCTTATACAAGATGTTGCATTTGTCGAAATCAGACCAACACACATGTCTTACATGACATGCTTCATTTCCTGAAAACAGACACTATCCTTCGTGTTGCTCTAGGGATCCATCATTCCCCGCCATGACAACACTATCGTATCAAATGTCTTAGACAGGATGTTATATTGTCAAAACCAAACCCGAAGTCTTATACGACATATTTCATTCTTGAAACCAGACATCATCGATCTATATCCTGGGTTTACCGCTTGACAGGGGAAATACCTTGTTTGTGCTTGTATCATTTGTGCATACTTGCTTTCTTGCTTGTGTGTGTTATCATATTTTTATCTTGCATTCCATATCATTCATCCCTTTCTTTTGCATTCAACCATTTCATCTCCTGTCAACATATCTTATCGTGAGATTGTCCGTCTCACGCCTGCCGCCCTCTCCCCGTCCAATCTCCCGAGGGGGCATCCTATCATCATAACCTGTACCAGGGGCAAACTGGGGCATGTATCATTATCAGACTATTTATTCTTTGAAACAACGTAATAAAACACATTGCTTCAAAGAGGGGCAAAATGTAGACACCTAAAATTGGCTCAGGTTGAATTAAGTAAATATTCTAATATTTATCTTAATTCATATTTTCTTTTGTCAATTAAATAAATATTATAAGTTTATTTGATTGGTTCATTATCCTACAATTAAATAAAATCATTTTATTTAATTAAAATCCCTAAATTCTTCTAATGTCTCAAATCCTAAATCCAACTCACAAAATCCACTTCATCAATCCACCTCATCAATCCACCTCATCTTTCCACCTCATCTCTTCCACCTCACCATGTTGCACATATAATTAAATATTCTTAATATTTAATTATCTAATATCCTTCAAAATCCAAAAATAAATCTTAATTCAATTATCCTCTACCAAATTGAATATTTAATTCAATTGTTCCCCACTATCCTTCACCAATTGAATATTTAATTCAATTGTCCCCCACTAGCCTTCACCAATTGAATATTTAATTCAATTGTTCCCCACTAGCCTTCACCAATTGAATTCTTAATTCAATTGTTCCCCACTATACTCCACTATTGAATTCTTAATTCAATTGTCATAACCCACTATCCTCCACTATTGAATTCTTAATTCAATTGTTCCCCACTATACTCCACCAATTCAATTTTTAATTCAATTGTTCCCCACTATCCTCCACTATTGAATTCTTAATTCAATTGTCATAACCCACTATCCTCCACTATTGAATTCTTAATTCAATTGTCATAACCCACTCTTCTCAAAAAAAGAATTTTTAATTCATCCATTATGAATTAAAGATTCACAAAAAATGAGAGCCATTGATCTCATCTTTTGATCCTCACCCTCCATTGCCTTTTCAGAAAATCTATAAATAAGACTCCTCTCTAAGCAATTTTGGGGGGACTTCTTTCAGGTATCCTTACCATGTCTAATTTCTTCTAGAAACTTCATTCTGGCATCCTTATCATGCCCACATTCTTCTCAAATCTCCACATTCTAGCCATTCTCATATCATCCTCCATCATTAGTGTGTTGAAGCTCATATTCAATCACACAAAGTATCACAGTCGTTTCTCCTTGTCATCTTGAGGAATCAAAGCAAGGAAGCAAGCTCCCTGAGGGCCAATCTTCATCATTCAAGATCAAGAAAGAATAGGCAAGCAATGGAAGTCGAAAGGTAAAGGTTGTAAGTATCTCTTTGTGATTATTTATCCTTTTTCCTTCATATTTCATTGATGTTTGGGTTTAATATTGTTTATTGATCAATCCATTTTTTCCCATTAACAATGTTATGAATGGTATTTCTAAAGATGCCTCAAATCCATCATTTCACTGGTCTTCAAAGCCCCTTCTTAGTATTAAATTGTTTGACAACAATCTGCACTTACCAAAAGAAAATTTTTTCAAAGGGAACCTGTGTAGAACTTGGACTAGGCCTTGTGCAATCTTAAAAACAGATCTAGCTGCTACCGAGGTGCGGTCATCCTTTCATGTTCCCCCTTAATTTTAAAAGATGATGGAAAAAAAATTAATTTATGGGCTTAGGTAGAAGGCAGAAAGAGACATTGCTTTTCCTTTTTCTTCTTTTGATCTTTGTTTCATTCCACGCTCAAATCAAGCTGACCCACTTCATATATTTTTAGAAAAATTTAGTTTGAATACATCAGACCCACTTATACATTTTAGAATAATGATATATGTTATCAATACCAGATTTATTTTACATTTCTTGATGTTGTTTTCTAAGAAGAATGGTATTGCAATAGAGTTTTCTTTTCATCCGACTGACATTATTTGTCTTAAGCAATAAAAATCATAACTTTAAGTGGACCCACATCATACATATTTACAAATGTGCATGTAATTCATTAAATAATGCATATTTTATTTGGATCTCTTTAATCATGTAATAATTTGGATTTCCATCTATATGATTTATTTTCTACTCTGTATACAAGAAAATTCTATTGTGGTCATTAGATATATTAAGCATCGGTTGCATGATTGTACCCTTCTTTTCTACATGGAATTGGATTCTATGTAGATACTACAAATTTGAATATTCTATTAGAAAGTGATGGTGTTTTCAAGTTCTTTCCTTCAACTTGGCTGATTTCAGCACAACCAATGCAAAATAAAAATTTTGTTTTGATTTTCAACATTAAAAATCTAGCTATTCCACAATCTCAAACCCATCTTGCATGTGCTTGCTGGAAAATTGTCTCAGTCTACTTCCCAAAAATGTCAATTTTATAAAAAAATGTGGTTGTATGAAAAATTTATGCTAAAAGAGGTGAGTATAGGTAGTTGTTTTTATGTTCATTGCAATATCTTCATAGTTATTTTGCTATATGTTCTTTCTATTCCTCATCGTACTTGTGCATTTGTAATTGACATTTGCAACAAATAATATAATGGTTGAACCTCTTTACAATGAAACTTTGTTTTAGAGCTTTGTAATTGTAATAACTGACCTATTCATATTCCTTGTTGCTATCTATTTCATTGATAAAACTATTCATTTTGTAATATTCGCCATCTGCATCTTACTCATCTAGTTCTATTGCTCCACATTTCATTAACCACTGCATATCATCTCTCCTTGCTTGCTTGTTTTATTTCTCTTAAGATTTACAGGAGATCATTCTAAAAGTCAAAGAAGAATTGAAAGAGATTTATAGTTTGGTGTAATTAAATAATTTAGTTCTTATCTCTTCAATTCATCGAGTATACATAGAAAAATAAAGGACTCTATTTGCCTGTTAAGAAATGGAAATACCCAAAGCATGGAAAATTTCACTCAGTGCTATTGGGAAAAATGTTTAAAATAGATTCCCAAGTTGTGGAAGATGGTGTTCAAGTATTGAGTGGTCGCTAAATTCTTCAAGACTCCCCTAGGATGTTGTGCTTCTTTGAAGTAGTTACTCTCTCTTTATCCAATGCCATTGACCTCTTGTAAGAATCTACTTTTTTAAGAAAGCTCACTTTTGATTACATACACGACTACCTGATATTTGAAGAAAGCCTAAACACTAATTTGATTAATTACGACCTATTCAATGGGACATCCCTGGTTAGAGAGTTATTCACACATAGGGATATTTAGAAATGCCCTGCTATTATTTGTATCTTTAATGCCATAAAACATGGCCTCCAAACTAACTGTTCAATCACAATGAAGAGTTCCCTTCATTCCCACTACCATGAGCTTGGCCTTGAACTTGTTCATAAAATTGATGACACTTACCATTCACTCTATATTTTGCTCAATCATGTTCCACATTTGTTGAATGGGCTGTAGATGATGCAACAACTCAACCACATAAAATTGATGGAGAGGATGCCAACCAACCTATGTTTTTGGTTCCTAATGCTCATGTTAATGATTATGTTGCCCCTACAAACTAGCTTTTGTCAAATATTATAATCTTTTTAGAGGCATTCCAATATATTTTTTCTACAATTACTATATAGTTTCCTTATTTATGTATCCATTAATCACAATATACATGTAATTGGAGTTATCTTCTATTATGGGTCATGATATGCACTATTTTGTAAATGGGTAGAATATATATTTCCTCCACTCAGTTTTTCTTTCTTCCAGGTTGTAAAAAATTCTTATTATATGATAAGAATATTTGTAGGTCTTTGCGCCTTTTGAAAAAGTTCTAAGAAGGCTTATTTGTTTCCATGTATCTTTTGGAGGATATCAAAATAATGAATTAATTGCATATGAAATAGTAGTTGCATAGATTTATTAAAACTAACAACAACAACAAAATTGGGTTATAAGATGACAAAGAAATTCCTAGAGCAACCAAACTATCAAGATGATGGAAGAAATAATTGAAGCTACTATAGATTGCGCTATTAGTCCTACGAACTTCAAAAATTTAAGAAAGGAAGGAAAATACGTAGGTGTTAGAAAACATGCAAATGGTCGAGATGGAGTAGACATCTATAGCTACATTTATAACCAACACAAATGAATGGGTACCTTAGCAAAATATGTTGCCTATGCTTATGATAAGGTGGCTATATCCATCAGAGGTATTAATGACATGACCAAATTCTCATACAAAAATTTAGAGGCATGCAAGCACATTTCTAATCAACCCAAACATTCCATCAATGTACACAAATATAAAGGTGTTAGACAATGCCCATGGGGTCGTTATGGTGTAAAAATATTGGACCCAAACTTCAAGAAACATCATTGGCTTGGAACATTTGACACAATTGAAGAGGTTGCACATGCCTATGATATTGTAGCCATTTCGATGAGAGGCATCAAAGCAATTGCAAATTTAGTTCACATGACTTCAAATCTAGATAAGTTTGTTTCTAATCATTTCATTCTTCATTTCCCTACTTTCATTTCTCGCTCCAAATTCAATACAAATTATACTGACCTTGTCAATATCTTGCAAGATGCTTGCTCTGATTATAGATGTAGGAATTCCAACATTGAATATTTTGCACTAGATGCTAAAATGTATAGCTCTGGTGAACTACTCATAAACAATTTTATTCACTCTTCAATAGCAATGATAGAGAACAATCATTAATTTCTTGGAGGTTCTTCAAGCAATTTCCAACTATCCATCTCTCTTCCTAGAGGTACTAGCAATAGTGGAATGAACATTGCCATTAATAAGCATTCCAGAAAAGATCCATTGACCAGTTGTAGTCATAATCCTGAATTGTCATTTTCATGTTCACAAACCTCCTCCACCTTAATTATTCAGTCTCCTTTTCACAACAACGATGCTGATATAGAATCAATCTTGTTGGATCAGCTAATCCATAAGTTCCTTCCTCAATAGGAACAACTACAACTAAATAAAAATACCATGCATGTTGCTCAACATCAATGCTCAAGTTCATCTATTAAGAAACAAGGTATTTCAATATATTTATCTCACATCGAACAAGAATCACTTCTCATCTACTTGAATTTTGTTTTTTGATTTTTCTACCTTGGAAGCACAAATACATGACATTTCACACTATGATGTTTTAGTACAAATCATTGCTTAATGTTTGTAAACTATATTCTATTATGATGTCTCATTCCAATGCATTCATATCTATCACTCTTACTACAATACATATACAAACACAAACAAATGGTAGGTACTAGCCACTACATGGCACTATTTTTTAACCATCACCTATTGTGTTACAATAATGTATATATAACCTATCCAATGTGCATGAATTGCACTGCAAGTTTCTAACTTGACTTGCACTCCAAGACTCTACCTTGACTTTATATGACTTGACTTGTACTCTAAGTCTCTAACTTGACCTGCACTCCAAGATGCTATATTGACTTGACATGACTTGTACACTTGACTTTATTACATTTGTACAATAAAAACTTGAGGGACAAGATTACATTTTTCTAACACCCCCTTTTAATCTTGACCTGAGCATTACTATGCATTTGTTCTTGAATTGGTGACTTCAAAATTTTCTCTCAATCTTTCAAAATCTTCTTTTGATCTACTTGGCTTTTATATATATGTCCACGAATTGATCTTCTTACCTACAAGACTTCAAATATATTTCATCATTATTAACCAATTCTTTGAGAGAGTGATATTGTGTATCAATATGCTTACTCCTTTTATGAAAAACATGATTTTTTAATAAATCTATTGCAATATTATTGTCACAATAGATTTTGTTTGGTCCTTTCTCTTGCTTCTAATCTACTAGCATGCTTCTTATCCATATTTCTTGACATGTTGCTAATGTAGCTGCCACATATTCTTCTTATATTGTAGAGAGAGTTGCAAAGGGTTGTTTTTGTAAGCCAACGACACTACTCCTTAACAAAGATGAAACATATAAATGGGCCCTACCTAATCATTTTCCATGTAACCAATTAGTTCAAATTTTTTAGATTTAGAGTTTAAAATACCATGATTTTTAGTGCCATTGACATATCTCAAGAAATTTTTTCCCAGTTTGCCAGTAAGTATCCTTTGGTGAGTCCATGAAGCTTAAAAATAAGCTTACTCTGTATATGATATATGAGAAGGTAAATTCTTTATTGATTTATTTGATGAATTGAAACAACATTTATATAAGAGAATATAGTTGAATACAGTTGACATAACTGTAACCGCACCATAATCAGATAACTGTAACTCCGTAACCAACAAAATAACTATTGTTAAGTGATAGTTTATTTGTTAAACAATGTAATAGGTGGGTGATCCCACAATACTGTGTCCCACTTTTTGGCCAAAGTAGGACATGGAGATCAACATTTTTAACCAAAATTTCAATTTGTGACACCTATAGCAACTAAGCCATTAAGAATTGGAAGATGATATGAACTAATGATTTTTGAGATTTTGTGTTATGAATGTTTTTTTTTTTAATTTTAAGAAATAATTTGTGAATTTATTTACATAACTTTTAATAACTTATTTTTTATAGTTAACAATATTCTTTAAAAGTGATGTTTATACCATACATCATAAATTTTTTTATAGAAAGGACCAAATTATAAAATTTTAAACCTAGATTTGTAACACCAATATCTAGTGTGCAGATATTTTTTCTAAATTTTTTGTTACATATATTTTTTAATAAATTTTTGAATTGAGATTAATTATAATTCAGACATAGGTTTATACCATACAACATAACTTTTGTTGTATGTATCCAGATTAAATTATTTTTTGTTGAAACAAGGACATCAGTACCTAGTGTGTAGATATTTTTCAGAATTTTTTTTTCTATTTGTTATTTTTCCATGTGTGTGGAAGAGACCTTGATGTTTAGTGAAAAACCTATGTTCACTAGAAAATAAAAATAAATATATTCAAAATCATACTTTTTATACTAAGGGATACACACTTAGAAGATAGAATTTCTAAATGACTTCATTTGATCCCCCAAAAGATGAAGCAAAATTATTTTTTTGTCAGCATTTTATAGGTGTGAAGGAGACTCCATCGAGGTTTTGATTTAAGACTAGGGGGTTTGATCTAAGGGGTTTTTATCTAACCCCCTTGAATTAAACCCATTTAGATGGAACCCCTCAAGGATTAAACCATTAATTTTTTGAAAAATATGTGATTTCAAATAAAACTCAGGATGTCTCAAGTTTGGAACTTAGTATTGTGGGATCACCCATGTTTTTACACTAACATTCCTCCCTTTATTACATTGTTCTTGCAAATGTACCATTGAAACAACTAAAATTTCCCCTTGCAAAGAGACTTGGTGAGTATATCAGTTACTTGAGAATTTGTTGGGTAGTACTGGAGTTAGATGTGGCGGTTCAAGAATTGTTATCGAATGTAATAACATTTGACCTCAATATGCTTTGTTCTTTCATGGAAAACTAGATTCTTCACAAGATTTCACACACCCTGATTGTCGCAATAAAGAATAGGTGGTTTTTCTTTAGGAATGTCCATGTCAGCTAGAATGTCACTTGCGCTCAAAACACTTGAAGGTGCAACATTGATCACAATTAAGCTGGATCCAAAATATTATGTCCTGATGGAGCAGAATAAGGTCATAATTATTCATAATGTGATCAAAGAAAAGAGGCAAAACATGGCACAATCCCCCAGAGTTAAAAATAATCAATCTTTTGAAGCCGTTGTAAAATAAAAGGTATTCCTATCTCTCCCTAGTTATAATTATATTGTTAAACTATTAACTGCACTCTAATCATTTTTTTAATAGTTATACATTTTATAGAGCCTTGAGAAAATCAAAGGAATCAGAATCATTTTGGACAAAAAAAACATTCTTCTTATGTGTTGAAATAAGATCACTTAAATTCAATAAGCAAATCATTAGGAGTTTTCATGTTGGGACCAAACATCAGCATTAGTGCTAGAAGTAACATGACATTTCCAGAATTGAGACTTGTTTATTTAAATCACAATATTCCTTGTGTACCAGTGTACCGAGGTCCTCTCCTGAAATAGGGTGTTAGCATTTATAAGGTAAGTCATTATACTTCATAGCATTGTGTAGTTTAGTAAAGTGTCAGAGGTTGGATATTGTTTTCATGGTTATTCTTAAACATCATCTGTTTCAATAGTTAAATGTTAAATTTGGTCAATAAAAATAGGACAAATATTTACCACTTTTTGATATAGATGAGGTGTAAATTTGCTATTGATTGTTTGACCATTAAAATGGATGATGTTTAACTAGAGTGTGTTTTCATAATCACAGAAAATTTGCATACAGTTACCACAAAGTTTACATGTTATCACAACATTCAAGTCTAATGTGGAATACGCAAATTGGAAGTAGTCAAATCTAATGCAAGTGGCTCCCAATTCTTCTCTAGAAGAGTTATGTATGGTCACATTATCGATGATGATGGTACCAGAGGGACTTCAAAGTTTCCCTACATTGAAAATTCTAAATTTACACTATTGGCATGAAATGGAGGAGTTTCCAGAGGTAATATGTGGACTACACTGGTTGACTACACTCATTCAAAGTAACTGCCCCTTGAAATTTCTTCCATCGTCTGGAAAACTTACAGGAAATTAATGACTTTGACTATATATTTTTTCCGTAGTAAAAGTATTTGATTCTGAGCAACGTGAAAATAAGTATACTAGTTTAATTTTTTAATTTAATTTTTTTTATTGTTTAATGTAATTTTTAGATGTTTAGATATATTAGTTTTTTTTCTATTTAGTTGTAACTTAGGTGTAGGTTTTTAAATTTTGGATTGAGTATGTTATATGAAATTATGGAGTTGTGTTTACTCTTTTTGTGGGTGTTAATTGAGTGAAATGATAATAGACATTGTTAATGTTGTAATTTAGAATTTTGTTGATAAATGGATTGTTGTTATTATTTGATAGTGCTACTAAGGTACTTATGAGTAGCATTGTAATATTTTAATCATTTTTCATTGACTTAACACTTCTTCCCTATCAATCCTCAACACTCCATCTTCAATGACATGTCCTAAGAAACAAGTTGTTTTTAATAGTGTAACAATTATCTTTGGTGTGTAGCAACTTATTCTTCTTTTAAAAAAATTAAAAATATATTAGCATTAAATTCTCATTATATTTTTCCTAAAAATTGATAGATCGTCTAATTAGACATTGAAAATTAGTCTAGTGGTTTCAATACCTCATTCATTAGCTTCATAAGTGTAGACCCACACAAACCTTGTATTCAATGTTGTTTTATACACATCCCTTGTACTTACCTAACTTATGGAACATAGCTAGGGGATAGCTTAAGCTGGGTGAAGAGGATGGATTAAGGGGAGATGCAGTCAATTACTAATTTTCTAAGGGTCTGCTAGTAAATCAATTAACTATAAATCTACTTAATCCTAAACTCACATCTTAGACCAAATTCATTGAAGTTATTAAACTAAATCATACTTACCTAACGTATGGAACATAGCTAGGGGATGGCTTAAGGGGAGTTAAGAGGATGGATTAAGAGGAGATGCAATCAATTACTAAGTTTCTAAAGGTGTGCTAGTAAATTTATTAACTACAAACCTTCTTAATCCTAAACTCACATCCTAGACCAAATTCTAAAGTTATTAAACTAAATCGTACTTACCTAATTTATGGAACATAGCCAGGGGATGGCTTAAGGGGAGTTAAGGGGATGGGTTAAGGGGACATAAAATAACTTAATAATTTGGTTGGAGCATGATAATAAATAAATTAGTTCTATCAAGTAAATATATACAACTATATATTAGTCAAAAAATAAAGATTAAAAGTTTAAAAATTTCTACATACCTACAAACCATTTAAAAAATTTACTTTGTTGTACCATTTATGATTGTCTCATGCTCTTCCATAGAAAGTGTCCATAACTCTTTTGTAACAAGTTTCCCTTGATATCTCACTAATTGTATATTTGTTGTCACAACCAAATGCATGTAGTACATAATTATTTTATGTGTTTCATAATCTTCAAATGTAGGTGTACCATTATTCCTTATCAGATTTTCTATAGTCAGGTGCCAATAACAATGACAAAACCTATTGGATACTCAAAGTTATCATCATCTACTCTAGGCTGTAGCAACTTATGTTTTATCTCAACATATAGAGCCAACCAATACTTTGTTTCCTCTTCATTGACCTCAAGTACAACAACAACATATACGTCTTGCAAAAAATACAATGTCAATAAAGTAGGAAAAGATACATAAATCACAAAAATTCATGCATGTATAGAATTATATATTAGAAAACTATCAAGAATAGGTACCCCATCCCGAGGATAGATGAGCTCATTGATGAGCTGCATGGAGCATGCTACTTTTCTAAGATAGATTTCAGATTGGGATATCATTAGATACGAGTCTGTGAGGAGGATGTGCAGAAGACTTCCTTCAGCTATCACTTTGGACACTATGAGTTTCTGGTTATGCCATTTGGCTTAACCAATGCTCCTGCCACTTTTCAGTCTTGCATGAATAGAGTTTTCAACAAACAACTCCATAAGTTTGTTTTGATATTCTTTGATGATATTTCAATTTTTCTAGCCAAACATGGGAGGAGCAGATGAAGTATCTTGATGAGGTTTTGAGCATCCTTGAGAGGGAGTCTTTGTTCTATGAGATGCATTAGCAAGTTATGTGGACCATTTTTTAAATGAATGCTTAAGTTATAATGTTTTATCAAAAGTGAGCCTAAGTGTTTATTTAAAAATTGAAGTGTTTTTTGACCCTTCTTGGAGTGAGCGTCCAAGTGAAGAAAAAGAAATATTTTCTAAAGTAAATCATTATTTTCCCAAAAAGGGTGTTAGGGTTGGAAAGCAAATAAAAAGGGTCTTTTTGGAGCTCATTTCTCTATGTTGTGGAATTTGAGGTAAAGTTATGTTTTTGGATTAAACTTTGGTTCTTCCATGAACTTCCTAAGGACAAAAACCCTCACGAAGAATATCATCCATGATGGTGAAAGATCTTCCATGGCTTGTTGTTGGTAGTTTCATATAGAGGCTACGCTTGTGCTCGATTGTAGACTGGAGATTCATTGTTGGTGCTGAAAGGTTAATTTTTTAGGGTTGATATTTGCATAGGAAATTGATTTTAGTATTTCATGGGATTTGCAATAGGAAATACAAAATACTTTGGAGTTTATTGATAGGGTTTAAAACCTCATTTTTCTACTGTTGAAAGAGTCATTTTCTGAGACTTTTCATGGAATGCTTAGTGGTTGTCATTTCTATTTCCCAACCAGTCGTGGTCTAGCCTTGAGGAAAGCACAATATTTATTGAAGACATTGCATTGTTAGAAGAGGGTTGAATACCAACAAGTGATTTTGATTAATCATTGGAGGCATGAGACTTGACGTTGCCTATTTGAGGAGTTTTAAAGAGTTTAGAGGCAACTGTGAGTTACTAAAGGAATTGCATCCCTCAGGAATTGATCAATAAAAAGGGTTATTATTTGTTGTGCAAGGTGATGTGGAGAAGATTCCCTATGAGGCACACTAGAATGAAGGTTACTTTGTAGGTATAAAGGATCGAACATGGAGATTTTCAAGGGTACGTGAGCATTTTCAGGGAGGTGCAACAGGATTGAGATCTTCATAATACTGGTAGCCCATCTTTGGGATATATAAATTGATATATGATCTTCATATATGGTATGTAATGTGATATATTCTGACTACTATTCATTTCAACATTTTTCTAGGTCGTTTCCATCTTCTGGGTATTGTTTATTTCTTTTTTTAGTGCATTTTAGCAGACTTGGAAATATAACAGCATATGGGTATCTTGGAAATACCATATATCTGATGACTAAACCATCTGGGAACTTGAAAAATCTATTTTATATTGTTGTACCATGTATTTGGCATTGAAGGAACAATATAACAATGGTTTGATCACATGGGTATGAAATTTAATGTATTTCCTTAATATTCATGTTAGCTTTTGTAACATTAGAAAATGTCCCCTTGGGGGCTTTTCCCTCATAAGGTTTTGCTCCTGGGTCTTTAGCATACATTTAGGACATTTTAGTTCATATTTTAACACATCGATGGAATGAGACCTAGGTTCCTTGGCAAATAGGGCCTAGGTGGACCCCTTGAGCTGTACCCTACCCAAAATAGGTGGGGAGTACTTGGGCACCCACACCCTAGTCCAGCCCTATTTTGGGGCAGCCCCAATTTCTAGGTGTCGGTTAGTGACCGTTATTAGGTCCCTTTGCCAACACAGTAAGTTTGAATTTTAAATATCTTGGCAGGAGTGCTTGTAGATGCATATATAAGCATGTGTAGGCATTCATTTGTAAACTAGATTCAATTAGCAAGCTATTGTGTTCTCAAGGCGATTGAAGGCTTTCTATTATGTTGCAAGAGCAGACTTGTATGTTTTGTGTGTTAATATTTGCATATTTGAGCATCAATTCCTTCATGGAATGAAGAACATCTTCCTCCATGAAAGCTTCACTACAAGGTGACATATCATTGTGTTTTTATCATTGATTCCTTTGGTTTTTGGCCTCTGCCTCACAAGGGTACACCCTCTTTATCTGACAATGATGTTCAGAGACTTAAGTATCCTCCGAGGTTTGACTAAGGCAAACCTCTAAACACCACAACCCCCAAACCAAGTCTTGTGATTGCAGGTTATAGGTGTTGCATCTGAGAAAAGTGGAGTTACAAGAAGGTTGGGTAGACATTAAGGATTTAGGATCTGAAGGAAAGTTAGACAAAGGAGCACTTCTGGGACTACGGTGCTCATTCCAGTGTCCTCCATAGATAGGTTTCAAAAATAGAAGTTACATGGTTGATCAGTGTCTGAAGGAGGTCTAGATTCCTTGAAAAAGTAGGTACATTGGACTTGGGCACCCGCTCCAGTGTCCTTAAATGTTGTGCTTCAGAACCCTAAAATTAGGTATCCTGTAATTTAGTATTTTACTCCTGTCTGCAAGAGCTTTTTCTGTAATTCATTAATTTGTTGTCGTGTTTGCATAATTAGGGTTTTAATGGTCAATTGGATATAGGAGAAGGAAAAACTGATAATTAATTCCCTAATCCAAGTTTCCCTAAATCTGAAAGTGACTCTAGGGTATGATAGTGCTCGCCACTCTATCCTAGATCCTTCAATGTTTAGTGGAGAGGCAGATTTTAACATCTAAACAATAAAATATTCACACAATCCAATTTTACCCTAAACATTTTGGTGAACCCATGTTTTGAAACTTAAATTGCAACTTGTTGAGTTTTTATCTATAGATTTGGTGTAATTTCATTCATTCATATAGGCCTTTACTTTATTGCATGGAGAAAATTTTAAAAAAATAGAAAAATTAGAAAAATACAAAAAAATTACATTGTTTGGCTTACTCAATTATGTCAATTCTTCCTAAATTTTCCTAATTCATGATTTTTGAATCAGATTTGATATAAACTACAGAAAAATATGAAAATTCAAAATCTTGCTTTGCATTTTCATCATTTAATTGCTAGGGTTTTGTGGAAATTTTGACAATTTTTTATAACCTAGTAATTCTAAAATCTAGGGTTTGTAGGAAAAATCTTTTATCAGATTTTTCTACTAATTTTAGAGGCTCATTTTAATTTACATTTGTCTGTAGTCTTATATTTTAGTGTGAGTTTGCATTTAAATTTAAATTATTTGCATTTTTGCATTAAAATTTTCAACAAAAACTAGCAATTTTGGTGCATTTTCATTAAATTAGCATGGGAATTTTGCATGATTAATCTTGAAAAACATTTTTAGATCTGAGAGTATGTAATTTCCATAAAAAATCAGACTTCAAACCATTCTCATAGCATTTTGTTCCAAAATCTCAAACCTAGGGCTTCAAAAACAATGATTTTCACTAATTTTGGCCTTATCGACTTCATAAACTTGCACCATAAGTGTGTTGTGAAAGATATTTTGGCATTATTTTTTGTTATCAGGGTAATAATTTTTTCCCCTCATAAAAATCTTCACAACACCCTTTTAATGGGCTCTTGTAGTGAAATTTGGTGAAAAACTACACTTTTTGACAATTTTTGCCCTAGGGTTTGACCTAGTTTGCACTCCAAGTGTGTTGTGATAATTTTTATGGATTGAGGTGACTGTTATCATTTATATTATTTTCTATCCCTCCTAAAATTCCTTACAACACCTTTTTTGCTAAGTCTCGGAGTTGAAAAACCATGAAAACTAGCCTAGTTTTGTTATATTTTCACTAGGGTTTTACCTAGTTTGCACTAAAAGCATGTTGTGTTGGATATTTTTGCATAAAGTAGCTGTTATTACTGATATTATTTTCTTTCCATCACCATTTTCCTCACAACACCATTTGTTATGCTATTTTGCATTGAATTCTGGTGAAAAAAGTGACTATTTTGACATATTTTCACTGAATTTTGACTTGGCATCATCTTGAAATCACATCAAGAGTGTGTTGAGAAGGATACTTCTCTGTTTTGAGACTGATATCAGACATATAACTTTCTTCCCTTGATCAAAATCCTTCAACAATCCTTTATTCCATTCATTGGCATTGAAAACACATCAAAAAATCAAGTGTTTTTGCATATATTTTGCATTAATGGATTCTCCTAATGGTACATCTTTACAAGACTTATATGAGTACATGGTGAAATATAATAACTTTTGCAAATTAACTAACAAATATCCTCAATGTTTGCATCAAATTGCATACATCTATGGCATTGACATAACCAACACTACTACATGTGACATCCTTCGATCAATAGCCTACTTTGGTAACTTTCGTGAGACTATAGATGTTTTTCCTTCAATCATGGAGAATCTTAAAAAATTTATAGCTGAAAACCACCATGGAGAAATTAGTGATGATAAATTTACCCCCACTCTCTCTTTGTATCATGATGATATAATGCAAATCCTTTCTGAGACATATGAAAATGAAATAGCAATGGGTGATCTATCAAACAAAGAGACTTGTCCCAACATAACCCCACTTGGTGAGGATATATTGGCAAGAAGAAGATATCATTGATGCCTTTATCCACACCACTCTACCAGCCCTTTCTGATCTTCCCAATCAGGATGAAGCTTTGGATGATGCAGATTCCCTTTGTGACCATTTACTTAATTCTAATGATAATTTGCCACCTGATGTCCAAGAACTTCTCAATTACATGATAAACCAACAACCATATCATGAATTATCACATACTTTGGGAAATAATGAAATCTTACATACTGTGGAAGAACAAGCTATCCCTCTTACTCAAGCCATTCCAACACCCTATATAGGGATTGAAATGGGTACCTTTCGGATACCTCCACATGTTCATTTAAATGACATTTTGAATGCTCCTATAGCTGACACAGAATATGACAACATTCTCTTTTAGCCATCATTAAGAGAAACCTTTCCTACATACTTACCCCCAAAAACTCATGAACATAGGGAAGAGAGAAGTGCTAACACCTTAACCATTAAGATAAAGATCAAGATTCGTCATACCCGCTAGCCCAACAAGGGCCCTACAGGTAAGTATCTCTAACCGTTTTACTCTCTAGTGATGTGCTTCCCCCGTGATGTGTTATATGTTGTTTAGGCCTCCTAGGATGACCTTGGATTCTCCTGTAAGGTTCAGGATACCAGGAGACCGCCTCTATTGTGACCTTCTTCTATTTGTATCATCATTCTTCTAAATTGCTTCTCTCTGATTTCATTGTTGTGTGTGGTGTCTAACAGACATAGCATCATGGTTGGTGACTTGGGGGCACCCTCCTACGTGATTGTACCTAAGACACTTGTTTCTCCTCTCTTATTTATTATTTCCATTCCTCTCGTGTTTCCACCTAGCAAGCGGATGATGACAAACATTTATACTGATGTGGACCTAGTGTCCCTTTCGAGAGCAATCAAAAAATGCACTTAGTTCCTAATATGATGATGGGATTGTATATTTTATCTGACGATTAGCTAGTGGAAGCACTCGTGCTTTCCCCATAGTGAATTTTATGATGTTTCTATCACATTTACAAACCTTAACGATACTGCTGCTCTATGCACCTTTGTTTGCCTTTGAATCTAGCCTTGGCGGTACTCGATTCGGAGAGCTTCGTGATATAGCCCTATGGTTATCCTCGAACTCCAAATTCATTGTATAACCTAGGCTCTTTGTGTGGTTAATCATATGCATTGATGTTGTTGTTTATCATGATGTTGTAGACACTAACATGTTTCTTGTAGGGATGTGTTTGTGGGAATATTTGGTGATCGTAAAGTACATGTCACCTTCAGGGGGCATGGGATTTGCAAAAGTCAATGTTCTCTTGTGTGTTTTCTTCCTACCTTAATGTGCTTGATATCGACACATGATATCAACCACCTTAAGGTGGGGGCATATATAAGGTAAGTTGTCTGTTATAGATGTTAGCAATGTGTTCAACCTCAGATGCATAGACTTGCGCCCCAGAGTAGTGCATCGTGCATCCTGAGTTTGTTTGCAATCAATCAATCAATCATGTAAGTCCTTTGTGGAGGTAGGATATCGAGCATATCCTTTTTCTTAAGCCCTCTACGAAGGTAGGGATGGTGTATTTCTCAGAGCAGATTGCATCATCCTGTCATTTTCAAAAGTCCTCTACAGCGGTGAGGAGTAATTCTGTGACTAACTCAACCCTTAAGCATGTCTTTGGTGATTGTTGTGGTGAAGCGCAATCATTAGTGTGTACCTATAATGTGCCTGAGATGGTGTTGGACCTAGAAATAGGTACACTCCATCACTTGTCTGTCGTGTTTTCTCTGTGTCTTCAAGTGTGTGTGTTTTGGCATTCTTGTTTTGTATGGCATGTTTGTTGCCCCATATGCAGAGAGCAGTGCCTTTGAGTAGTGCTACCTGCATTTTGGGAGGTTTGTTTACTTTCTAGTACTTGCATTTGCAATTCATATATATATGGGAAAAAAGAAAAGAAAAGATATCATTTCTGTCTTCCATGCTTTAATGTGTCTTCTATGCATTGATTGTCTGCTCTGTGTTCTACGTGACTGTAACTATCATCTCCATGTTTTGTGTGCCTATTACTATCTTCTATGTGATTGGTGTGTCTTCTCCGTGCTTGGTGTGTTTGCTGTGTTTGTGACCTTACTTTAATGCATGTATGGGCCTTGCATATATACATACATTAAAGTGGGGGCTAAATGTAACATTGGAAAATGTCCCCTTGGGAGCTTTTCCCTCATAAGGTTTAGCTCCTGGGTCTTTAGCATGCATTTAGGACATTTTAGTTCATATTTTAACACCCCGATGGAATGAGACCTAGGTTCCTTAGCAAATAGGGCCTAGGTGGACCCCTTGAGATGTACCCTACCTAAAATAGGGGAGTAGGACTTGGGCCCCCGCGCCCTAGTCCTGCCCTATTTTGGGGTAGCCCTAATTTTTGGGTGTCGGTTACTGACCGTTATTAGGTCCCTTTGCTGACACAATAAGTTTGAATTTCAAGTATCTTGGCGGGAGTACTTGTAGATGCATATATAAGCATGTGTAGGCATTTATTTGTAAACTAGATTCCAATTAGCAAGCTATTGTGTTCTCAAGGTGATTGAAGGCTTTCTATTATGTTGCAAGAGCATACTTGTATGTTTTGTGTGTTGATATTTGTAGATTTGAGCATCAATTCCTTCATGGCATGAAGAGTATCAATTCCATGAAAGCTTCACTACAAGGTGACATATCATTGTGTTTTTATCATTGATTCCTTTGATTTTTGGTCGCTGCCTGACAAGGGCACGCCCTCTTTATCTAACGGTATTCAGAGACTTAAGTATCCTCTAGGGTTTGACTGAGGCAAACCTCTAAACACCACAACCCCCAAACCAAGTCTTGTGATTGCAGGTTATAGGTGTCATATCTGGGAAAAGTGGAGTTGCAAGAAGGTTAGGCAGACATCAGGGATTCAGGATCTGAAGGAAAGTCAGACAAAGGAGCACTTCCGGGACTAGGGCACTTGCTCCAGTGTCCTCCGCAGATAGGTTTCAGAAAATAGAAGTTACAGGGCTGATCAGTGTCTGAAGGAGGTCCAGATTCCCTGAAAAAGTAGGTACCTTAGACTTGGGTACCCGCTCCAGTGTCCCCGAATGTTCTGCTTCAGAACCCCAAAAATAGGTATCCTATAATTTAGTATTTTACTCCCATCTGCAAGAGCTTTTTCCATAATTCATTAATTTGTTGTCATATTTGCATAATTAGGGTTGTAATGGTCAATTGGACATAAGAGAAGGAAAAATTGATAATTAATTCCCTGATCCAAGTTTCCCTACATCTAAAAGTGACTCTAGGGTATGATAGTGCTCACCACTCGACCCTAGATCCTTCAATGTTTAGTGGAGAGGCAGATTTTAACATCTAAACAATAAAAGATTAACAAAATCCAATTTTACCCTAAACAACTTTTATGTTTATTTTTTTCAAGAAATCAGGAGGGGTGATGTTATGAATTTTGCGATGAATGCATGTACACTACTGTGTTTTGTGACTAACTCAAAATCCTTGCTAATTTGTCCATCTTGTTAACCTCTTAACATTAACTAATTTTTGTCTAAGATCATGTGAACTACTTTCATGCATGCATTCTCCTAACAATAAAGGTTACCACATCTATTGCATTGTCCAAAAATACATAGTTTTGCATAAAATAATTGTCCATCAGGTATTTCATGAAGTAAACTTATTATAAACTCCTTAATTGTTATAGGTGGCATATTAATTGTTAGAAATTGTTAGGATTATGTTGGGATTTCAATGGTAGATCAGAGAAATACACATTACCAATTATATGCAGATTAACAATACACAAAAAATAACAATGAAGAATAACACAAATGAACAAAGAGATTTAATGTGGTTCACCTAATGTGGGCTATATCCACAAACACAACCATCCTGTATATTATTATCCAGTAAATCAAACTAGGATACAACCAGCAACCTTGCATATCAATACCACTGTTATGCTACATGAAAAATACATTCACAACCTCATTTCTAACTCATATATTTTTGCCTTCTCCAACCACTATTTATCAAGCCTCTTTGATAGTTATCCAATATCAGTTTTTCCAGACTCCACAAGAGGGACTTTGCCCCTGCACTCCCTCGTTAATTATTTTGGGGGGAAACTATAGCTAATAAAGTCACCAAAATTTATCTTGTTGTGTGTACCCATAGCCTCTGTAGCATGATCAGTCACCACATACTAACAAGAAACGAAGGTGAACAACTATAGAATGAAAATTTGATTTAAAGTATTATAAATCTAGTGTAGAACCAAAAAGAGATTATAGGAAATCAAATCAATAATACAAAGAAAACAAGGAACATAAGAACTAAACACATAACATAGTGTTTACATAGAGAAACCCTTACAAAAAAAAAAATCCACACAAGAAGACATGCACCATTCTATATTAACTTCAATAAGTTTACAATACATCAACAATGACCTCCTCTTCGGTCTTCAATTCAACGACACATGTTTTTCAGTCTTAACTCTCTACAACACAATTGTAATACAATGCCCTCATTAAAAGAGTGTTTCCATGAATGATCCAGATTGACTATGGAACTACAATATTTTACAACATGCCTTTTTTTGCTTGGTGAATACAAATGAGGGTAGAAACAAATGAGATCCAAATGTAGCTAAAACAATACTATTGCTTGGTTAATACATTTTCCCTTATGTAAATTTGCAAAGAATATTAGGAGTAATTAATTATATAGGACTTACAAGGTTGATGGTACCTTAATCCTAATATTAATACCACATTCCTGCATAATCTTGTTAGTATGCAAAGTACAATGTATATATTGAGAAACATCATAATAATAGTCGAATTGCACATGAGTTTTACAACAATAAGAGATTTGTTGCTTATTAATTTTGACATACCAAGGTTTACATTTCTCAAATGATATTTGACTTATGTTAAAATTTTCTATAATTGAATCATCTAGAAAAAATTATATATATATATATATATTTTGAGTCGTGTCTAATAGATGTTTTGGATGAGGATCATGATTTTCTAACTCCACCCTTAATTTTAAAACATCTCTAGAATTAGATGAAAGCCTTGTATTATCATACCAATATCTTTCAATTAAAGATCTGATTTCATTATTTAATTTCATATCAGACTTTGGGAGTCTACCACTAAAAGACCAACATTGGTTAATTGGATCATCTTCACTACTTACTCTTCTCTTTATTGTTCTTCTCAAAGTCTTAGCGTGCACATTTACATACCCACTTGTCTTACTTATCATTCTTTTTATCACAACTAATTTATTAACTAAAGCAATTGTTATTTCTCTTCATGCTACATTCTTATATTTAGATCAACTCATTTTTCCAATAGAATCAATAGAATTAGCAACACTAGTGTAACATAGAAAATTTCATACCCTTGCAATTTCACGCTATATTTTGGCCTTCCTTTGGTTTCCATTCCCTTATTGTGATTGTAGGCTCATATAGCCCTTGCATTAACCTTTTTCCTCCCATGGTTCTTAGGTCTTATTTTTAGTGTTGCATTTTCATCAAGTTCCATTGTCACTTTTCTGTTAGCCATGTGATGTTCTTGTGACTTTCCATTTTTTATCCTAAATTGTTGGGACACTAGCGTTGCACGTGGAACTCCACATGGCGCACTAGCATCCTGCAATAGTTCTATGTTTTGTGGCCGTTTCTGGGTATTTCTCCACTTGTCATTTTTCGTTTGTCAATGATAACATTCTGCAAATCTTCATAATGGCTTATCAACCTCTTCTTCTTCTTCTCTCCTTTCCCTATTTTTGAATGGGTCTTTTACTTTCACATTCCTCTTGGCTCTCTCTTGATTCCTTCTTGTAACTTATTACATACTAGAGATTTCTACAACTCTCTACAACTTGCTACAACACTCTACCTTCAACTATCTTTATCTCCTTGGCTTCTTCAAGACCTTTTAAGGTGATATTGTTCTTGTTATTGTTTTATTGCAAGTATTTATTTTGTTGTTCCCTTGATCACCTTGGGATTCTCACACACAACCAAACTTCATTTTAGTTATTGTGTTTATATCTAGACACACTTAGATTAAGAACATACACACATTTTTATCTATCTTGGCTATTATGGAGGTCAAAAGACCAAAGTAGGGGTTTGACTGAAGCAAACCCCCAAATAACCATTTATCTTGTTTTGTGTTGTGTATATTAAGGAATAAGATTCAAATGCACAAGAGTTTGTTCAATTCTCTCCTTTTATCTTGTCACTATATTATCTTCATTATATTTCATTTAAATGTATTATTTATATGATTCCTTTGTGTATTGTGTTGCTGGGTTTTCATTATTGTCTTGTGTGCAGACTAGGTGAAATTCCAGACCTAGACCATACTGTACAGTATGATTTTTTATTATTCTGCTGTTGTATGGACAATGGTACAATGCATAGACATCCTCGTGATGCAGTGACATCCTAGACCAAGACTCCCATCCTTTGACCTGATAGTTTCTTCTTTTCTTCCACTTTCTCACTCTAAATTTATTTTTGTAATTCTAGACCTAGACCATACTGTACATTATGAATTTTTATTATTCTTCTATTGTACGAATAATGGCACGACACATAGACATCCTCGTGATGCGCTAACATCCTAGAGAAAGACTCCCATCATTTGGTGATAGTTTCTTCTTTTCTTCCTCTTTCTCGTTCTGTAATTTATTTCTGGATTTCAATGGCAGACCAGAGAAATACGCATTACCAATTATATGCAGATTAACAATACATAAAAAATAACAATGAAGAATAACATAAATTAACATAGAGATTTAATGTGGTTCACCTAATGTGGGATACATCCATAAACACAACCATCCAGTATATTATTATCCAGTAAATTGAACCAGAATACAACCAACAAACTTGCAAATCAATACCACTATTATGCTACATGAAAAATACATTCACAATCTCATTTCTAACTCATATATTTTTTCCTTCTCCAGCCACTATTTATCAAGCCTCTTTGGTGGTTATTTAATGTCAATTTTTCTAGACTCCACAAGAGGGGCTCTACCCCTTGCACCTCTATGTTAATTATTTTGTGGGGAAACTGTGGCTAACAAAGTCACCAAAATTTACCTTGCTGTGTGTAACCATAGCCCCTACAACATGATCACTCACCACATACTAACAAGAAATGAAGGTGAACAACTATAGAATGAAAATTTGATTTAAACTATTATAAATCCAGTGCAAGACCAAAAAGAGATTATAGGAAATCAAATCAATAATACAAAGAAATAAAGGAACATAAGAACTGAAAATGTAACATAGTGTTTACATAGAGTAACCCTTATGGGAAAAAAACTCCACACAAGAAGAGATGCACTAGTCTATATTAAATTTAATAAGTTTACAATTCATCAACAATGACCTCCTCTTCGGTCTTCAATCCAATAACACATGTTTTTCAGTCTCAACTCTCTACAACACAACTGTAATACAATGCCCTCATTAAAAGAGTGTTTCCATCTAGGTAAACATACCCTAACATAACTTCTACCGTCAGATCTGTGACCTAGTGATGAATGGTCCAAATTGACTATGAAATTACAATATTTTACAACATATTTTTTGGCTTGGTGAATACAAATGAGGGCGGAAACAAATGAGATCCAAATAGAACTAAAATAAGACCATTACTTGGTGAATACATCTTCCCTTATGAAAATTTTTAAACAACATTAGGAGTAATTAATTACATAGGATTTACAAGGTTGATGGCACCTTAATCCTAACATTAATACCACATTCTTGCATAATCTAGTAGTATACAAAGTACAATTTATATATCGAGAAATATCATAATAATAATGGAATTGCACATGAGTTTTACAACAACAAGATATTTTTTGCTTATTAATTTTGACATACCAAAGTTTACATTTCTCAAATGATCTATGACTTATGTTAAAGTTTTTTATAATTGAATCATCTAGAAAAAAATTATATAATTATTTTTGAGTCATTTCTAATAGATGTTTTGGATGAAGATCACAATTTTTTGACCCCACCCTTAATTTCAAAACATCTCTCGCATTAGATGAAACCCTTGTATTATCATGCCAATATCTTTCAATTAAAGATATGATTTCATTATTTAATTTCATATCAGACCTTGGGAGTCTACCACTAAAAGTCCAACATTGGTTAATTGGATCATCTTCAATACTTACTCTTCTCCTTTATGCTCTTCTCAAAGTTTAGCATGCACATTTACATACCCACTTGTCTTACTTATCATTCTTTTTATCACAACTAATTTATTATCTAAATCAGTTATTATTTCTCGTCATGCTACATTCCTATATTTAGATCAACTCATTTTTCCAATAGAATCAATATAATTAGCAACACTAGTGTAACATAGAAAATTGCATACCCTTGCAATTTCATGCTATATTTTGGCTTTCCTTGGTGTCCATTCCCTTATAGTGATTGTAGGGTCATTTTAGCCCTTGCATTAACTTTTTTCCTCCCATGTTGCTTAGGCCTTATTTTTAGTGTTGCATTTTCATCAAGTTTCATTGTGACTTTTTTGTTAGCCATGTGATGTTCTTGTGTCTTTCCATTTTTTATCCTAAACTATTGGGACACTAGTGCTATGCGTGGAACTCCAGATGGTGCACTAGTATCTTGCAATAGTTCTATGTTTTGTTGCCATTTCTGGGTATTTCTCCAATTCTCATTTTTTGTTTATCAACTGTAACAGCCTACAAATCTTCATAATGTCTTGTCAACCTCTTCTTCTTCCCTCCTTTCCCTCTTTTTGAATGGGTCTTTTACTTTCACATTCCTCTTGGCTCTCTTGGTTCCTTCTTGCAACTTATTGCATCCTGCAGATTTCTACAGCTCTCTACAACTTGCTACAACACTCTACCTTCAACTATCTTGCTCTCCTTGGCTTCTTCAAGCCCTTTTAAGGTGATATTGTTCTTGTTATTGTTTTATTACAAGTATTTATTTTGTTGTTCCCTTGATCACCTTGGGATTCTCACACCCAACCAGATTTCATTTTAGTTATTTTTTTATATCTAGACACACTTAGATTAAGAACATACACATTTTTATCTATCTATCTTGGCTATTATGGAGGTCGAAAGACCAAAGTAGGGGTTTGACTAAGGCAAACCCCGATACAACCACAACCATTTATCTTGTTTTGAGTTTTGTAGATTAAAGAAGAAGATTTGAATGCACAAGAGTTTGTTCATTTCTCTCCTTTTATCTTGTCATTCTATTATCTTCATTATCTTTTATTTAAATGTATTATTTATATGATTCCTTTGTGTATTGTGTTGCTGGGTTTTCATTCTTGTCTTGTGTGTAGAGTAGGTGATATTCTAGACCTAGACCATATTGTATAGTACAAATTTATATTATTTTTCTATTGTATGGACAATGGCTTGATGCGCTGACATCCTAGACCAAGACTCCCATTATTTGGTGATAATTTCTTCTTTTCTTCCTCTTTCTCGCTCTATAATTTATTTCTAGAATTTGTACTTCTATTTTTAGTTAGTTCATATTTTCAATTCCAGCTTGTATGAAATGCAATGTAAAATGAGGGTATCACTTTTTCTGTTGCAAGTATGAGGTTAATCGGTGTTGTCATTGATGTCAACATACTCCTATTGCAGTGATGACAAGGATTAGATGAGCTGTGTGTTAAGGATATTGAGAAAATTAGTCCTAATTAGAAACAGAGAAGAACAGTAAAGACAATGAGGTAAAGATCCTAGCTAAGATAAAGATCAGAGGGTGCGCTTCAAAGGGTTTGTATATATGTATCTTAAAATGATCTAGCAAAGATTTTAGAGGTCTGCATGAAGACCTGAAGAAGTTATGGCCACTTAAGTGAAACTGGTTCTGGTAGGTGTTCAGAGGTTATAGAGTGACACAGATAGGTCCGGTGAGATCTAGAAATGAAATATTTCATTCTACGGATTTGGTGGAGTGTTTGGGAAGCCAATATGGATTAACAACTCAATTGGTTCGTGGTCTGGAGGTCTGCAAGCATCTATTCCAATATGACAGTGATGACAGACTATGTTCTTGAGGTTCTGGATAAAGGAGAGAATGATTTCAGTAGGAATAAGTAGTGTGGATGTTCTTGGTGATTCAGGCAAGCTTGTGGAGGTCTTTGGATTGTGTCCAGTTCATGTTGGTAGTTCGCAATGAAGATTGAGCTCGTAATTGAAGAATTACTTCCGAATGATGGTGTTCTTCATAAGCCTGATCGACCGGATGAGTTACACATCCTGCGGATGATCTTGAAGATGCTATGTGAGGATTGGTGTGTTCCTAAATGAAGATTAAAGTCTTAGATCTATGTGGCCAACAGTGTGTTGATCCGTGTGAAGTCTTTTTGTAATTAGTCATGTTGTATTTATGTATTTGCTCTATTATGTATGCCGACTTGGATGATAATTCCTAAGTCGATGTCTTGTATAAATAAGGAGTTGTAAAGTCATTCCAAAGTGTGTCTTGTGGTGATGAGAGTGTGGTAGAGTGGAGTAGAGCAAAAGGCAGAGCAGAAGTATTGGGCTTAAATGGAACTAACTCAAGCATGGTGAAGATGCTATTCTTTATTTCAAGTATGTAATACTTATTATTCTGTAGACAGTGTGTCTCCCATAGGCAGTGAGCCTCTTGTGAGCAGTGTGCTCAGGCAGTGAGCCCTAATTGGCATGTGCCATTTTGTTTTTTCTATTCTTCTAACAGAGAATACAATCATGGGTTAGTCATCTCGTGGTTTTTCCCTTAACCAGGTTTTCCACATCAAAATCTTGGTGTCTTATGTGTTTTAATGTGTTTCTTCTCTTGATTTAATGCATTATGTTTCCATGATTGATTTATTATTATGCTACTGAATTACAAAGTGGATTTAAGTGTTTAATTAGAAGAAAGTTTTAGACAACTGATTCACCCCCCCCTTAGTTGTCTGTCCTGAATCTAACAATTGGTATAAGAGCTAAGTTCCTCTAAAAGAGCTTAACCACTTGAGGAGATCTAGGATGTCATCCTACAAGAAGGATAGTCTGAGGTTTGATGGAACCAATTTCACTCTTTGGAAAAGTCACATGGAATGTCACTTGCAATGTATGGGAATACAGTATTGGATCATGGCTTCAAAGAAGTATACTCCTCCACAAAATGGTCCAAGAACCGTAGATGAAATTAGAGATGCTGAAAACAATCTACGGACTAAAGAAGCTCTTCTAAGTGTCTTGTCTAATTCAGAGCTAACAAATGTTGTTGACCGACAAACTGCTTTTGAGATTTGGGAAAAAATGGAACTTCTGCATGAAGGAGAAAAGTCTGTCAAATGTGCCAAGCTATAGAGTCTGAAAGAAAAATTTGAAAATCTGAAAATGAGAGAAGATGAAAATATCACTACATTTATGCTAAGAGTAAATGAGCTTGTTTGTGGCATTAGATGTGCTAGTGGAGTCTTGGATGAAGATGAGATTGTTGGAAAAGTTCTCAGATCCCTTCTTGATTCTTACAAATACAAGGTTGCTACTATTGAAGAATTCAAATCTATTTCAGGTATCACAAGAGATCAATTGGTTGGTAAATTGGCTGCATTTGAATTGACTAAGTTTGGAGATGCCCCCCCTCCCAAGACTGAATCTACATTTAAAGCTAGTGCCTATGTTAAAGGAAAACAAAAGTTTGATCTGGGAGAGAACTCCTCAAAGAAACTATCATGGTATGAGAAAGCAAGAAAAGACCTGGAAGAAGATGAAGCAGAAGCTACTCAACTTGAAGCCCTTATTGCAAAAAGGCTGCCAAGAGGATCCGGGAAGTATGAAGGGAAATTGCCTTTTAAATGTTTTAACTGCAATAAGATTGGTCATTTTGCTACTATGTTCATGGTTCTAGAAGAATTGTTACTATGTTCATGAAGATGATGATAATGAAGGAGTAACAGATGATGAATCAGAGACAGGAAATAAATCCAGAAGTGATTGGGTGTTTATTGCCATCAAGGAAGAAGATCCAATGCCCTCTGAATTTGTCAATCATAAAAGTGTTGAAAGAGCTCTGGCTGCCCAAGTTGAGGAAAAGGATGATTGGGTCATTGACAGTGGATGCTCTCACCATATGACAAGTGAAAAAAATAAATTCATTGATTTGGAAAGGTATGAAGGAGGAGTGGTAAAATTTGGTGATAATTCTGCTGGCAGAATCAAGGTAGAGGAACTATTTCTTTTGATGGAAAGAACAAAACCAGTAATGTACTATATGTTCAAGGCCTAAAGCACAATCTTCTTAGTGTTGGACAGTTGGTGGACAAAGGCTATGATCTCTGATTCAAAAATGGAAAATGCAAGATCTTTGAAAGTTCTGGAACAGATATTGCATCCGGTACTCAAACTAAAGGTAACATCTTCCACTTGGTTGGTACTAGTAAAAGTTGCTTATTTGTTCAAATTGATCAGAGTTGGTTGTGGCATAGGAGAATGTGTCATGTGAATTTTGATAATATCATCAAGATAATCAACACTCAGGTTGTAAGAGATCTTCCAAGATTGGTAAAACCTACCAATAGTTTGTGCAAGAAATGTCAGTTGGGTAAACAAGGAAGAGTCTCATTCAAAAGCAAGGAACAATCTTCTACTGGATTATTGGACTTAGTTCATACTGATCTATGTGGTCTGGCAAGAATCAGGAGTGTGCAAGGTGATAGATACTTCATGTTATTAATTGATGACCATTCCTGGATGATGTGGGTGACTTTTCTGAAAGAAAAATCAGAAGCTCTTGAGAAATTCAAAATATTCAAAGCTATGGTAGAGAATGAAACTGGATTAAAATTAAAATGTCTGAGGTCTGATAGAGGTGGAGAATTTACATCCGGTGAGTTCATAGAATTCTGTGAGAAACATAGAATAACAAGACAATTGTCTGCTCCTAGGACTCCACAGCAGAATGGAGTAGTGGAGAGAAAGAACCAGACCATCTAGGAAGCATCTAGAACCATGATGATGGAAGCAAATGTTCCTTAGGTCTATTGGAGAGAAGCTGTAAGCATTGTAGTCTATACTCTCAATCGAGTACAAATCAGATGCAATACCGGTAAGACTCCTTATGAACTTTGGTTTGGCATCACTCCCACTGTGAGATACTTCAGAGTCTTTGGTAGCAAATGTTACATTAAAAGAGATGAAGATCTAGGAAAATTTGATGTTAGAAGTGATGAAGGAATATTCTTGGGTTATTCTACTCAAAGCAAAGCATACCGGTGTTATAACAAAAGATTAAGGAAGATTGTTGAAAGTACAAATGTGAATGTTGATGAAGGTGTTGAAAAACCCTCAAGGTTTTATGAATATGATGAAGATGATCAAAATGATGTTTTTCAAGAAGTCCAAGCTCCCTCTAAAATTTAGATTTAGACTAATCCGGTAAATCAAGAAGAAGAGATAAGTTTAAATGAACCTGTTCAAGAATCAGAAGTGCAAGAAACTCCCAAAGTTCCCAGGTATGTAAGCCTGAATCACTCTGAAGATTAGATCATAGGCGATAAAAGAAAAGGTGTGCAAACAAGAAGAAGGATTGCTCAAGATTCAAAAGAGTATTGTCTAATTTCAAAGATTGAACCTAAGATAGTGAATGAAGCTTGCAATGATGAAAACTATACTAAAGCAATGGAGGAAGAGCTGATGCAAATTGAGAAAAGTCACACTTGGGATCTTGTTCCCAGACCTAAAAAAAAGAATGTGATTGGAACCAAATGGGTCTTCTAGAACAAACTGAATGAAGATGGTGAAGTAGTTAGAAACAAAGACAGATTGGTCTGCAAGGGTTACTCCCAAGTAGAAGGAGTTGATTTTGAAGAAACTTTTGCTCCGGTGGCAAGAATTGAAGCAGTCAGATTATTTCTTGCTTTTGTTGCCTTCAAGGATTTCAAAGTATATCATATGGATGTCAAATCTACCTTCATGAATGGTGACTTGGAAGAAGAAGTATACATTAAACAACCAGATGGATTTCAACTGTTTGATCATGGTGATATGGTCTGCAAATTGAAGAAAGCATTGTATGGACTCAAGCAAGCACCAAGAGCCTGGTATGAGAGATTGGATAAGCACCTTTTGAAGATTGGTTTCAACAAAGGTACTGCTGATAGTAATTTGTATTTCAAAATTGATCGTGGAAATATCTTGATTGTTGAAGTGTTTTTTGATGATATCATTTTTGGAGGAAGAGATAGTATGTGCAAAACCTTTGCAAATCAAATGAAAAGTGAATTTGAGATGTCCATGTTTGGGGAAATGAATTTCTTCTTGGGTCTACAAATCACTTAAACAAAGAAAGGAATCTTCATTTCTCAAACCAAATATGTGAAAGAATTGTTGAAGAAATTTGGGATGGAAGACTCAAAACCAATGAATACTCCCATGGCAACCAGATGCAAATTGAGCAAAGATGATGACTCTCCTAAGGTTGATCAGAAAAAGTACAGGGCAATGATTGGAGGATTATTATATCTCACTCAAACTAGACCTGACATTATGAATGTTGTTGGTCTTGTTGCTAGATTCCAAGTTGATCCTAGAGAATCACATGTCATGGCAATCAAAAGAATTTTTAGATATCTGAAAGGGACAGTTGAGTATGGGTTGTGGTATCCTAGAGATCATAATTTCTCTCTTCATGCATACACTGATGCAAATTGGGTAGGAGATGTGGATGATTGGAAGAGTACCAGTGGTGGAGCATTCTTTTTGGGGAAGAGATTGGTTTCTTGGCTAAGAAAGAAACAAGAGGCAATATCTATGTCCACTGCAGAAGTAGAATATATTATAGCAGTAGGTAGTTGCACTCAAGTATTGTGGCAATATCTCTATCCACTGCTAAAGGACATTAGAGTGGAGTATAAGGAACCTATCACAATCTTCTATGATAATTCAAGTGCAATAAACATATCAAAGAATCTGGTGTTGCATTCAAAGACTAAACACATATCCATCAAGTTTCACTTTTTGAGAGAGAAAGTGAACAAAAATGAAGTCAGATTGGAGTTTGTGTCTTCCAAGGATCAGATTGCAGATATCTTTACTAAACCTCTACCTAAGGACTCTTTTGAGTATTTCAGGGAGAAGTTAGGGGTTATTGCCCCTCCGGTTCTGAATTAAGGTGCACTTATGTGCATCAGTCCGATGGATATCACAGTCATATCTTGTGGTCTGGATTGATGTTTGGGAAACTGCTACTCAGGGGGAGTAGCTGATATGGTTCTGAAGTAATGCAAGTATGTGCCCTTTGCCATTGATGTCAAAGAGGAAGAGAAGACATGTGAAAAACAAGTGGTTGCTGATCAAAGGGGGAGTAGTAAAGGAAGAGAAGACATGTGAGTGGTTGTTGTTGATAGGGGGAGTTGTGACAGTATGGAGAAGTTCTTGTCTTGATGGTTAAAATAGTTTTTCACATCATATGTTGCCATCAATGACAAAGGGGGAGATTGTTGCAAGTATGAGCCTAACTGGTGTTGTCATTGATGTCAACATACTCCTGTTGTAGTGATGACAAGGATTGGATGAGCTGTGTGCTGAGGATATTGAGAAAATTAGTCCTAATCAGAAACAGAGAAGAACAGTAAAGATAGTGAGGTAAAGATCCTAGCTAAGATAAAGATCAGAGGGTGCGCATCAAAGGGTTTGTATATATGTATCTTAAGATGATCTAGTAAAGATTTCAGAGGTCCACATGAAGACCTGAAGAAGTTATGGCCACTTAAGTAAAACCGGTTCCGGTAGGTGTTCAGAGGTGACAGAGTGACACAGATAGGTCCGGTGAGATCCAGAAATGAAATATCTCATTCTGTAGATTTGGTGGAGTGTTTGGGAATCCAATATGGATTGACAACTCAATTGGTTCATGGTCCAAAGGTCCGCAAGCATCTATTCCAATATGACAGACTGTGTTCTTGAGGTTCTGGATGAAGGAGAGAATGATTTCAGTAGGCATAAGTAGTGTGGATGTTCTTGGTGATTCAGGCAAGCTTGTGGAGGTCTTTGGATTGTGTCCAGTTCATGTTGGTGGTCCGCAATGAAGATTGAGCTCGTAATTGAAGAATTACTTTTGGATGATGGTGTTATTCTTAAGCCTGATCAACTGAATGAGTTACACATCCTGCGGATGATCTTGAAGATGCTATGTGAGGATTGGTGTGTTCCTAAATGAAGATTGAAGTCTTGGATCTGTGTGGCCGATAGTGTGTTGATCTGTGTGAAGTCTTTTTGTAATTAGTCATGTTGTATTTATGTATTTGCTCTGTTATGTATGCCGACTTGGATGATAATTCCTAAGTCAATGTCTTGTATAAACAAGGAGTTGTAAAGTCATTTCAAAGTGTCTTGTGGTGATGAGAGTGTGGTAGAGTGGAGTAGAGTGAAAGGCAAAGCAAAAGTATTGGGCTTAAATGGAACTAACTCAAGCATGGTGAAGATGCTATTCTTTAGTTCAAGTATGTAATACTTATTATTCTGTAGATAGTGTGTCTCCCATAGGCAATGAGCCTCTTGTGAGCAGTGTGCTCGGGTAGTGAGCCCTAATTGGCATGTGCCATTTTGTTCTTTCTATTCTTCTAACAGAGAATACAATCTTGGGTTAGTCACCCCGTGGTTTTTCCCTTAACTGGGTTTTCCACGTCAAAATCTTGGTGTCTTATGTGTTAATGTGTTTTTGCTCTTGATTTAATGCATTATGTTTCCATGATTGATTTATTATTATGTTGTTGAATTACAAAGTGGATTTAAGTGTTTAATTGGAAGAAATTTTTGGACAACTGATTCACCCCCCCTCTCAGTTGTCTGTCCTGAATCTAACATTTTCTTCATTACATTTTGGTGAGCTTGACTATCCTAATTCAAGCTCCCTTTTTTTCATGCAATTTTTTTTCTTCCAAAAAATGATTTTTTTTCTTTCCTAATTTTTTTTGGGCCATTTCCCCAAACCTCGGCCTTCGACAAGTCATCAAAACCTTTCTTAGCTTTCTCCTTATCATTTTGAAATGAATTTCTTTGTATCTTTTCTTTTATCACTTTCCATCATTTTATAGAAGTTTCAAGAGCTTCTCTTACAAGCATGTGAAAGTGAGTTATCTTTTCCTATGTCACTCCTTTTCCTTGATCCCTCTCCCAATATCCCTCTTGCTTATGAGGATATTTTGGAATTTGGTGCAAGAGGATAAAATCATTGATACTTTTCTTAATGTTACTTTACCTTCTCTCTATTCCAATGCTCTCCCTTCTAGAGATGAAGAATTAGTAGATGAAGAGCTTCACCTCACATCAGATCCTCCACGGATAGATGTTGATAGTACTTCTTCTATTTCTTCTCCTAAATTTGGTATTTCTCAAGAAAATAATAATGCTAATGTGATGACTATTAATTGACTTATCTCACCTGCTAAGGGGATGTTGGATAAGTGCATTAATATTAAAAATATTTATTCTACTTTTAAAATAATTGTGCACAGAGCATCTGATCCACCCCCACCTGCTCATCATATGATCATTGTGTTGATGTTTGTGTAGCTTTGGGAGGTTGCATTGGATGAAGTGATACAACCCTACCACAAAGGTGTCTCCTCCCGTAATACATATGCAAGATCAAATCAAGGCATGAGGATGAACAATACAAGAAACAATTACATTCTGACCTAAAAATCAACATGGTATCAGAGTAGGTTTAGGAAAATCTATTAGATTTGGCTGAAGGGTGATGTCGTTGCTATGGATGAAAATGTAATCCAACTTGCAGACAGCACAAAGGGTCTAGGAAACAGAAGTGCAGGGAGAATATTTTACGGGGATACAATTTTGCTATGGAATGCTTCTAACTTCACCACTCATTTTAAATTCCAAATCAAATTTATTCACACCAGTGACAATAAGTCTATTGTTCATGGTGGCGATGGACCTACTTTCTTCATGGCTTCTCCAGATTCTAGTTATCATAACTCGATCATTGGCACTAGTAAAATGTATTGATTTATCAAACAAAAATTTAACAGTACCTATGACAGGCATGATGGAGAAAGGGCAGTAACTCCTCCATCATGTGACCAAGGCAATGATTAGTTACAAAAAGACTTAAATTGTGTGATCAAAGGTTGGTTTCCAGGCAAAGGTTCTTCTTTCACGCAACTATGTACATTTTAAGTGGCAACAACATACATTTTGTGCGGCTGTGAGATACAATGATGGCAAGACATCTAAATCCATGCGATGAAAGCTAGAGCGTTGGTTATGCCCCAAATAACACGAACAAGATATTTTTTCTTAGTGAAGTGAAATCACATGAATGGGTAGTGAAGCAATATGCTCGTAATTGGCAATGCTGGATGCTTCAAGGAAGCCCTTGACTTTATCAGAAAGATGCAATTAGAAGATCTTGCTTCTGTGTGGGGGATTTTGTTTGGTGCTTGCAAAATTCACTGTAACACTAAAACTAGAGAAAGTATGCCTAAATGTTTGAACTCGTAAAGGAGTCACAAGTAGATCTTCTAAGAGAATTGGAATCTGGATCAAGTGGATCAGCAAGAAATATATCTTTGACAGAGATAAGTCAAGGCGAGGATCTTGCAAGGGGTTGTGAAGTCTGGGACTCACAACTAAGAGGGAATCTGACAAACCAACAGAGGCAACCTTGGATGAGGAGGTCAAGAGGTTGGTGCTAGTACTTGGAGCTTTAGAGAGAGTCACATCATCATGAAGATTTCTTGCTAATGCATTTTTCTTTGAGATGGAGAAATTTGAGGTGAAAGCCCTTGTTAATGCATTTTTCTCTGAGACGAAGAAATTTAAGGTGAAAGCCCTTGTCCATCTCTGAGACGGAGATGTGGTTCTTTCCACCCTCTGGGAGTAGCCATGGTGGATGTCATGTTGAGAGACTCCATGACAACATCATGTTGAGAGACTTAGTGATAAATTCTTTGTATTTGTGTTTTTCCACACATGGGAGTAGCCATGGTGGACATCATGTTGAGAGACTCCATGATGACATCACGTTGAGAGACTCCATGATGGACACTTGTACATGTGTTTCTTTCCACCCTCTAGGAGTAGCCATGGTGGATGTCATGTTGAGTGACTCCATGACGATGTATTTTTTTTCCACTAATGGGAGTAGCCATTGTGGACATCATATTAAGAGACTCCATGATGATTCTCTTGTACTTGTGTTTATCCACCCTCTGGGAGTAGCCATGGTGGATGTCATGTTGAGTGACTCCGTGATGGGCACTTGTGCACATGTTTCTTTCCACACATGGGAGTAGCCATGGTGGACGTCATGTTGAGAGACTCCATGACAACATCACATTGAGAGATTCCATGATGAATCCTTTGTACTTGTGTTTTGCCACACATGGGAGTAGCCATGGTGGATGTCATGTTGAGAGACTCCATGACGACATCACGTTGAGAGACTCAGTGATGGGCACTTGTGCACATGTTTCTTTCCACACATGGGAGTAGCCATGGTGGACGTCATGTTGAGTGACTCCATGACGATATCACATTGATAAATTCCATGATGAACTATTTCACAAATGGGTGTAGCCATTGTGGATGTCATGTTGAGAGACTCCATGACATGGATATTTGAAAGGATACCTCCCTAGATAAGATGTTTCAGGGTAAAACATACCTATATTGATAATGTTTTAAGTCTTAATGTTTGTGGCATAGACTTGTTGAACCGTATTAGTATCAATACATCTTTTCTCTCTCCTTCTACTCTTTCCATGTATGGCTTTGACAATGTTGGTAGACAAACACTGGGAACAATCATGCTTTTGATTGAATTGGGCCCAATGACATTGTCTACCCTAGTGCATGTCATGCCCACGGCCTTATCCTACAATCTCCTTCTTGGTAGACCGTAGATCTATGCTATGAGTGCGGTCCACTCTACCTTACATGGTTCACCAAAATTCATCTTTGAAAACAAAACTTATATGATTAAAACCAATCCGAATCTTATGCAGTATTGTCAGAAAGTGGATTCTGTGACCTAGCCTAATCCTTCTCCTACTCTCTAGAATCTCATTCCTTCTTCTTCTATCAAAGATGATTCCCCACCTTAACTCCTACTCAAGAAGGTGACAATGGCATTGATTCATCCTTAAACATATGTCTAGGTGATGATTGGGGTTCCTTTAACATGCTCACGATATAACGTGAGTGCACTATAATGCGAGCGTGTTATAATGTGCTCACGTTATGGCTTAATTTTTTTTGAAAAAAAGTTGGCTGCTTTTTGGCCCCCCAACTTTTTGCACCCACCGTGCACATGTTCTTGATAAGAAAACTATCTACACTCAGCAAGGGCATTACAACAAGTATTTAGTACAGTGGGAAGGATTTCCACCAACAGATAGCACATGGATTACAGAGTGGGAAGTGCAGAGGTTGGATCTAGTCAAGTGGCAGCAGTTCGAAGACACTCACTTGCAAGAGATGTGTTCTTTTCAACCAGAGGAGAATGATGCAGGGACTTCTGGACGTCATAACTTTTGACTCAGATGTGGGTTTGGGCTGAAATTTTATAGGTGGATGTGCTATGAGGTGGCATGTGGATTCCAACCCACCCTAGTCGGTTGGACCCCGTTTTGACACTTTTTCGGGACTTGAAACTTTCATCTTGGCCCTTAAAATGGTAATTTAGTGTTTTTTCCTAGTTTTTTAAAAGTTATTTTTTGTTAATAACTCAAAACTCATGTTTCGAATATAGGATGTTATTTGTCTTTTCTTCCTACCTTAGTTTTAGGAAGTTTTTGGGAAAAAACTGGATTCTCAAGATATGCATGTAAAATTACCTAAAATGGCAAAATCTAGCAATTGTCGAAATCTACCAAAAAAGGCGATTTTTTTATTTTTTTATTTTCTTGGATATAAGAGAGTTTTCTCTCATTGTAGCAACAGAGTTGGTGAATAGAAGTTTTTTTATTTTCCAGTTTTTCAAATCTTTGGCTCTCACACATCATTAATGGCACAATTCTATTGAGTGTATGTTGTTGGCTACATCACACTTGTAGCTTTCTTTGTTTGCTCGGTGCCATTCATGGTGGTACAATCTCACATGCAACCATATCTTTATTTTTGGTAACAACACAATAAATTATTTTTCATATTTGTCCTCACCCATATTCTAGGGGGTAGAGATAACTTATTCTAGGGGCGCACATTCTTTTTGTAAGGATCCCCCTCCTCTTTCTTTCCCTTTTATTTACCTTAAAATATTTGCATATTATATATGTATGGTAATATTTTAAGGGGGCATATATTATCCTCACATGTGCATCCATACATGCACCTTACTTTATTTCCACCTCCTGAGGTGTAGCTTATTAATTCACCCTCACTTTCAAGCATTGTTTGTTTTACGCTCCCTGAATAAATCACCCCCTATGATGTCGGTGCTTGATAATCTCCCTGAGGCTTTGATTTTTTATATGCTCTTTGAGGCATTGGCAGTCTATGATCACCTAGAATAATACAACTTTCTAGCATGTGTGCTTCATATGACCTACCTTTTCTATACCTATGGTCACCTAGCATAACACACCTTCCTAGCCCATGATCCATGAGGGTATTGTGATTTTCATGACCCCTAGTGATAGAGAAAGATATTGCTTGAGTCATGTACTCTTCTTTATTCATATTGATTGCTTCCCTATATATTTGTATGTCTTCTCTCCCTGAAGCAATTGATTGACTCATTATATTATTCTATGCCTATTTAAGAATTCCTCTATTTGTTAGTTTTTTTTTGTATTTTTGGGATGGCACATGGTAATTGAGAGAACCTTTCACATTGAGGTCTCTTTCACTTTGTTGACTCAAAGTTTTTCTTTATCTGGTGTGTGTCTTTCTCCTCTATGTATTTGTTGTTTATGTCTATGTTTGTGATACCCTGACATAGTGGTTTTGCAAATTTATGCTTTCTAACTCTGTTTTCTTGCACATTTTTTTCCTAACATATTTGTTTTGTAGGTTCTTAGCCTGGGGGCTTGATTCCTTTGCTTCAAGAGTTCTGCATCCTCTACAGTATCCTTTTGGGTATCTTGTGGTGATGTTATTTAATTTCAGTATTTATCCTTTAACTTTAGCATGTGTATTCACATAGTATCATAAGCCTGCTAAAGTGGGGGTTAAATGTAATGTAGAAAATTGCATACCCTTGCAATTTCATGCTATTTTTTGGCCTTCCTTTAGTGTCCATTTCCTTAGTGTGATTGTTCTCTAATTTTAGCCCTTGCATTAACCTTTTTCCTCCCATGGTGCTTAGGCCTTGTTTACAATGTTGCATTTTCATCAAGTTTAGTTGTCACTTTTGTGTTATCCATGTGATGTTCTTGTGTCTTTCAATTTTTGAGCCTAAACTATCTTGACACTAGTGCTATGTGTAGAAGTTTGCATGGCACGCTAGCATCCTGTGGTATTCTATGCTTTGGGGTTGTTTTTGGGCACTTCTCCACTTGTCATTCTTTGTTTGTCAGTTATAACAATCTGAGAATCTTCATAAATATCATCAACCTCTTCTTCTTCCATCCTTTCCCTCTTTTTGAATGGATCTTTTACTTTGACATTCATCTTGGCTCTCTCTTAGTTCCTTCTTATGTACTACAAATTTCTACAACTCTCTACAACTTGCTATAGTGCTCTACCTTCAACTATCTTGCTCTCCTTGGCTTCTTCAATAACGTTTAAGGTGATATCATTCTTGTTATTGTTTTATTGAAAGTATTTATTTTGTTGTGCCCTTGACCACCTCAGGATTCTCACACCCTACTAGAATTCATTTTAGCTATTGTTCTTAGATCTAGACGCACTTGTACTAAGAATACACACACACATGTATATCTATCTTGGCTATTGTGGAGGTTGAAAGACCAAAATAGGGGTTTGACTGAGGCATACCCCCAAATAGCCTCAACCATTTTTCTTATTTTTTGTTGTGCAAATTAAATAAGAAGATTTGAACACATGAGAGTTTGTTTGTTTCTCTCTGATGCAGCACACAACATACACTCAACAGAATTGTGCCATTAAACATCAGAGACAAAAATTTGGAAGCTGAAACATAACAAAATTTATATTCCTCAATTCTGCTGCTACAATGAGAGAAAACTGTCTTATATCTAAGAAAACAAAAAAAAAACAAAAAATTACCTTTTTTGGCAGATTTCGACAATTGTCAAATTTTGCCATTTTAGGTAATTTTACAATCATATCTTGAGAAACCAGTTTTTTCCCAAAAAGCTCATAAAGCTAAGGTAGGACGAAAAACCAACTAACATCCTAAATTTGAAACATGAGTTTCGAGTTATTAAAAAAAGCAACTTTTAAAAAACTAGAAAAAAACACTAATTTGCCATTTTGAGGGCCACGATGAAAGTTTGAAGCCCCAAAAAAGTGCCAAGACGAGGTCCAACACTAATTTTCCATTTTGAGGGCCAAGATGAAAGTTTGAAGCCACCTCATAATGCATCCACCTGTAAAATTTCGTAGAAAACCCACATCCGAGTCAAAAGTTATGACCTCCGGAAGTCCCTGCATCACTCTCCTTTTATCTTGTCATTCTATTATCTTCATTATCTTTCATTTAAATTAATTATTTATATGATTCCTTTGTGTATTGTGCTGTTGGGTTTTCATTCTTGTCTTGTGTGCTGACTAGGTGAAATTTTAGACCCAGACCATACCATACAATATAGATTTTTATTATTTTTCCATCGTACAGATTACAACGCGATGTATAGACATCCTCATGATGCACTAGTGTCCTAGATCGAGACTCACATCCTTTAGTGATATGAACTCTTCTTTTCTTCCTCTTTCCCACTCTGTAACTTATTTCAGCAATTCGTACTTTTATTTTTAGTTAGTTCATATTTTCAATTCTAGCTTGTACATAATGCAATGTAAAAAGTCAGGGTATCACGTTTTCTTCATTACAACAACACATAATATGTTTCATTGATTCATCCAACTTTTTGGGTTTTACAAATATGCCTAATTTTTTTATTACTATTCACATTTTGACATTCTCATCAATTGCATTACAAGTTGAGATTGAAATCCTAAACTTTTTCTATAAAAAATAGTTTATACAATCTATTTGCATGGGTTTGAATTTGTCTCCAAGATATCTTACCACAAAGATTATCCAAAAATTTTATATCAATTTAAATTTATTTTTTTCATTTTTGTCCCATACAATGGTTTTTATTTTCATTTTTTTGTGTTACTTCTAACAAAAGAATTCATATCAACATTGCTATATCCAGCTTCCTTTTAAAAACTAATTTCATTATAATTAAATGCATTTGAAGACATACCTAGATTCATTTCTATAAACACATTTTCCATATTCTTGAACTCTTCCACATTTACATAGTCTACATTCACCCCATCCATGTTGGTCTCTTCAATGTTCTCTTCTTCAATAGTCACCAAATTGGATGCTTCAACATTATTCATTTCTTGAATTCTCTCTCTGCTATATCTTTGTTGTTTTTCCTCTCTCTCTCTCTCTCTTGATGTGCTTCAATTTCTTCAGATGTCATGAGCTTCGCTGTTCCTTTTTGTTCACATTTATTTGATCCCATAATTACCAAAGTATTTTGATAAAATAAAAAAATGATATTGTTACCTGAGAAAATGTCTCCCTAGGAATTTTCCCCCCTAAGTTTAGCTCCTGGGTCCCTTGTTTTTTCATTTAGCATATTCATTTTTACTCCCAATGGGAAATTCCTAAAAACCCATGTCAAAATGAACCTAGGGGACAGTGATGAACTTGACCCTACCTTGAAAATGTGGTTGAGGGCTTGGGTGCCCACGCCCTAGTCCTGCCCTATTTAGCGGGGTCCCAAATTTTAAATGTCGGTTATGTGACCGTTAGAAGTGTCCATTGCTAACATCTCAAGTTTGAATTATGAAATTAAAGTAGGAATGTGTTTAGTTGCATATATAAGCATGTTTATGGTTTTATTTGTAAACTAGAAGATGATTATGAACTTTTGGCGCACTTATGCTTTTAGAGCATTCAAAGTATTCATTGTTGCAGAGTAGACTTGTCTTGTTATTGTGTTTGTTATGCAGATTTGGCTTCATCTTCTCATGATGTGAAGGATTTTCATCTATATGTGAGCTACACCTTTGAGGTGACATGTATTTGTGTTTTCGATCATTTATCAATTGGTTTTTGCCTCTATCTCATAGGGATATACACTCTCTATCTGACAACGATGTTTGGAAGACTTGAATGTCCTTCCAAGGCTTGACTGAGGCAAGCTCCTAGACACCACAACCCCCAACCCCCTTTTCTATGATTGAAGGTTACAAGTGTAAAAGAAAAAGAAGTGGAGTTGTAGGGAGTCATAGAAGATTGTCAGAATTATAGATCTAAGAAGAAAACTAGGACCTGGACTTGGGCACCCACTCTTTAGTCATTCAGATCCCTGAAGCAAAAAAGTTCTATGACAATGGTGATTAGTTGTAGGCAAGTTCTAGAAATCCCTGAAGAAGTTACCACCTTTGACTCGAGTGCCCGTTCTCTCATCCCCAATGTTAGGACCCTGTCAAATTTCTTGATTTCTCATGGTGTACACATCCAAAATTAGGTTCTGGTGCCTGAAAGAATGCTAAAATCTTATCCCTAGTAGCTAAACCCTTTACCCTTAATGGTTATGGCACTTTTGTTCTAATCCTGCAGTAACCTCCTATTGTCTATGAAATCCTTTTAAGTCATGAAGTTGAGCCTAGGATTGACATTCCTTTACTGGCCCCAAATTCTTGGTTACCGCTTGCCACCCGTGCATGTAATATCTTTTAAACCCGTCGCCTTAAGTTAAATTTTAAGCCCATGTGGTCATTTTCCTAACATGGCCCCCTTTTAAAACAACCTTTTGTGCATATGCTCCGTCTGGACCCGAAGGCGCCACATGGTAAGATTTCATGTGCCCACACAACATCCAGGGTGATGTCATCTTCCTTCTGCGGGGCCACGAAATGATGACAACCATTGAAGACATCATGGTTTACATCCATAACATCAATGATTCCTTTGAACGAATAGTAGGATTCTGAGTGTTAAGGAAGTAAATGAGGTGGTGGAGCCGCATATACTAAAGATCAAGGATATTGCAAGTGCGCAGAGTCTAAAGGTGATGGCCCACTTCACCTACGCTATTGCAACAAGATGCCACATGTCCACATAAAACAAAAGATGAAGGAAAGGTTAGCAGAAGAGTGTTAGAAATGGAACATCCTTGGCTGATGACTTTTCAACATAGGAGCTTAGATTTTTAAATTTGATGGGTAACGCATGACTGCCAATCTCGCAGAAGGAAGCCTGAATCAACAATTGAGGTATAAACATGAGACGGCTATCTGTCAACACCATTCTCGTGTGCCATCACTCTATAGTTAATGAGACTTCAGTGCTATCGAGGCCAAGGTATCAAATCTACTCATAACTAATGAAGTCCAGGTTATTTTTCGGTGGGATTTCACCAAGAAATCTTATTGTTTCAACTACTCTATTAATTGAGGATCCATTTGTTTCAGAAAAAAAAACATGTAAGGATTTGATTGTTTCATTTAAAGTCTATCAAAATGTAGGTGGTTGGGGGCTTGTTGTTCCTGTAAAAGGGAATTCAGGGCCATTCTACCTGGTTGTTGGAGGATTTGGAAAATTTTGGTAGTGAGAATACAGAGCAACTCTGGAAGTTCGCTATTTTTCTGTGTTGTGAGTTCTTTCCTCTTTCATTGTTGAATGTTTGTTTTCATGAGCATTTTTATCAGCTTCAAATTGAGCTTATATGAAAATGCCTCTGAGCATGTATTTCCCAGTAATTGTCTCCTATGTTGCATGCATTTTTCTTTTAAAGGAAGACACTAAGGGTTTTTGAATTCATCAATGTACATTTGCTATATTGCTTGTCTCGTTTCTTTCTTCTAATAAAGGATTAGGTAAAAATTGATTGAAATAAGACTTGGGAGAAGATTGTTTTGCAACAAGGATATTTATAAGTAGAGTTACTAGGGATACCCATTTGTGGATTATTTTCTGTAAGGCAGGGAGCATAGGAAAATCCTCTAAATCTATATTTTTCAGATGCTTGTGATAACTATTTTGCATTTCTAAGAGATTGACTCACACCCTAGGATTGGCACCAGTCAGAGTTGGGCTTATTCTCACAAAATACCCATAATCTAACAATCACACACACATTTAAGAGCATAAATCCAAATAAGTTTACCAATTTTAGAAGTAGGGTTTAGGAATTTAGGTTTTGAATCCTCTAATACAAACAAATGGTCTAATGTCCAAATCTAGCCACTTTGTATTTATCATACAGTTTTGGTCTACATAAGAGAGGATTTATCTGCTTTTGTGTCAATACTTGGTTGAAGTCAAGATTTACCATATGGGTATTGAATAAGGGAATACCCCCTAGGTCTTATAGAGCCTGAAGTGTAGAAGAGACAGAGAGTCAGCCTCTTGTTTGTTGGCACTGACCTGAGGATCATGTAGATAAAAGATGGCTACTTTTTAGGGAAACTCAGACAATTAGTTGGGAACACCAACACCTGACTTTTCTGGATATGGAATCTCAAAATCTAGTTTGTATCTAATTGCCATTTGATATCTCTTTGTGTGAGCATTTGTCGCGATTCATCCATTTATTTACAATTTTATGAAATTAGGGTTTCAACCATAATCGAGCTTTAATTAATCAATTAATCAACAAATTCCAAGCTTCCTCTTCATTACAAGTGACACTAAATCTGTAGTAAATCCCTTTTGCAAAGATGGTGGCTTGACTCGATTTATGTCCTTGAATGTAATGTGCGAAAGGAGGATTTAACCCACACATCCATTGAAATTGAAAAACCCCCTTTTTACATGAAACATTTTGGTGAACCCACGTTTTATTTTAATTTTGCACCTTGCTGAGTGTTGTACTTTAGATTTTCATTCATTTCATTCATCATTTTCATATTGCATTTGAAAATTTATTAAAAAAATAAAAAAAATTGGCATTTTAGGCTTGCATCTTGAAATAATTTGAATTAATTTTCATTTAGTTTCTAATTTTTAAATTAGATCTGATATAAATTACAAAAATTCATCATATTATATCCTTTGCATTGCATTCTTCATATTAAAATTGCTAGAGTTTGCTTGAAACTTTGAATTTTTCTCATGACCTAGTAATTTCAAAAACTAGGGTTTGTAGTTAAAATCTTGTTTTAGATTTTACTACTCATCTTAGGCACTCATTAAAATCTAATTTTGTGTGTAGTGTTGCATTTTAGTGTGTTTTTTGCATTCATATTTCAAAAATTTGCATTTACACGTACATAATTTCAACAAAACTAGCATTTTTCTTTCATCATCCTTAAAAAATTGCACTTAAACAAATGCCTTTGGTCATCAAAATGTGGGTTTTCCTTCACAAACCCTTGGTCTTCCTTGTAGCCTTTCAAAAAGGAAAAAATGGCATAACTTCTGATACAGACCTGATCTCCAGAAAAAGAAACATGTTTAGGATACCCATTTGGCCATATTTCAAAATTTCTCAAAATCATATAGAGTTATTTTGTATAGGAAGGCTCAAAACTTGACTGTACCATTCAACATTAGGCCTAAATTAGGATAGCAAAAGGGGTTTTTTAAGCATAACTTTTAGATAAGGCCTCATATCTAACATCTGAAACCTATTTTGAGTACCCATTTGTAATTTATTCAACATATGTGGAAATAATGGGTTGTTATTTTGCAACATAGGGCCTTAAAATTGACTGTCCCATTTTGAGAAGAGGCAAAATTAGGCTTGTTTGATAACTCAAAATAGAGATTTTCAAAACCTGTATCTCAAATATTCATGACAATGGATCAATCATGTAAAATAAGGTCTTACCACTCATTTCCAACCACTACAAACCAATTCCCAAGATCTTTTTATCAAACCCTAACTCATAAGCAACTTTTATGCCAAAACATAGTGTTTTCAGGAAGTTCATATTAAAACAGCCATAACTTTCTCAAAACTTAATGAAAATTGATAAAACCAACGTAAAATGAAAGTAGACTTAGAAACCTAACCATCCATGTATGATTTGTTTCCATATCAGACCGTACAGGGCCATACTAGTCACTGGAACAACAGAAAATAGTTAAAAAGTGCATAAAATAAGTGTTTTATTGCTTCCAACTTCCTCAAAATCACTCAACCCCACTTACAACAATGCACAAGGCCTTTTTATTCCTTTTAAAATATTTCCAACCATTTATAACTAACTCATCAACTTCTACATTCCCTTGACCCTTCACATTCTATTTGTTGCCTTTTTGCATTCTACAACATGACAATTTTACAAGATTTGACAACTTTTAACCATAATTGCAAAATGACCCAACAAAGAACTCCTAGGACCTAAAATAGACTCAAACATACTCAATATGGTTTAAATGACCTTATTACAATATTATATCACCCAACTAACTCAAACTTCACAAATTGGCCTCGTGGAGGCATAAAATCTATAAGGTGCTCCTGCACCAAACTCCCGGCCAAAATAAAAACCAAGCCATTTTGTATTGAGGGTAGTAATAGGTCTTCATCCTTTGAATGCTCCTCCTTTATGTCTTCTATGATTTGCCCTATGTCTTCCTTAAAGTAACTCCATGTAGTCTTCAATTTCACCTTGGTTTCATCTTGAACTTTGGTTTGTCCTTCTTTACAATTTCAACAAGAACTATGTATACTCCTTCCTTACTCTTTCTCCCTTTTGGTGAATATATGATCCCTTCACCTTTGGTCCTCACTTTTCCCATCTTCTGCTCTACCTTCAACCTTGCTACCTTGTTAGGATCACAAACCTCTAAAGTGCACAAAACTGAAAAGCCATTAGCCTCCTTGGAAATCAATGAAGAAAACATCATACCATCATACTTTTGAGACCAACTTTGATCTTCCAAAATCAAGTCATCCTTGACCTTAAGCGAATCATCTTTTGACACCATTTCAATATCATCTTCCATGGAAATTAGATCAAGCTTCACACCTACTATTTCAATATCTTCATGGTTTGACATGGTTGCATCCTTCATGGGTTTGTCTTCCTCTACCATCATCTCAGATTCCTTGACTTGTTCCTTGTCTTCTATTTTGCATCATCCTTTGAATAGGCCATACAACCTTCTTCTTTATTATCAAGTGCCAACTAAGTGCTCTTTTAAGCAACTGCTCCATATCATCTTCCATCTTTCTTCTCATCTCTTCCATAGCTTGACCCAACTTTTGTACCTCCTGCTTAAGACTTTCTAGTTCTGCCTTGTCATCTTTTTCCTTCTTCACACTTGTCTCTTTTCTCTTCTCTTGCTTCTTCTTTTGTGAACCCCCAGCTTGTGCAAGTACCTTGTAAATAAATCCATCTTTCCTCTAACAAGTCTCTCCTTGCTTCTCTTTGTCTTTGCCTCACCTAGGTCTCTTCTCTTTTCCTCTACCTAGTCTTTTGGCAACCAGGCTCTCTGTTCAACCTGCACAAACACACAAACACAAACACCAAACTCTCTTGCCCAAACCTTCTAAGCTCTGATACCAATATTATAGGACTTTAAAATAATTTTTAGATCTAAGATGATTTATTTTACATCATAAATCTGATTAGAATTCATTTACATATCATTTTACACATACTCATGCCTTAATTTCATAATTAGTGTTTTAAAATCTTACATTTTCACTAGATTTTGACTTATAATTCATATAGAATGGAATTATAGGTGTGTTGTGAAGGATATTTCTACATTAGTGGACTGATAATAAGAATTTAATTTGCTGCCCCTCATTAATTTCTTCACAACACTACTTCTTTTAGTCATTTACATTGAAAAAAGGTGAAAATTGGTACATTTTTTAATTACACAGTGTGTATTTCAACACCATGTGTTTACACACCTTTTCATATCTTTTTCTCAAATTCTTTAAAATCATCAATTGAACCTTGTTGTGATGTAGTCTTTCATCCTATCCATTGTGTTTGTTGTATATTTTGTGTGACTTTTTTAGCCCTTTCCCTCAAACAAGTGCTTAGGAGTGAAATAGTCACGCATCTAGGGTATGTTAAGTATCTTATAACTTTGCATGTCGTGCCTTACTAGATCTCATTAGACATTGATGTTACAATACATTTCATTATGGCATCTTCATCTCATTTCTCTTTGGTATCTTTTGATGCATATATCAAAAAAATTGAGAATTTCTACGAATTTCTTAATATGAATCCTCATGTTCGCTCTTATATACAAGCTATGTATCATAAGGATATATTTAAATGCTCTTCATTTGAAATCCTTGACTATGTATTTGGTTTCGACAACTTCATATATCTCATGAATACATACCCTTTGGTAGTAGAAGATTTAACAAAACACATTGAGAATGATGAGTGTGAAAGCTCTCTTAATGCTTTGGAATTAATAGCTAAAAAATATGATGATGATGATGATGATGATGATATAAGTTATCCTACTTCTCCTATAGTTGAATATCCAAGAACCTTAGATGAGAAGACTATGGATATCTCTACTGTGGTTGTAAATTCAAGTCCCTTAGACATCACTAATAATACAACACCTAACCTTCCTAACAACACCTTACCTTTCTTTCATTCCAATGTTCTCCCTGGCCAAGATGTAGCAATAGTGGATGAGAAAAGGTCTCTCACATTAAATCCTTTGGGGAAATGTTGGGTATAATCGAGAGGGAAACAATGTTAATTCAATCTTGACTAATAGACTTATTCCACCCACTAAGGGGTTAATTGATAAATGTAGCAATATTCCTAAGATGGTTGTGTGGGGCCACCTAATGTACCTTGTTGCTTCAAACCAGTGATCATGTTTCAAGGTGATCAAAAACCACCTCGGCCCTTAAATTACATACTAAGCTATGCAAGACAAATCACTCAAAGAAATCAAGGTGTTCAAAATGTTATTGCTCACACATATAACACCTGTAATAACAAGTAAAGTAAGAAAGCACCTCATGTGCTTGTTTCTCTCCATGTTCTCAACCTATGCTCCCTCCACCACCTTATCTTACTCATAAAAGTAGTCAAGAATATGATCTTGTCGAACAACTTTGTGCTACTTTGGCTAAGAACTCTCTTTGGGATTTAATACAAACATCGCCTACATACCATGGAATGCTCCAAGAATCTTTACAAAAGGTGATTGTACCACCTACTATTAAGTCGAATGATGTAGCAGCTGTAGTGCTCCTCATTTTGGCTTTCTGATAGTGATAGTATTTCAATTACACTTAGACATTTTTGAGACATGTGGATGATAGAATTCTTATTTTGCTTAGTTATGCTCATCATTTATATGGATTACTGATGTAGTTGTTGATATTTTGTTATGATCACTATGATGACATTATTGATATTATAAGTTTATGATGTGTTTGACATGATCGGTTAATGGTTAGATACTCTACTTTATGTAATTGGATGATACATGATTGATAGTTAGAGATGTTTATGTTATATGTCATGCTTTTGGTGAAGGGACAGTGTAGTACTACTCATTATGAGCACCCTACTACGATGCAACCCCCTGACACTATGGTTGTTATATATGTATATGTTCATTTACAACACTTCATTTTGATGCAAGTTGTAGGTACCAGGCATCGACTCCACCTAACTTAGTAGGTTTGAGTGTGCCTTGACACCAATGGATAATGTGGATGGGAGATAACATGGGGTTCCCTATGTCAACCATTGTCTTCAGTTTGTGGTCATGGGTATAGATGTCACTCACTGGTACTTGCCCTCGAGTGTTGGTTGTCTGTTGGTATGTGGTTGTTATTGTTTGAGCTTTTGGTTTATAGTCCATGTGTAATTGTTGGGGATTTATTAATTGTTATAGTAATAATAATAATAATAATAAGTTTAGGTAAAATAGTATTTATCTAGTTGTTAATAAATAAGGTGAAAATTGGAGAATATTGAATAAGTGATTTTAATAAAAATTAAATTAATAACTTTAATAGTTAGTAATAATGATAATAGTCATAAGTAATTAATATTATATTAGTTGATTAAATTAGTATATTGTTCATCATGAAAGATATTATTATTTAATAATTTATTGTTGGGTGATTTGTCATGAATGGCTAGCAATAAATTTCCTGATTTGAGAATCTCCCTAGAAGAAGAAATTTATTGCATTTAAATTTTGAGAGATAGTGGATTTTTAGTAACGGATACGGGAAGTGCGGAAATTAATTGGCTTTGTCTATTTTTGCAATATGGGAATTATTTGAAAGGAAGAGAGGCAAATTGGAAGGGGGGAATTTTGCAGAAGCTGAAGAATTGAGGAAAAAGGAGCGAAATTTTATGGGAGAGGATTTTGAAGCTCAAGGATCAAATTTTGGGTATGTCTTTTGTATGATTAAATGAATGTTATTTGTGTCTTTAAAAATGAATCATTCCCTCTCTTTTGTTGCTTTTGACTGTCTGAGAACCATACTAGTATGCATGTTAGCCTGATGCATTTTCTTCTAATCTGCCATTAGTATGTTCTAGTGAATGTTCATGTCTTCCTGTCACCTATTTCAATCACGGTCTCCATGCAATACTCCATTATCTTCCACTTTGTCTTCACTCTACAATGAATAGTCTTTGCACCTTGGGTGTGCCCTTCTTACAGTCAATTTTTTTTTTTTAAAATAGGTACTTAAGCCTTGTAACAAATTTGAACCTTTGGTAAGTTTTTCTCTGATCAATCCATGGTTTCTTTTAATCGCTCCATTCATCATTTCACAATCTTGCTTTCTTTTATTGTGGGGTCAATCACTTGATGTATTCTTACTTATGCTTCAAAATTGAATCCATCCTTAATCCTGAGGCTCTTTCAACAAATTCATCTAACCTGTGATTTTCCCATCTATCAGACTGCTTTCTTGATTTAGCAGTTTACTCTGCAATGTTTTTGCCAGTAAATGGACCATTATTTTCTTGGTTGTGTATTTGACTTCACCCTTAAACTATGCTTTATGGATCAGCCCAATTGGGGTGATTTACCAAAGGGTTTCTTTTCAAAAACAAATTTAGATGACGTGCTTCCTGTTTGGGCGACACGAGGTTCTTTCTAATCGGTTCTTGCATTCTTCTTTAAAACCAAACTCATTTTAGGATAGACATAATTGACTAGTTCCTTCAAATTCATTGAAGCCAATCTGGCTTTTAGCTGGCCGATCTCTTTAACATTTCCTATCTTTTGAATCTGCAACCCAAAATTGGAATTCAACTCGCCTGGTGTTATTTCTAAGTGAAGTCATTTAATGTGGCTAGACGTTTTATTATGGTGCCCTCTCTATGTCTTTTGGGCTTCAATTCTTGACGTGCTGGTGAGGTTACCCTCTGACACTAGTCTTTGTCTTCATGAACCCTGCCTGCAGATTTCATACAAGAATTAAACTCTATTTCCTGAAATCTTTTCTTCCCTACATCTGTATATATCTCTATCTATAATGATGAGACACCTAGATCTTTTTGCAACATCATTTCCTTTTGGTTGACATCAGAAATTGTTTGACTATGTATCCTTTTCCATTTGCACCTACTCAGGATGATCTATTATAACCTTCTTCCATCAAAATGAACGCCTAACCAAGCCGAGGGGAGTGACATCATTTGTTCTCTATTGATCTACAATTTAATTTGTTTCTCATGGCACATTTTCTCTTCCATGTCGTTCATCTTTTGTCTTTATGCAACCTCTGATAATTTCCCATCAACTTCTTCTCTCTTGGCTAAAGAGTTTCAATTATAATTATATCTTATATCTTCATTTAGGTTTGATTTAGCAAGAGTCTAGTAAAATTGGTGATCGATTTAGCAAGGGACTATTGAAGTTGCAGTTAGGAGGATTGGTAAATAAGTCTTTTTAAAAAGCTTCCATTTGAAACTCCATGAATATCTGATAGTAAACATCTGCATAGGTGAATATAGTATTGTGTTTATTTATTTGATCAATTTGATATATTTGAATGTAACCATTTCATTAATGAAATAGAGTATGAATATAAACATTATTTTACTTATTTTATTTTGTCAGATAGAGTTGTTAATATAATATTTTGTATTATACTATTTAATCCAATTTGTGCACTTATCTTTATTAAGGAAAATTAGTAGTTGTAAACTATTAAAAATAAGGTTTGGGATAACTTTAGGAATATAATGTGAAAAGATTTAAATTGTAGTAGTAGTTATTAAATAAATACTAGTTGGAATTATAAATTTTGAGTTTTGAATAGAATGTTATTGTCTTAAGTAAAATTATTATTTTACTAGAAAGGGATTTAAAATTTTATATAGAATCCATGTTTAAAATAGTCTAAAAGGTGTTATAATGTCCGTAATTGAATTTTGATCTTTGGATATTATATATATTCTTTGTTGTAGTCCCCATTGTCAATTACAAATCGATGTGTATTAATGAAGAAATTGGGTCGTTGCACTTAATTTAATTTTTGAGTCTTGCAGTTATATTTTATTAAGATTAAGTGTAAGGTGTTCATGATGCTTCTTGTGGGATGTCATAATTATTAAGGGTCATGTTATTTAAACATTGAATCCAGTATCATGGAATGGATAATTTGTCCCAGTAGTATTAGAGTCAAATATAGGATGGGACTATAGGTATTTGTGTTAAAATTACTCAGCTCCAAAGGTTTGTTAGAGTTGTCTTGTGATTATGATGTGTCTTAATGCCTTCCACTTATAGGAGGAAGATTATTAATTTGGGCATTGGTATTTGTAGTGATCTTATGATATCAGTCTACAGGATGAGTGATACCTTGTAGTATTTTTGTATTTTGATAGGGGTACTAGTTGCATGCAGGAGATTGGCTTTCATAGTGGGGCCGGTGCCTAAAGTGGTTGCTTGGATAACCCTATGGATGTAGTAATTAAGTGGAAATATAATAATTTATCTAGGAGCGTTTGGGTAGATAAAACACATAATAAGATAATTTTGATGCCTCACCCATGCCTATAATGCTCTCATAGGCTAAGGATGGGATGAGAAGGCCTTGTTGGCATGATCAACCTCCTTGTCTTCAAGAAAGGATAAGTCAATTCCGCATGTGTCACCCTATGAGGCCGATGCCTAGAGAGAGGCTGCCACGATAACCATAGATGGGGGCCAGTTTCTAGAGAAAGTTAGCCTAGATAATCCATGGTAGGACCATGTGATGACACTCTTCCTACTACAGCATAGTTACTTCCCTTATGTTACCTTCTGTTGTTGCATCTGGAGTAGTGATTAGCCTTTATTGATCTGTGTTTTCTGTGTTGATTTTGTATCTACTTATTTGTACCTTTTGATCTTTGTCTTGGTGGAACCTCATCGTTATCTCCTAGCTCGAGGGGTGGACCTCAGGGTTCCACATGGTTGGGTGGAAGAGCTTAATCCATTGGTTTTCATTGGCATCTTGGTTTGTGTTCATGGCAGATGTGTCTTTCCAATTCCAGACTTGTATTTACATCCTAAGATTTGTATTATGCCTCTAGAATTGTATAGCCATGATTTATATTGTAATTTGATGTAATCAATAAAGAGGCCTTGTAATTATGTAATCCTGTATTTGATCTCATTTGTAATTGTACACATCTCGTAAATGAAAAGGTGTAATCTTCCTATGATGTAACAAAATTACGTATGGACATGTGATGTATTATGTTGTTAATAATCTAAGTTTATAATTACTTGATGCAGAGATGTTAGTTGATCATATAGTCTAAATGATGTAATTAGTTGTTATTTATCTAGTGAATAATGCATTTACTGGTTAATTTGTTTTTTCCGTATTCTATTGCCTAGTTTATCCCAGCTCTCTAGGGTTGCATGACGGAGCATTATAGAAGCTCTGTTAGATTGTATGCATGTGATAAAAACAAATATTCTCCTTCAACCACATGAATCACCATCAATTGAACTACAAAACCAATATGATCCACTTATAATATTTGTCACGATAGATAAAAAGTTGGTAAAGTGAGTTATGATTGACAATAGATTGGCTCTTAATGGTTGTGGCATGAACTTACTACACAAAATAACAGTTGACACATCAAAAATCCAACCGAATAGGCTTAGTATCTGTGGCTTCAATAATGTTGGTAGACAATCTGAGGGTACTATAATTTTACTGGTAAAGGTTGGACCTGTGACTTTGCATACCCTTTTTCATGTCATGCCTGGATCAATTTCATATATATAATTCTTGGTAGACCATGGATCCATGCCATGGGGGTAGTTCCATCTACCCTTCATAGATTGTGCTGGTAATGGATGTGGTTTAAATCAACAAGTAATCAGAATACTTTTACATGTTGCTAGAATTAATTACACAACCGGTATAGGATATCGCTCTTTCAAGCCCACTAAAGCCGCTCATCGTCCTCAACTTAATTCAATATCAACAAGACCAAAACAACATGCAAGATATCATGAGCGGATAGACAAGAATTGTTTGCCAGGAGCTATTATGTTGAATCAGGTAAATATTTCACCATCTTTAAGCCACACTCATTGTAGAAAATATTATAGTTTCTCTCAGGGGTGGCCTCTTCCTAGATATGTATGTTCTTAACATTGGCTTGTATCAGGTAAGTATTTCTAACCCTTTACCTCTATGTTGTGTTTCGCTCGTGATGTGCTATGTGTTGTTTAGGCCTCCTTGGATGACCCTTGATACTCTTGTAAGGTCAAGGATATCAGGAGACTGCCTATGTTTTGACCCTTCTTCTATTTGTATCATCATTCTTCTATCTTGCTTCTCTATTTTTACTATTGTGTGTTGTGTCCTACGGGCATAGCATTGTTGTTGGTGACTTTGGGGTACATTCCTACATGATGACCCTAAGGTACTTGCTCTCCTCTCTTGATTTATTGTTTACCTTCTTCTAATGGTTCTATCTAGCTGGTGGATGATGATAATACTGATACGGACCATGTGTCCCTTCAACAAGTAAGCAAAAATGGACCTAGTCCATACATGAAAACGGGGTTGATATATATTATCTGATGCTTGGCTAGTAGAATCACTTTGTGTAATATTTTGATGTTGTCTTATCATACTAACAAACTATTACAATACTTTTGCTTTGTGCACTTTGTCCATCTTTGAATCTCACCATGGTTAAACTCAATTTTGAGATCTCTGCAGTATAGCCCCACGGTTATACTTAGATTTCAAACATGTACTATAGCCTCAACTCTTTATATGAATGATTGCATACATTGATTTATAATGTGATGTGGTTATTATCTTAGAGAAATATTTCTAGCCTCTCTTCTTGCAGGAAATTGTGTGTTTGTGGAAACATTCGGCGATCATAAAGTACATGCCACCTTTAGGGACACGGGCTTTGTGAAAGCTCTTGTTCCCTTGTGTGTTTTCCCTCTACCTTAACGTACTTGATATCAGTACGTGATATCAACCACCTTAAGGTGGGGGCATATAAGGTAAGTTGTGTGATGATTTTGGTACTAATGAAGCGTGTTTGTAAGCCCTTTGTGGAAGTGAGATGTATATCTGTGCGAGTGCACATCTTTATTTTATATTGCAATGAGAAAGCCCTCTATGGAGGTGGGATATCATGCATATCCTTTTATTTTAAGCCCTCTATGAAGGTGGGATATCATGCATATCCTTTTATTTTAAAGCCCTCTGTAGAGGCAGGGATGGTGTATCTCTTGAGCTAGTGTAAATTCTTTTTATTCTAAAAGTCCTCTGACTAGGCGGGGTTGGTGTATCCTCCCTTAAGCATGTCTTTGGCAATTGTTGTGGCATAAGCCCAACCATTAGGTGTGCCTATAATGTGCCTGATATAGTGGGGGCTTAGCAATAAGTTCCTTCCATCACCTTGTTTGTCATGTTTTAGATGTATAGTATGTCTTTGGCATGCTATAGGGCACTCGTGTTTTTCATGTGTCTTCCATGTGTTTATTCCCAAGTATAGTCCAAAGAGTGTGGTGAAATGCCCCTCCTATGCTTTCGGATTTGTATGGTGTGTTTGTTCTCAAGTATAGTCCAAAGAGCATGGTGAAATGCCCCTTCTACATTTTGAGATTTGTATTGTGTCTCTTGCCCCATATGTAGTCCAAAGAGCATGGTGAAATGTCCCTCCTACATTTTGGGTGGTGTGTTGTACTTTTACTTTCCATGCATCTACATCTACATTCATTTATATATATGAAAATGAAAAAGAAATAATCACTGAGAAATAATCACTGTATTCACTATATTCATTGTGTTTTGCATGTCTTCTCCATGTTTTGCATGCATGTTGCTGTCTTCTCCATGCTTTGCATGCTTGTTACTATCTTCATTGTGTTTGGCATGTCTGTGATGTGTCTTCTCTAATGTCTACCCAAGACTGGGGGCTAGAAATAGTTTCTCAATCCTTGTGTATGCATTAGCTTTAAGTGCCTGGCGTATTTGATGTGTTTGTTGACCATACTTTAATGCATGCATGGGCCTTGTGTTCATACATACATTAAAGTGGGGGCTAAATGTTACATCAGAAATTGTCTCCCTAGGACTTTTTTCCCCCTAAGTTTAGCTCCTGGGTCCCTTGTTTTTCATTTAGCATATTCATTTTTACTCCCAATGGAAAATCCCTTAAAACCTATGTCAAAATGGACATAGGGGACAATGATGAACTTGACCCTACCTTGAAAATGGGGCTAAGGGCTTGGGTGCCTGCGCCCTAGTCCTATCCTATTTAGTGGGGTCCCAAATTTCAAATGTCGGTTATGTGACCGTTAGAAGTATCCATTACCAACATCTCAAGTTTGAATTAAGAAATTAAAGCAAGAATATGTTTAGTTGCATATTGGAGCATGTTTATGGTTTCATTTGTAAACTAGAAGATGATTATGAACTTTTGGCGCACTTATGATTTTAGAGCATTCAAAGTATTCATTGTTGCAGAGAAGACTTGTCTTGTGTTGGCCTCGTTTTCATTACCCCATATGCATCCAACTCCGGATATACACCACAGTGGAACATTTATAAGGTTTCAAAACCTATTCTGGTACCCAAAAGGCACTATGTTGGATATTTTAATAAGTTTTAGAACTATTTCAAATCTCCGATGAACTTGTTGAAGTTTTCAAAAAAAGTCGATGAAAGAAGGAATCTCCATAAAACGGTTACTACCTCCTATCACCTTCACGTCCCATACAATTTGTCATTTTTAACATCAAACAAGTTTTGCTAGCAACTGAATCATCAAGATGAGGTGTTAGTAATAAAAGGTTGCTATTTCAAAAAATATTAAACTCAAAGTCTTAATTGTGGCATGCAAGAGTGAATATGGTAGTTACAACCGTCTACATAAATATGTATGCATGCACCAATGAAACCAAGCATGACAACCATTATTTTTCATAGTTTTAAACTTCATCTCTAGCCATCACTCACTTCAATCTCACAGTATCACACAGAAATCAAATTGAAGAAAGCATTGCATGCTCTGCCTACTACGCACAAATATATTCTTTATAACACTCTTGTAAGAAGTAATCTCATGGAATACAAATGGTTGCAAGATATGCACGGAATGGGCATGTTAAAAAGGCTTCAGAAACTTCCAAGGAAATGCAGATGGCAGATGTAAAATCAAATTCCATGACCTCTGCTAGCATCTTCCCCTGACTGCATTGTAGAAACACATGGATGTGAAGGGTTTTTGTCAAAATTTATAGTTGCTAATCTCTGGCCGTCATGCATGCAAAACTTGGAAGCATAGACGATGCACTAGAACTATTTGATAGTGTGCTTCAAAGAAATATGGCCTCATAAACTGCATTGAGTGCAATATACACAAAATGGGTGCATTGAAATAGGCTTCAGAAACCTTCAAGCAAATGTGATTGTAGTTGCAGCTGCCATGGTAATACTATATGTAAAATGTGGAAGCACAAACAAGGCATGCAAGCTATTTGACAAAGAACCTCACAGAAATGTCGTCTCATGGAGCACAATGATTGCAGGAATTTGTAAAATGGTTTTTTTAAAAATACTTTAGAAACTTTAAAGTAGTTGCAACTTTCTGGTGTAATTGGGAGCTTTTAAATTGGATATGGACATCCATCAGATCATAATGGAAGGTTGATTTGTATCAGATATTATAGTTTGAAATGCTTTGAGAGACATACATGCAAAATGTGAATGCACAAACAACCTTCAGCAACAGTTTAAAAGAATGCCTCAAATGAATGTCATCTCATAAAATGCAATGACCATGGGTTATACATAAAATGGTTTTGTTGAAAAGACTTCATAAACTCCCAAGCAAATACAGCCGGTTGTAGTGAACCCAGGCCACAACCTGTGTCAAAATGAGAACTTTGGAATGAATGATTTGCCAGATATTATAGTTGAAAACACTCAGGTAGACTTGTATGCAAATTGTGGAAGCCTAGACAAGGTGTTGAAACTATTTTTAAGGATGCATCAAAGCAATGTGGTCTTACGGAATAAAAAGGTTGTAGGATATTCATTGTAAAGGCTTTTCAGTCTTTCTAGCAAAAGCAACTAACATTTATAAAGCCAAGTTCTACAACTATTTGCCTGCACCATCCCCACGCATGCCAATTTAAGAAGGTACAATAAGTATATGGGTTTTCTGATTATCTCAATAAAAATAGTGTAAAGTTGGCAGAGTAACATCATGAAGTATAAATCTCAAGATTATGAATATGCTTTGATGATTGACACCACACTTCAGGAGATATTTGACACTAAAATGGACCATATTAATCTATAGGAAATCAGGAAGTCATTGACGAAAGGAGAACGATCAAAATTGTCCCGAAGGATTGTAGAGAGTGGCCTAGTCAATGCAGCCTATTTTCCCACTGCTGTCCAGTGTCTAGAGCTAGTAATTGAATATGCAAAGAGGTACAATCCTGAAGCCAGAGAGATGAGATCCATTGATGGACACTTGATGGCCAAGCTCTATGGGATTTCTATCACCATCACTCTTTGATTACCCTACAAAGCGAAATTCATTTGTGTCAATAAAAAAAGGCCTACAAATACTTCAGTGATAATAGGAGCAATTGATTGAACAATTTGGCTAAGGAATGGATGGTAAAACCAAGAGGTGGACAGTCTCAACTTCCTAAGACATTGCACCATTCTCTTTTTATCAAAGAGATCTTCTATCTGATTACCCTTCTTCACAAGTTGACAAGTAGCCCCGACTCAACCGAGTTTGAAATGTGGATGTATCTCTTCATCATTGTCATATCAGCAGGAAGACAATTTATTGATTGGGACTGCCTTATCAGTGACTGCATACATAACCAGCTAATCCACTTCAAGACCAGTCAATGATTCCACATGTTATCCTACTTGGTATATGCAATTTCCAATTTGAGATCATGGTCTGGTTTGAGTACCACAGGTGTTCTAAATTAGGAAACACATGTTTATGATTACTACAAGCAATTACAATTGGAACAAAGTTTTATATGTTTTAGATGAGTGAATGATGCTTTCACAATGCTTACAGTAAGGTTGCTTCAAGGAAATACATCTCTCAGAATTTCAAAGGAAGTGTCATTGTTGATAAAGAAGTATGGTAGCTACTTCATTTAGTTTCCAAGGTTCACCTACCTTCGAGTAGGAGGATTTGATGGTTACCCTTCTAAATTTCCAAGGTATGTGGATGACAAGCTTGTTTTGGTTGAGCTTTGCAGACAGTTGGTATCAGTTCAAAATAAATGTCGAGACAGGAAGAACAAGGGAGTGGCATTCCCTATTTGCCTTGGTCACTACAAATGTGAATCCAGCTTGAGAGCTGAAAACATGGAGAAGGCCCTAGCCATGATCAACTTGTATACATACTAGATGAGATTCCCCTTTGATAGCAAAGATTACGTGAAGAACAATCTGAAGCTTGGTCCTAGATATCTTCATTTCCCCAATCTTGAAGACTTTTGGGAAGACTGCGAAGATGAATTTGAAGTCAGAAAAAGAGATTGAATGAGGTTCACCCTGAAACAAATTTGTGATTTCAAGATGGAATGGGTCATTGAAGGTATTTAAGATGATGAATCAGATTTGATTGATCCCTTCTATTTTGCAGAAATCCAGGCTCAACCTCTTCCTGCTATTAATTGGGTAGATACAGAGGTTAGAGATGTCAGAGAAAGAACCAATTTTGTGATCAAGAAGTCAGAAGCTTGGATCAAGAAGAAGATAGCTCAGATGACTGCTACAAAACTAGAAAATAGGAAAGAGACATCAAGAGGAAGAAGTGAACACCAGGACAGTTCCACTTCATCAGACCCTTCCTGCATACCAATTATTGATGTTCTTTCTTACCATAGAACCCAGGGAAGTGGTGGAGATGAAGACCCTCCATGGAGAAGCAATCTCCAAAACATATGTGGAGATGAACCCAGGCAGAAGAAGAAGAAACCAAGGTCGAAGGAAAAAGAAATAGGTTCTACTTCAAGAGAAGAAGAGGAACAAGAAGAAGTCCTATTTGATCTAGGGTTTGATGAAGCCATACCAACCAAATCTTCTTTCATACTCATTGAATCCCCTATCCTTGAAGTACCACATTCTACTTCAGTTATGGAGCCTCCTTGTATCAAACAGTAAAAGTTGAAGAGAAAACAGCCTCACCAATACCTAAAAAACATGATCTCCAATCAGGCAATGCACATGAGCTATCAGAAGATCTTTCATTACCATGGATAGAACAAATCCTATTGAAGAAAAGGAAGGTAGAAGAACTGGTGATTCCTGAATTCAGTACAGTTTCTGATCTCTTTAGGAGATCTGAGAAGTCGAAGAAGATCAAGGTGGCTTCGAGAATAAAAACTAATTCTAATTCAGGAAACATGTGCCTTGAGATAGCTTAACCCACTTCTGAAAGAAATGTGAATGAATCCACTCTAACGGACTTTGTTGTGTCAAGGATTGATATGGGCCTATCCACTCATGAGGCCGACATATAAAACTTTAATGTGGTAGCCGCAAGGCTGGTGGAAAGGACCGAAAGGGAGAAGCAGTCGAAAGACCAATTAAAACAACAAGTACAGAGTTTGTCTTCTTACTTGAAGACCATAGTCGACACTTCTACCATGCCACTTAGCATTGATCATCAGTCAACCATCTGGCACCAAGAAGGAGAAATTGAAAAACGTACTATTGATAGTCTATAGAAATATCAAGTTTATGGAAAAACCACTAAGAATTGGGTGAACAAAATAAAATCTATTGCATTTGATTTCATTATTAAGGAAAAGGCAATGCATGATGAGGCCTTAATCAAAAAGGTCATTGAAAAGAAGTTGAAAAATGTCAAGAAAGAAGAAGCTGTTTGGAAGGATATCCTGAAAGATTTTGCGAAAATGATGGAGATTGATGTCAACATCCTCGTAGCAGAAAAGATCCTACCTGGTACAGAGGAAAATTACTTGGAAATTTGGACAAAGAGCATAAGTTAGAAATTGGTAATTATTGACCAAGTTTCAATAGAACAGGAAAGGCTACTGCTTACTTGTGAATGATTATCTGCAAAGCTTCAGGATCAGCTCAATGCCATCCTCCTGAGTGCATCGTTGATGGGAGAATCACAGGTAATTCAAGATGGTTTTCAGGATATAATTGATTGGAAACTTTTCAACAAAGAAGTTTTCGACAAGAACACAATGGACAAGTTGGTCGATCTCTATACTTCATTGAAGATTTCCATCTCCCAAATACCAAGTATGGTGGCAGAATTGAGTAATGTCCACAAGTGCCTAAAAACTTGGAAGATGAGGATAACAAACACCCTAATTCCTAAGGGCAAATCTATCACCCTGGCCATTCAACTTTTCAGAATGTTTAGAGAAAGAGAATCCGGTCTACAAAATTAGTTTCCAAAGTTCGCTACTTCGTCAACGGTGCCATTGACAAGTAGAGAATAAATGCAGTTGTTGCATATTGTATAGTTCCCATTTTTTATGTGTTTGTGTGTGGCTAAAGTCATGATTTTGGCTTGTTTTGTTAATGATTTTCATGATTGAGTTCCTCCTATTCAAGTCTAGTTTTCTATCTTTAATTGTAAAGTTAGGTTCATCCTAAATCTTTCGTACAAAGTAGTTGGGTAAGTGTGTTGTGATGTTCACAACACGCCCCATTTTGCTCCTTAGCAAAATGAGGACCCCTGCTGATGTCTTGCTTCTTGCTTCTGCTTGTGTTTTTTCTGCTTTCTGGCGGTCTGGTAAAAAATGGTCAGGTGCATCATCATCATGATATTGCATAAGGCAGGTCATCATCATGAGGTCAGTTTGTCAAAGTTCATATTTTATTTCTGTGACCTCATATTTTGAAAGAGCTTGAAATTTCATGCAGGTTTGCCTTTTACTTCATTTAAAAATTCGTCCATATGTGAAAGTTATGCACGGTCAAAGTCTTGGTCAAACCTGATATTCGCAGGAGGATCATCATTTTTTTATCCTAAGTCATGTTGACAGGATCATCATGATCTTGGTCTATCACCCGCTAAAAATCATGCAGTCACAACATCTGGACATCAATCTTAGGTGGTAGTGCTTTTTACCCGTCAAAAGGCCTTGTGCGCATCATCAGCATCATGATTTCCTTAGGAGCGTCATATTTTACAAACTCAGTTTTGCTGTATAAACATCATCATCATCATATTTGAACCCCCCCGATAATATCCTGAGGTTCAAATATCATGATGACATCAACTTTAAGTCAAGGTAAGTTCCCCCCGTCGAGCGGTCTTTGTATCGCGAGTATCATCATGATATCCTTGCATCGCCTGATCTTAAAATATCATGCTGATGGTATAAGATCACCCTGACTTAACAAAATCCACCTTCGGCATATTTACATGTGCACGTTCAAAACCTATCGCAAGGTCATCATCATGATATTTGCTGAACATTCGAAAGATGATGACGACGACTTCATATCCTTCTGGTCTCCTTTCGCAACATCATGATCATCATCCTGATCTTTCACACGAAGGTCATATTTGCTGAAATTCGCTAAGTGTTGGAGACATCATCATCATAATTCGAGAAAGAAGATCATCACCTTCATATCCTCCTGATCTCCGGTTGGCGAAGTATCATGATGATCACCTTATCTATTCAGAAGTGGTCGATATTACATTACTCAACAGCATCATCATATTTTGTAATATCACCCTGGCCCGAATATCATGATGACCAACTCATCCTTGTGCTCCGAAAATGAAATATGATGATGACGTCATCATCATTCTTTATCCTGTCCTGATTGTCAAGATCATCATGATCTTGTTTATGCGCCCGATATTTCGCCAAGTCCTCCTGCTGAAAATGCAACCTTTTTGAGAACATCCTGATGATCATCATCATCATATTTTTATCCTGATCATGATCATGATCATAACATTTTCCCTTCGGCAGGATTTTTTCTCAAACATGATCCGGTTGGCGAAATATCATGATGACGTCATGTTTCAAGTTTAACGAAGGCTCCAAATATCATGATGACGTCATCCCGATCTGATAAACGAAGAAGTAAATATCTTGATCATCAGCATCATCATTTTTTCTTTCAACAGGATATTTTCCAAGACCCGATCTGGTTCGCGAAGTATGATGATGATGTCTTATTCTATGTTCGACAGAAGTAAATATCCTAATCATCATCATCATCTTTTTTCCTTCAAACAGGATATTTTTTTCAAGCACGATCCGTTTCCCGAACATCATGATGACGTCCTATTCCAAGTTCGACACAAGCCGCAAATATGATGATGATCTTCATCATGCTGATTTTTCTCGAGAGGGTTACCTTGGCCGCGAAAGGGTCATATTCACTTCATCATCCTGATCATGCTCCTCAGGTAATCCAATATTGTAATTATCCCCCTGATCTTAACCGGATATGACGATGACGTCATCCTTAGCATCTCAATGAAGCCCGAATATCATGATGACGTCACCATCATCTTCCTTTCCTCGGCAGCATGATTATCTTCGTATCCTCCCTTTCTCCTTCAATATGATGATGATGATGTTGTTCTTTTCCCCGATATGCAGAAGCGAAACATCATGATGACATTCATCTGGACCTTCAGGAGGGAATGCTATTTCCAGAATATCATGATGATGAGGTATATCGACTAACCTGTTTTTTGACGCACCGACAGGGATGATCATGCCAATGGGCGGGAAATGAAGCGCTGGAGTTTTAAAGTGTTTTTTTTGGCGCCTCTGGCATTTTCCCGGTCAGCGATGGTTGACCCATCAATTTTGAGCAGCTTGGGCGCATTTTTGACGCGTTTTGAGCGGATTTTGGATCTGATCTCCTCTATCTTACGCTGTCACCTGTATTTAAACGCTTATTCTATTTCCTGCTATTTTTATGTGATAAATGTGAAACTTATTGCTTGTCTTGTCTTGCAGGCTTGCAGTTGAGGAAGCAGCTGGAAAGTCAATACAGTGACCTCATGGAGGCAGAAGATCAGATCTCAGGAGCAAGAAGATAGAGATGAAATGCAAAAGTCAAAGCCATTCAAGTGAAGAGGAAGGTCGCAGCTGGAGGTATTTCTGCAAAAGACAAACAGAAGTTATTACCCAGCTGCTGGAACTTCTCAGAAGGGGCAATATTTCGCCCAGATTTGACCACTGCTCTGAGATATTTTTGAGAACTGGTTCACCTGCATTTATTGCTGTAACTAGAGGTTTGAACCAGGGGTTCAGTTAGGTTTTTGCTGTAGTGAGGACAATCAAAATGTCTTTATATTGTGCCTCTCTACACTGTAATACTTTACAACAGGGATTTTTAGGGGCTACAACAGGGATTTTTAGGGCCTACAACAGAGATTCTAGGAAAATACAGCAAGTTAGTTAGCATAGTTTAGAAGTAGAAGAAGGAGGTCGCCTGTTTGTCTGCAGTAAGGTGCGCGTGGAATGTTTGGCTGCCTTACTGTATCTGTAAAGCTTGTAAGTTCTCTGTAGTATGATCAATGAAACTAAGAGTCATTCTTACATTGTAAATCATGTATGGCTATTCGTTTCTAATACAATAGAATCTAGAGTTCTGCATCTATCTTCTGAGTGTTCTCCTGCTCTTCTTTGTGTTTTGAAATATCTTCTTTGAGAGCTTGCAATTTTAAATGTATGTTTGTGAAAATGCTCAGGACTTACATTTAGGGTTTTTACTGTGGATTTGATCAGATTACTGTGGTATTTACATAGTGGATAACAGAAACAATTAGATCCTTCTGTAGATTAGATGAAGTATAGATTAGATCTTTCTAACTTTTCCCAACCCATCTGAAATATTTAGCTGAAAACGCAGAAATCCAAAGGAAATTGTCTCAAATTTGAAGAAGCATGATAACAGAGCTATAAGTAGACAATTTTCATAAGTACATGAAGAAGGAAGCTGCATAAATTAAAAAAAAACCATCTGAAACTTGCAGCACAGTAGCACCTTTATGCAAAGGAATGAAGAGTATTGACATATCTCATGACCTCTTTGCATATTCTTAGGCCAGTAAACCACAGAACAAACCTAAACTACGTAAGGCCCCTTGAACATTACAGCTTCACATTGACCAACTGAACTTGACCAACCGAACCATTGTAGACTTGGGATTAGTTGAATCACCAAATGATTCCTTCTTGTCTTTCAAGTATAGTTACAGTTCATGTCATGTGAATTTTAACTTATTGTTATGATTGCATCAAAACAGTCATCAACAGTTTTCTGGCGCTAGAAGGAGGGCCTGCCTGAGTTAGGTTTCATTTCAAACTGGCTAACGACAGTAACAGAGTGACTAGGTCTAGGTCCAGTTCAGGAGATATATTTGTGCAACTACCTGATACAAGGCGAAGTAAAAGCCCTTTAATCTGGAATCCAAAGATATCGCAAGCAGGAAGTTCATCTGGAACACCTCCTGGGTCACCTTTTAACATCCGTAGTATTGTAAGTCCTGACAGATCACTGTTCAGATCTTTAAATCTTGGTTCAGGCACTCCTGGAGGTCTCAATCCCCCTCTAAATCCTAATCCACCAATCAATCCAGGTATTTCTGCAAGTTCAAGTCAAGCTCAAACACCTGCAATGGCTTATTTCGATGTCAATTCTACCATATTCTTCAATGATTATCATGACATGCCAAAAAATCCGGAAAAGATATGTCCCAAATACCAGTTGCATCAAGACCCAGAAGATCATATTAGAATATTTAAGGAAGCATGTTTTAGGGCTATGTTAGAGCACGAGGATGTTGTGTGTAGGTTGTTTCCTTACACCTTTAATGAGCAGGCCTCTAGCTGGTATGTAAACTTACCCAATGGTTACATTTCTTCCTGGGCACTTATGGAAGAAGCATTTCTGTCAAGATTTAGAGGACCCATTGACCCTTGTGCTTTGTATCATAAGTTGGCTGCTATAAAACGAGGTGAGGGAGAGCTAATTGATAATTTCAATGACAGATTTCAAAAGGCCTATTCTAGGCTAGCAGCCCCTTATACCATAGATGATGCTCCCTTGTTGGCTATGTACTATGCTGCTTTGGATCCTTTAACTACCATGTTTGTCAAAAGGAAACCTGACATAGATTCAATATCCAAAGCCTATAAAGAGGCAGCCTCAGTGAACCAAGAAATGAGACATACAACTTACAGTCCATTTGGAGGAAATTTTGGGGTTCAGAATCAGGCACACCCGTGGAATGGAGTCCCTGTGCAGCATGCTCCACTAATAAATCCGGTTCCTTCTTACACACCTGTGTATAATCCTACTCCAATCCAGGCTATAACTCCTTACACGGCCAGTACTTCCAATAACAGTCAAAATAATGGTTAGCCTTTCTTCCAACTTCCTAGGGATGTAACTGTGGCAAAAGCACAAGATGATAGGGAAGACATCAAAGAGATTACTGCACATTTGAAGAGATTAACAACCGAAGTGACACAGCTAAGAAATGAGAATATCTATGGCAGAAGCAACCAAAACTACAATCCACCTCAAGGTCACAACCAAGGCCAAAATCAGAATTATAGTCTCAATCAAAATCAGCAGTACAATCAGAACCAAAACTACAATCAGCATCAAGGCCCCAGTCAGGGGCAACCAATGCAAAATAGGGGGCCAGTGATAGATAATAGGACCTGGGGCAATAATAACAAGAACCAGAATCAACCTAGGCCACCCAAGACATGGAACACTGGGCCCAACAATGGTACTCTGGCTTCTCCTTTCGAGAATACGGATAATCATGGTGCAAAACAAATAACTAACATACAAATGGCCAATACAGCACCCAAAAATTGGTGCAGATTTCACAATACTAATGCCCATGCTGAGCATGACTGTCCACAGTTCCACTTGGCAGCTAGTATCTTCAACGTAGATGTACAGCCTCCTACCTCAGAATTTCTCATTCCTAAGGGTAATGAGGTAGTACCCTCAGAATATGACACAGCATTAGTCTTAGAAACGTTTACCTTTGCAACTGCAGAAGAGAGGGAGGATGAATTGCTAGAGGATGAACCATACTGTTGTGAAAGTCTTTATCCCGAATCAGCCTTTGTGTTAAATGCTTTTCAGTTTCCTTTTGAATCTGAAAACGAGATATTAAATGAAACAGAGGAGGTGCAGGCCTTTCAACAGACAAATAAAAGCCACACCTACAATTTGAGGAACAACCCTAGGCCGGGAGGACCTTTCACCACTTCCACTCCCCCGAATAACATCAATACACCCCCAGATCAGAATGCTAGCAACAATCCTGCCATACTTAAAGCTAGTCAGCACACAAATAACGGAACAGCAGTGCAAAAGGATCAAACAAGTAAGACAGAAGCAGTAGAGACAACAAGACTAGTGAATTACTTATCAGAGGAAATAAAGAAAATGAAGGTCAGCATACCTCTAAATGAATTATTGAAGACCCCAGGGATCAGAAATGCTTTTTTAAAATCCCTGGATACATCCATAACAAACATGGTGTCTGCTGATATAACTGTTCCTAGTAGTGATTCACCACCTAAGGAGAAAGGTAAGAAAGTTGAGCAGCCTTCCAACACAAATGTAGTAATACATGCGGATAAGAGGGATACTCAACCTTTCTTGTTAACTGTTAGGTTGTGTGGGAAGAATATACACAATTGCATGGTAGATTCTGGTGCTTCAGCCAACGTAATGCCCTTAGGAATATGTAAAACTCTCGGGCTGACTCCCACCAAATCTGCCAAGGTTGTCACACAATTAGATAAGACCGAGGTTAGTGTGATAGGAGAACTCATGAACATACAAGTGCAGTTAGCTTCAGACCCTAGGGTGAGCCAAATCATTGACATCCAAGTAGTGGATATACCCATAAATTATGGAATGTTGCTGAGTAGGGATTGGTCCAAGACATTAAACGGATATATGGCTACTGACTTTTCACACATGTGGTTACCATGGAGAGGCATCCCAAACCAGATCAGAATAGAGGCAGAGCCCAGAATGAAACATATGATAACAGAGTATAATCGAACTAATGAAATCTTATATGCTGCTGTTGAGCCAGGTGTCTATAGAGTTACCAACAATGGGATGCAGATTGAGGAGGTTATAATGTTAAACATTAGAAAGAAGTGTGTCAGCAATAGAATAGCACTATTCATTGAGTCTGACAGAAATTCTTCAGATGAGGAAAACAATGCAATAGACAAATTTGGTCATGCCATTAGACAAGAGGTGGAAGAGTGCGTTACATACAATTTCCCAGTCCAATATGTGTATAAGGCTGAAAGTTGGCAAGGAAGTGAGGAGATTATTGGGCGATAGGAGGATGCAGCAGCAGCGGTCGTTAAATGTGTAGAGGATACAACGATGGAACCAATGCTAGGAATAAAGGATAATAAGATCTCTCTCCAGGAATCATGTGATGATTGTTGCAGGTTAATAGAAGCAGACTCCACACTGGACGATAATTGTGAGTCATCTGATGAACAATTTTTGAAAATTGAAAATACAGAGGATCATGGAGCTGTTGTGCATAATCAGACATCACCCTCATGCTATGTTGAAAATAAAATAGGGGAGTACTCCTGTCAATCAAAAGATGTCATCCCACTTTTACTCTCAAGTGATTTAAAAATGATTAATTTCTGTATATCAGATGATGATGAAGATACTTACTTAAGTGCTGATGTGCAGGAAACTAATGAGAACATTGAGAGGTGTGCTACATTTGAGGATAAACTGAACATCCAGAATGAAGGAATAAAGGTAGATGAAGATGAAGATATGATACATCTAGAGTCATTCATCTTTCAACTTGAAAAAGGACTAGACATAGAGTTGGGCAATGAAAATGCAGAGCTAGATGAAGAGCCAGCTACTAATAAACAAGTGTGTTCCACAGAGCTAAAGGCACATCAGGTTGTCTCTTTCCTTTCCTTAGTAAACAATGATAAATGCTATTTTGATTATGGAAATTCAAGAGATAGGACATGCTTATGGATTAATCATAAACCTGATGAGCAGCCTCAGTTACTAGTTAAGAGCTATTCTGATAAACACAATGAATCTAGAATATCAGAATTTTTTTCAGAATTCAAAGATAAATCTGCTAGGATGAGAACCATCACCAGTACCCTGTTACTCCTGCACAACCTAAAGAAATATGCAAGTAGGGGTGTTCTTGGGTCTTTTTCCTGGGTTTCAGTTTGCCATGGAGAGGCTGGTATATAGTCTGATGGGGTAGTTGTTAGTTGTTTTCTTTTTTTTTTTTTTTTTTGTGTGTTCTTCTTTTGCTATTTTCTTTTTTAGGTTGGTTGTTTGTATAGCTTGTCTTCTTTTTGTTTCTTTCTGTTTGTACAGTTTTTTCTTTTGCTGTGTTGTTTGTACAGCCTGTTTGCTTGGTTTGTTTGTTGTCTCCTCAGTAGGGATCTTTATTTTACTGTAGAGTATTAAGGAGCAGAACTAGCAACCATCCAAAATAGTATATAATTTAGGATGTTCAGGTTAACCATTTGCAATTTACACATAACCTGTCACTGTCATGAATGTAGAGAGTTGTTCATCTTCTGAAGTTTCGTATTCAATAAATGTGATTGAGAATTCGAAGCAGGTTTCTCACGATGACACACCTAAAATCCTTGGGTTTGTTGAACCTACCAGTGTAGATATTAGGTGAAAAATCATAGGTCACCCTTGCTACCATTACAATTCTCAGCTTAATTTCAGCAAGTGTCCACTCCTTGCATCATCATGAAGTTACAAATTGCTATATCTTATGAAATCTTTCCAAATTAGAAAAAAAAATAATAAATAAATAAATGAATAAAGTGGATTATACTGAAAATCCAGATTAAGCCATCTAAGTAACTCTACCGGGGCTATGGACGCTCGCTGGCAGTGGGGCTCTACTTAGGAGAATTGTAACGATAACCTTGCCGGGGCTATAGACGCTCGCTGGCAGCAAGGCTCTATCCGGTCGGCTATGAGGGAATATCCTCACCTACGTAGGCTAATGTCAATCACTGGTTTGTTCAACCGATCTTCAAGATGAGGATAATTAATCACATGCACACAACTAAACTGAAAATAAAATTCATGCATCTTTATTGAATACCTTGAGTCTCAGGCTGAATAGTAATTTGCAGGAAAAGATAGTTGGAAGTTATGAGTTCATTTCACCTAGTTTCCTTGAACACTCTGAATTTAATTGTTTTGTTTTGGTTGCTAGTTGTTGTGATGTTCACAACACGCCCCATTTTGCTCCTTAGCAAAACGAGGACCCCTGCTGATGTCTTGATTCTTGCTTCTGCTTGTGTTTTTTCTGCTTTCTGGCGGTCTGGTAAAAAATGGTCAGGTGCATCATCATCATGATATTGCATAAGGCAGGTCATCATCATGAGGTCAGTTTGTCAAAGTTCATATTTTGTTTCTGTGACCTCATATTTTGAAAGAGCTTGAAATTTCATGCAGGTTTGCCTTTTACTTCATTTAAAAATTTGTCCATATGTGAAAGTTATGCACGGTCAAAGTCTTGGTCAAACCTGATATTCGCAGGAGGATCATCATTTTTTTATCCTAAGTCATGTTGACAGGATCATCATGATCTTGGTCTATCACCCGCTAAAAATCATGCAGTCGCAACATCCAGACGTCAATCTTAGGTGGTAGTGCTTTTTACCCGTCAAAAGGCCTTGTGCGCATCATCAGCATCATGATTTCCTTAGGAGCGTCATATTTTACAAACTCGGTTTTGCTGTATAAACATCATCATCATCATATTTGAACCCCCCCGATAATATCCTGAGGTTCAAATATCATGATGACATCAACTTTAAGTCAAGGTAAGTTCCCCTCGTCGAGCGGTCTTTGTATCGCGAGTATCATCATGATATCCTTGCATCGCCTGATCTTAAAATATCATGCTGATGGTATAAGATCACCCTGACTTAACAAAATCCACCTTCGGCATATTTGCATGTGCACGTTCAAAACCTATCGCAAGGTCATCATCATGATATTTGCTGAACATTTGAAAGATGATGACGACGACTTCATATCCTCCTGGTCTCCTTTCGCAACATCATGATCATCATCCTGATCTTTCACACGAAGGTCATATTTGCTGAAATTCGCTAAGTGTTGGAGACATCATCATCATAATTCGAGAAAGAAGATCATCACCTTCATATCCTCCTGATCTCCGGTTGGCGAAGTATCATGACGATCACCTTATCTATTCAGAAGTGGTCGATATTACATTACTCAACAGCATCATCATATTTTGTAATATCACCCTGGCCCGAATATCATGATGACCAACTCATCCTTGTGCTCCGAAAACGAAATATGATGATGACGTCATCATCATTCTTTATCCTGTCCTGATTGTCAAGATCATCATGATCTTGTTTATGCGCCCGATATTTCGCCAAGTCCTCCTGCCGAAAATGCAACCTTTTGAGAACATCCTGATGATGATCATCATCATATTTTTATCCTGATCATGATCATGATCATAACATATTCCCTTCGGCAGGATTTTTTCCCAAACATGATCCGGTTGGCGAAATATCATGATGACGTCATGTTTCAAGTTTAACGAAGGCTCCAAATATCATGATGACGTCATCCCGATCTGATAAGCGAAGAAGTAAATATCCTGATCATCAGCATCATCATTTTTTCTTTCAACAGGATATTTTCCAAGACCCGATCTGGTTCGCGAAGTATGATGATGATGTCTTATTCTATGTTCGACAGAAGTAAATATCCTGATCATCATCATCATCTTTTTTCCTTCAAACAGGATTATTTTTTCAAGCACGATCCGTTTCCCGAACATCATGATGACGTCCTATTCCAAGTTCGACACAAGCCTCAAATATGATGATGATCTTCATCATGCTGATTTTTCTCGAGAGGGTTACCTTGGCCGCGAAAGGGTCATATTCACTTCATCATCCTGATCATGCTCCTCAGGTAATCCGATATTGTAATTATCCCCCTGATCTTAACCGGATATGACGATGACGTCATCCTTAGCATCTCAATGAAGCCCGAATATCATGATGACGTCACCATCATCTTCCTTTCCTCGGCAGCATGATTATCTTCGTATCCTCCCTTTCTCCTTCAATATGATGATGATGATGTTGTTCTTTTCCCCGATATGCAGAAGCGAAACATCATGATGACATTCATCTGGACCTTCAGGAGGGAATGCTATTTCCAGAATATCATGATGATGAGGTATATCGACTAACCTGTTTTTTGACGCACCGACAGGGATGATCATGCCGATGGGCGGGAAATGAAGCGCTGGAGTTTTAAAGTGTTTTTTTGGCGCCTCTGGCATTTTCCCGGTCAGCGATGGTTGACCCATCAATTTTGACCAGCTTGGGCGCATTTTTGACGCGTTTTGAGCGGATTTTGGATCTGATCTCCTCTATCTTATGCTGTCACCTGTATTTAAACGCTTATTCTATTTCCTGCTGTTTTTATGTGATAAATGTGAAACTTATTGCTTGTCTTGTCTTGCAGGCTTGCAGTTGAGGAAGCAGCTGGAAAGTCAATACAGTGACCTCATGGAGGCAGAAGATCAGATCTCAGGAGCAAGAAGATAGAGATGAAATGCAAAAGTCAAAGCCATTCAAGTGAAGAGGAAGGTCGCAGCTGGAGGTATTTCTGCAAAAGACAAACAGAAGTTATTACCCAGCTGCTGGAACTTCTCAGAAGGGGCAATATTTCGCCCAGATTTGACCACTGCTCTGAGATATTTTTGAGAACTGGTTCACCTGCATTTATTGTTGTAACTAGAGGTTTGAACCAGGGGTTCAGTTAGGTTTTTGCTGTAGTGAGGACAATCAAAATGTCTTTATATTGTGCCTCTCTACACTGTAATACTTTACAACAGGGATTTTTAGGGGCTACAACAGGGATTTTTAGGGCCTACAATAGAGATTCTAGGAAAATACAGCAAGTTAGTTAGCATAGTTTAGAAGTAGAAGAAGGAGGTCGCCTGTTTGTCTGCAGTAAGGTGCGCGTGGAATGTCTGGCTGCCTTACTATATCTGTAAAGCTTGTAAGTTCTCTGTAGTATGATCAATGAAACTAAGAGTCATTCTTACATTGTAAATCATGTATGGCTATTCATTTCTAATACAATAGAATCTGGAGTTCTGCATCTATCTTCTGAGTGTTCTCCTGCTCTTCTTTGTGTTTTGAAATATCTTCTTTGAGAGCTTGCAATTTTAAATGTATGTTTGTGAAAATGCTCAGGACTTACATTTAGGGTTTTTACTGTGGATTTGATCAGATTACTGTGGTATTTACATAGTGGATAACAGAAACAATTAGATCCTTCTGTAGATTAGATGAAGTATAGATTAGATCTTTCTAACTTTTCCCAACCCATCTGAAATATTTAGCTGAAAACGCAGAAATCCAAAGGAAATTGTCTCAAATTTGAAGAAGCATGATAACAGAGCTATAAGTAGACAGTTTTCATAAGTACATGAAGAAGGAAGCTGCATAAATAAAAAAAAACCATCTGAAACTTGCAGCACAGTAGCACCTTTATGCAAAGGAATGAAGAGTATTGACATATCTCATGACCTCTTTGCATATTCTTAGGCCAGTAAACCACAGAACAAACCTAAACTGCGTAAGGCCCCTTGAACATTACAGCTTCACATTGACCAACTGAACTTGACCAACCGAACCATTGTAGACTTGGGATTAGTTGAATCACCAAATGATTCCTTCTTGTCTTTCAAGTATAGTTACAGTTCATGTCATGTGAATTTTAACTTATTGTTATGATTGTATCAAAACAGTCATCAACAAAGTGCAAGAAGATGGGGGGCCAAAAAGGGGTCTTAAGTGGCCACTTTTTTTTTGAAATCAGGAAATACTGGCCTTGGATGAGAAATTGAGCATAGTTACACTCAAAATTTGGAGATGCAACCGAAATGATGTTCATAGTGCTCCGAGTCTACTTTCTAAACTACTATTTAAAAAAAAAATGGCATAGATTAAGGGGTTCAAAAGAGAGCCACAGAAATTGGTGTTGTTTCTGTCAAAAAAACATAACATAGCATGTTTTGTGGCTCCCTCAAAAGGTCAACTTTTTTTTGGTATTTTTAAAATCGCTTTAGTGAGAAATTAGCTAATAGCATGTAGTTTATGCCCGATTTGTTTGATAATTTTTTGATGAATATTTGATTTTTTACTAATTTTCAAAGTGGACACATCCTAAAAAATAGAATTTTGGCCGTGCTACCCCTATAAATTTTGAAAACTAATTGAAAATTATTTTTTTCTTTTTTTAATATTTGTAGAATGGAGTCTAGTTTCTAAATATGTATTTTTTTTGAAATTTCAATGAATACTTAATTTACAATGAAAAAAAGACCAAACAGTGGTTTTTGCCCAAAAATGGACACACAAACAAAAGAAATTAAAGATGAAAGGCTTAACATTGTTAAAATGTGAAAAAAATTGCATCGTCAGATAGCTAAGAGAAAGCCTAACATTACCCAGGTGTTCGATTTGTTTGACCTTGAAACACGTACAAATCTGAGGGTTAGCACGAACGAAATTATGTGAAATCTTGAAGAATATGGAAAAACACGTCTGTCACTATTCAAAAGGCACTCCAAGCCTTTGGGTTGGAAATCCAAAGCAAATCCCAAGCCCAAGGCTTGGGATTCCCAAAGCAAGACATAACGTGAGTGCGTTATAACGCGCTCGCATTATGGTTTGCTTTGCATTTTTTTCTTTTCCGCAAGTTTGTTGTTTGTCATGTTTGACATAACGCGAGCGCATTATAACGCGCTAGCTTTATGTTCCCCTCAAATTTTTTTATGTTCAAGGCCATTAATCATGTATGTATGTATGTATGTATGCCTATATGTATGTATGTATGTATCTATGTATGCCAATATGTATGTATGTATGTATCTATGTATGCCTATATGTATGTATGTATAGTGTCAAGGGCAGAGGAGGGTAGAGATGGGAGTGAGCCAGATAGGGGAGGAAAGGGGTGGATAAGGATTGGGTGATTAAGGTTGAGGGTTGAGTGTTTAGGGAAAGGATTTAGAGTTTAGGGATAAGGGATTAGAGTTTAGGACCTTGAGGGATTAGGGTATAGGGATGAGGCTTTAGGGATAGCATTTAGGGTTAAGGGTCGAGGGATTAGGTTTAAGGTAGAGTGTTGAGGGTAGAGGGATTAGGGATTAGGGTTTAGGGTTGAGGCTTTAGGGATAGCGTTTAGGGTTAAGGGTCGAGGGATTAGGTTTAAGGTAAAGTGTCGAGGGTAGAGGGATTAGGGATAGGGTTTAGGGTTGAAGGTTTAATGATTTAGGGTTGAGGCTTTAGGGATGAGGGTTAAGGGATTCGGGTTTAAGATAGAGTGTCGAGTGTCGAGCGTGTAGAGATAGGTTTTAGGGTTCAAGTTTTAAGGGTTAAGGGTCGAGGGATCAGAGTTAAGGGTTGAGGGATTAGGGTTTGACGTTGAGGGTTGAGTACATTGAGGTTCGAGGGTTAAGGGTTTCAGGATAGGGTTGAGGGTCAAGGGATTAGGGTTAAGGGATAGGGTTGGAGGGTTTAGGGATAAGGGATTAGAGTTTAAGGTATAGTATCGAGCCCATTGAGGGTCTAGGAATAGGGATAGTGTTTAGGGTTTAGGGATGAGGGATTAGAGTTGAGGGATGACGGATGATGGATTAGGGTTGAGGGATTAGGGTTTAGGGATAAGGTTTAGGGTTAGGGTTGAGGGATTAGGGTTTAAGGTATAGTATTAAGGGTTTACGGATAGGGTTTAGGGTTGAGGGATTAGAGTGAAGGGTTGAGGGATTAGGATTTGATGTTGAGGGTTGAGGTTGTAGGGTTTAGGGTTTAGGGATAGGGTTGAGGGTCAAGGGATCAGAGTTAAGGGTTTAATGTTGAGAGTTGAGGGTTGAGGGTTGAGGTTGAGGGATAGGGTTAATGGTCAAGGGATTAGGGTTAAATAAGAGTGTTGAGGGTAGAGGGATTAGGGTTTAAGGTATAGTATCGAGTATGTTGAGGGTTTAGGAATAGGGATAGCATTTAGGGTTTAGGGATGACGGATTAGAGTTGAGGGATGACGGATTAGGGTTGAGGGTTGAGGGATTAGGGTTTAGAGATAAGGTTTAGGGTTGAGGGATTAGGGTATAAGGTATAGTGTTGAGGGTTTAGGGATAGGGTTTAGGGTTGAGGGATTAGAGTGAAGGGTTGAGGGATTAGGATTTGACATTGAGGGTTGAGGGTTGAGGGTTTAGGGTTTAGGGTTTAGGGATAGGGTTGAGGGTCATTAGGGGAAATTTACATTAAAAATGGGCCTCCTAAGAAACTCTAAAAAAGAAAAAATTATCTCATATATTACAAATTATTTAAATATAAATAAATATAAATTACTTAACTACATGAGTTAAGTGGGGACACATGTTTCTATTATAATTCCTTAGAAAACTCAAGTTCATTGTTTTTTTAAAGTGGTGACATATATTTCTATTATAATTTATTAAAAACTCAAGTTCACTTTTCATTTTAGATTATTTCTTTTTCTTGATTATTTTTTTTTTATTTAAAAAATTTTAAACTGAAGTTCATTTTTCTTCTAAAGTGGTAACATATATTTCTATTATAATTTGTTAAAAAAATCAAGTTCACTTTTCATTTTAGATTATTTTTTTTCTTGATTATTTATTTTTTATTTAAAAAGTCTTTTATCTAAAAGTTATACTTAAAAAGCCACACTTAGTAATTTTAAAACAAACTCTTATAGTAGTTTATTTTTAGCATGTATATATATGAAAGAATATTTTACAATTTAGCTTTTTTGTTTTCTTTCTCTAAAATATAAATAAAAATTGTTAGTTTTTTTTAATCCAATAAATTTTTATCATGAATATTTTTTATTTTTTATTTTTCTCTCTTCAATAATATTTTTATTGTGAATATTTGTTAGCTTTTTATTTTTCTTTTTCCAATAAATTTTTTATTTTTCATTCTACATTGAGTTATTTTGAAGAGAATTTTTTTAAATTTGTGAGAGAAGAATTTTTATTTGTAAAGAAATTTTTTTAGTATATAAAACTTAAATTAGTTTTAAAAAAGTACTAAATAAAAAATTTGAATGTAGCTTTAAAATATTTATCTATTATTTTTTATGTATGTTTATTTAAATAAACACGTTTATATTATTTATAAATAGTAATAAAGTACACTTGTAGCTTAGATATTTCACTTTATATTTAATGTTTTATTTTTATGCTAGAGGCCGGGGTGGGGATGAGAGCACTCATTTTTTCTGCCTAAATTTATAAGAAAAAAAATTAAAATACCAAAAAGGAAAAAAAAAAAAACTTAAGAAAAATCAAAGAAAAAAACTAAAAAAGATATTAAAAATAGTTGAAGGAGAAAAAGCTAAATCACAAAAAACTATGGAACCAAAAAAGAAATCGGAAAAAATAAAAAAAAAACTATAAAAGAAATTGGAAAAAATAAAAAATAAAAACCAAAAAAGAAATTGGAAACTGTTGGAAGGAGAAAAAGCTAGAGAAAATCACGAAAACTATGAAACCAAAAAAGAAATTGGAAAAATTAAAAAATAAAAACAAAAAAATAAATTGCAAGAGAAAATCAAAGAAACTATGGAAAAAAGATATACCTCGACGTATTTTAGATTTTTTTTTAAAATATAAATATACTAGTACAATCAAGCGGGGTGGGGATGAGAGCACTCATTTTTTCTGCCTAAATTTATAAAAAAATAAATAAAATACCAAAAAGGAAATAAAAAATAAAACTTAAGAAAATCAAAGAAAAAAACCAAAAAGAAATTTAAAACGTTGAAGGAGAAAAAGCTAAATAAAAAAAAATATGGAACCAAAAAAGAAATTGAGAAAAATAAAAAATAAAAACTAAAAAAGAAATTGGAAAAAAAATAAAAATAAAAACCAAAAAAAGAAATTAGAAACTGTTGGAAGGAGAAAAAGCTAGAGAAAATCACGAAAACTATGGAACAAAAAAAGAAATTAGGAAAATTAAAAAATAAAAACTAAAAAGAAATTGGAAAGGAAAAAAAAGTGACTCAAAGAAACTATAGAAAAAAGATATCCCTCCGCATACGTTTAGATATATATTTTTAAATATAAATATACTAGTTATAAATTTTATATATTAAATCAAGTTATATATATATATATATATATATATATTAATGATTTTATAGATTTAGAATTAATATATAAATATGTTTATAGTACCTTTATGATTTTTAATGCTATTAAGGAATAAAAGAAAATTTTTAAGAAAAGATTTGTTGAAATGCTTTTTAGATTTTCTTTTTTTTAAAGAATGAAAGGATTTTTAGAAAACAGAATAATTTCTATAATAGAACTTAAGAACATAAATAAAAAACCAAAAGAATCATTATTATTTAGAAAGATGATTGAGATAGAATAGGGTATGTAGAGTTAAAGTAACCATCATGAGTTAATTCATAGGATTTTAGAAAGTTTTATTTTATAAAATAAATAATTTTATTTTTATTTTGGATGATGTCACCATAACGGTTGATGTCATCTTTTAGTTGATTTTTGGTAACTCAAAAAGCTGATGATGTCATCCTTAGGAGGCCCATTTTTTATGTAAATTTCCTCTAATGCGAGGGATCAGAGTTAAGGGTTTAATGTTGAGAGTTGATGGTTGAGGGTTGAGGGTTGAGGTTGAAGGATAGGGTTAATGGTCAAGGGATTAGGGTTAAATAAGAGTGTCTAGGGTAGAGGGATTAGGGTTTAAGGTATAGTATCAAGTATGTTGAGGGTTTAGGAATAGTGATAGCATTTAGGGTTTAGGGATGAGAGATTAGAGTTGAGGGATGACGGATTAGGGTTGAGGGTTGAGGGATTAGGGTTAAGGGATAAGGTTTAGGGTTGAGGGATTAGAGTATAAGGTATAGTGTTGAGGGTTTAGGGATAGGGTTTAGGGTTGAGGGATTAGAGTGAAGGGTTGAGGGATTAGGATTTGACATTGAAGGTTGAGGGTTTAGGGTTTAGGGTTTAGGGATAGGGTTGAGGGTTGATGGATCAGAGTTAAAGGTTTAATGTTGAGAGTTGATGGTTGAGGGTTGAGGGTTAAGGGTTGAGGTTGAGGGATAGGGTTAATGGTCAAGGGATTAGGGTTAAATAAGAGTGTCGAGGGTAGAGGGATTAGGGAATAAGGTATAGTATCGAGTATGTTGAGGGTTTAGGAATAGGGATAGCATTTAGGGTTTAGGGATGAGGGATTAGAGTTGAGGGATGACGGATTAGGGTTGAGGGTTGAGGGATTAGGGTTTAGGGTTGAGGGATTAGGGTATAAGGTATACTATTGAGGGTTTAGGGATAGGGTTTAGGGTTGAGGGATTAGAGTGAAGGGTTGAGGGATTAGGATTTGATGTTGAGGGTTGAGGGTTTAGGGTTTAGGGTTTAAGGATAGGGTTGAAGGTCGAGGGATCAGAGTTAAGGGTTTAATGTTGAGAGTTGAGGGTTGAGGGTTGAGGGTTGAGGATTGAGGTTGAGGGATAGGGTTAATGGTCAAGGGATTAGGGTTAAATAAGAGTGTCGAGGATAAGGGATTAGGGTTTAAGGTATAGTATCAAGTCTATTGAGGGTTTAGGAATAGGGATAGCATTTAGGGTTCAGGGATGAGGGATTAGAGTTAAGGGATGACGGATTAGGGTTTAGGGTTGAGGGATTAGAGTGAAGGGTTGAGGGATTAGGATTTGATGTTGAGGGTTGAGGGTTTAGGGTTTAGGGATGAGGGATTAGAGTTGAGGGATGACATATTAGGGTTGAGGGTTGAGGGATTAGGGTTTAAGGATAAGGTTTTGGGTTGAGGGGTTAGGGTATAAGGTATAGTGTTGAGGGTTTAGGGATAGGGTTTAGGGTTGAGGGATTAGAGTGAAGGGTTGAGGGATTAGGATTTGATGTTGAGGGTTGAGGGTTTAGGGTTTATGGATAGGGTTGAGGTTCGAGGGATCAGAGTTAAGGGTTTAATGTTGAGAGTTGATGGTTGAGGGTTGAGGGTTGAGGTTGAGGGATAGGGTTAATGGTCAAGGGATTAGGGTTAAATAAGAGTGTCGAGGGTAGATGGATTAGGGTTTAAGGTATAGTATCAAGTATGTTGAGGGTTTAGGAATAGAGATAGCATTTAGGGTTTAGGGATGAGGGATTAGAGTTGAGGGATGACGGATTAGGGTTGAGGGTTAAGGGATTAGGGTTTAGGGATAAGGTTTAGGGTTGAGGAATTAGGGTATAAGGTATAGTGTTGAGGGTTTAGGGATAGGGTTTAGGGTTAAGGAATTAGAGTGAAGGGTTGAGGGATTAGGATTTGACGTTGAGGGTTGAGGGTTTAGGGTTTAGGGTTTAGGGATAGGGTTGAGGGTCGAGGGATCAGAGTTAAGGGTTTAATGTTGAGAGTTGATGGTTGAGGGTTAAGGCTTGAGGGTTGAGGTTGAGGGATAGGTTTAATGGTCAAGGGATTAGGGTTAAATAAGAGTGTCGAGGGTAGAGGGATGAGGGTTTAAGGTATAGTATCGAGTATGTTGAGGGTTTAGGAATAGGGATAGCATTTAGGGTTTAGGGATGAGGGATTAGAGTTGAGGGATGACGGATTAGGGTTGAGGGTTGAGGGATTAGGGTTTAGGGATAAGGTTTAGGGTTAAGGGATTAGGGTATAAGTTATAGTGTTGAGGGTTTAGGGATAGGGTTTAGGGTTGAGGGATTTAAGTGAAGGGTTGAGGGATTAGGATTTGACGTTGAGGGTTGAGGGTTTAGGGTTTAGGGTTTACGGATAGGGTTTAGGGTTGACAGATTAGCATTTAATGTCGAGGTTAGGGTTAGAGTGTCGAGGGTAGAGGGATTAGGGATAGGGTTTAGGGTTGAAGGTTTAAGAATTGAGGGTTGAGGCTTTAGGGATGAGGGTTTAAGGCTTAAGATATAGTGTCAAGTGTTGAGGTGTAGGGATAGCATTTATGTTTTAAGGGTTAACCCTTGCTATTTATGCTTGGATAAGGATTTGCCACAAACTAGAACTTCTGCTTCCAAAGAAGATCTGTCTTTCTTCCTCGATGGGCAAGCTTCTGGCAAGCTCTTGCAGGAAACAGGAAAAGTTCTCCCTCAAAAACCTTGTGGTCATTCAAGTCTAAAGGGGAAGGTTTGGAAAGAGATGTGATCAATGCAAAGGATGTAATCAATCTATAGAAGGACAAAATGCGAGCGCATTATAACACCAGTGCGTTATAACATGCTCACGTTTTGTCTTACTATTGAAATGGTAAAAAAGTGTTGACCCCTGTGATCCAGGCCCACATGCTCTATTTTCTTACTGATTCTACGCGTGCTTCGACAAAAAAGAAATGCTTTCATGCTGTTGGGAAGTTCACATGCACATTTGACACATTGTACCACCTTTGCATGATCTTTCCACCACCTTTTCTGCTTTGCCATCTTGTGAAGGAGGAAATAACATAGTTTTCACACCAAGTTTGATATATATCTATGCAAGAAGATAAAAACACTACATAATTGGGTACTCTCTCCATTCAAATCTTTGTTTTTTAGGTATGTCAAGTCTTTACATGCATGTTCTTTACATTTTCCTTATTTCAGATTGAATTACTTTATCATGCTTTATCATACATGTTTAAAATAGATGCATTCCCAATCAAGAAAGCAGCCTACAATCTCACATGATGCCATGTATATTTTCTACACTTGGGCTCTTTAATAATTATGTGTAATAAACAGACCTTAACATACCATGATGTCAAACTATACAAGAATAAATCCTTACAACATAATAAAAATACAATCCCACTATTATCTTGTATTCATTTCTTAGGAACTAATATTGGTCTCTTTATCATGCTACAGACAAATGCTCCATCATGTCGAGGAAATGATCAAGAATTAAACCAACACAGGAAGAGATAGAAGCTAAGAATGCAAAGAAAGCAGTGGCTATGAGGGAACTTCGTGAGAAGAGGAAATTGGACATGATAAATGAAGACATACCAATTGAAGAGGAACCACAACAATCACAAAGAGATATGGTATTGGCGGCACAAAGAGAATGAATGAAAAAACTTCGTGGTATGAGAGATTTGAATACCATAGTTGGAGACATGTCCTCTACTACAAGTCAACATGTAGGGACACCATCTACCACATCTCAAGTTGAGAGTATGTCATCACTCACATGTGATGAAGGAGGTATGCCATCGTTCCCACCTCAACCTCAAGGTATGTCATCTATTCCATCTTCAATCGAAGGTATGCCATCTAACCCATCTCATTTAAATATTGGTGAAATTCCTAATGTTGAGATGATGTGAAGTATAAAGTATAGGTCTATCATGAAGATTCTTGGGTTGAGAACATCAGAGGCTTCAAGTGAAAAATCTATTGTCAAGAATCTAATGAGTGCATATGAGAGTGTGGGTAACACCTCATGCACAAAAGATAGTAATGCAACACGGCGTCTGATTACATCGACTATAGTAAGTAGTCAAACGAGGAAAGCTCGTCTCATTAGAAAGACGAGTCAACAATTGAGAATTAATAGGAAAACTTTATCAAGAGCCGTTGGAAGACGCCAAAGAATTGAGGACACTAATGCCAATGAATTATGGGCGTTCTCGGGGAGACTACCACGAAAAGATAAACCAATTGTTGAAGCATTGAGATCACTAATTGAAGACTTTTGGAAGAATTACACAAGGGTATCTCCGAATCAAAGGGATGTGGTAAGAAGGAGAATCAGTAGTCAGAATCGTGAGCCACATCCAAAACATTTTTTGGATGAGACTCAAACACAATTTTATGGTAAATTTCTAGAGAAGTATCCTCAAATTAAAATTTGTCAAAGATATTTTGAAATGCTAAAACCTTTCTATGTTAAGATAAATCACACACGCACTACTTGTTGTAGATTACATCTTGAATTTTCTAACCATTTTGATACTTATAGGTCTATATGTTTAGATATGCATGCTAACAATGATTTGCAGGGTTGTGCCATATGTGCCCCACCAACATCTTCAAGAGACTTCATATCAATAATTTTATGTGAAAGAGAGGAAGGCCAAATATTCTACAAGAAATTATGCTTGGATGGCACATGTCATCGTTGCGGTGGCTTGCAACATTTGCCAATATGTGAACATATGGAAAGAACACATGAGGTTGGAAACGAACTAGTAGAGTTTGGTAAATATAAAATAGTGGCATAAAATATAAAAGATGGTAAAGAAGCAAAGAGGTGTGAATTGGTTATTGAAAAGATTCCAGTGTATCAGTTTATGCCTATATTTCGTCACAACATAGTGTGTGAGTATGCAAGACATGCCCATAGAGCCCAATGGTTGGACTTGCAATTCAAGTTATGCAAGGACACATTTCCAATTGGTAGCATTGTTTTAGTCATCGACTTTGCATAGAACTATAGTCTACAGCCACTACGTGAGGTGCAATCACAATATTACAACTCCACACAGGTTTCTATATTTGTGTACATCGTATTCATTCATGCGAATGATAGTATGGAGGATGACAGAAAACTCATAAGGGAGTATAATTTCTATATTAGTGATGATCACATGCATTCTACAGAGTTTGTGCAAGGTTGCTTTCAGGTGTTCTACAATGATTTGGCTAGAAGGGGCATATCGTTCAGTCAGCATATCATATGGTCAGATAACTGTGCGTCACAATTCAAGAACTCATGAAATTTCTATTGGCTGCGTAGGAGGCATAATTTTACAGGTATTCAGCATATGTGGAACTTTTGTGAGGCCGAGCATGGAAAGGGGGAGCATGATGGTGTAGGATCATGTATCAAAAGAGCCATAGCACAAGAAGAGTTAAAGTATAAAGACAATGCAAAGTTGACAGATGCAAAATTGATTGTCGAGTGGTGTAATGCTTCCATGGGTCTAGGTAATGAAGGTAAGTCTTCAGTTCATAGATTTTTTTGGTTGATAGATGATACTAACATTGCACCATATGAGGACTGTTGTACACTGACAGGATCAAATGAGATGCACTCTTTCAGAAGCTCAATTGTAGGTTCATGGAGTATCCATACACGAAAGATGTCATGCTTTTGTTCTTCCTATACAATTCAAGTCTGGGATGAGTGCGAGTCAAAGGAGTGGGTTGACGAATGGCAATTAAGTTATCTTAGCCCACTTGACACGTATCGACCCCCGACGACACTGGAACTAACACAAATGGAATCATCAGTTGACTTTAACCACATATTAGATTTAATTCAACTAGGTAATATAGGGCACGTATATGCATCTAATTTCATCTAGTTCAACTAGGTAATGTCATCTTACTTTGTAGTGCTTTTGTAATGTTTGACTAATTTCATCTAATTTGCTACACATATCAATGTAGGGCACGTATATGTAATTATTGCAGATGAAGATAATGAAGAGGGAACAGATTATTACTTATGTCGTTGTGTTGAGGCCAAAAAAAATTGGAGGCCCCTATTACAGATGGAGAAAATATCAAATACCCTACAGGCTCAGTGGTTATTACTGGAACATGGCTTAGAAGGTACCCACATTAGAGTGTTAATATTTAGCTATTTTAGGACTTTGACACGCATCGGAAGATTCTTCATTACTCAAACTTTGTTGTGGCATCCAATGTTCATTTGATAAAGTATGGGGGTAGACCTTTGAACAAAATCTTGTGGAAGGTGCGTGAGTCTGACCACGAAGCAATACTTGACACAATAAAGAGTAGAGTAGACCTAGATGGTTCATTGGATTAATTTGTAAGTATTCAGATTGATTTTGTAAAGTCATGTTACATTGAGTTGTAAGTATGCACATTAATTTGTAAGGTTTGTCTTTTTTTATTTCCTCCTGCATTTTTACACATATACACATTTTTACATCATCATGTTATGCATTTTTGGTGTTCTGCTCCTGATGTGACCAAACTCATAACTCACCCTACTTCCTCTAGACACCATTCGATGATCTCTCCAACACTCTGGATCCAGGGCGCCCAATCATGATGATAACCTATATACCATTCTCCCAAGGTGCTCATAATGAATGAAAAGAAGACCAAGGGCGGCCAAGCTTAATAGACTTATTTCTTTCAATTTTGATGATCCAAACTCTTGCAAAACGACATCCACTTTCATGCCTTTAGATCTTCCTTCACATACAGGGTGCCAAATCAAGTTGAAAAATCTACATAAGGGTGCCAAAATGGATGAAAGGAGACATGAAATGCACCTTAGGACTCCATGCTAAGGTTTGAGCCATTAAAGTCTCTTGATATTAGGTACTCATGATGATGAAACTTAGAGTTTTTTCCTTTCTTAGGCGCTCATCTAAGATGTTTGAATGATAAGGAGTGGCTAGACCTCTATAATATACATTGGGTGCCAAAATCAAGGCAATTTTAAGTCACTTTGAGTCATTTGGAGTTAGTTTGAGTCTTTGAGTCATGTTGCAAAAAAGTGTCAATGTTGTCAAGTTGCACAAAACAACTTTTGCATTTTTGGTGTCCTGCTCCTGATGCGACCAAACTAATTGTTCCAATGCATCTGGATGGGTACATTTATGCTAGGCATGGTCCTATTTTTCACCCAAACATGTCGAAACATTCCGAGCTACATTGTACCGACGATATCCCTGAAAAGTCCAAAGTGCAAAAAGGTAGCAATCTTTGACGAGATGTTACTCAAAATTTGTGTCACTTAGAAACATTCCATCCAAGGCAACGTGATCATGTAGAGTGTCTCTACAATAACCTCTCTCAATTTTTTATATCTTTGAGACATTTGCCCATGGTGAAAGGTTTTCTACTGCCCCAAAAATCGTTAGAAGGAGGCAGTGTAAAGTTGCAAAGGGGTATAACTTTTATCCTGCTCCTGATGCGACCAAACTGACTATTCCAATGCATCCGGATGGGTACATTTACGCTAGGCATGGTCCTATCTTTCACCCAAACATGTCAAAACATTCCGAGCTACATTGTACCGACAATATCCCTGAAGAGTCCAAAGTGCAAAAAGGTAGAAATTTTTGACGAGATGTTACTCAAAAACTGTGTCACTTAGAAACATTCTATCTAAGGCAACATGATCATGTAGAGTGCCTCTACAATAACCTCTCTTAGTTTTTTATATCTCTGAGACATTTGCCCGTTGTGAAAGGTTTTCTGCTGCCCCAAAAATTGTCAGAAGGAGGCAGTGTAAAGTTGCAAAGGGGTGTAGCTTTCATCTTGCTCCTGATGTGACCAAACTGATTGTTCCAACACATCTAGATGGGTACATTTACGCTAGGCATGGTCCTATTTTTCACCCAAACATGTCGAAACAATCCGAGCTACATTGTACCGACGATATCCCTGAAGAGTCCAAAGTGCAAAAAGGCAGCAATCTTTGACAAGATGTTACTCGAAAACCATGTCACTTAGAAACATTTCATCTGAGACAATGTGATCACATAGAGTGCCTCTACAATAACATCTCTTAATTTTTTATATCTCTGAGACATTTGCTCGTGGTGAAAGGTTTTCTGCTGCCCCAAAATCTGTCAGAAGGAGGCAATGTAAAGTTGCAACTTCTTCTTAGGCACAAATGTAAGGGTACACAAGTGAAAAATGGTGCCTAGATGACTTAGTGCATTTCTACGACTTCATTCACATGTTTAAATGTTTGAGAAACTCTCCTTTACTAAGCGCTTGTTCTCATGTCAACGTTAAGCTTTATACCTCCTAGGCGCTCAATTAGGTGATGTCATTAGATACAACTTACCTTCTCATGTCCCCATTTTTGGCTTGATCATCAAGTGAAGAATGGGTTAGCCTATTGCTCATTCCTAGGGGCTAATTCAGAATGATGAGGGAATGAATTGGTTTTTGAAAGCCTATTCACTCTAGGCGCACAATCATGAATGGGCGCCTAGAGCAATAAGGCATTACATCATGGTTCCAAGACCTTGAAATGGCACCCAAGCATGTAGGAGGAATTTTCAAGGAGCCAGAATGTTTTTGAAACTCTAAGGAACTAGTCCAAAGACTCTATGGCGCCATCTTGATACCATTGAGTCAACTTTCAAACTCAAACATATTGAAACAAGGTCTAGGAAGCTAGGCACCATCTCTTGCCAGTTCAACCTCTCAGATGCGCCAACATTGGAAAGACTCTTAATGAGCGCCTAAGTTTGAATTGATCTTGTGATTGAAAGTTTGGTGATGTATTGGTGCAAGATGATCTTCAATTGAAGCAATCTAAGTTCCAGGAAGGGTTTAGAAGTTATCAACCTCTTCACTAAGTTAGGTGCACTTTACAAGCTTTCTTACCCAAGAGTTGCACCTCATTAAGACAAGGTGCATCTTAACCTCCAAGACTTTTCATTAAGAGTCTAAGTAAGAAGGCGCTTTACCTTTACCAAGGCACCTATGTCCTGATTCCCAAGGTTGCTTGCAAGAAAAGCAGAGTTTCTTCCTTCTTAGCTCGTCTCTTTCAGCTACAGATGGACCTTGAGTCATCTTTTGAGGAAAAGAGGGTCTCCTTTGAGTAGAGTTAACACCTTTATAGAATTTCTTCTTAGGCTGGTATACAGGAGTAGTATCAAGGTCTAGAGCAAAGTCAATTGCTTCTTCCAAATTTGCTGGCCTTTGTACCTTTACCAATGGCTTGATCTGATTGTTTAATCCCTCAATGAACAACATAGTGATTCTTCGATTAGTCATGTCGGGTACCATCACTGCTATCTTCTGAAACTCATTTACATACTGCACAACCCTTCCTTCTTGTTTGAGTTGAGCTAGTTCGCGATAGTACACTTCAGTGTCTTTTCTATCAAACCTCTGAATCAACTTAGTTACAAACTCAACATAGGAATTTATCCTATCATGATGTTGAGAGACTAGTCCATGATGCCACCATTCATAAGCAAATCCTTCAAGATGCATTGTAGCAAATTGAATCGCCTTCTTTTCTGTTAAAGGTTTAAGAGAAAGGTATGTATCTAGCTTGTTTACCCAAGCTCTAGCACTGAGCTTACCACTTCCATCAAAGGTAGGAATGGGAACATGATTAAGGGCTTATTTATACTCCTTTGTATCATCATCCCTTCTAGGATGAAAGCCTCTAGTTCTACCTTGCCTGTCCCTATCTTCCCTCTTCTGTCGGTAATATTCATTGAAAGTCATCATATCCCGAACACGTTCTAGAAGTCTAGCATAGAGATTTATAAAGAGTGCTACTTCATCTTCAAAGTTATTTCACTCTCCTTCATCAAAATCTTCATTAGCATCATTGTCCTATTCAGGTGGTGGTGGAAGGAAAGTAGGTCTTAAAGGCCTATCAACTGTAGGAGTTTGTGTGTGAACTCTTCTACCTACTGCTTCACATTCACCATCAGTAGGTGGACTTCTACTTCTTCTTTCCTCAACCATGTAAACTAGAGCTTATGTATGATGTTATTGTTGTTGTTGTCTAGCTCTTCTTGTATAATACCTATGCGGACCTACTTCAGGTGGCTGCATAACCCAGAGTTTTGGCAGGATCGAAGCTCTGACACCACTGTAAGATACCCAAGTAATTCCACTAAAATTTTTCCTTACTTAAATAATTTTACTTGCTTTCAACTCATCAACTACTCAACACTTAAAGATATACATCAAAGATAACTACTTGAATGAATCAATATTAAAGATGGGTACTTGTCTTATTACTTGATTCAATCATCTTGCAAATGTCTTATTACATGGATAATGCTTTCAATAGCATGATTGTACATACTTATTCAAAGGAATTACAAAAGAAGGCCTTGAAGCCTTGATGTCTACAATGACTTCTACACTTGATCAACTCAATCAAACTCAATGATGTCAACTGAATGTCAACACCTCACATTACAACAAGGGAACATCACCTTGTCAGTTGAGGGAGCATCGCCCCAACACTTGAAACTCGTAGGCTTCAAGAATACAAGATACAAAGCTTTCAGAGAGAAATTGTCAAAAGATTAAGATGATAAATGAATGATCCCAATGTTGCCACTTGGACCAATAGGAATTTAGAGATCTCAGGTGCCAAAATGATGTCACAGTTGCAAGGTTCCCTAGGCTAGGCACCAACTGGGAGCAAAGGAAACTAGAATAGGTGCCTTTTTAGACTGGGCGCTTCCTTGATATGGCAGAGGCATGGATAAGCACCTGGTGGAGTTTGGAGACTCCAAATGTCCTCAAAACACTTAACATTACTTAGTGAAGACCTCTTAGTCTCTAGGTGCCATCTAGGGGTTGGAAAGAGGAGAATTTGACATCCAACTTACTTAGGTGCAAATCTAGTGTTCTCATGACTTGGGCGCTAGATTTGGAAGTTCTGCAGTGGTTTTGGCACCTGGAGAAGGATTAGACATCTTCCAACAAATAGATGAAACTTCTGAGTATGGATTGATTCCTTGAACAGAGCGCCCATATCTAGAGTGTTTAAAACTTATTTTTTAGTCCTCATCTTCATTGAGGTGCATTTATGGGTAGGAAAGAGTGCAAATTGGCGCCTTAGGAAGGATGTGGTTTTTCCTTGCTAAAATCTTCATCTCAAGCCATATCTAAGTCAAAAACACCAACTTCTGCCAAATGCCTTTCATTTTGAGTAGATTGAAAGATCTTTTCATACTTAGGCGCACTTTTGGGACAAGTTCCTTAGATGCATCATGGTGTCTATGGAAAGGTGAATTGGCGCCCTCCCTTGAATGGCTCATCCCCATGCAAGTGTTCACTTCCAGAGGCATTGAGGTAAGTCTAGAACATCATTCCTATTAGTGCCTAAATGATTTGGAGGGTTTGAAGTCCATTTTATCCTTGAGGTGCATTTTTGAGATGAAATGATATGGGTTTGGCACCCAGTCTTGAATTACCCAATTCTTCCTTGAGAGCGCTCATACTTGAAGTCTTTGAAATGAAATTAAACACTTGTCTTATCAACCACCCTAGATCCTTGAGGAGCTTGAGGATCATTCACCCACTGGAGTCTTTTTTAGGCACCTTGATATGCCTAGGCGCTCAGTCATTGTGGTTTGATCACAACTTGGCGCCTAAGATGACTTTACTCCCTTCAATACCTCACCTTAGTTTCCTTAAGTCAAAACCTCAACTCAACTTTCATAAATACCTCTTATCCAAGTGGATTGGAAGCATCTCCTAGGTTAGGCGCACCTTTAGGCTTGCACAAGGAGGGATTTGCGCCTAAACCTGAAATGATCATCTTCCCTACAAATGCTTACATTTGAAGTCATCAAGGTGAGTTAGAACATTATTCCCAGTGAGCGCCTTGATTGAATGAAGGAATTAAAGGCCACTTCTCCATTTAGGTGCATATCAGAGTGGTTACCGCTAGGCGCACATTTGGAGGATTTGGCATGGAAAATGTGCCTAGCTAGACTTAGCCAATTTCCTTTGAATTTTGAAGTGTATGATGTTTCAAAGGTTGCTAACATCATCTCCAAAGATAGCGCCACTCCTTGCCTCAATCAAACTCATGTCCTGACAACTTGAACAGATGAAATGGCTCTCAAACTTAGCCAAATTTTAAGTTTTTGACTTGGATCCTGCAAAACAATAGAATTGAGTTAGTCAAAAACTGCTTCATTCCCTCATATTTTAGAATTAGCCTCCAGGAATGACAAATAGGCTAATCCATTCTTTACTTGATGATCAAGCCAGAAATGGGGACATGACAGTTCTTTTGAAGGCAAAGGGCACCTAGGCTTATGGGGCTCAATTTGATGTTTTTATTGAAAGCTCAAGGTGAATTGATGCTTATTGAAAATGCCACTTAGTCCTTCATTTGCATTCTAGGCACCATTTCCTATTGACTTATATACTCCTCCTCATACTAGGGTGCCATAATGAAGTGGTTTAGACAATAGGCGTGCTTCACTTACTAGTGGCTTGTTCTCCTTCCACCTTAGGTGCACTTTTATGGTGGAATAGGTGTCAATGGGTGCCTTGTCTTAAATGAATGCTCTCTCTAAGTTGGGCGCCCTTTTGAGGCTTTATGAGTTGCAAATTGTGCCTTAACCCTTCATGCTTGTTGCTCAATGTTTGAATGTTTAAGAAAGTCTCCTTTAGGCACTCATCTTAATGACTTTTTCTCAAGGCGCAATCATCCTAATGACTTGGATATTCATCCTAGTCTTTCAGGATATCAGGCTACCAGACTTAGTCATTTTCAGGATCTCAAACATAAAGAATAACATGATGATTCATTTTTTTGTATTGCATATAGTTGACATTCTATGCTACTCATAAAGAATATTAATATTTTCTGTTCAACATGATGATTCATTTTTTTTTAAATACAACTTTTATCTTTTAGTTCCAAAATGAGGTTTAGGTGATACTTGAATAACAATAGCTAGCTTATTGGATCAACAAACATCCTATGTAATACAATTGGACTTTAAATATTTAAAGTAGCCATCTACAAATATCCATTCAAACGTGGATTTATAATGTAAGTATGGATGCCATCAATAAAAAAGATTTGTATTAACCAAATATCCATATAGGCATACATCAATATCTGTTGATATAAGTATAACATATATACAAAATAGCCATATAGGCTTACAAGAATGCCATATAGGCATACAACAAAGGAACACAATAAAAAGTCATTCCCCTCTAGCTGGTGAAGAGAATAAATCACGGGCAGCCTTTGATCTTCTAGGGGATGGAGATGCACATGTAGGTGGTCTACTACAAACTCGAGGGCTACTCCTCCTATTTAGTTCTTCCTGCATCTTTAGTTGTTACAATAAAAAGTATAGACATTAATATATAGAAATTACATGTTATAAAAAATGAAACATTTAACAAAATAATCACTTATCGCTAACATATAATCTGTCTCCTCACTTGCCTCAGTAGCAGGAATAGGCCCTGGTGATGTCAAGTCCTATAGAAACCATCCAGATAGAAATTAAACTTCAAATCAATAATCTTTTGATTTTTCAAAAATAGACAACTATAACAATGAATGTAAATTAAAATTTACTAATCTACCTCATACCCCTATCAATGCCATGGAGCTATGAATTATAGAGGCCACACCATGCTCCATTGTCCTCTGAACATGGGGAGGTGTCTCCACAGCCTGCATCATCTGCAAATAAAATAACATTATTCAATTATGAAAACTATAATAGTGATGCAAATCATGGCTCCTAACATACACACACGTTCATCTAAACATGGAAGTACATACAATAAAGCACACAAGTCACATACAAAAATCTAGTAAGTACAATTCATTCATTAAACTATTTATTTTATTACCTCCGTAAAACTTTGAAGGCCACCACCGTTGGCAGGTGTTGCCGTGAAATCTACAATATTACCCTATTCAACATCAAAAATTAGATATTAGAATACCATTTATATAATGATGCTATTCACATGTAATATTTATAATTGTTTACTAGTTACATACCCCGCTAGTAGATGATCTAGTGTAAAATGCAGGTGGCGAACCACTGAAAACTGCATCGACGCTATGACCCTAAAATTTCATTAAAATCATCAATTTAAATTAGTTAATCTTGCATTTCAAAAATGAAATTTAATAAATTAAATTCAATAAACTTGCTAATATTTACCTGAGTATTAAGGCCGAAAGTCTCACTCAAGAGGGTATCTGTCATCACCATCTGCTCAGCTACAGATGAAGCCTATGCACCTGCGTCCTGACTATCCATGGGGTCATAACCACAGGCTGACCCACAAGTCTGACAAGTATGGGGTGGGACCCTACTCCTCGCACTATCTCCCAACCCACTTTGTGCTGCAGGATTGGCATGTGCTATGATGCTCTGGGTCAAGGCACTAATGGACTGAAGTGTATTAACCTCAACACTCTCCTTCACAATGGAAGGGATAGAAACATGCTCGTGGGCTGGTCTACTGATTACTCGTCTCACTGGCTATTGTGGGTCAACACGTGCCCCTGGTCTATCTTGTGTTGACCCCCCACCTCTACCCTGGAAGTCCCGCATATCAAAATAGTTTGGCACTTTATTGAGGACAAACTCGTAGTAGAGTTTCCTCAAAAAGTATTATGGGACCTCATTATTATTGCATGGAGGATGGTCAAAAACCATCCACCACCTCTGCCCAAAATTGTCCCTTATCGCTTGGTTGTTGCACCAATGGATAGGGAACCTCTTGCATGTAATGGGTGGAGGTTGATTTGTTTGTGGGTTTGTGAAAATGGAACACAAGTCTAATTTTGTGATTTGTAATTTTTTCACATCTTCATATGACAGCTTGTTTGCATAATAATCTCTAAACTCTCCTCTTATCCATCCAACTAGTTATTTGCTTGCTAATTGAATCTACATTTGATAACATAGATTCAAGAGATTTAGCAAGCGTGGACCTATGCAAGGTTGAAGTGGAAGGATCTTTCAACCTTGCAATTATATCTTCAATTTATTTTTTGTTGTTTTCAATTTGCCCCATTATATTTTCTTGTGTTCCAGGGGCATGTCGAGGAATGGATGGAGGAGGTTGTTGTTCTGCAGGTATTTCCTCCTCAGGATTTTGTGGATTTTGAGGAGGAGGAGGAGGAGGAGGAGGTGCATTAACATTTCCTGACAATTAACGAAATATACATCAAAAATCAACTAAAACCTACCTATTAAGAAACAAATTCAAACAAAAAAACAAATATAACTCACTCCTTTGGCATGCTCAACGTTGTGGCGGTATTTTGGCGATGAATTGATAAGCTTTTTGTGTTGAATAGAGTTTTACAAAACGTGAGCACGCTTTCTAGGGTTTGCAAGCCGTGGGTAGAGAGGAGAAGATAGAAAGAAATGAAATTGGAAACCTTTTTTTTATTTATAGGAAGACATAACACGAGCGCATTATAACGCGCTCGCGTTATGACTTTTTTTTTTTTAAATTAATTTGGCCACTTTTTGGCCCCCCATCTTCTTGCACTTACCCAGTTATTTTAAGTGCCTAAGTTAGGTAGTTACTCTAAATAGCTATATTTACAAAAGAAAGTTAGTTATTCAAAGTTAGTGCACTTATGAAGGTAGTTATACCAAGTAGTTACAGAAAGTGGTTAAGGTAGTTACCTTAAGTGGTTACTAACCTCACCTATAAATACAACATTGTAATTCAATCGAAGGGGTTTTCGCTTTTTCGCAAGGCATTGTGTAAAGGACTCGAATAGTATTATTCAAGCAAGAAAGAAATAAAGAAACATTTTGGATGTGTGTTCAATTCAATTTCATGTGTTTTTTTATATTCATATGTTTAATCAATGATAACCATTTACTTTCCTTTAAACGTTGCATGTGGAAAAGATTATCATGTCAAGTTTTGGTATCTCAACTTGAATGTGTGGAACTTGAATCGATAAGATTATTTCTCATTTCTTTAGTTTTTGTTATTCAATTTGTTTTGTTCTTATAACCCCAGAAAATCAATATACCCCCATCATACAAGGGAGCTACCCCTCTTCAATGCAAAGAAGAATCGACATAGACTTGCGATTCTTCAACTATTGTGAGCAGGTTGTTGTTAATCCAAGGGTGAACGGAGTTACTCAAGAAGATTATTTTAAAGCAAGAAATATATTTACCAACATCTTGTTATTGTGTTTGTTATGTAGATTTGGCTTCATGTTCTCATGATGTGAAGGATTTTCATCTATATGCGAGATACGCCTTCGAGGTGACATTTATTTGTGTTTTCAATCATTTATCAATTGGTTTTTGCCTCTATCCTATAGGGATACACACTCTCTATCTAACAATGGTGTTTGGAAGACTTGAATGTCCTTCTAGGGCTTGACTTATGCAAGCTCCTAGACACCACAACCCCCAACTCCATTTTCTATGATTACAGGGTTACAAGTGTTGAAGCAAAAGAAATGGAGTTGCAGGGAGGCAGAGCAGATTGTTAGAATTACAGATCTAAGAAGAAAACTAGTACCTAGATTTGGGTGCCCGCTCTTTAGTCCTCCAGATTCCTGAAGTTGAAAACCTTTGTGATAGTGGTGATTAGTTGTAGACAAGTTCCATGAATCCTTAAAGAAGTTGCCACCTTGGACTCAAGTGTCCGCTCTTTCATCCCCAATTTTTCTAGATACAAAATCTCAAAATTTGGTATGTATCTAATTGTCATTTGATACTTCTGTGTGCAAGCATTTGTCACGATTCATCTGTTTATTTATGATTTTATGAAATTAGGGTTTTAAGGATAATCAGGCTTTAATTAGTCAATTAATCAGCAAATTCCAAGTTTCCTCTTCATTATAAGTGACACTAGATCTGGAGCAGAGCCCTCTTGCAAAGATTGTGGCTTGACTTGATTTATGTCCTTGAATGTAAGGTGTGAAAGGAGGATTTAGCCCACACATTCATTGAAATTGAAAAACCCTCTTTTTACACGAAACATATATTTACTTTAATTTGAGATGGACCCCTCCTTATGATTTCTAGAGTAAAAGTAAATGTAGATCCTTTGTTCAATATGTCACATGTGCTTGGTTTCTCTAAAATATAATTTCTTTGCTTGTTCTCTCTAAAAAGTAGTTCTTGTACTTGATTCGATTTGAAATTTTTTTTTATGATTGAATCCCCATAAAAATTAAATGTAATATGATGTGTTGAAAGATTGTAATTGACACCTATATACAAAAAAAATTTACAAATGGGGGCCCATTTACAAATGGGTGCCCATCGACAAATAGGTTCCCGTTTACAAATGGGTACCCACACATTTTATAGAATGTGTACACATGTAGAAAGAGTGCCTGTTTCATATTAGAATAGGTACTCATTCACTTTTAGGAATGCATATGCGTTTTTGAGAGGGTGTGCATTCCACAGAACTTGAATTTCGAAACCTACAACTTTGTTTTAGTTTTAGGCTTGGAAAAGGATTGGAAATCCAACCCTTAGCCTTAGACCTATAAGTACAAGGCCATGTTAACATCACTAGAAAAATTGGCTTTACTAATATGGATGGCAACTCTTTTTTTAGAATTTTTAGAACAAATTAAAACCCATTACAAATAACAATGTCTAGTTTCAAATATGTATTTTTTAACTATTGGATATATTTTCTATTTATTAATTAAATTTTAAACTAAGAGGCTCATAAACTTGAAGTGACATACATTACTATTTTCTTAACTTTTGATTTTGAAAGTTCTTTTTTTAAAGTTATGTCTGACTAATCCAGGCATCATTCTCTACATGATGAAAAAAAATCATGTTATAATTAGTTTATCTCAAATTATGTTAGCTATACATGAGGGGTTTTATAAAACACAAATTAGGGCTAGAAAAAAACTAATAAAAATATTTATCAAAAAATTATAAAAAGTATCCTGACCAAACTTTAGTATCATATGCATCTTTCTACAAAAGGAATTAAAAATATACTTTCATTTAGGTCAAATTATGCTAGCTATACACGTGCATGTTTTGGCCCAAAACAAGGGATTTTTAAAAAAGACACTTTGTGTACCTGCTATACAAAACCAACTTTTATCACCTGGGTATTAGAATAAATTACGTATTTGAAAACTAGAAACAAAATCCTACATTTCATATTTTTACATCATATTAATATTCTATGTGTAAGTGCTTCAAAGTCTTACAACAACTATGAAAAACTTTGAAAATCAGGAAGAACACTTCCACTTATTGGCCAAAAAGTGGACCCAACTTCTTGCACTCACCAAATGTTGAGAAGTATAAGGAAAGATTGGTTGGAAAGGGATATTCTCAAGTTAAGGGAATTGATCATGTTGGTATTTTCTCTCTAGTTGCTAAGATAACATCCATTCAGATCTTATTATCTATTGCAACAACTTTTGACCTTGAGATTGAGAAGATGGTGTGAAGACAAGTTTCCTTCATAGAGATTCTGAGGAAGAAATTGATATGACACAACATGAGAGCCCTACATTGAAAAAGTAGATAAAATTTGGTTTGTAAGTTAAGAAATCTCTATTTGGTCTTAAATAATCTCCTAGAGTGTGGTACCAAAAGTTTGATTCTTTTGTGTTGAGATTGAAATTTTTGAGGTCTAAATTAGTTCATTGCATTTTTATAAGATGGATAGTGATAGTTTCATTGTTATCATATTATATGTTGATGATATTATAGACACCTAAAATTGTCCACTTTTCACCTAATCTCAAACAATCACTATTCATCCCTAAACATGTCCCTAATTCATCCCTAAACTCCTATAAACCATCACTAACTACCCCTATTAATTCCTAAACCATCACTAGTCGCCCCTAAACATCCCTAAACCATCCCTAACCATCATTGAGCATCCCTAAACATCCCTAAATCAATGTTTCTTCCACATTAATTGAATAATCACATGTTTAGATAATTAATTAACCAAGTCCCCTTGAAACAATGATTTTACAATATTTTATCATCAAAATCACTATTCATTCGTATCTGTATTGGTACCTACATCGGTACTTATCCCTAGCTAAAATGATTTATTAATCATTTATCCCCTTTCTCTATAGCCCAACCATTAGATAAAATTAATTTATTTACTATCTCCTTATCCTATCCTATGAATTAAATAAATATTTGTATTTATTTAATTCCCATTTTCTACACTTTTGATTAGGTCACTTAAACCTAATTAAATAACCTTATTCCCCACTTGTACAACCTCAACCATAATTGTTGGCAAAGTAGAGAGTAACCAACAGAACCATCACAAGTTATTGTAAGTGGCATGCAAAGGATAGAACTGACACACAGAGAGGTATTTTGAAAAAAGACACACCTCTATGTGAATACATAGGATATATGTAAGTAAGTAATAGGATAAGAAGATAAGAGAGAATGAGAATGAGATAGATATATAAGAGGCAAAGACTCAGACCTACTAGTATGAATGTATATGTACCACTTGAATATGAATATATAAAGGAAATATAAGTGTTATGATATATGTATGTGTATCTTATGAATGTTTTACATGAATTAGATAGTACCACATAACCTTATTTCCTTAATGTTTATCTATGACTCTCTCACTGTATGACTGGGGTATAAACTGACTTTAGAGACTTTACTAAGGACTAGATCTCTAGATTGGTTCCTTCCCATTTCTTAACAACATTTGATTCCATTGATGGGGCCATAGAAAAGCAAAATGAAGAAAAGAGTGGATAGGAAAAGTGAGGAGTAGCACAAAGTAAGAAAAACTAAAGTGACATAAATTTTTTATGATCTACAAAAGACTTTGAATTCTCTTAAGTTCCTACCCTTGTGAGAGCAGACAGACTCTTAAGGGGATGACAAATGGAAAAAAGGGAGGATCTGAAAAGATCCTTGAAAAGATGTAACTCTTCAAGATGATCCAACCATGGGATACATAAATATGACACCAAATCAAAAACACCCATAGAAAAAGGGGATAACAAAAGATTAAGGGAGATCAATGAGATTATACTAACTAGAATGGAGATGAGTAGGGAAAAGAGACAAAAACAAACCTAAGAATCACAAGAAAGGTACCACAGAAGGATGGAGAAGGTAGGAGAGACAAGTAGAAAATATGAAACAAAAATTATGGAAGAAAAGAAATAGTTAGATGAGCGTGCCAATGAGGGTGCTGCTAAGCGCACCAAGGTGGGTGCTAGTGGAGAGAAGAATATAAAAGGAAAAGAAAGAATGGATGAAACAACCATAGGGGCTACCAGAAATTTTATACAAAGAGACATAGATGGTCCTAAACCTATCACAATGCATATTGACAAGGCTACATAACTTCTAAAAAATATAGGAGGAAGAATTGATGCATATAACTAGTTAAGAAGTATGTGGAGGGAAGAACATAACCAAACCCTAGCGCTACCACAAATATATAAAACTCCAAAATTCCAACCTAATTTTTCTAATATTCAAGTTAGAGTTGATAAACAATGGGAGGAATTACTAATTCCTATACGTAACCTCCAGCCCTTAAATTTGGATGTCAATTACCTAGACCACCTCATAAATCAAAGTATAATGAAGATTAGAGAAGATGTATGTAGATATATTAGTTCTATAAGTATAAGACAAAGTAGTGAAAAGTCACCTACAGAAAACATAATGTCATTCAAAAATTAAAAAGTATCCCCAAGAACAAAAAAACTATTTGAAGAGACACACCCCCTCGACCAGGAGTCATCCTGGGTGCCTTATAAAGAAAGAAGAAGTTAAAGAGAGGATCAAGTTGACAGTAAGAAAGATAGAGAAGAAGAAATTATGAAATATTTTGAGGAAATATTGGGAAAATATTATCTTGACATCAAACTATAGAGAGATAAAGGAAGGCAACACAAAAACCTTATACAAAGACCAAAACCTAAGTAGAAAAGTGCAAAGAAGAAAACCACCGCAAGACCCCAGAGGTTTCAAAAGAATAGAAGAAAATAAAAATGGATGCCATAAGTAAGTTACCGGTATTTGAAAAGGATACAAATGAAGTAGCAGAGCATGTCTTTTTTCTAGAATCAATTTGGAATCAAAATGGTATTGTTAGGAATTGCATGCAAAAGTTATTAATTAAATGCAAATAAAGATTAAACAAAGGAATGAAAAATACATAGAAATAATAACAACGAGAGACAATTTTTTACGTGGTTCACCCAAACTTGGGCTACATCCACCAATAGAGAGTCTAATATTACTATCCAGCGAATTGAACCAATTACAACTAGCAATCCATGCAACTCAAATACCATTGCAAATGCTACAATACAATATCAACAGAAACCCTAACACTTAGTTATTTTTATCAAGACTTATGTGAGTTACAAAATAGGGTTTTTTAATATCGGCCAATGCTACCCTTGGACCCCGCAAGGGGCGCTGTCCCCAAACCCCCATTAAATAATTTGGGGGGAAACCACGCCAATAAAAGTGGGGAAAATTTAACTTCCAAGTCTGATTAGGCTCCATATAACAATAGGTATTACCAGGGATGAAACTAAATTGTTTGACTTTATTTGAACACTGTAGAATGATACTTTGAAATGGTATAGAAAGGCATGTTCTAGACATGATAAAAGTTGGGATGAAGTTAAGGAGTTCTTGGATATTTTTGAAACTCTAGAGATACCTACTGAAGGAGTAAGAAAAATGAGAGAGTTAATACAAAAAGAGGGAGAAAATATAAAGGAATTTGATAAAAGATTCAAAGAAATAGTCTGCATATTAGAGAAGCCATTAACTGAAAAGCAAAAAACTGAATGGTTCGCATCAAGGATAAGCCCAGATGTTAGAGCATCTTTGGATGATAGAATATTTGAAACATATGCAGAAATGGTCACATTGGTCAATCGCATTGATTCACAAACATGGCGCAAATAGGAGAACAACAAAGAAAATATGGAATTAGAAAGAATGAGGATAGAGTTGGAGTAGTTGAAGCTAAAACAAGAAATATTAGCAAATCAAGAAGAAAATTCACACAAACAAAGACAAAATATATGGTGTTCCTATTACACAAAGGAAGGACACATTAGAAATGAATGTCCAATGATGAAAGGAGAAAGACAGGCTACCACATTGAAGGTAGATATAAAATCAATGCCTACAATACCTAATACAATATATTATGGATTATGCAGATAATGGGATGACCATGAAACATCAGATTGCCCCTCACAAATATTGAGAGTAAGAGAAGATGAGGATGAGCATAAATCTTGGTGTAATGCACATCACAAAAATAAAGCACAAAATAATAGCATGGCATAAGTAAAAGGCCTGTTAGAAAGACCGTTGTATCTTCATGATCAGGGTTATAGGCAACCTACACGGAGAAATCAAAGAAATATGAACACTGTTCAAAGTACAAACCCCAATGCACCATATGGAAATAACTACAATAATGATGAAAGAGACTAGTTTAGAGGATATAGAGGACAAGGTCATGGTAGAGGAAGAAGAAGCATAGATGAAGCAACTTGCTATAAAAGTGGTAGACTAGGACACTTTGCTAATGAATGCTAGGGAGAAAGAAGAAGACAATGCAGATTCTATAATAGTATAGAGCATGACCTTTTCACTTATGATAAAACACAACAATACTTTCAAAATGCATTGCAAAAAACAAAAATTGATGACATAGAAAAACAAAAAGGGGCCAAAGTATTTCAGAGAGTCTCTAAAGAGCAGGGTCAGTTCCTAAGGACTTGCCAGAGAAACAATGATGACAACACATATATATCTTCATCAAAAACTTTAGAAGAAGAAAACCAAAGAAAAGGAGTTAAGTATGAAAAAGATAAATGGATAAAAATAAAGGAAAAGGACAAGTTGTAGTAATGACAAGACAGGGTAAAAATACTGTAGGACATGATACTACTAAAGCATAGAGAGAAGAAAGTGAGGAGGAAGATACACTCTTCCCTGATAAGAGACAACATGATGACATTGTCCAAAAGACAAAGTAGATTGTGACCCAAGAACAAGATAAACATAAACAAGATAATCAATTCTTCATAGAAGATGAAGTTGTGGCACTTAAACAACTCACAACACTAACACACCAACACAATCTTATGGAGAAATTTAAGCAATTTACAAATATTGGAACAAGGAGAAGACACCTAAACATCAAATCTGGGAAATGGGAAGAAATGATAGGCATTGGAAGACAAAACCATTATTGGTGGATGCTCATATAAATCACATAAAGGTCAAAAATATTATGACAGGGCAGGGTCCATATATAAATGTGATCACTAAGAAGCTCTGGGAACAACTAGGAAGACCTAGATTATCTCAAACCCCCCACAATATCACTTTGGTAGATGGATCTAGTATGGAAACTATTGGAACTTTGAAACAAGTGGAAGTAAACGTGATGGGCATAAAACAAGTCATAGACTTTGTTGTAGTAGCCATTAAAAGAACAAGGAGATTCATTTAGTGCACTACTAGGATTGAGATGGTTTGTTGATGCAAATGGCATTGTGGACTCCCACAAAGAAGAATTATATTTTGTGGATAATAATAAGAGCATATACATACCTATAGGATCACCCATGGAAGAGGCCTATATTGAAGAATCTAATTATGCGGAAGGAAATGATAACTATCCTAAGAATATTTACTCAATATCAAAATTGGAAAAAAATGAGACAAAAGAAGAACGAAATTCAAGAGGAGAATTAGAAGTAGAGAACGATAATGATAGTACTGCTAGTGAAAAAGTTTTGGAAGCATGCATAACAAATGAATCAGAACTCAAACTTGAAGAATGACATGATTTAGGAGGATATGTATGCTTCAAACTGATAAGAAAAACCTACTGCATTCCTCTACAGTAAAAAAAAATCCACTACTGTAAATGAAAATCCATCGCATAATGTATATGCCATCAATGAAGAGAAAAATATAGAGGAATCTAGGATATCTCAACATATTAATCATATTATGAGAGGAATTTCCCATATCAAACTACCTAATTTTCAGGTGTGAAAGACCTACAACTATACTTGAATGAGATGGAGATAATTTTTTCAGAAGAACAAAGAAAAATAGAGGCATTATAGAATACATTAGTATGCAATGCGACAAATTAGTGGTCAACTCATAAAGATTTAGTTAAAAAGTGGTACATAATTAAGCTTCTCATCAGTGTAAGATATCTACTAGAAAAAGGAGAATATAAAGTTATAACCAAGTATGAAGGACAAATTCCACCGCAAGAACATTTAACTACCTACATAATAGCATGGGAAGGTAGACAACAACATAAAAAGTTTATATACGGGTAAATGCAAGAAGTTGTGTCCACTTAAGGTGGAAGTTTCAGAGTTAGAAAAAAATCCGAAATGGGGAACCAAAAATGGGATCCCGTTTATATAAAACGGGATCCCGTTTATATAAAACGGGATCCAGTTTATATAAAACACGATCCCATTTTACTTCGAGATCCCGAGCCTAGAACTAAAAACGCGATCCCATTTTTTCCCGGGATCTCGAACCTAGAGGCCAAAAACAGGATCCCGTTTCAAAATACAGGATCCTGTTATAAACAGGATCCCATTTTATATAACGGGATCACGTTATATATAACAGGATCCCGTTTAATAAAACGGGATCCCATTTTTGAAAAGTATTAAATTTTTTTAAAAAAGGTAGAGACCCCATTTTCAACAGTGATAGGCGACAGGCGAAAACGGGATCCCGAGTTCAAAGACCATCCAGCCACCAAGTAAGTGGATTTTTCCACTTCTACAAATTACCCATCAATTGTTTTAAGCTTCCCTTGTTTGTTTTGGTGTAAAATACAATCAAAATTTAAATTTTGAATTGTTATTTAGGGTTTAGGGTTTATGAAATCAGTAGCTAATTTTTGATAGTTTAGTTGTAAAATACAACTGAAATTTTGAAAGACTATATCATATAAAAGGATAGAATTTGAACAAACTGTCAAAATTATGTTTAAAATTGAGAATTGAATAGATATATTTAGACATTTTAGCTGTAAAATACAATTGAAATTTTGAAAATACTGTATCATATGAAAGGAGAGATTTTGAACAAACTGTCAAAATTTGAGTTCAATTTGAGTGTTGAATAGCTGTATTTAAACATTTTAGCTGTAAAATACAATTGAAATTTTGAAAATACTGTATCATATGAAAGGAGAGATTTTGAACAAATTGTCAAAATTTGAGTGTTGAATAGCTGTATTTAAACATTTTAGCTGGAAAGTACAATTAAAATTTTGAAACGATTGTATCATATGAAAGGAGAGATTTTGAACAAACTGTCAAAAATTATATAGCATTGGGATGATATATATATTTGGTTTTTATAAAATTTACTTATAACAATGTATGTCATTGTATTTTAAAGGCATTATTGAATAGCTAACTATCATGTAAAAAAATTACAACAAACCATAATAAAACCAAGTTATCACATCCTTCATAATCAAACATTTAGAGACAACCAACTAATCAAGAATTGAGAAAATTTTACAGTTTTTGTGATAGCCAACTAATCAAGAATGAAATGAAGCCAACATTCATGTAGCTTTTGATATACTCAAGTAGTTGTCCTCACTAGCTAGGTTATGTCCCTAGAATGAACATCGTGATGTTAATTGTGATATGAGCTCAACCTCATTGGTAATGCTTTCCCTAATCTTAATGACATTGATGTAGGCTCCACTCATGATCCTTACAAAGATCTTTCCACCACTAACCTCTTTCATGATAGGTCACTATCCTCACCATCTCCTTAGGCCTATAATACCTTGAGCTTATCGATTGGGACCAACACGACCCTTTATGATTTGATGTTTTCCAAAATGATGAAGCCATCATGAAACTTATGAAGTGTCAAGACCACATCCCCATTGTAATCATAAGAAAGACTTTTCCACCATACTTAACACCTACATATGCTTATTTTGGAGAGAAAGAAAGAACCCTTTAGTCATGAGGCACCCTAGTCTAGGCAGAATAGCAACAAGATATAAGAAGAAACTTGTGATCGATTAAAATGATACAATAAAAATGGACACTTCCCAAGAGCTCCTCAATTTGACAAACTTCACCTTCCATTAGATACCACTTAGATACAAGACATGACTCCCCTCTCCTTGTTGAGGACATGCTATAAACATCAACCTGTGAATAGAAGCTTGGACCCTAAACTCTCTAAGATAGTAGCTCCACTGGACCTTGACATCAAAGAAGGCATATATAACCATGTCACCATGTTAAAGATTACGTTGATTTCTTCATGTGGTCTTATGGTGATATGCCTTGAGACTCCATCTTTAAAGTCATGTATCATCTTGTGGTTCACCTTAATGCCAAACCTATTCAATAAAAGCTACACAAAATGCACCCCCAAGTAGCCCTCGTGGTCATAAAAGAATTGTATAAACTCTTGGATGTCCAGGGTTCATTCAGACTATTACTTATCCTAAATGGGTAGATCTAATGTGGTCTTAGTTAACAAGAAAACTAAGGGAATTCGTGTTTGCACTAACTTTTGAGACATCAAAAAAGGATCTACCCCAACTTAGATAACTTTTCTCTACCAAACATTAATATGGTCATGGATCTTGTGCATAGCCATATATATAAAATTTTATCATTAATCTGGATATAATATGGACCAAATTGAAACATTTGAGTTAGACATGGAGACACCTAGATTATGGAGCTCGGTCTATGTAAGAAAACACCTCCTATAGACTCAACACAAACTTATCCCTCAACCCTCTAAATTGTGACTTACATCGTTTGATTACCCTAGAACACACTATAGACAACTCTATACAAATTTGGCAAAATATATTTTCTCCTAACAGAAACTTGTATATGTAGAAGTATCTACTACTACATTAGATTTGATATACTTCTTAAAAGGAAAGAGTTGGGACTAACAACTAAATAGAAAACAATAACTAGTTTTGCATTTTCTAGGAAATAGGAAACAAAATTGAGCTAGAACCATCTTGACTAATTTATCTATTTCTAGCTAGATTGAACCCTAATTCTATATGCAATTCCAACCCTAACCCTAACACTAATTCTAACCCTAATCCTAACCCTAATTCTATATGCAATTCAAACCCTAACCCTTATTATAACCCTAATCATAACCCTAACCCTAACTCTACTTGTAATTGTAATTGTAATTGTAACTCTAACTCTAGCCCTAACCCTAACCCTAACGAGCTACTTGTAATTGTAATTGTAACCCTAACTCTAGCCATAACCCAAACCATAATTGTAGCTCTAATACTTACCCTAATTTAGCAACCCTTAAATTCTAATTCTAACCCTAACCTCAATTCTAACCCTAAGCGTAATCCTAATTGAAACCCTAACCCTAACTTTAATTAATCACAAGTCATGCTACAGGGATTTCTTCTACATATTTTGTATGCATGTGTTATTCCCTTATTGCATGTGAGTTCACCAATTATTTGGAAGTCTCCTAACTGGGAGGCAGGCTTGTATTGAAGCCCTATAAATTTTGTGTTTATAGGTGTTATGTTTAAAGCTATATGGAGACTTGTAATAGGAGGTCTTGAATTTGGTACCAATGATTGTGAGTTCCTTGTCTAGAATATGATGAACCTTTTGAACAAGAGAACCTTGTAGACCATGATGCATATCTTGAAATTTAAACTTGAACATTATCGTCATGTGAATGCTTTTAGCCATCCTACAACCTCCTATCACCCTTCATCCTCTTATAGGGATATGCCACACAACCTCTCCAAGTTGACCATGCCAAACCCAAAGTCACAATCGTAAGAGGTAAAGAATCTTTTGGCCCCATTCAAGTCCACTCCCTAATAGGAGTGATACAATGCTAATAGGGTTGTGAAGTTAATTAAGTTCTTGATTAGCATGTTGGGTGTATCTAAGCATAATGATGATATAGTTAGTCCTGATTTCATTAATCTTAAGATCATTGAGCTAGAGTACTTAATATATATGGTATAGTTTTGTTCAATCAATAGTGGTAGGGAAAATTAATATACTACAATGACATCAAACATAAACCAATAGGTGTCTTAAGATATATTAGTGGTAGGGAAAATTATAGTGGCCCTAACCCTAGAGTAATAAGTTGAAGTAGTGTTAGAATTACTAAAAAACTAAAAAACTTTATCCTAGGGTGGTGGGACAAATTACACAAGCCTTACAAAGCCTCTACCACTTCCTTGACATTTTTAACATTGTTTGAATTTGATAGGAGGGATTTATGTCACCTCCTCCTCATCTTAATTCTCATAGTGGATAGAATCATCCAATTTAGCATCAAGGCATGAAGGTTTATCTTCATTATCTTAGAAATATCCTCCAAAGCTTTGTGCATATGCTCATGCCACACATTGAAGATGTGGAATTTATCTAAGTAGCAATATAGAAATCCTTAGCCTAACCTTCTACCCCTTCAATATCATTGTATAGAAGGTAGATACAAGTAACATTTGATAGCATGGAGGCACAACTTAGGGATTTCAAGTTGAATGTAAAAAAATTATTCTTCCCAACAAATGCTAGATGTCTAGGAGCAATTTAATGATTTCTTCCATTACCTACCTAGTCTAGAATATAATTACCTTTTCTTTTGATATGTTTGAAGGAGATAGATTTAAACAAGTATTCACCAAGTTTCTAGCTTCCAATATATAATAGTTTCCAATAACCACAAGCTTCATCTATGCATTTTCATATGATCAATGTTGATCTTGGAATCTCCTTCCACACTAAGGGATATCTTGTTTAGTTTCCAAGTCATCTTGAGGCCTTGGATATCATGGCCCTAGAATCTACCATATTATTGTTCTTGACACCAAAATCATAAGCTTTAAGATAGGTAGAGGTTTTCCCTTATCATCTCTTAATAAACATACTCCTCCTACTTCACTAGGATTACCCTTGGCTACCCATCAAAATTTCAAGCTTAATCCATCCCAATGTAGGTGTGGACCAAAGGGTGTGAATATCGACATGGGTATCTCCTTGTTTTAACCTTATTTAAAGCAACCTTGGCCAATTATGAGCCTAATCAGTGCCTCTTCTAGCATGATCATATATTCCTCTTTACCCCAATAATCACCAAGTTCCTAAATGCACCATATTTCTTTAAAATAGTCCAAAATTTGGGATGCATATTCACATTTAAGAAATACATGATGATTGTCCAGAGAAGTTTCCTTACTTAAATGCACATTGAAATTTTGAAATATATATTGCCCATTGTATCAATCATTATGGTTGTCCTAATAGCTCTCTTACATTTTGAAATTTGTACATGCATGTATACATTATTTGTATGTTTTTAATTTAAATTTATTTCAAGTGTAATTTCTTGAAACATATATATATATATATATATATATATATATATATATATATATATATATATTCTTGATTTAATTTTAAATTTGTACTGAAGTTTGTATGTTTATATGTATATATATGCAGGTTCATATCTAGATTTTTATATATACATCATGAATCTAGATGATATTCACTTTGATGTTGAGGACTTCCTTAATGCACAAGATGATCCGGCCGCACCCCCACCCCCACCCCCAGTGCCAAATGCCCCACCTCAAGATGCCCCACCTGCAGATGACCCGCCTCCACCTCCACCTCTACCCCCACCTGGAACTGACCAGGCTCGCTTGCGAGCCATAATAAATGAAAATGTGGATTCGATACAAGAAAAATTGAATTCCATTCGCAATGAACAATTCATGCCACCTCATGTAGTACGTTTTGCATCTTTGATGCAAAACATTGTAGATTCTGTGAGGTCTATTGACTTAGATTTTGATGGATTCCGGAAATGGAGAGAGGAGAGGTGCCAATTTTATGCTGATGGCCTCTCCTATAAGACTATTTTGGATCTTAAAATCACAAAAGCTCATTTAGCACAATATTTTAGACATCCCATTACAAATGAACCTATTCCTGCAAATAAGAAAAGAATATCAATCAGGTGGTGTAGGCATGAAGGAATGTCTGCCAATTTTTGGGATAGATGGTGGATGGTGTTTGATTATCCACCTCATGCTAATTGTGAGGTTCCTTTATATTTTTTGGGAAAATTATATGTAGAGTTTGTTATGAATAAAAAACCCAACTACTTTGATTTTAGATCATTCCAGGGTGTTGGTGGTGGCATGCCACAACAGAGGTTGGGGGCACGGGTTGATCCCCAACGACCAGTGCATGTTCAACCTCTTATTGACCCTCCTGTTGCTGCCATTCCTTCTTCCTTCGAGCATCGTGTAGTGGTATCCACACTAGGCACATTAAGTGCACTCTCAGGTAGCCTACATGAGCAGACTTCTATGATAGTAGCTCGAGTTAGAGAGCATGGAGGAGTTGATGATGGAAGTGGTCCTAGTGCCACTCCACATGTGTCGATGCCTCATACATGTACGAGTTGCAATCAGTTGTGTTATGGACCTGATCAGGCAGTTGCACCCACTTCAGCTACACATGCATCATCTGATAATGTGGGCACTGAATCATTTGTTGATTATCTATTTGCTGAGGATCATCCCACTGATCATTCGACATAGGTATATATAGGTTATGTACACATGTTGAATTTAAAACAATTTTTTAACCACGTGTTTTTAATCAACATATAGATAATCAATTAAATTGTAATATTTTAACAATCGAATTGTTTGGTTTGTTTGGTGTAGATGATGGCAACAGGGGTCACAATTGATCGAATTAATTTTTCATCAACACCTATTCATCTCGGGCACCCATTTGGGGTACATTTTCAATGATTTGTAAATTTGTAAAATTCAGTCTTGAATGTGTGTACAATTTTAAATATTTATGAACTTATTTATGAACTGGTTCAGGGTTCTTCCACATTGAATCCTCCATCTCAGGGTGTCTCGAGCACTCCTCCATCATTGGGCATCTCACATGACACTCTTACAGTATGTATATTGTTTTAAAAAACTATATATATACTTAAATTTTTCTATTTTGATATCAATGTATCTAAAAACGTGCACATGTACTATTTAATATTTTATAAATATGTCTATGTAGGTTGACACAACTATGAGGATGGGCATTGTAGCACACTTGGATAATCCAAGTTTATATCAGGAGTCGACTGCATTTCAGGTTGTTGAAAAACGTATTTAACATGTACACTGTAAGTCAATTATATATATGTTTTAAAACCTAATTTGTACACACATGTGCTAACTTAAATATAAATGACATTGTAGGAGCTTGTTAGTGACACGTTTCATGATCAACACACAGCACATGCAGAGCAGGAGGACAGAGGAGATGGGCAGCCTGATATGATATAATTTAAAATTTAGATTATATTTAAATTGAACAATTAAAATATACGTTATGAACTTAAAGTAAATTTCTTGATATATATATATATATATATATATATATATATATATATATATATATATCTATATATATATATATATATATATATATATGTTGACATGTACATTCAAATTTTTTTTTCTTTTATAGCTCGATACATGTCATGGAGCTAAGCCTGTAGAGACAGGTCCTAGAATAGAGGATTCACAACAAGTTCCTCTTACGGTATAATAATTTTTAAATATGATAGTTCTTATAAATTAAATTGAATTAAATCATTTTTAAAATCGTCAAGTATATCTAATTTCAACTTGAACTTTCTTTTGTATTAAATAGGTTGATTCAGAGCATGGAGACACAGGTCCAGGTGCACCAGAGCATACCTCTCAACCTCACACAGTAATTTAATATTATGATAAATTATAAATTTAAAAATTGTCATTAAATTAGATTTCCTTATCATCTTACATCTAATTTCATTTAAATCTTTCTCTTTTGCAGAGTGATTCAGGTCATTTGAGTAGTTCGCATGGTGTGAAGAGGACTCTTGATGATAGAGATAGTATGAGATAGCTTATTTCAAACATGGGCTATGTATAATTTGACTATTTCATGGACTATTTGTTATATACTGTTTGTCATGGATTTTATATATATATTGTTGAACCTGGACTTTATATATTTGACTATTTCATGGACTATTTGTTATATACTATTTGTCATGGAGTATATATATATATATTGTTGAACATGGACTTTATATATATTTTTGAACATGGACTTGGACTTTATATATTTGACTATTTCATGGACTATTTGTTATATACTGTTTGTCATGGACTTTATATATATATTGTTGAACATGTGGACTTTATATATTTTTTGAACATGGCCCTGGACTTTATATATATATTGTTGAACCTGGACTATATATTTTTACATGTCACACAATAAATGCAATCTTGTCGTAGTTCAAAATCATACACATGTCAAAGTAATAATCATGTAAAACCATCATGTTAGTTTAGGTGCATCCATATTTATATATATGTTATCCATGCATACATACATTGCATATACATCATAAACTATAAAAGCATAACATCACATACATATGTATATACAAGCATCCCTAAATTTAATCATAAATCAAACTCTAATCTAACCATGTGCATGAAGGAAAAGAAATGTAAACATTTGAGATCAACCATAATAAGATATATAGATTGACATCAATAGAAATAATCAATTGTCATATATAAATCTACAAGTGTCAGAGTGTTGATCTAGATTTGCGCTTAATGAAGAAATTGCATTGAAAGAATAATGTAGTGATGAGGTCCTAATAACATACTTGGAGTTCCATGGAACTTTCTTCCCAAGTCATCTTGAGGCCCTGGATCTCATCTATTTCTCCCCTCCACTTCCTAGCTATGGTCCCATATGGTTCTCCCACAATTTATATTCCTTTGTATCTTCCCTTCCCTCCACTTTGTGAAAGCTAGATTAACTTTAGGATATGATTTATCCCATCCCACTTCCTATCCTATTGTCTAGTTTTACATCATTTCCCCATAACATCGAAACACTCATTTCTTCCTAATTGTAGAAGCCTAACTACCTTGAAGAAATCATTCCTTTCTTCAATTCATTTCATCCAAGTCCTACCTGAAGTTTTGTAACATTTTTTGCAAAAGTTTGCCAAGTTCATACCCTGTCCCAAGTCAAATTTCTACAACTTCTTCAAAAGATTCCACCCACCCCAAGTACTCCCCTGCATTACTTAGGACCACCATTAATGACTTTCAATGGACATGATATTATGTAATATTTCCTCCAAATTCCTCTTAACATCGGTGGACCCCTCAAAAATATGATTTGGGCATAAAGGTATGGGATAATGGTATAATTCAGCATGATAATCAAGTGTGTGCCATGTAAAAGTGACACGAGAAAGTATGGGTGGACATTTAACTCTCAAGTGACCAAGGTCCTTGTCCAACGTTGCTTGTTGACATTGAACAATCTATATATTATAGTATCTCATTAAACTGAGAGATGGAAAACTAGTTGCAAAGGAGAGACTAAGAAAAACAAAGAAAAACATGCATAAACCTCTAGGGTTTTGTTCTAGTGATAGATTTTAGAGCATTTTCATTGTAATTTTCATGGGTTTTCTTTCAAGGGATATGATAGGGCATTGTAATCTAAAAAGAACAAATTAATAGTGAAGATTTGGAATTTTATTAAGTGTCTTCATGAGCATTGCATGAATTTCGAGACATAAGGGAATGAAAAGTGAATTAGAAGGAATAACAAATTTGAAAGAATTTTTTGTCTGTTCTGTCACCTATCCTAGTTTATTGTAGCTAGTGTTTTTTGTTGTATTGGTGGTCTTTAATTTTCTTCATGCTAGTTTGTTGAACTCTTTGGATTTGTAAGGGAATAGGACCCTTTTTCTAGCTTATCTTAATCAAAAACAAATTTGAAAGAAGGAAGGCTTGATCCTTGTGTGAGAATAAAAAGCTAGAGGGGGTGCTATACATAAGCTTGGATGAGAAAATAATACTTGAAGACAACCTCCTAAAAGGAAATATTTGAATATTTGCAAAATTAAAACTCAAACTAAACTAAGATGCTCAAAGACCTGTGAAGAATCTTAAAGAAGTTTGTGAGGAAGCTTTTAAAGAAGCTTCTATGAGAGAAGTGTGTGAAACTTCTTGATGATAAATAATGAAGAGATGAGGGGTATTTATAGGTAGAAATAAGAGGGAAGAGAAGAAGAGATCATATCAAAATAAATGTTTAACTTAATAAGAAATGGAAGAAATTCCATGAATAAGAGAGAAGATAGAAAGAAAATTAGAAGACTTGAGAAAACTAAAAGAAAACTAAAATGAACTCAAAGAGAAAATGGAAACAATTTAGAAGAGATAAGATTTGATCATGAGTTCAAAATAGAAATAAAGTGAGGAAAAGCACAAGTTAGCACAAAAAATGGGAGTTAAAATGGGTTAAAAATCAAGAAGAAAAGATAAAAATATGAGTTATTTCATGCATTAAAAACCACAAGGTCACCCATTTTAGGAATAAGGTCACCACTTTTACTAATTAAGGTCACTCAAGTAACCTAGAGACACTAGGGGCAACCCTAAGACACAAAGAGGTGACCCTAAGTAGGAAAAATGAAGGGGGCACTAGGTAAAAATGTGAGGTAGGGAAGGTCAATTTGGGGGTTGAAAAAGATGGTCAAGAGGGGGAAGAACACATAGGACATGCCACCAAGAGTGAAACTACTGGTAGGAGTGTAATTCACACCTACATGACTATGATTAGGACTTATTTATCATCATCAAATTGTCATGTAGGCTTGATGTGATTTTAGTACTTATAGATACCAAATGTTAGGAGTTTCAAGCCACAAATACTAATTCCACATAACCTTAATGAGAGAAACTATGCTAAATAGTATGCAGAATCTATAATACAAAAGAAGAATAAAGTATAATTACAAGATAACACAAGATGCACCTTGGGAAAACCCTTTTAGAAAAAACCTAGCCTCCAAAGCACCACAAACCCAATATATTATCTCAAGAATGGGATTATAGAGATAATACATTTGTAGAATTCTCCATGTAGAACTTCAACAAAATTAAACAACTTCTTGCATTTGTAGTGTCCACTTAAGGTGGAAGTTGTATGCTAACTTTTTGGATGTATTAAGGGGTCCTAATTTACGATGTCTTAAGGGGATGTCTTAAGTTCTCAAAATTTGGTGAAGTTGCCCAAGGCAACCAAAATGAACAATATAATAAATCAAATTTAAAGTAAATTCTAAGTAGAAAAACATGGACATTTAACAAATAAAATACATAAAATAATAATTTTGATAAATTTAATACTGTAGAGTATAAAATTGTGTACATACACATGTATACAAATTTTTGTACAAAATGTGTAATAATGTAATTGTGTATGTACATATATGCCAACTCAAAATAATGTAAATACAAAATGTCATTATATGCCATCTCAAGAAAATCTAAAACTTGAGGAGAATGTAGCAGGTCTTCATGCCACCTGATGTAAAAATAATACAAGCAATTTATCAATATATCTGAATTAAAACATGTATTTTAATTTATATAAAACTATCTAGATATACACAATTTGTACCTGTATTTACAAGTGCCTCTCAAGTTTTTGTTTCAAAGTATTTGATGAATTTGTGATGATGGCCTGAGGATATAAAAGGATAAATTAAATCAATTTCAACTAATAACGCATAAGAAATATCAAAACATGTATTTAATACATATTTAAAATAATAATATAAATCTATTTAACTATATTTACCTGTATTTACTTATTCCATTGTACCATCTCCATCCTCTCTTTTTTCCAACGCATCGATGATTGTATCATGGTCTTCCATAGAAATGTTCCATAGCTCTTTATTTGTAGGGTTTCCGCGATACCTCTCCAATTTTATATTTGTTGTCAACACCAAATGTGAGTAGTGTATAATCTTCTTATGTGTTTCATAATCTTCAAATGCAAGCAAACCATTCTTCCTTATTAGGTATTTCCATAGCCAAGTGCCAACAACCACCACCGAACCTATTGGATAATGATAGGCATCATCAAAGAAATACTTAAAATTTGCTTAAGGGGATCAAAGAAGTTCTTAAAATATGCCTAAGGGAATCAAAGACTTGTTATCAAAATTTGCTTAAGGGGATGTCTTAAGGGGATCACCAAACCTGTTGGATAAGGAAAGCCATCATCATTTTCTTGAGGTGTTGTTAACTTATGTTTAGTCTCCACACAACGAGCCAACCAATATTCAATTTCCTCTTCATTATTCTTTGGTGCAACAACAGCATACACATGTCCTACAAAATAAATTTTGATTCAATAACTTGTACATGTCCATAAAATTTGACCAATCAACATACATGCATTCATATGTACACATAAATAAATAAAAGCACTACAAATTAGTAATCAAAGTGAAATAAAATGAAATGATTTGAATTAAATTACCTTCTTGTACAAGGTCTAAAACACGGTCATAATCATCTGATACAAACAGTTGATCATTGTCTTCAAGTGTTATTTCACTTTGATTGTGTGCTTGTGCAAGTGTCAATGGTGTTTGTTCCCACTCTTCAACCTATTTTGTATTCTCACATGCTTCTCAATCTCCTGAAATACAAAACTGACAAAAACATGCAAGCTCCCTTATCTAGATAGTCCATGTACTTGCATTCGAACTCCTAAATGAATGCCATTTAGTAGATCCACTGATTGTCTGGCAATCAAGTCTAGGTAGAATGTTTTCTTCTTCAACCAACCAAAAGAATCGAAGAACTGTAGAGTACTCGCTTGATCCAGGTGTACATAATCTTGTATTGCACCAATCTACAATCCCACATGCATCTTTAAATTTTACTGCATCCTCAAATTTTAATTGTTGTCTAGCAAGAATTCTTTTAACACACGCACTAGCTCCATCATGTTCTCCCTTACCATGTCCAGCTTCAAAAAAATTCCACATATGTTGGACATTATTCTCCTTGTGAACCCTACATAACCAATAGAACATTTGAGCATTCTTGAACTGCCCCGTACAATTATCTGACCATATAAGATGTTCAGTCATCTGGATTCCTCTTTCTCTTAAATTTGTATAAAATATATTGAAACAATATTGAACAAACTCTGACGAGTGTAACCGGTTGTCACTCAAATAGAAATGATACTCCCTCAAAACTTTTCTATCATTCTCTGTGCTATCATCTGCATGTCTATAAACAATATGAACAAACATAGCAACCTGCACTGAATTGTAATATTGTGATTGAATTTCCTCTTACGGAGCTAAAGTATAGTTTTCCACAAAATCAACCACTGATAGTATAGTACCAACTGGAAATGTGTTTCTACATTCACAAAATTGTCCATCAAGCCATCGAGCTTGTTGAGAGTGCTTGACATATTTTGGTACAATTTTACTTTTAAATTCTAATATGAATGCATGCACACTAACCTTTTCTGTAATTAAATCACAACGCTTTCCAATTTTTCCATCTTTTAAAGAATATTCAACATTCTTAAATATTTTAACATCCACTAATTGTTGTCCAAAATCATTTTCAACACTTTCATGCATACAAACTCTTAACAAAGAAAGATTGCCACAACTAGTGCATTGTCCAGAAATACATGAACTTATATAAAAACCTTTTTCATTAGATCTTTCACAGAACAAACTTGATATAAACTCTTTTATTGCTTTAGTTGGCATATTAATATCACATTCCTGTATAATCATGTTACGATGTAAAGTACAACGTATATATTGAAACACATCATAATAATAACAAAATTGAACATGTGTTTTACAACAACAAGATATTTGCTCCTTATTAATCTTTACATACCATGGTTTGCATTTTTCAAAAGATCTTTGACTTATTTTAATATTACCAAGTAACACTAATTCATCACAAAATTTTCTATAAAATTCAGTTTGCGTTGTATCTAATAGGTGTTTTGGATGAGGATCGCGAACTTTGGACCCCACTCTTAATTTTAAAACATCTCTATCATTAGACGATACCCTAGTATTATCATGCCAATATTTTTCGATCAAAGATTTGATTTCAACATTTAGTTTCATGTTAGATCTCGGGAGTCGACCACTAAAACTCCAACATTGGTTAATTGGATCATTTTCTATACTTTCTCTTCTTTTTGCTGCTCTTACCAATGTTTTAGGATGTATTTTTAGAATTCCACTAATATTGCTTACCATTCTTCTATTCAAAATTGTTTTATTCACTATAGTAGTTGTTATAGCTCGTCTTGCTGCATTTTTATCTTTGGATCGACTATTACTTCCAATAGACTCAATGGCACTAGCAACAGTAGACATAGCATGTTTTAGTGATTGATCTTTTCTTCTTGGTTTAACAAAAATGCCTAACATTTTCATTACTTTTCTCATTTTCCACATTCTCATTAATTGCATCATTAGTTGACATTGAAATGATAGTTTTTTACGATAAAAAAATTTCTTGTATAATCTATTGGCATGTGTTCTTATTTGTCTCCAAGAAATTTTACCAGGAAGATTATCCAAAACATCTCTTTCAATTTTGAAAAAATATTTCTCATTTTCAACATCACTTCCTAGATTTTTATTTTCATTTTCAACTTCAAAACGATTTTCATTTTCAACAACAAAATGGTTTTCATTTTCATTTTCAACAAAAGGATTTTTCATTTTCATTTTCAACAACAAAACGGTTTTCATTTTCATTTTCAACAAAAGGATTTTTGTTTTCATTTTCAACAACAAAACAATTTTTATTTTCATTTTCAACAACAAAATGGTTTTCATTTTCATTTTCAACAACAAAAGGATTTTCATTTTTATTTTCAACAACAAAAGGTTTTCATTTTTATTTTCAACAACAAAAGGATTTTCATTTTCATTTTCAACAAAAAGATTTTCATTTTCATTTTCAACTACAATTTGTTTCAAATTTTGATCTCTACGAATATTATCAATCTCAACATTGTTATATCCAACTTGTTTTAAATCTCCTATCAACACTATTTCCATTTCATTCAAAGGTGGATTTGAAGAAATACCTGGATTTGTGCCTATTGAAACATTCTCCATAGAATTAATAGAGGGATTTGAAGACATACCAGGAGTAGTTTGTATAATCGTATTAGTTTCCACATTCACCTCTTGCAAACTTGCATCGTCTATATCCATGGTCTCCTCAATGTTTTTATCTTCAATAGTTGTGGAATTGGATGCTTCAACATTGTTTATTGATTGAATCTTTACTCTTCTATCTCTTTGCCTTTTTGCCTCCTTCTCTCTCTTTGCTTCAATTTCTTCAGGGGTTAATAGCTTCCTATCTTTCCTCTTATTATGACTTTGTGATCCCATGATTAAAAAATTTATGAAGCATGTACAAATGAATGTCAAAAACTTGAATGTGTTTCAAGTCCTTCAAACAAGTACCAATTCAACAAAATTTCACTCAAATAACGTCTCCATGATGTCTTCTATCAAAATACCAACAATACTTCAAGTTGATGGACCTGCAAAAGAAAGAAATATGCCAAAGAATGTTGTAAGAGTCATTGTCGGCCGTACTATAGAGAAAGTTGCAAAAATGACAGTCATAGTACAGTCTTATTAAAAAAAAGGGCAAATAAAAAATGGGATCCCATTTTATTTACGACCAATGAAGAAATAAACGGGATCCCGTTTTATAAACGAGATCGCATTTTATAAACGGGATCCCGTTACTCAAAATTTAAATTTTAGGCTCGGGTTTTGCTTTGTAACCCACTTTGGAAAATGCTTTGGGGACTCGACCCTAACCTCTGGTCCTAGTTTGACCTGCAACTTGAAGGCCCTGTCAATGTCACAACAAAATAATGACTTTGGGCATATATTTAAAGGTCTATTTTGCAGAATATTTTGATGAAATTAAAACCCATTATAGAGGAGACAATGTAGATTCTAAATATGTAATTTTTTTTACAATTGAATTAATTTTTCTATTTTTTAATCAATTTCTGATGAAATAGGGTCATAACCTTGAATTATCAGGGTTTTTTAATATTTTAATAACTTTTTATTAAAATATTTTTTTGTAAAAGAAATTATATGAAAACGTACTTTAGACAATTCTTTTCAATTAAAAAAAATTCAAAAAATGTTAAGTTTAGGTCATCTTATGCGTGACGTACACGATGATTTATTAAAAGATAAAAAATGACCAATAAAAAATTAATAAAAAAAAAATTATTCAATAAAAAATTACAAATAAATATGGAAAACGTGCTTTAGTGAGTTACAAAGCTTTTCCCAAAAGGATTTTGAAAAATATGATTATTTAGGTCAAAATATGGATGACGTACACGTACATGGTATAGTAAAAAAAAGTGATTTTTAAACAGTGGTTTTTAGAAACGCCTATTCAAAATCAATTTCTATCATCTGGGTATTGAAAAAAATTACATATTTGGAAACTAGACGCCGAGTAGTACATTTCATATTTAGTGAATTTTTCTAAGATTCCACCTTTAAGTGCTTTAAATTTTTAGGTCAAATGTGACAAATTCTGAAAATCAGGAAAAACACTTCCACTTTTTGGCCAAAAAGTGGACACAACTTCTTGCACACACCCATACACCCATCTATTCTATTGGAAATTGTCACCAATAGCCCAAACATGGTATATAAACCAAGAAAGAAGAAAAGAAACCAGTAATTGGGAGGAAGTACAAGATGAATTTATACATACATTTTCTTTCTATAGTCCAACAAAATCTATACATAATGCACTTTTGAAAATGAAGGAAATAATTTTTCAACAAGTGACAGAGGAAGAGAAAGAAGAACCAGAGAAAAATACACCACCACCAAGAACTGAAGGGATATGGAAACTGGTAGAATGGATAGATCAACAATCAAGAAATATTGATTAGAAATGCTATAAGACTACAAGAATGGATGATGAGGATGCTAAGGATCTAGAAATAGATGTCCAAGAAGGAGAACAAAAACTAGAAATATTAACTAAACCAAAGGACCGATACTACAACAAACCTCTTAAAATCAAAGAAGAGAATATTGCAAAAGAAGGTGATCCCAATCTAGCAAATATTGGAGACTACTGGGATGAGAAAGTGGTAGTGCAAGTAACTGAGATCTTTCTAAATTTGAGGACTTATTTCCAAGGACTTTTACTGAAATGAAAGGGATCAAAGAAGAAGCAGGAATGATGAAAATACAACTAAAAGAGGGAATTAAACCAGTAAAGAAAAGGCCATATAGGTTGAATCCAAACATGAAAAGAAGGGTCAAAGTAGAAATTGATAAGATGGTAGCAGCAGAGATCATAAAACTAGTTGAAGAAGTAGATTGGATTAGTCCAATGGTAGTACAAAATAAAAAATTAAGAGAGATAAGAATATGTAGATATTATAGAGAATTGAACAAAGCTTGCATTCATGACCCATTCCCAACACCATTCACAGAAGAGATATTAGAATCAGTTTCTAGTAGAGAAATCTATTCATTCACTGATGGGTTTTTTGGTTACCTTTTGAAAATAAGGAATACCGAGAGGGGGGTTGAATTAGTATTCCACAAAACTACTTCTCAACAAGTTTATTAATCCAATTTCCAAAATCAATAACATGAAAATAGGATAAGCATAAGAACAACAACCATAAAGAAATAACACATGGACACCAGGATTTTTACATGGAAAACCTAAAAAGGGAAAAACCACGGTGAGTGTTAGCTTACAATATATTATGATATCTCAATACCAGATTACAAGAAGGCTCACTGCCTTAGGGCTCACTACCCTATGAAGAAGTGCTCACTAAACAAAGGCTCACTGCCAAGAGAAAAGAAGAAAGAAGAAGGATTGGCTCACTGCCAGAAGATGAATTGATGTAAATGCATCTACCACATGCTGGATCACAATTCCATTGAAGGTTCAATATACAGATTCAAAGGTCTTCATTTGTTCTACTCTACTTCTTAACTTAACTACATATACTTTGTTTTTTGTCCTTGTTCAACTTTTTCTTCTCTGCACTCTGCTCATAATCCTTCACACTTCAAATTTGTACACTTCGCACCAACCAACAACACACCACCATTGAATTCCATTGAGTATATATATTTGCTACAAGATTTATCTCATAATCAAGTCGGCAAGCAAAACATAAACTGTGTACACAAATACGACATCTTGTCAGCTTGAACTTGTGTACAATCTGCAATGTGGACTTAAACAAGCATACAAAAGTCTTCATATAGGTCAGCTTCAATCATACCATCACTTAGATTGACTGTTTAGATAATATAACTTCTCCACATAAGAATCTAACATGTATGTCAGCTTGTTCCTTAAGAGTATACTTGATCAACTCATATGTCACATCATAATTCCCACTGTGGACCATATGAGACTCTGAGATGCATAACCAACAATCATTCTAGATCTCTTAGCATACCTTCAGAACCACAAAACAAAATATACAACTACGGAGGAATGCAGACCCTTTTCTCTACAACTATGCACTATTCTTGACTTAACTGTATTTACCCAGACTTAAGTATTTTACCATGTGACTTCCGGAGGAGGTCAAGACTTGAGCACTAGAACAAATCATCACTAAATAGCTATGAAATGTTACCAAATTGTGCTTGGCAGCCCAATTAGGTTGGGTTATAATAGTTGTTTTCTAATGCTTTCAAGAAGCAAGTGACTTCAAATGAAGCAAGAAGGAAGAGAATATTAGATCAAAGTAGTCAAGAGAGAGGCTTCAACCTCTACATTTTATCTAACACATTTGCTCACTATGCAGATATAGGTACTTGAAGACCATTCATCTATGTCATTTTCATTCAAAATATAAAGGCTTACATATAATACATGAAGGGTTACATTACCCTTGGAATTCAAAAAAGAGCTATGGAAGGTGGTAGTTCATTTTCCAAAAAAAAATGAAATTTTTGGTAGGGTCATAACTCCTCACTACTTTATCAGAATTCAAATTTTTTGGACTTGTTAGAAAGATAAACCAATTATCTAGTTTGAGTTCCAAGTTGCTAAGGCTAACGCAATAGAGATTCCAAGGAAGAAATTGATATGACACATAATATGAAGGGTTACATTAGCCTTGGAATTCAAAAAAGAGCTATGGAAGGTGGTAGTTCATTTTCCAAAAACAAAAAAAAGAAATTTTTGGCAGGGTCATAACTCCTCACTACTTTATTAGAATTCAAATTTTTTGGACTCGCTAGAAAGATAAACCAATTATCTAGTTCAAGTTCCAGGTTGCTAAGGCTAATGCCAACGCTACCTTAAGGTGATTGCCCTGATTTCACTCTAAAGGCCTAAAAATGCAATTTACTAAGATGTAGAAAATATCAAAAAAAAAATTGAATTTTAATTTTTGATATTTTCCCAAAAATACCATTGTGGACTCGATCAGAAGTCTTTCAAGGTACACAAAAATAGGAGAGGAGTCGAACAGAAGTGTAGGGTCATGCAGGGATAGATATTTGGAGTTCTATTTTTGACATGACTATTTTTGGCAGTTTCTTGGTCAAGGACTTTGAGACTTGGAGTTTCGAGCTATTTTTGCTCATTTTGGAGAAGTTTTGGGGCCTAAATTTTAGGCTTTTCACTTGTGCTCGCTCATCAACTTGGAGTTACTTTTTCAAACTCATTCATGCATATTTTTGAGTTCAATTGAGAAGGAGTTGACTGCCCATTCACTTTTGGGGGACAATTTTGTATTATATGAAAAAAAACTTTTTTTTCCCCCTTAGTTATTGCTTTTTTGCCTTTGCATATTATAGAGAAGGAGATTGTCTTGTAACTCAACCATTTTTACAGTTTCTAGTAGTAGTGGTTTATTTTTAGTAGTTTATTGTTATTTTCCAGAGATTTCTTCCATTTTCTAATATTGATCAGGGGTTCTTCTATCCAATTTCAGATGTCTTGCTATTTTGTGAGTGATTTGATAGGAATTTTTTGTGTTTTGGTTTAAAACCTCTGAATTCTTTGTCTCATTTATTAGATGCAAGTATACAAATTTCTATTTATTACAGGTCACAACTTGTGCAAGATTATTCATGCCTTTCTATGAAATACTTATGTGGCGAATCTGATCAGTTTGGATTGTAAGAACAAGTTTATTGGAGAATGTTTGTGAGTTATATTGCAGTTTTAAATCAAAATATTGGTGCATCACCTCCTTTAGATAGATTTTACGTTCAATTTTCAGTTTATACAAGTTTTCTTCTATCTGTTTCCTCCAATTTACAGATCTAAAGGGTACTTAAAGGGAGCCGGCTCTTCTGGAGGTTCACTCTTGAAACAGACAAACCCACAATCTGAGAATGTTCCCATGTTGCACGGGATTGCCAAGCTTGTAAAGGCTTAACATTTAGGGTGCAATCATTTGTGACAATAGTTACACCACTGGATGCTCCTACATCAATATGCCATATCAATATGCATGAATGCCTTAAAGAATCTATGTAACAAGTAAAGATATGCTTGAGCCCTTGCCTAGGCCATGAAGCTCTTTACTATTTAAAAAAATCATACTTTTATGTCTATGTTGCTAACATAATATCTAGGTAACAAGTATTCTAATTTGCATTCCAACAAGTAGTTACATAGAAGACAATAGAATGATACAGTATTAGGCACTGAACCTTGAACCCTACTCCATATTTTTGTTTGTTTTATAGTCAAGGTTGCAAAGTCACTCAAAATGTAGTTGAGATTTATATTTGAGTTGTGTATCATTTCTATTTGGATCATATATTTCTTTGCACTATATTAAAGTTTACCAATTCACTGATATCAAATTAGACCACCAAATTGCAAGTGTGTTAAACTAGTTATCACTGGACTTGTAGTTCAACATATATAGAGACATTTTATTTGCAGTTTATTTCACTAGATGTTTTGATACGTTCAACCCTCATAGATTCTCTCGCAAAGAACATGAATTATTTAACATAATGCCTAAAACAAATGATCTCAAAAAATAAAACATTGTTAATAAAATGCCTCAATGAGGTATGGTGGCATTCAAGAGCATGTGTTCTTCATGCTGGAATACAAAATGGCATTTTTTCTTACATTTATGCTTTAGCAACACTCCCCCAATCTTTGTTCAACATTATTTACGCAATCTCATGCAATAAACAAAATACCATGTGTACTAAAATAAAATAATGACATTTCCTGCAATGTGATCATATATAATGATAAAATAGGGGCCTTTCAACAATATAACAACACCTTTCAAGACTTGATGCCTCAAAGAAATGCACTCGCAACTGTTAGCTCAAAATCCTTGAAATTTAAGTATGAGAGTTTTCTAGCTTTTCCTTAGGTTTTGTGTCTTTTTGGCTTTTTAAAATTTTGGGCTTACTCCTTCCAACATGCCATCCTTATCAGCTTCAAACTCTACCTTTAGGATCGTAAAGTTAGGCATTCTCATTTTCCTTTACCTTTGCAGTACACATTTAGTGGTGTCCTTGATCTTTGATTGCCTAAGTGTTTTAGGATCGTGGAGTTGGGAAGGTATTTGTTATCTTATTCGAGTGTAAGGCAGTTTGGTGAAGGACCAATTGCTAAAGTCTGATAGGTTGCTTTGTAAAGCTTCATATTTATTCAAACTTTAGAGTTAGAGAAGTCACTATTTCTCTTCCTCACGTGAATGGTATCTAGCAGAGGCTCGACTATCCAAGCTCGTTAAGATTCACCTAAGCCTTTCAAACTTTGGAGTCTGGAGAGGCATTGTTTCTTTTTCTCAAATGAATGGATGTCCAACATTGGCCCAATTGCTAAAGCATGGTGAGTTTGCATTCCTTTGTATTTCTTCAAAGTTTGGAATTTAGGGAATCTTTCACTCCTATTCAAAAATTGAAAGATGTTTAGCAAGACCCCAACCCTCGATCCCGTATGTTTCATAATCGGTTGGGTTCTAAGATTGCGGCATCGGGCATTCTCATTTTCCTTTTACTCTTAAGCATGAGTTTGAGTGAAGGCTCGATACCTGACTTTTGAAATTTTAGATTTTCCTAAGTCTCTCAAAAATCAGAGAGGTGCTTGTTCTTCTTCTCAAATTGTTAGAGATCTGGTGGAGGTTTGATTGCTAAAGATTGATAGGTTGTTTCCTTTGTTCTTTTCAGACTTCAGAGTTTAGGAAGATCTCTCACTCATTTTCAAAGTGGAAGGTGGTTCAATGATGGTCTAATTGGTGAACCTCAATGGTTTGGCCTTGCTAGTGCATTTAATCAAAGTTACAGGGAGCCTTCTACTCTCAATAGTGAAGTAGAATGTTTGTTGGAGGGTTTGAGAATTTTTCTTTCCTAGAGGATTAGCTTATTAGCTTATGACAGGACATTCTAGCGACCCTCTAGGCCGCCATTAATCATCATTCTAGAGCCCAATAGCATGGTTGGTAAAATTTTCACACGCCAATGCTATTGTTTCCCCCTCATTAATGAATTTCTATACCAAGGCATGGGCGAACACTCCAAATCTATATGGTTTCCTGAAATGGCCCATGTGGGCATGATGTAGTGGGTGCATGAGCGACCAATAAACATATTGACCATTCCAAATCCATGTCTAAGTTGCAATAGTGATTTGCAATGCTATATATATGCATATTCTCAAGATGTAATAGTTTTTGGTTGCAGAGTCATCTTTGTGGTCATATTGAAACTTTATATCTGCTATATTTTACATCTTTGATCAATATAAAAAATTGATTTATACCTTCTCATATTCTTCTGGATTGTGTAGTATTGGGAGTTTGATTTTCTCTCTTGTGAATGATTAATTCCTTGCAATTTTAACTCTATTTTTCTACCTTTGTTAAGGTTTCCATGAGTTGTGTATGTTTGTCCTCTATTTGAGATCATTATGTGCATGCGGGGCTAATACAGATGTTCTTCAACTAAATTTTGTGCATCACCTCTTATTTTTCTGTCATTTTCCCTCTCCCCCTTTTCCTTGGTGAGTGACATTAGAGTAGGTTTAGTTGTATTTTATCTATCTAAACTTTAGGATTAGAGAGGACCCCGCCTTCTCTAGAGGTCTGATCTCATCTACAAGGTCCCATGCCTTGACATCATTCCCATTGTGTTATTGGAATGTTTGAACCAGGTTCAAACAAGGATGCAATTTCAAGTGACAAGAACAACCAATGTCATGATGGCAGTTCATAAACACAAAAGATGTTTAGCAAATGGGTGTCAATTAAAAACCAAAGCATGAACATACGCATTTTTCATTGCAGCATAGAATAAAGACCCATAAACATACAACAACATGGCCCATTTAAAGCTATGCGATAATACCCTTTGAAACTTAGTGTTATTGTCATGCCTCGAGCTCTTGCAACTTTTATGCACTACCAATAATAAATACTATTTGCAATTCATATAATAGTTTGAGACATTAAGCATTGGTAGATGTCATTGTGCTAGTTTTATTTTAGTTTGCATGGTCTTTATTTTATTGTGCCAACTTCTATAGAAAATGTCAAATGATGTGTGTTTTTTCCTGTAGGTGTTTTCTTACCGTGTCTATTGTGCAAATGAAAAAATTGAATTTGCACAAAAGTTTGGTTCTTTCAACAAACTATGTAGTTTAAATTCATAAGAATTGATTTTATGATTTTGCATATTCAAAAAGCTGAGATCAATTGCATGCACATATAACCAAATGCACATATTTGGGCCTTCAACCATTAAACTCGAATACTTAGGCTTATGATAAATGCTTGAGGAGGATAAACACACAATTTTAAGGCATAAATTTATCGAAGTGACCCATTTAAGAATTCTCAAATTGAATATTTGAGATTATCCAAAAAAGGATCAAGGAAAAGTCCTGACATGAAACTTAGAAAAAATGCATTTTAGGGCATGTGCCAACAATGGCTCTAGTTAGGGAGGATTACCTAGGCTAATGGGTACTACAATAATTTAGCATAACTTTGGGAGTGGACCATAAGAAGTAAAGTTGGGAGAGGGAGGGGAAAACAAAGGACAACCATATAGAGACACACACTTATGTACATACACAAAGCCAAAGAAAACACAACCTAGGCACCTAAAACAAAATAGGGAAATTGTAAACTTATAACCAACAACATATAAAGCATAGAGAACATTTTACAAGTTAGACCCTACATGTAGAACATATGGCTCAAGGCCATATATAAATTGAGAAGTACCATCTTCCCCTATTGAAAACCATCTTCATGAATGAGCTTCTTTGTCTTGACCTGATAGTATAATCATTTATTTAGTTACAATTCAAGACATTCTATTTGTTTATGCATTTGTTCTGGTTCTCATGATAACCATGTAAGTCAAACACAAAGATAAAAATCAACCACTTTCACCCATACTATCATATATCTCTTAAACATCCATAATAGATATTGGTGGTTTATAAACAACCATGTCAGTTATATCCCCTTGATGGCTAACTTCATCAAATAAGTCAAGATCAAAACAAAAGGAATCAAACTCGCTGGGAATAAAAAAACATGCCTCATTTGAAAACTGATCAACATGAAAAAGAATGTCTTTATGTATCACAAGCTAAAACATATCCATATCAAGCACATCTTCAAATTGGACTACAACAAGTTGATCTTTAGGTTCATGCAAACCTTGCAACACATCAACTTCCATGCATGCCTTCAAGTCCCAAGAGAAGGATTCTACCTTAGGTGCAACAAGGTTCGCATTAGAAAGTGAATCTTGATATTCAAACCAACAAACCATGATGCAAGAGGAAAACACTCCCCTTCCTTAAACACTACACAAAACACCCAATTATACAGGCAATTTGCTGCCCCTAAACTTATAGTATCAACACACAAGATTGAAACAGAAATAAATACAATTTTATTCAATTTATAAAATGAATCTATAGTTTATTTACAACTTCTTGGCCTTCAATGGCCTCTTCCATGACTCCAACACTTCATATTTGAAAGTTCACACTCTCAAATTATGCACTCTCTACATACTCTAATATTATTTCTTCCACCTGGTTGATCCCACTCTCAGTTCCTAGATCGCACTTCCTTCAGAGCTAGAGGTTAGGTTTTTATAGTACATAGCATGAGAAATGAAAGACCAAATCTGGATCAGTCTTAAGCAATTGAAGCATCACCCCAAGAAACTGAAGGGTCAACATATCACAATGAAATTTAAATTGGTTTTGTGTCAAAGACTCACACTCTTATTAGGTCCGCAACCTTACTCCAATGAACGAAAAGAAATTTGGAACCCCAATACACTGGTATTCATTAGCAAAAGCATCAGAATTCTCATTGAAAATGAAAAGACCATCTTCTGAAGTGTTACCTCTTTGCATAAGTGGTGCCTTCTTGCAAGAGATTTATGCATGTATTTATTGCTCCAAAACAACCCTCTCTTTCTCTCCCTGCAGTGATTTCTTTTTCTTCTCACAAAGGTGGTTCAACTTCTCCCTTCCTCATTCTTAGTTTGTTAAATAAAGGCCATGAAATCGACATAGGAAAGAAATATAGAACCACAATATTTACCGTAAGCATCAATGTGAGTCTAAACGTAACCATAAGCCATATGGTTTCCTCACGGTGGAATTCATTTGCAATTAAAATTGCAATCCAAACTATTAGGAAGATAGATGTAATGGTTAGTGCCTTGACCACTCTTTGAATTTGTTAGATTTAAATTCAATGTGTCGAATCTTCCATGCGATACCAATAGGTATAGATAGATAAAACAAATGCATCAATTTCCTAGATGACAATAATCATTGAAATATCTTCGTGCCTAGACATAGGCAGCTAAACCAACCCATGGTATAAGTATTAAATGGAGCCAGCTGATTTAGGTTGATTGGTGGTAAACGCCTTTTAACAAATAAATAATAGAATCAATATACCTAAGAAATGTGGCAGCTCATCAACAAGCCAAAACTGAAATCAAAAACCTAAAAACATTTTTTTGTTGATGCAGATCACCAGTTCGCCTGGGGTACACTTGCATCAGACATGTCGGGTAGAAAGTTTGTGAGCATATGCTCACAAAGCAGAGTTGAGTAGTTGAACTACCCTTCCAGGTTGTCATCAACCTGTAGCAAACTCCCTCACTATCCAAGAGCTAAAAATCAATCTTTCTTTTGCCTTTTCCAGCATCATGTCAGAACATGCACCACCTTCCTCCAGCAACACTACTTCCTCCTCTTTCCACTCGTGGACTCATATCCACTGTAGATCATCCTCCTCTGCCAAAGGCTCACTCTTGACATCCTCACTCTTCTCTTCTCTTCCTTCACCTTCATGGGCTTCAACCCACCGCAAACCGACCACCTCCATCAAATCTCTCTTATCACATCCTCTACAGCTTCTACCCGTAGGTAGGCATCCCTACTCCACTCTACCACATCTGTACATTCCACAATTTTCTCTACCATGCTACTCATCTCATCAAGTACATGCACGTCAAATCCAATATCACAAAACTCATAAACAACAGAGTTTACCTCATACTCCTCTATTGCTCTATCATCACCAAGTGTAACGTTCTTCTTTACTCCAACATCATCGGGTTCAATGTTCTTCACTGTTGCAATGAACAATTGTTCAATATTTTGTATCTCTTCACCAAGAAACCCTTGATCTTCATCAGGTTCCTCATCGAACACTAGACCATCATGCAACATCAAATCTTCTTATTTACCTGTCACTTCTCCTTCCAAGAATCTTTCGATTCTTCTCATCTCCTCTTTCAGCAAGAGATCATCCTTACTAACTTCTCCACCAATCATAGGACTCCCAAAGTCCATTTTCTACACCTTTTCATCTATCTCTTTTTCTTTTACAGCTACAACCTCTGCACACTCCACGACTGCAAATTGATCTATTGCATTGTCACCTACAAACAAACAATTATCAGAAGAAACATGGGACTCTTCTCTACCCACTTTATTCTTTGTACAAATCTCCTTTAGGTTTTCATACAACTCTTCCCTCACTTCTTCCAATAACTCTTCACACATCTTTGCAACTCGTTCCTTCCATATTTGTCTTCTCCATCTCTTCAACATGGGGATTGTCAAAACCCAACCAATCACAAACCCTCTCTTCCTTTTCTTTATTTTCTCCATCAATGACTTCGAGTCTTTGTTTCTCTCATCATTGTAGGACTCCTTCACAACTACTCCATCTCTCGAGCTTTTCTTAGATTCTTTACTAATATAACTGTTCACACATCTTTACTCTCCTTCGTGGCTTCAAGCTCTCAACCGATCAGAACTTCACACACCTGCAATCATCCTTTTAAGTTCTCACAACCACCTTCCTGCTTCTCCATAGGTCTTGGTGGATACTCTCCATGCTTAGGAACAACCTACTCTAATACCAATTGACGCAAGAGGAAAACACTCCCCTGCCTTAAACACTACAAAAAACACCCAATTACACAAGCAATTTGCTGCCCCTAAACTTACAGTATCAACACACAAGATTGCAATAGAAATAACTATAATTTTATTCAATTTATAAAATGAATCTGCAGTTTATTTACAACTTCTTGGCCTTCAATGGCCTCTTCCATGACTCCAACACTTCATATTTGCAAGTTCACACTCAAATGTGACACTCTTTGCATACTCTCATATTATTTCTTCCATTTGGTTGATCCCACTCTTAGTTCCTAGATCGCACTTCCTTTAGAGATAGAGTTTAAGTTTTTATAGTACATAGCATGAGAAATGAAAGACCAAATCTGGGTTGGTCTTAAGCAACTGAAGCATCACCCCAAGAAGCTGAAGGGTCAACATATAACAATGAAATTTAAATTGGTTTTGTGTCAAAGACTCACACTCTTCTTAGGTCTGCGGCCTTACTCCAATGAACGGAAAGAAATTTCAAACCCCAATACAGTGGTATTCATCAGTAAGAGCATCAAAATTCTCTTTGATAATGAAAAGACCATCTTCTAAAGCGTTACCTCTTTGCATAAGTGGTGCCTTCCTACAAGAGATTTATGTATGTATTTATTGCTCCAAAATAGGCTGCTCTTTCTCTTCCTGCAACGATTTCTTTTTCTTTCTCACAAAGGTGGTTCACCTTCTCCCTTCCTCATGCTTAGTTTGTTAAATAGAGGCCATGACATCAACATAGGAAAGAAAGACAGAACCACAATATTTATCGTAAGCATCAATGTGAGTATAAAGGCAACCATAAGCCATATGGTTTCCTCATGGTGGACTTGATTTGCAATGAAAATTGCAATCCAAACTCCTAGGAAGATAGATGTAATGGTTACTTCCTTGACCACTCTTTGAACTTGTTAGATTTAAATTCAATGTGTCGAATCTTCCATGCGATACCAACAGGTATAGATAGATAAAACAAATGCATCAATTTCCTGGATGACAATAAACATTGAAATATCTTCGTGCCTAGACATAGGCAGCTAAACCAGCCCATGGTATAAGTATTAAATGGAACTAGTTGATATAGCTTCATTGGTGGTAAATGCCTTTTAACAAACAAATAATAGAGTCGATATACTTGATCAATGCGGCAGCTCATCAGCAAGCCAAAACTGAAATCAAAAACTTGAAATTATTTCTTGATTGATGCAGATCATCAGTTTGCCTAGGGTGCACCTACATCAAACCATCAATTTAGATATGTATTTGTCAAAATTTTGTGTACTAGGTATAGACATGCTGATGTAGTTATCTACTCTTGACTCATATGCACATTTCAAATCCATATCTATATCACCAACACAAGGAAAAAGTGAAAATTTAAAACCAAATCTAAAATTATTGAGATTGAGTGTTAAACTTTTAAAAATATTGAACAAGAAAAGTGATAGTGGATTTGAAAATGATATCATGGCTCTACTAGGGTTTCATCTGTAGATAGTCTCCATTGTTTCCATCCTGGTCATACCATGTTTGAGGCGCAGGAATTATAGCCTTTCCTTTTGTACGTCTGCATTTATTGGCGGTTCGACGACTCTGTACAATGGCTCCTCCACTGACCCAACAATTTTTACTGGTGTTGGCGGTTCAACGGCTCTGTACAATGGCTCCTCCACTGACCAAGCATCCCTAGAAGTTTGTTCTGAAGGTCTTTCACGAGGTAAGACCTCTGATTCTCCTGCTGATGTGATTTTTCCCAAGCAGGAATTTGATTCTGCATGTTTATGGTTAGAACAACATACTCTTATTGGATACTTTGTTGGGAGGACTCCCTTGAAACTATGCTAGGAGACTAGGTTCAAAAGGCTTGGGTCCCTCATGGGGTCCTCCTTGATATGGTTCAAAATCTAACCAAAGGATTTTTCCCTTTCTGCTTTGTAGAGGTTAGTCATGTTCAAGCAATCTTGAATCATGGCCTATGGTATGTCCGATCTTCTTTCATTATTTTTCAATAGTGGACCCATGACTTTGTGGTTTCAGATGATACCAAACTACGGGTCCCTATGTGGATTGAATTCCCTGGTTTGCCTTTGCCTTGCTTGCATTTCTTGCATGATATTGCTTCCTCTCTAGGAAAAGTAATTTGTGTCGAACCAGATAGGTTCTTTCAAGCTCACCCACAAAAGTGAATCTGCGTAGAGGTGGATCTTTCGCAGAATCTCAAGGAATTCATTGATATTAAAATTGGTCCCCTTCGGCATACTCAAAAAGTTACCTACTTTAATTTGCCAAAAACTTGTTACCACTGTCAGTCAGCCAAACATAAAATTAGAGATTGTCCTCTTGCCGCACCTCGTACCCGAGCTCCACCTAGGGAGGTTGCCCAGCCCCGTCTAGTGGAAGTTGTTTCCAAGCCAGTGGAAACTTGGGCTACGGTTACCAACCGCAAGCACAAGGCTAAGGCTCCTGCAGAGGCTCTCAAAGTTGTTGAACCAGCTAAGGACGTTTCAACCCCTTCTGTGAAAGGGAAAGACAACCTCAAGGGTTCTAGTGTTCTGCCATTACAACAAAGGTCGTTGGCCATGTCACGACCAAGTTCAAATAAATATGTGCTGCCAAAGCGGTGCTCTTGTAGCCATTCTCGACCTCTTGAAGAGGGAGAAATCGCTCAGGAGGAAAAGAAGCAGCCATCTCCTACCATTCAATTTGGCACACGCCCAACTGAAGTCCTGCAGAATCATTTTTCTTCCTTTGAAAATCTAGATTATGGGGAAATGGTGGAGGATTTACTATGAAATTCCTCTCTTGGAATGTTCGAGGTCTAACTGACCTCGCTAGGAAGTACTGCATTAGTGCTACTTTACAAAAATATGTTGCAATTGATGTTCTGTGTCTACAAGAGGTTAAAGTTGCAGGTTTTTTGCTTTCTTCGGCTTGCCATTCTATTTGGCCAGCCAATAAATTATTCTGCACCGCTCATGAGGCTGTAAAAGGTGGCGTTGCTACACTTTTATCCCCTCGGTGGAAAGATTTAGTGGTGGCTCATGGGGTGGACCCCACCAACCGTTTAGTCTGGACACTGCTCAATATTGATAATCAATTCTTTAGGATTATTAATGTTTATGCATCGAATGATGTGATGGAAAGATCTCTTCTCTGGCGGTGGATTGCAGACTCCTTGCCAGTGGCCACCTGGCTTATTTGTGGGGATTTCAATATGGTTGAGATGCCGCATGATAAAGATGGAATTCTACCTTTCTGGTGGCCAGCTGGCAAGAGAGAGGTGTGGTTCCACATGTGCAATAAATTGGGTTTTTTTATCCCAATACTGGTTGCCACCATTCCCATCTTTTTTGGCATACTTGGTGTAATTTTCAAGCTGGGTCTGACATGATTTTTAAATGCCTTGATCATGCCATGATCTCAGCCCAATCCTTCTTTTCTTTTGCCACATCAAACTCCCTCCCAGTTAAGACATTAGTGGACGTGACATTACCAGACCACTTTCCAATTCAATTTTGCATTGAATGGCATGCAACTCTACCACATGCCAGTAAGTCTCAGTTTTTCCTTAACACCTCTTTGTTGTCTCACTAACCCATGCTGGCACATATTGCTACTATATGGAATTTAGAATGTCGCCCACTGCATACTACTGGCTGGATACACTGGTCGAATGATGCCATCACCTGGACTGCGAGGTTTCCTTGCATCTATGGCCGTCAACTAGCCATTTTCAGAAGATGGTCATATGAGGCTAAAACTACTGCTTTGAAAGTGACCAGTGAGGTATTGGAAGCCGACCCATTTTCGCCTTCTCTGCAAATCAATGTCGCAAACTTAAGGCATCATAAGCAAATAGATGATAATCATGCTGCCAGAGGGGCACAGCTAAAGTCAGGTTGCACTGGCTAAAAATAGGTGACCGTACCTCAAAGGAATTCTTTCTCGCTCTTCGAGCTAGACATTCCTCACATGACATTAAGCAAATCAAGGAGGATAATAGTGTTCTTATAGAACTACCTGACATTCTCCAGGCATTTGTAAGGCATTATGAAAAAAATTTCACAGCTTAGGAATACACTTATGAGCGACAAATTGCATTACAAGATTGCCTTGCAGTTGTTCGAAATAGGCTTTCTCCAGCTTAGACAGGCTTCTGTGATCAGTTACTAACCATTGAAGACCTCAAGGAAGCAGTTTGTTCTATGGCTGATGACAAAGCTCCACGAATTGATGGTTTTCCCTATGAATTTTACAAATCCCTTTGGGATTGCTTAGGAAAATATATGCATAATGTTTACCTTGAATCTTTTCGTTCTAACTCTTTAGGCAAGCTTATCAATCAAGGCAATATAAATTCATACCTAAGACTAGAGATCCTAAGGACATTTGCAACTGGCGACCCATTACGCTCCTCAATGTTTCCTATAAGATCATTCTGTATCAGAAGGTCTTGTTCGTGGGATTTCTCTACCTAATTCTTCCTAACAATTGGTTACTGGTCATTTTGCTGATGACTCCTTTTTAACTTTACTGGAAGAGGAAACTACAGTGACAAATGCTCTTGGTTGTCTCTCTATATAGCCTCAAGTTCTTCCATCCAGTGGCACAAAACCCTATGTTACAGGCAATCAATTCTTTCCATTCCACATTGGATCCAATAGTATGGCTAGCGCTAGGTTGTTCATGGTGAAATCTTCCGATTTCTTGGCATCCCATTTGCCTTCCAGGCCACCTCTACAGATCTCTGGCAGGCAGTTCTTTCTCGAGTGAAACAAAAACTTACCTTCTAGATAACTAAGCCACTTTCTCTGGTTGGGAAATTCCAGGTATGTTCTAAGGTTTTAGCAGCAACTCATGTTTACTACTCTTCTTGTTGGGCTCCTTCAAAAGCCTCCTATGCCATTGAACTGGAAAAGCTTTTGAGAGATTTCCTTTGGACCTCTTCTGAAACGCATCGTGGTTTTCACCATGTTGCATGGGAGTTTTGTTGCTTACCCAGAGATTCAGGTGGCCTTGGTCTTCTCTCCACCCAACGCCAAGGCACTGCTTTGTGTGTAAAATGGATCATTCGTGCTCTCACTGGCAATGAGGTGTGGAAAATTCTGCTCAGACACAATATAGAAATGGGACATCCTATTCACAGACTTGGTTGGAAAGAAATTGGTTTTTAACCATCCTTGTCATGAGAGAGCCAGTGCAAATCTCAGGTACCTTTGTGGCTAAGAACATTTGGAAAGCATGGGAGAAAGTTAAACCTTGGCTCCGCTAGACTGGAGCTAGGTTTCACGATGGCCTCTCATTCAGTCAGTAGAACATTTGGTGGTCACCCCTCTTAACTAGTGCAGGTCAACCATTAGCCAAGTTGCCCGGGTTAAAAGCTCTCAGATTTCATAAAAAGGGTATCCAGACTCTTCAAGACATTTTTCATAGACCCACCATGAGTCTTATGGCATGAGAAACTCTTCGAGTTCGATTTGGTCTTCAAAGGCATGATCAGGCCACCTATGATGGCATTGTCAATGCCATTCCAGCAGACATGATTCACAAAGTGGGAATCAATTCCATCAAGCCTTGATGGAAAGACTAGAAGTGGTATCCAGAAACTCCAATGAAATTATAAGCCTAGGCTTGGTTACAGTTGGCTCTAGCCTCATTTGCCAATGGTAGACACTCTCAATAAGCGATGGCTGCTTCACTCTTCAATGTCTACTTGGCACATTAGATTTACCATCGAGCGGGTCTGTGAACAGGATGTCCCTTTTCTATATTGTGTCTGAGTAGAAATTTCCATGCGTCATTGCCAGTGAGAGCACGAATGATCCATTTTACACACAAAGCAATGCCTTGGCGCTGGGTGGAAAGAAGACCAAGGCCACTCGAATCTCTAGGTAAGCAGCAAAACTCCCATGCAACATGGTGAAAACCATGGCAAGTTTCAAAAGAGGTCCAAAGGAAACTCTCAAAAGTTTTTCCAGTTTGGCATAGGAGGCTTTTGAAGGAGCCCAACAAGAAGAGTAGTAAAGATGAGTTGCTGCTAAAACCTTAGAACATACCTAGAATTTACTAGCCAGAGAAAGTGGCTTAATTATCCAAAAGGCAAGTTTTTGTTCCACTCGAGAAAGAACTGTCTACTAGAGATCTGTAGAGTTGGCCTGGAAGGCAAATGGGATGCCAAGAAATAGGAAGATTTCACCATGAGCAACCCACCGCCAGTGATACTGTTGGATCCAATGTGGAATGGGAAGAATTGATTGCCTGTAACATAGGGTTTTGTGCCAATGGATGGAAGAACCTGAGGCTAAGCAGAAGGTTTCAAGGCAGCCAAGAGCATTTGTCACTGTAGTTTCCTCTTCCAGTAAAGTTAAAAAAGAGTCATTAGCAAAATGACCATTAACCAATTGACAGGAAGAATTAGGTAGAGAAATTTCACGAACAAGACCTTGTGATACAGAATGAGCAAGCAGGTATCCAAAACCTTCTCATGGCCGACAACGAAGGAGTGGGTCTACCAGGGACTCCCGGCCTCGTTCTCAGCCTCCTCCTCACCATGGATCTCACCGTCGCAGGTGATCGTCGTCTCCACGCAATCGAGGATGGACTTCTAGTTGTCCTATGGGTGGTACAGGTGATAATGCAGGTTGGCCCGCAGGTGACAATACAGGTTGGCCTGCTGGTGGTGCTTTCAATCCAACCAACACTGGCTGGGATAGCATTAAGGCTTTTTTGCACCTGATTCTGGTCATTTCACCTTAGCGCGAGGAAACTAATGCAGAGAATGAGAATAAACAAAATGATGATGGTTGGGCTCCACCTGATGTCATCCCGGACCCTGCAACAATATGGGGTAACCTGGATGACAAGGATCCCCCTTCTGTTGGGGTTGCATTAGCTGCATGATTTTCATTTCTATTATGTTTTTATAATTCCTATTATGTAATTTCAGGGGAGTACCCTTAGACTTTCTGGGCTATGCCCATATGACAGTTATTTTGGGTGTGCCTCTATACCACCCAACCCATTTTTTGTGGAAGTGTTTTACTTGTCTTTTGATTAATAAATAATATCGCATTTTCATAAAATATATATATATATAGAAATTGTTTATATGGGTTTATGATGCACACGGACACCATTATTATGATGGTCCCACTCCCACTCTCCGCTTCAATCTTTACACGGCTCTTCTCGTACGCAAAGCTGATGCTGTGTTCGAAGAGTCTCCACGTCTCTCACATTGTTCTGCCTTCCGTAAATGTCAACTTCTTATCATCACCGACTGCCTTTTGTATCTTCGACATTATGTTTTGGGTCCGAATAGGCAGAACCGTCTTCCACATGTTTTCCTGTACGAAATGGGTCCACCTCTCACCTCATTCCCAGCGACCAAACAAATGACTCCCTGTATACGCTCCAACTCGAATGACTGTCAGTGTTTCTGAATGACTTCAACGACCTGGTTTGCTTCTCAGTCTTCAATGGTCGTCCAAGGCGTGCGCACAGCTAAAGACCGTCATTTTCTATCTGACAGCATAAGGATGCCCGAATTCTGTCCATGGGAACGCCTATCGGCATAATTATGTAGTTTCTATTCATCCGACTTATATTGTACGGGTCGTTACGAAACTTCCCACTACAATACGCTCTGAAATCCAGTCAAAACAGAATTGTCTAAAGTTGCTCAAATTTCCTGTCAGACATATTGACCGAGACTGTGCAGATGGAAAAGGCTATCCAGCCTTTGCCCAGATGATGCACTCCAAGCTTTCTCGAATGAATCTTTACCTTACACAAAACAAAAACATTCTAAACCTTGGTGGGACGGTTTTACCTGTTATTGCAGTAATTCCGAAGCTTCTTGGAATGGGTCAGCACGTTAGACAAGTATATGTTTACATTAATCAACAGACTATGGAAAAATGGTTGCCGTTCAGAAGACGAAATAAACAAGGAAACTCCCTCGTTACTTCTTGAGTCTATATCGTATAGGTTTATTCTTGAATCCATATCGTATAGGTTTAATCAATCAACAAAATTATGGAAAAATTGATTGCCGTTCAGAAGACGAGATAAACAGGGAACGTTCCTCGTTACTTCTTGAGTCCATATCGTATAGGTTTACATCAATCAACAAGACTATAGAAAAAAAGATTGCCGTTGAGAAGACGAAATAAACAATTGTATACAAATAAGGGGTCTGAGTTGTTAGCGTGGTTAGATATCCATTCAAGTCCTTAATTTTGGATCTGTAAATTAGTGAGAGTTCATTTTGTTTGTTTAGTGGAGAAAATCTTGTGCCGAGGAAATATTGCCGTTGCTGAAACTCAGCATTCTATCTCCTCATTCACCATGTCCAAGCACAAATCATCCACGCTGGAAGAGGTGAAGAAGAACTTGAAGAACTTGCAAAATGCAAACATCGATGATTTAATCAACTTCATCAAATCGCTCTTGGAAACAGCGAAGGCTGGAAAGGTTCTATGCAAATACTACTACTATTTTCATCATTACAAGTGTATGCTAACGTCAAATGTAATGTATTGTAGTTTGTAAGCGTTGATAAAGTTTCATTTTTTTTTTTCTATCTCTATGTTTCAATTGTTTTGCAGCTCAACCAAGATAAGCCAAGCATAAGTTCTGGATCGGCTTCATTAGTCCAGACCGGTGGCAAAATATTGGCTTTGATCGACGACCCCATGGAGAAAAATGGTGAAAAGGTATATTAAACATTAAAACTTGTATCTTTTCAAGAGCATTCACAGATCACTGTCATTAGTACAGATTTTCACTTTTTTTTTGCTTCGGGTTTACAGGGAGACCGGTTCCATGGCCAAGTATTAAGCGTGGTATCAGAAGTACTTAAACAAATTGGACAAAATCATTGGGTAATAGCAGGGCTGTCCATGGTGGGGCATTTGCTCACAAAAATCGACAAAATGTCAGACAATCGGGATAACTGTTTAGACCTCTTGCAAAATATGGTTGAACTTGCTAACCATATTAAGAAAATAGGAACCCTAGTCACAAAGGAAGAGGAGAAGCTAAGAAATGCACTTGAATTAATTGTTCAGGGATCCATGCTCTGCGCCAAACAGCTACGTTCTAAAAAGCTTGTCAGGTTAAAATAACAATTGCATATTTCCCCAGTTGTTTCATGTTCTCTTATCATGTAATTGTCATGGTTAAATTCCTTATGTTTGAAGAACATGTGGCCTTTATTGTTATGAATCCTTCGCAGCTATTTGCTCTTATTGTGGAATTTTATGTTGCAGCTTTTTGAAAACTTCCCTAGACGAAAAAAGTTTGAGTGAACCTCGCGCAAAAATAAATCATCTCTATCCAGATCTTGTGTTGACAGTTCTAACAACAATGTTGCAGCGGCAGCGCGCAAGACTACCTGAGTCTGCGATTCTAACAGGTATATATAAATAAAACGTTTTCGTAATACATATTTGTTTTCAACGATTGCATTTTCATTGAAGTAATCTAAAGTTAAAATAGATCTTCAAATAAGGTCCTAGGGAGATCCAAGTAAGTGAAGTTAGAAGGAAGACGTCGATGCTTAGTCCTTCTGTGTCTACGGTGACTTTTAACTTTGGGTGTCTTGTTAGGAAAGTTATTTGTAGTACAAATCTTTTGGATGGGGAAGTTCTATGCCCTGTGGAATGCTTTGATTTTACTCCACTTTGATTGTTTGATATTCTTTGGTTTTTGAGTTGCATAATCTTTTTTTGGCCTTTCGATTGGGTTACTGTCGGTTTGCTATAGTTTTGTAGTTTTTTCATGTGTTTGTTTCTAATTTAGGCTTGTGGTTGGATTTCATTGTCTCATCTTTCTTGCTTGGTGCTTAAGGGTTAGTACCCTTTTGAAAACCCTACTTTTGAAAAGCATATAGGTCTTTAATATTTGACACACCTCAATACCTTGAATAGTTTATGGTGTGCCCTTAAATCTTCATGTAATCTACAAATCCCTCTCTTTCCCATGGTTTTCTATTTGTAGCTACATGAGCCAATTTGGATTTATTCTATTTCAAATCTATTGTAGCATGTTTGACTATTTATTATTTTTAACATTAATATAAGAAATATATTTATCTTTTCTAATTTCCAAATTGAATTTCACTTTCATTCTTCAAAATCTAAGAGGCCTATGGGCCATCAAATTGGTTGCTATGACATCAAGACCAATGGTTCATAGACCTTAGTTATTTGGCAATCTCTTTTTAAACTCTAAGTGAGCATCTTGTTATCACACAGACTTGAACCTTTTTTCCTTTCTCTTTTATATTAGGATTTATGCTTTAATCTTTTTCTTTGTAATGTGTTAGTTTTGTAAGCCCCATCACAATCTCTCTATCTAATTACATGAAACCATTCTAAAATCTCCAAAGAAAACTTTATAAGAATACATGATCGATTTGATTGGATGAGTTAGAATTTCATCTAATGATGTATACGATTGATGAAATTATTGAGAAATGGTCCACCATCTTTTAATTGATTCTTTTGAGGACTAATGTTGGGTAAGTGCAAGAAGATGGGGGGCCAAAAAGTGGGCAAATTAATTTAAAAAAAAAATGGGTCAAAACACGAGTGCGTTATAAAGCGCTCGCATTATAACGCGCTCGCATTATGGCTTGGTAATGGCGAGCCTTAGGCTTGTCAAAACCAAGCCATAACGCGAGCGCATTATAACGCGCTCGCATTATTCTTTTTTTGCATTTTTCCTTTTCCACAAAACTTTGTGCTATTTTTCATGTTTTAAATAACGCGAGCGCGTTATGTTCAACTTAAAAAAATTTATGTTTAAAGCTATTAATCATGTATGTATGTATGCCTATATGTATGTATGTATTTATGTATGCCTATATGTATGTATGTATCTATGTATGCCTATATGTATGTATGTATAGTGTCAAGGGTAGAGGAGGGTAGAGATGGGAGTAAGCCAGATAGGGGAGGAGAGGGGTGGATAAGGATTGAGTGATTAAGGTTTAAGGTTAAGGGTTGAGCATTTAGGGATAGGATTTAGAGTTTAGGGATAAGGGCTTAGAGTTTACGAGCTTGAGGGATTAGGGTTTAGGGTTGAGGCTTTAGGGATAGTATTTAGGATTAAGGGTCGAGGGATTAGGGTTAAGGTAGAGTGTTGAGGGTAGAGGGATTAGGGATAGGGTTTAGGGTTGAAAGTTTAGGGTTGAGGGATTAGGATTTAAGGTATAGTTTAGTAGTTCTTGTGGATAGAGCCAGTAAACAATGGGAGATTATTTGCCTATTTCATAACAATATACCTCCCCCTTAAACCCTAAACCCTAATCCCTCAACCCTCAACCCTAATCCATCATCCCTCAACTCTAATCCCTCATCCCTAAACCCTAAATGCTATCCCTATTCCTAAACCCTCAACAGACTCGATACTATACCTTAAACTCTAATCCCTTATCCCTAAACCCTCCAACCCTATCCCTAATCCTTACACCCTCCACACTCTACTTTAACCCTAATCCCTCAACCCTTAACTCTAATCCCTCAACTCTCAACCCTAACCCTAAACCCTAAACACTAAACCCTCAAACCTCAACGTCAAATCCTAGTCCCTCAACCCTTCACTCTAATCCCTCAACCCTAAACCCTATCCCTAAACCCTCAACAGTATACCTTAAACCCTAATCCCTCAACCCTAACCTTAAACCTTATCCCTAAACCCTAATCCCTCAACCCTCAACCCTAATCCATCATCTGTCATCCCTCAACTCTAATCCCTCATCCCTAAACCCTAAACGCTATCCCTATTCCTAGACCCTCAACAGGGTTGATACTATACCTTAAACCCTAATCCCTCTACCCTTGACACTCTTATTTAACCCTAATCCCTTGACCATTAACCCTATCCCTCAACCTCAACCCTCAACCCTCAACTCTCAACATTAAACCCTAATTCATCAACCCTAAACCCTAATCCCTCAAACCTAAACCCTATCCCTAAACCATCAACCCTCAGCACTATACCTTAAACCCTAATCCCTATCCCTCAACCCTTAACCCTTTAAACTTAAACCCTATCCCTACACCCTCAACACTTGACACTATATCTTAAGCCTTAAACCCTCATCCCTAAAGCCTTAACCCTTAATCCTTAAACCTTCAACCCTAAACCCTATCCCTAATCCCTCTACCCTTGACACTCTAACCCTAACCTCGACATTAAATGCTAATCCGTCAACCCTAAACTCTAATCCTAAACCCTGAACCCTCAACACTATACCTTAAACCCTAATCCCTCAACCCTCAACCCTAAACCTTATCCCTAAACCCTAATCCCTCAACCGTCAACCCTAATCCATCATCGCTCAACTCTAATCCCTCATCCCTAAACCCTAAATGCTATCCCTATTCCTAAACCCTCAATAGACTCGATACTATACCTTAAACCCTAATCCCTTATCCCTAAACCTTCCAACCCTATCCCTAATCCTTACACCCTCCACACTCTACTTTAACCCTAATCCCTTAAACCTCAACCCTATCCCTAAACCCTTGACCCTCGAACCTCAACCCTCAACCCTCGACGTCAAACCCTAATCCCTCAACCCTTAACTCTAATCCCTCAACTCTCAACCCTAACCCTAAACCCTAAACCCTAAACCCTCAACCCTCAACATCAAATCCTAATCCCTCAACCCTTCACTCTAATCCCTCAAACCTAAACCCTATCCCTAAACCCTCAACACTATACCTTAAACCCTAATCCCTCAACCCGAACCCTAAACCTTGTCCCTAAACCCTAATCCCTCAACCCTAATTCGTCATCCGTCATCCCTAAACCCTAAACACTATCCCTATTCCTAGACCCTCAATAGGCTCGATACTATACCTTAAACCCTAATCCCTCTACCCTCGACACTCTTATTTAACCCTAATCCCTTGACCTTTAACCCTATCCCTCAACCTCAACCCTCAACCATCAACCCTCAACCCTCTACACTCAACTCTAAACATTAAACCCTAATTCATCAACCGTAAACCCTAATCCCTCAAACCTAAACCCTATCCCTAAATCATCAACCCTCAACACTATACCTTAAACCCTAATCCCTATCCCTTAACCCTTAAAACTTAAACCCTATCCCTATACCCTCAACACTTGACACTATATCTTAAGCCTTAAACCCTCATCCCTAAAGCCTCAACCCTCAATTCTTAAACCTTCAACCCTAAACCCTATCCCTAATCCCTCTACCCTTGACACTCTAACCCTAACCTTGACATTAAACACTAATCCGTCAACCCTAAACCCTAATCTGTCAACCCTAAACCCTCAACCCTCAACACTATACCTTAAACCCTAATCCATCAACCCTAAAACCTAATCCATCAACCCTCAACCCTAAACACTATTAATAAACCCTCAACCCTTGACACTATACTTTAAACCCTAATCCCTCAACCCTCAACCCTAATACCTCAACCCTCAACCCTAATCCCTCATCCCTAAACCCTAAACTCTATCCCTATTCCTAAATCCTTGACACTATACCTTAAACCCTAATCCCTTATCCCTAAACCCTAAACACTATCCCTCAACCCTTAACCCTTAAAAATTAAACCCTAAAACTTATCCATAAACCCTCGACGCTCAACACTATATTTTAAACCCCAATCCCTTAACCCTCAGCTGTAAAACCTCAACCCTCAATCGTTAAACCTTCAACCCTAAACCCTATCCCTAATCCCTCTACCCTCAACACTCTACTTTAACCCTAATCCCTTGACCATCAACCCTATCCCTAAACCCTCAACTCTCAACATTAAACCCTAATCTGTCAACCCTAAACCCTAATCCATCAACCCTAAACCCTAATCCCTCAACCCTAAATCCTATCCCTAAACCCTCAACCCTCAACACTATACCTTAAACCATAATCCCTCAACCCTAAACCCTATCCCTAAACCCTCAACACTATACCTTAAACCCTAATCCCTTGACCATCAACCCTATCCCTCAACCCTCAACCCTCAACTCTCTACATTAAACCCTAATTTGTCAACCCTAAACCCTAATCCGTCAACCCTAAACCCTAATCCCTCAACCCTAAATCCTATCCCTAAACCCTCAACCCTCAACACTATAGCTTAAACCATAATCCCTCAACCCTAAACCCTAAACCCTCAACCCTAAACCCTATCCCTAAACCCTCAACACTATACCTTAAACCCTAATCCCTCAACCCTAACCCTAAACCTTGTCCCTAAACCCTAATCCCTCAACCCTCAACCCTAATCCGTCATCCGTCATCCCTCAACTCTAATCCCTCATATGTAAACCCTAAACGCTATCCCTATTCCTATACCCTCAACAGGCTCAATACTATACCTTAAACCCTAATCCCTCTACCCTCGACACTCTTATTTAACCCTAATCCCTTGACCATAAACACTATTAATAAACCCTCAACCCTTGAAACTATACCTTAAACCCTAATCCCTCAACCCTCAACCCTAATACCTCAACCCTCAACCCTAATCCCTCATCCCTAAACCCTAAACTCTATCCCTATTCCTAAACCCTCAACCCTTGACACTATACCTTAAACCCTAATCCCTTATCCCTAAACCCTAAACACTATCCCTCAACCCTTAACCCTTAAAAATTAAACCCTAAAACCTATCCATAAACCCTCGATGCTCAACACTATATTTTAAACCCCAATCCCTTAACCCTCAGCCCTAAAGCCTCAACCCTTAATTGTTAAACCTTTAACCCTAAACCCTATCCCTAATCCCTCTACCCTCAACACTCTACTTTAACCCTAATCCCTTGACCATCAACCCTATCCCTAAACCCTCAACCCTCAACCCTCAACTCTCAACATTAAACCCTAATCCGTCAACCCTAAACCCTAATCCATCAACCCTAAACCCTAATCCTAAACCCTCAACCCTCAACACTATAGCTTAAACCATAATCCCTCAACCCTAAACCCTAATCCCTCAACCCTAAACCCTAAACCCTATCCCTAAACCCAAAACTACTTTGCCTTATGTTAGGTTGTTAAACCCATCATTTTTTACACTCTTCTCTTAAAGATATTTGAGTTGCAAGAATATGTCAGAAAAATGGCTATGAACTTTTTTAATGTTAGTAATGTTATATGGCATGTTTTTCTTACCCATCTGGGGTTCATTATGCAAATAGGTGTACACACTATGAGAAAAGCTTTGCGTATGGTACATCCACAGTGAGTAATTAACAGTTGAAATTAGAAGGATGATCATTATGAGAAAAGCTTTGCATTGGGGTACATCTATGTTTCTTGCTGTCCACCCTGCACTTAGGGGAGGTATATTGTTATGAAACAGGCAAATAATTTCCCATTGTTTACTGGCTCTATCCACAAGAACTACTAAACTATACCTTAAACCCTAATCCCTCAACCCTAAACTTTCAACCCTAAACCCTATCCCTAATCCCTCTACTCTCAACACTCTACCTTAACCCTAATCCCTCGATCCTTAACCCTAAACGCTATCCCTAAAGCCTCAACCCTAAACCCTAATCCCTCAAGGTCCTAAACTCTAATCCCTTATCCCTAAGCTCTAAATCCTATCCCTAAATGCTCAACCCTTAACCTTAAACCTTAATCACTCAATCCTTATCCACCCCTCTCCTCCCCTATCTGGCTCACTGCCATCTCTACCCTCCTCTACCGTCGATACTATACATACATACATATAGGCATACATAGATACATACATACATACATACATATAGGCATACATACATACATGATTAATAGCCTTAAACATAAAAAAATTTAAGTTGAACATAATGCGCTCGTGTTATTTAAAACATGAAAAACAGCACAAAGTTTTGTGGAAAAGGAAAAATGCAAAGAAAAGAATAACGCGAGTGCGTTATAACGAGAGCGCGTTATAACGCGCTCGCGTTATGTCTTGCTTTGGGAATCCCAAGCCTTGGGCTTGGGATTTGCTTTGGATTTCCAACCCAAAGGCTTGGAGTGCTTTTTGAACAGTAACAGACGTGTTTTTCCATATTCTTCAAGATTTTAGATAATTTCGTTCGTGCTAACCCTCAGATTTGCACGTGTTTCAAGGTTAAACAAATCGAACACTTGGGTAATGTTAGGCTTTCTCTCAGCTATCTGACGATGTAATTTTTTTCACCTTTTAACAATGTTAAGCCTTTCATCTTTAATTTCTTCTGTTTGTGTGTCTGTTTTTGGGCAAAAACCACTGTTTGGTCTTTTTTTCATTGTAAATTAACTATTCATTGAAATTTCAAAAAAATTACATATTTAGAAACTAGACTCCATTCTACAAATATTAAAAAAATAAAAAAAATGATTTTCGATTAGTTTTCAAAATTTATAGGGGTAGCACGGCCAAAATTCTATTTTTTAGGATGTGTCCACTTTGAAAATTAGTAAAAAATCAAATATTCATCAAACAATTATCAGAAAAATTGGGCATAAACTACATGCCATTAGCTAATTTCTCACTGAAGCGATTTTAAAAATACCAAAAAAAAGTTGACCTTTTGAGGGAGCCACAAAACATGCTATGTTATGTTTTTTTGACAGAAACAACACCAATTTCTGTGGCTCCCTCTTTTGAACCCCTTAATCTATGCCATTTTAAAAAAAAAATAGTAGTTTAGAAAGTAGACTCGAAGCACTACGAACATTGTTTTGGTTGCATCTCTAAATTTTGAGTGTAACTATGCTCAATTTCTCATCCAAAGCCAATATTTCCTGATTTCAGAAAAAAAAAGTGGCCACTTAAAACCCCTTTTTGGCCCCCCATCTTCTTGCACTTACCCTGCTTGCTTTTGTTATATTGCATAAAGATTAATCAATGGTACCCAAAGCTTCTCAGAATCTCTAGGTGTTAGAAGTTTAATAGTTTCCCTTTTTACATCATCCATCTAATTCATTCAATCTATGAGGCTTTGGAATAAAGGCTTCTTGTTTCTCTCTCTCTTTTAGAAGTGTGTGTAATCCTTTGATCTTATTTTAATTTAACATCAATAGTTTGTAGAAGTAGGACATCCAAAACATTTAAGGCTATAACCTTTTACCTATGGATGACAATAGCGAGCTCTATCAACATTTCGAGACAAGTTGTTTTCTTTCTCACTATATTTTTTTACAAATCCCTTGGTCTTTCTTACTCCAAAGAATGTAAAATTGAGAATTCTTTGGGCATAGAGTAATTTTAAAAATTAAGACTTTCCCAAAAACTATTGACACAAAGCATGAAAGAATGACAATTCTCTTTCTAATTTCTAGAGTTAAAAGAAATGCTTGTTTTAAATTCTTCATATGACTTCTCAGTTGTAAACTTCACCACCATAGTCTGATTTTGGATCTCAATCTCTACACGTGGTTTGATAACCTTTTTGCACAACATTGAAGGTTTGAACACTAATCTAGTCTTTTCTTATCAGCCATAATTTTTTGAAATTGAGCTTGACACAATATCCTAGTGTATACTCCAATGGAGAAGCGAGCCTCTAATGAATGACTAGGTCATTGTGACCTTGCATACTAGTGATAGTTTTTTTTGTCAAACATTGAGGCAATGGGGTTGTGTTACCTTCCACCTGTTTGGGGGGAAAAGCGCTTGCTGCATTTTATATGACCGTAACCTTTGCATATGTAGCACTTGAGTTTAGGACCCTCATAACATAATTGTTGTTCCCATTTCCCTACAACGCTGGCAAGGGTGATGGATGGAGGACATCTAGAGGAAGCTTCCAGTAAAATACACATCCTACACACTTATCTGAACTCCTCAATAACTGTAAATCAAGGCTTAAAAATGTGCCAAGAGCATTTCCAATTATTTTAATGATAGCAGGGTCCCTATATTCTAATGGCAGATTCACAAGGTACACCCAGACTGGGGCAAAATCTATTGAAGCCTTAAGGGGATCAAAATGGATCTCCCATGGCCGTGAGTATAAACCAGCCCCATTCACAAACCAAGAATTGGTTTTAAGAACTTATTCTCTATCTTCCATATTTCGAGATAGAACTATAAAAAAACCATTTTCTAACATGTATAAGTCTTCCGTATAAGGCCAGTTTTTAGAAATCCATTTAGAAAGGGAAATCTTAGAAGGAGAAATTTTCCAAATCTTACCTATCAGTGCCTGAACTTTAAGCTCCTCTATTTGTTGTGTCAAAAGGGTTTCTCAGAGGGATTGTTTCTACTAGAGGTGGTTTCTCAGGGGGATTGAGATGATTATTCTGTTTACCACCAAGTTTTTTCTTCGCTCCATCATGGTGTTCAATTGACCTTCTACCAGATTTACGACATCTTCTATTAATTTTTTGATGGGTCCTTCTTGGATGGCCTTGATCCCATTTCCTCTAAAATTCTTTCATGCTTCGATTTCCCCTTTCCTTTTGAAATGTGAAATGTCCCTGATTAGTTTGGGCTCTACTTAAACATCATCCACTTCAATGGTCAAACAGTCAATAGTAATTTTACACCTCATCCATAACAAAAAGTGGTAAATATTTTTCCTATTTTTATTGTTCAAAATTGACTTTTGACTGTTGAAGTGGATGATATTTAAAAACAGCCGTCATTAGTTTGTGCCAAGTGAAAAAGGTCTATTTGTGGTAAAAGTGGACCACTTGGGTGCCACCTACTATTTTTTGCCATGGAGTGCCCCTTTCGCTGCCATTTGGCTAAAGTGTCTCTATGCTAGGAGTCAAGTTGATTTCTTGTCTGCCGTTGTCGTGGCCAATCCCTATTTGAAGCAAAGTGGTTTGTCTTTTCTTGTTGCCTTGAGAATGTCAATGTGCCAAGAGTTCCCCAGCATGGAATCCTCTACAACCTTACTCCCACCCAGCCTTTGCCTAGTAGCCAAATTTACTATTCTTCATCATTAGTAATGCCAAATTTAACCAATAATTCTTCAAAAGTGTAGTAAATATTATATATTTATATGTAACTTTTTAATAATTTCATTTATTAATTCTACTCAATTTAACCAATCATTCTTAAAAAGTGTAGTAAATATTATATATTTATATGTAGCTTTTTAATAATTTCATTTATTAATTCTACTCCTTGCTGCAAGTTGCGCCTTTTTAATGTGATAACATAAACTTTCATAGAAAAAATAATAAAATCCTAAAATTAAAATGAATACATTAAAAAATTATTAATGCAAACTATAAGAAACTTAACACTACATATCAGGTTTAGGCATTCATCAACAGCTTTGATAATTAAAAAGGTTAGAAGCTTTGAAAAAAAGTCTCCGTTCCATTGATCTATGTAACTAAGGGAGAGGGGTCAGTAGTCGCCCACCCTAACTTCGCGCACGTCAAGCACATAGTTAGACATATCAAATTTTGACAATTTTTTTTGGGTTTTTCCGTATGCGACCGAAGAGCTTAAAGCTATTCTTTCGGCTTCTGGGCACTTATACATTTCCCTGTAGGACGCGTTATGTGCACATGGGTCGAAAAATGGCCATTTCAACATGTCGCCCCATACATCCACACTGATGTGTCGGTAACCGCTAGCATCACATTTGTACACTTGTCTTTATTTCATTGGTTAATTTACAAATGTATTGGTGCATTTGTGAACATGTACAAATGTTGTGAACATGTATTGGTGCATTTGTCTTAATTTATTTGGTTGGTATTTTACTTTTTAAAAATTTAATTGAAGGTCAAGTGATTAAAAACATAACGATTATTGGGGCGTGGGCAGCAACTGGCCCCTCTCCCTTACCACACAAGTTTATGATTTATTGTTCTATTCATCAACAGTTTTATACGTTCTTACAAATTTTATTGTTTCTGATAGTTGTAATTGGACAACGGGAAAGACAGGTATTGAACTTGGTGCAGATGGACACAAAAGATGAGTCATTCAGGGCTGTTGTTATTCATGGCAGTGATGAGACTGAAAGGACAACCCTTGCCCAGGCTGTTTATGCACAATTAAATCGGGAAAAGTACAACCATAGCAGAGTTGTAATGCATACAGATCCTCAGAAAAATAACATCAAAGAGAAGCAGGAGCAGATTTTGCAGGATGCCTTCCCCAAATACAAGGGTGGAAGACAAATAGATTTGAGAGATCATTTAGAGGGCCAGGAGCGTTTAAAAAAAGCTTTTCGACAAATGGATAAGCCTGTCTTTCTGTTTATTCACAATGTTCTGCGGGCACAAGACCTCAGAGAGCTTTTGCCAAAAGGCTTGGAACTCCTTGGCAAACATATCAGACTTCTTTTAACAACAAAAGACTTGATTGAGACAAATATCTTTAAGAAAGAGTTTTGCCATGAATATCTTGTCAAACACCTCCCGAACAGTGAGGAAAGGTTTCGCCGTACATATCTTGTCTCAGATAATCCTGTTCATAGTCTTGAGAAGATTTGCAACAGCTTTCCTCTTGTTGGGAAGATTGTTCGTGCTCATTTGAATAATAAGGGAGACAGCGAGGACAACCGTAGAGAGATACTGAATGCTTTGCAGACAGGGAATACAGAACAAGATCACAGCGAATGTATGGTGGATTTTGTTTTCAACAAATTTGATAAATTTACCCAAGAAGCATTTTTGGACATATGCTGCTTGTTTCATGGTTTGGATCGTGGACGTGTGGAGCACGCTGTTGGATCGGAGGCGCTCAAAACACTTGAAGACGCAAGATTGATCAGAATTAAGCTGGATGCAGAATATTATGCCCCGATGCAGGAGAATGAGGAGAAGGTTGTTGTTCGTGATGTGATCAAAACAAAGGGGCAAAATATGGCACGATCCACTAGAATTAGAGATATTCAGTCTTTTGAAGCCGCTGTAAAAGAAAAGGTATTCCTATCTATCCATAGTAATAATCACTTCACTTAAATATGATTAAACAGTTATCATCCACATTAAAATGGTGTGGATACTTTTATTAATTAAAATTGAATTTAAGAGTACAAGTTTCAATTATACTTTTAAACAGTAAAGTTTAACCAGATGGTGTATTGTAAAACAAATTCATCAACAAACAATATCATTAAACTGGTTGAATTCATTGCAATAGCTGATTGAGAATAAAAGTCACAGCCGGCACAACATCATGCGGGCTGTTTACTGTGGGCACTTTTGTACGATCCACTGCACTTACATTTTTTGTAATGGTTATACATTTTGCAGAGACTTGAGAAAATCAAACGAGTTGATATCTTCTGCGACAAAGATCGTCCTTCTTACGTAATCAAAGAAGAGCACTTAAATTCAATGAGCAAATCATTACGAGTTTTCATGCTGGGACCGAAGATCAGCGTCAGCGGTACAAGTGACAAGACATTTCCAGAATTGAGATATGTTTATTTAAGTCGCAAGATCCCTTGTGTGCCCTTCTATTTAGAGGCCCTCGAGAAATTGAGGGTGTACTATGGTCCTCTCCTCAGAAAAGGTGTTAGCATTTATAGGGTATGTCTTATAATTCATATAATTGTGTAATTTAGTAGGGTTATTCTTAAATATCATCCACTTCAATAGTCTTTGGACCAATAAGAATAGGTCAAATATTTACTACTTTTGATTGAGAATGAGATGTAAAATTACTATTGATTGTTAGACTATTGAAATGGACAATATTTAAATAGAGTAGTTTAGTAATGTTGGAGATAGTATTTACAATCACAAAAAATTTGCATGCAGTTACCACAGAGTTTACGCCAGATCAGCGCATTGGAGTCCAATGTGGAATGCAGGAATTGGGAGCAATCAAAGCCAATGCAAGTGGCTCCAAATTCTTCTCTAGAAGAGTTAAAGATATACTATTTATCAATAAAGACGCTCCCACAGGGACTTCAGAGTTTCACTGCATTGAAAATTCTGAAATTAGATACGTGGAGTGAAATGGAGGAGTTGCCAGAGGTAATATGTGGATTGCATTGGTTGACTACACTCAGAGTGAGGTGTTGTCCCTTGAAATATTTTCCACCGTCGTTTGGAAAACTTACAAGTTTAACGCATTTAGCGTTAAACGGTTGTGACAGATTGGAAGAACTACCTTCCACCTTGCTAAAACTGAAGGCTCTACGGCATTTAAATCTGATGGGATGTACTTCTTTGAAGAAACTGCCTTCGACTTTTGGGGAACTTACGGCCCTGCAAGGTTTGAATCTGAGGGAATGTTCTTCCTTAGAAGAAGTACCTGGATTAGAAGGAGGACTCATAGGACTAAAATATTTGAATGTCCAATATTGTCCAAAATTAAGGCGCGACATTGGTAACAGGCGTAAAGACTTGCAAATTGTAAGATAAAAGGAAGAGAAAGTGAAGGTGAAGAGAAGAAAATGACTGGAAAACTAATGACTAGACTGAACTTTTTAAAGTAGAAGTATTTAATTAGGAGCACCGTAAAATAAGTATATTGGTTTATATTTTTAATATTGTTTTTTAGTTGTTTTTTTAATATTTTTTATTTTGATCTGATATAGATGTTTAGATATATTAGTATTTTTTGTTTAGTTATAATCTAGAGGTGGGTTTTTATTTTGGATTCACTAGGTTATACGAAATTATAGAGTTGTATTCACTTTCTTTGTACTTGTTTATTGAGTAAAATGATTAATTAGATATGATAATTTAAAATTTTGTTAATAAATAGATTATTGTTCTTATTTAATTGTGTTATTAAGGTATGTGTGTCAACATGTAATGTTTGGTAAGGTAAGAGAGAAGCTGAACTAGATTTGGTCTATAAAGTATGACACAAATATGATATAATATGTAAAGTAATAATTCTTTGAATTAAACAATTAAGATAATTTAATTAAATAAGTTTGGTAACTAATAATGTTTGTTTATTTAATTGATTCATAGAATAGTCTTTACTTAATTTAATTAGTTTTGCTAAAAATATATATTTTTTTAAAAATAACAAAGTCAAATTAAATTTGAGCTACAATTATCTTAAGAGCTTTGAAATGAGATCTTTTATAAAAGATATAAATTCTTTTAGAACACATTACTATTTGACATTAACAAATTCATAAGGATTTTGTTTGAGAGCCTTAAATATTTGCAAGTGCTTTTTAGATTTGAGGGTTTTTGCTTTAAGGGTTTTAGCATCTTCCTTAAATTTTAAGATGGGATTTTAAAAGAGACTGGAGTTATATTTAGGGATTTTAGAAAACATCTCAATTTGGTAATTAAATGAATTATGATTGATTGTGAATTCATGATTGAGTGTTGATTGATTTTATGTATAAATTTTAATATTGCTTGTAATGCAAGAAACATATATTTGGAAATATAAACTTTAGAGTTTATTGTAGAAATCAATTTACCAAAACATGGATTAATATAGAATGGATCTGAATTAAATGGAAAATTTGTTAAATTTAAAAATAAATTCTAGAGATAAAACTCTATGTTGCTTGTCTAGATAGAAAGTGCTTGAAACTATAGAAAACTAAGAAAATATAGAGGAATCAATTTAAGAGAAATTAGATTCTAGGAGGTTGATTTTAATTGAATGTTCCAAACATGTTTAAATTTTATTGAAATATATATGAAAATTGAAATTGGATGACAGGGATCCGCCATTTGCAGGAATGGCATTGGCTGCTTAATTATGTTTTCTCTTTGTTTTTATATGGCTCCTCTACCCTTTGATACTTTGTTCTAAATATTTTTAGGTTTAGCCCATGTGACTCTTGGGGTGTGCCTTTTAACCACCTGTTATTTTATTTAAATAGATAAATTACATTTTCATAAAAAAAAATTGACATTGAAAATCTAAACCTTGGAATGATCATTATTGAATTATAAAACATAGTGTTGAAATTAGACACGAAAACCAAAAATAATGGATTTAGACATGTTTATATGATTTTTGGTTGCTGTGAAAAATGTACACTTGCATTTGGTAGAAAGATGATTTTCTTATTTTCATGGGAAATGTGCTTGATTTTCTTAGTTGCATGGGAAATGTGCTTGATTTTATTTTTTTGGTTTTGTTTTTTTTTTTTTAAGTTTTTTTTTATTATTTTTATATCTAGAATTTCTTTAGCTAATTTGAAAAATTAAATCTTGAAACCAATAGTGTAGACTTTGTGTTATAATTTTATAATTATGGTTAACTAGTTTTGAGTCTCAAATTTAATGTTTGAATTCAGTATGATCTTAGATTGTATTTTTAAATATTTTGTGTCATGCCTAAACATACTCTTGGACATATACACACAAGAAGAATAGTACAATCAAAATGAATTTATTAAAACAATATTTAGTACTATAACAAGCAATAAGAATGTATATGAATGTCTATATAATTTTTTTAAAAGAAAAGAAATAAAAATAAACAATTCACAACACAACAAAATGAAATTAAATATGCACAAATTAACATAGTTATATTTACACTCAATATAAAAAATTATTTTCGATAAAGGTATGGTGTGGTAGTCAAGTCACAAGGTTGTTGTGGTAGCTACCAAAGTTCAAACCCTCACTAGGTTGTTGTGGGTCTTCGCTGGGTCAATGAGCTTGTGGGTTGAACAATGTGATAATGCCTTAGGAACCAAGACACCCCCAATAGTAGTCTGATCAATAAAGCTATGGGAAGAGATCCCCAATAAAGATCTCTCTGGGCACAAACCAGGCTAAAAATCCAAGTAATCCTCATATATTTTTTAATTAACTTATTTGATTTTAAACTAGAGTATTTTACTATAAAATGGCTTACTAACGGAAACACTTAATGTAATTGTGAAATATAAATCTCTATTTAACTTGAATACTAATTATACAAACAAAAAAATTGATTTTAGATTAGTACGATTTAATTTATTACTTAATTAATTTGTTGATGAATTTACATATTTAAGCATTCACTTGAATTTAAATTAAATTAATTGAAATTCACAAATTACACTTTATTTTAATTATCTAGTTAATGCAAATAATTAAATTAAACCAAATATTTATCTTAAAGAAATTCAAGCAATAACTAATTTAAAAATTAAGGAAATACTAAAAAGCAAAGGAAATTATATAAAATTCAATTTCACTTATTTTTTTCATTTACATGCTTAATTTCACTTATTTGTTTTTATTTACCTGCTTAAACTTAAACCTGACAGAAATTGAAATTATTCTTGCAAATCTATCTGATAATGTATGTTTCTCATTTTTGTAGATCTCAAACATAAGATATGTCTTTTTGTAGATCTCAAACATAAGATATGTCTACAATTTTCCCAGAAAGAATGCACCAGTGTTTATTTACACCAGTGTTTATTTAGACCAGGTAATATATAAGAAAATTATTATAAAGATCTCTAGTTACACAAAGTTAAATCATCCACCCTTCTAGACATTTTGATTATGTGTTAAAATTGACATTTTGATTATCTATTAAAATTTTTAGAATATAAACATATACCCAGAGATTTAACCCCACATGAATTGGGTTACCCTACACACGCCCACCATAAACAGCTGGCACATTGTGCTGATGGTTTTTTTCAAATTTCAACCTGTAAAAGATGGCGACTATTTCTACCGACCTTTTCATTCGATAGTGCTTCATGCTTTCGACACCATCAGTGAGCTGAATTTTGACTAAAAATGGTTAATCAGCAAGGTTACGATGAAAATTGAAAAAAAAATAGTTGGCATAACATGTCGATTGTTTAAGTTCTTCCCCTATACAAGAAATAAGTTTTATAAATATACTAGCATATTTATATTTTAAAAAATATATCTAAAGTATGTTGAGAGTTATCCTTCTTAAGGCGCCTATTTTTTAATCACTAATCCTAACATTAGGCACCTCGAGAAGGATATCTCTCAGCGTACTTTACATATATTTTTAAAAATATAAATATACTAGTAGCATTTGGAGGGGCAAGCCTAATTCTAACTATAATATATAATTAAATATGAATTATTATAATTATATAATATAATATTATAATATAGAATAAATATATTATAATAATTTTTAAATAGAATAGAATATAATATTATATATAATGTTAATTATGATATATAATAATTAACATTATATATTATATTTAGGATTAGAGTTAGGGGTTAAAATTAGGGTTAGGGTTAGAAATATAATTAGGGTTCAAATTAGGGTTGGGATTATGGTTAGCATTAGGGTTAGTGTTATTATTAAGTTACAACCAAAATTATGGTTAGAAATACATTAAATAGGCTTAGATTTACAAATTAGGTTAGATTGACGGTTTTGAGGCTTATAAAATAATGCTATGTGTAATCTTATGGTTGTGCTTAGAATTATGGTTAGATTTAGAATTAGGGTACCTATTTTTAAAGAATATTTTAATCTCAATGTTGAACTTGAACCCTAATTCTAACAATAACCCAAACCCTAATACTAACCCCGATTCCAATTCTAGCCCTAATTATAATTCTAATCCTAACATGAAGCTTGAGCCTAATTCTAACCCTAATCATAACCCTATATACAACCCTAGTTCTAAGGTCCTTTCTCTATTTCTAACCATAACTGTATCCCTAATTCTAAACCTAACATTAACCCTGACGCTAATCCTAATTCTAACCCTAACCATAAAATTGATTGTAACTGTAATTTTAATTCTAACACCAATTTGAACCCCAAGCCTAACCCTAATTCTAACAATAACCCTAAATCTCACCCTAACTCTAACCTTTATTATAACCCTAAACCTAGTTTTGATTGTAATTCTCATTCTAATTGTCACCCTTTTTCAAGTTGTAACCCTAATTCTAAATGTAATTCTAATCCTAATCCTAACCCTAATTCTAACTACAAATCCAACCCTAACCCTAATTATAACCCTAATCATAACAATAACACTAACCCTAACTGTAACCTTAATTCTAATCGTAACCCTAAATCTCACCGTAAACCTAACCCTTATTATAACCCTAATCCTAGTTTTGATCCTAATTCTCATTCTAATTGTGACTCTTCTTTAAACTATAACCTAAATTCTAACTATAATTCTAACCTTAATTCTATTTGCAATTCCAACCCTAATCCTAATTATAACCCTAATCATAACCCTAACCCTAACCTTAATTCTAATAGTAACACTAAATGTCACCCTAACCCTAACCCTTATTATAAACCTAACCCTAGTTTTGACCCTAATTCTCATTTTAATTGTAACCCTAATTCTAATTGTAATTCTAACCCTAATTCTAACCCTAACTCTAACCCTAACCCTAACCTTTATTCTAACCCTAAGCATAGATCTAATTTTAACCCTAAGGTTGATCCTAATTGAAACCCTATCCCTTAGCTTAATACTAAACTTAAACCTAATTATAATCGTAACCCTAACTTTAATTCTAACATTAACCCTAATTCTAAGCCTAACCCTAACCCCAACCCTAATTATAATCCTAACCCTAAACCTAATCCTAAATTTAAAGCTAACCCTAACTCTAACCCTAAACATAGCTCTAATTTTAACCCTAACCCTAACTCCAACCTTAAGCTCACCTTGAACTGTAATAATTGGTTTAGAGAAAAGAGGCGAATTGTACTTATTCACTATCCTTTAGTGGGTGGAATAAGTCTAGATGAATGATAATTGAATTGACATTGTTTTCCTTTTGAGTAATCAACATCCATCCCTGAGAGATTTAATGTGAGAGACCTCTCTTCATCCACTAATGCTTCATCTTTTGAAGGGAGAGCATTGGAATGAAGGGAGGGAAAAGTGTTGTTAAGAAAATTGTTGATGATAGTATCCTTAGTGATGTCCAAGGGGTTTGAATATGAAACCAAAGGAGAAATATCAAGGGTCTTCGCATCCTTAGTGATATCCAACGTACTTGAACATTCAACCAAAGGAGGAAGATCAAGGGTCTTCACGCCCTTAGTGATATCCACGATACTTGAACATTCAACCAAAGATAGAAGATCCATGGGATGAGCCATAAAAACCTCATGTACTATTGTAGAGATAGAAGTATTATGCTCAACATTATCTAATACCACATCTCTAGAAGAAAAATGAAGAGAAGGTAAAGTAATGTTAATGAATGTGTCAATTATCTCATCCTCTTGAGCCAAAATGTCTTCATTTTTGGGAGAGGGATCCAAAGTATAGGGTGAAGTAGGCAAAGCTAAGTCACTATCACATGCCATAGAGGTGATGTCAATGATATTATCATGAGTTATAGTGGAAATAGAAGAAGATCTATCATCGCCATCTTTCTCATGAGAGTCATGAAGCTAGGAAAATCATATGTATAACAAAGAATATCATATATAAAACATATAGACACACAAATATCATACATAGATGCTATATTATCTAAAATATAAGGATGCATATTAATGAATTTAGAAAAATTTCAAAATCTATGATAATACATGCAAAGATTCCAAAGAGGAACAACAAGAAGAGGCCATAATTAAATTCCTTGTCTACTATATACAAATATGATATGGAGTAGAAATCTATAATCATATATATTCATTAATTAAGTGCCACCAATATGAAAATAATATTGTAATCAAAGACCTACAATTGCAAGAGAAGTGTGTTTCCAAAGATGTGATATTCTTGGTAACCACAACAACTAAGTCTTGTAAATGTAGTATGTGTAGTATGTGGAAAAGAAGTGCCTAGATGATTTATCCACTTAAATTCAACAAAGATTTAGAGAAATTTTCTTTGATAAAGATGCCCTAAATGCAAGACTAGCTAGGGTTTGCTATCAAAAACCCTAGATTTTAAATGCTTACTCCCCAAATCACAATTTTTCGATGCAAGAATTATTTTTGAACACAAATGATATTTATGACATGCTACAGAAATGCAAGATCAGATTTTAAATGTAAATGATAGCAGCAAGATCTGAAACAAGATCTTAATTACAAACCTCGGGTTTTGAATTTGACTAGGTTTTCCAAAAATGAAACTATTTTCTTGACAAAACCCTAGCAAATGAGATTTTTAAATGTAAGATGCAACACTATGAAATGATTAACTATTGTAATATGAATTAGAATTAATGCAAAAACTAGAAATTTAATTCATAATATGATGATGCAAACAAGGTAACAAATATGCTCTTTTCAAGATCTAAAATGAAATGTTTGCTTTCCAAATTTCAAATGCAAGGATGCAAGAATGATCTAAACACCAATAATGATAAGGTACAACAAATGAGATCACTTTAATCAACCTAAAAATTCAACAAGATCTGAAACCACTCACTAATATCCAAACCCTAAGTTGAAGATTAGCTAGATTTTCTAGAAACACAAGGTTTTTGTAAAGCCTAACAATGAAATAATGAAAAACTAAGCTATATAACTATGCAAAATGATGAATGAATGCAATCTAATCAGATATAGGGTAGAAAATGACTTCGATCTGAAGCAAGAAGGATGCAAATGTGCAAGAAACAACAAGTTCACCAAAATGTTGAATAGAAAAGAGAGACTAGCCCAAGAGATCAAACTAGGTCAAACCCTCTTCTATCCAACATTAGGACACAAGCTAAGCTTGGATTCTACCCAAGAAAAAGATCCAAACTACAGGGGATTTCTACCTTTGTTGTATAGAGGAGAATCAACCAAATCTAACCAATCAAACTAGGGCAAAACATGAAACCTTAATTGAGAAAGATCAGAGCATAACAAACTATCAGAAATAGATATGGATAATCTGAAAGCACAACAAAGACTAGAGTATAGAGAAGAAATTGGACCCTGATTTGAGAACCCAAAGGACCAAGGCTCTTGGGCACCCTAGAACCTAATTAGGGTTTGGTAGAAAGTGATGTTTGCTATGTCTTAACCTTTTTGTGCTCTTATCTCCTATCACTTGTTTTTCGTAGATTCTTCCAGATCTGAACCGCACACACACAAGAAGGAAAATGGTTGGGTGCTATTTACGAGCTTGCCTAAGTCAAGCTTCATGAATTATGTTTCCATCTCCACAATAGAAATGATGAGATATAAAGAGAGTGTGCCCTAAGAGGGTAGAGACAAATCTAAAGTAGAATGGAATGCACTAGAACAAAACATAAAGGAATGAAGTCACCATGAGCATGGAAACCCTAGTATGCTTGATGCAACATCACAACTTGATTCAAGAAGTTGGTGTAGCCAAAAGAAGTATAAAGATCTTCACAAAACTTGCAATAAGTTACTGCTACAGAAATAATACATCATAGAGTGCTCTAGAGAAGAATAGAGAGCATGAGAGAGAAGAAGAGAGAGCTAGAAGTCTTCAAGAAGTTAGAGATCACTCAGATATGTTCAAATGAATAAACTTTCTTTTGTATCCATTCTTTCTCACAAATGATGAATAAAACCAAATGGGGCCGATATGAGGAACCACTTAAGATGTCTTAAGCTAACATACCTTTAAATTAGGTTAGGGCTAAATGAGGGACTAGGGTGCTTGGGTACCCTTGTCCTTTAGCCCCTAAAACTATGGCATAAGTTTGTTTAAGTGTACTTAGGTTGGTCTCATTGCTATTTTGTCAGATTTTATCATCAGGATCAAGAATTAAACATTTAATGTTTAAAAAGGTGTTAAAATAGGTTTTGATTAACAAGTGTAAACATTTTAGGTCCACCTAATTAATAAACTAGGTGTAAAATACTAGTGTACACATTTTACTCCACAAGAGAAACATTAAAGCTTGATAAAAGAACAAGGCCTCAAAATATTACATATAGGGCCAAAGACACAAACAAAGCCACAATTTGGAAATATGGACAAGAAAAGAAGCTTGGACAAAGCATAAAATATGGAGTGATTTCTCAAATTGATTGTTATTAGTAAGGCAACATAGCACTACACATATGTAAAATTCCAATCCAACATTTAAGACAAATAGCGTGAATGCCATATAGTTTTGATTAATATAGCAATAGGAAGGGCACAAACTTATACATAGAAGCAAAGAAGTTGAAGAAAAGAGTTTCACAAGCAATGAAATTGAGAACAACAAAAAATAGAGCTAGAACGAGCTAAATAGGAAAGACCAACATAGAATAGAAAAACCACTAGATGACTAGCAGAGGAATAGCTACTACTCCAAGAGATGCTTAAGGCCACTTATGGCCTACCATTCATGGTTCAATAACTCCATCTTTTCTTCAAAAGAGCTCTCCATGGAGTTGTTGACCTAATCGTTAGCAGTATCTCCCACACAAACAACCTTACCTTTGGCCTTTTAGCTTTTTTCCTTGGTTCTATTAGCAGGTCTAGAATGAGTGATCTATTTATTGGTATGGCTAGTAGTAGGAGTGCAAGGACTCTATTTTTTTTTTCCTTCTATTTTTCCAGCTCAGGTTAAAACACATATAGGGTCATGGCAAAGTTCTTCACCATCTCTCTACTGAAAGCAATAATTTCTTCCATGTTTTTTTTTATGTCATCCTGAGTTTTCTTCATCTTGTCCATTTATTGTTCCAAATAATCCCATTTCTCAAAAGTATTTGTAAACTTTTCAACTTCCTTTCACAAGTCCTCGGGCACATTCTTATTTAGCCACTTGGAAGCCTCAACATAAGCCACAATCTCCAAATACTAGATTTTCTTTTTGGCATTATAGAGTTGGGCCAATTGCAACTTTAGGTCCTGATTTTGAAGGTCCATGGCTTTATAAAGAGTGAAAAATTTCTCCTCCAAGCGATTCCAGGAGCTGCATCTACTAGTTCCCTAGGGGTGCTTTGTTGAACACGGGAATGCCCGCTAGGGGAACTGTTGCTATGAGGGATAGACTGATTCACTTTTAAACTAGCCAAAGGGTCAATTAGCTTAGGAGGGGAGGACCTAGGCTTGAAGGAAGGGGTTTTCACTGAGGGTTTTCATTATATCTTGGCCTTGCCTTTGACTTGGTGAAGGGAGGAACTAGAGTGGCCAGGGGTAAGCACATAATCACTCAGGACATGATCTTTGGGGGAATCAACTAGAGGTTCATTGAAAGTGATCTTAAGCTTCTTCCTGCCTATGGAGTGAGGGGGAAATCTCAGCAGTAGCCATAGGAGGGTCTTGAGTGGCAGAGGAAGAAGGCTTCCCCAAATTGGATTTCTTAGTAGGGGGCTCTTCATAGGATTGTTGTTCCAAAAGTGATCCTGGGTTGTAAGGCCTAAAAGGAAAAACTAGGGTAAGGGCAAGCTCAAAGAGATACAGTGTAAATAATCCATTGGTACAAGGGTAGATCTCTCTCACAAATTAGAACTTTGTGAATTGACTCCTCAAGGGAACTGGGCAACCAATAAACAAAATTCAAAGTAATTTTATGGTGTTCAAATAGTTTAGCACAGGGAATAAGTAAGCATGGAACTATTTGTAATAGACCTCTAGGGTTATGTACATCATGAGAGCCTCCGCAACCCACTTCCAAATGCGTGGGAGATCCTCCTTGTTGTAACCGTTCTGCAACCTGCTAAAATTCTCTCCCTTCTTCAGGAACTTCTACATAACATCCTAGTAATGACCTTTCACATTTTTAGGAAGATGAGTCTCATCCATCTTTAGGCTTGTAGCAGTAGTGATCAATTCTTTAGTCACCCTGAATGAAATGTCATAGACGTAGACTACCCCCACCTTCCAAGAGCTGGAAAATTCTCTTGAAATCATGGTGTCAAAATCATTCAGCACTTCACAGTAAGAGGATAGATGACCTCTCTGAAAAATACTCCAAATCTCAATGTCAATCTTAAGGTTATTACAAGTAGTAAGCTTAGTTTGAATAAGGTCCCCTCCCTTGGTGGAGTAGATAGGAACAATCAAGAGATAGACTATGAAGTAGGCAATGATGTTAGGAGAGAACTTTGTAATCAATAAAGTGCAGATAATGGTAGGAGAGGGGAACCCTTCCTTGCCATTATGAACCTTCTTCCAGCAAGGTCTTACACTCATGTGAATTGGCATCCTAAGGACAACTTGATGCATTTTATTATTTATTGTGAGGAGATTTATTTTTTTATGATGGAATCAATATGACTTGGAAATGATTCTAAATGATTCCAAGTAGTGAAACTTTCAAAATGGGTACCATAGTTGGCAAGGGAATTGACTGAGCTATTTCCCTCTCTATAGATGTGCTAAATTTTGGTTTCTCAAACTTTTCAATGGTTTTCTTAATTTCATCTATAATGTCAAGGTAAGAGCAACTAGGTGTATCTCTAGAGCTTATCATATACAACACATTCTTTGAGGCACCTTCTATAATTAGATCCTTAATGCCTTTTTCAACTACCATCATTATACCTTGCGAAGCTACATTAGCTTCAACAAAGTTACTTGTTTGGATACCTAAATTCTTAGCATAAGCACCAATAATTTGACCCTTATTCTCTCTTTTAATGCCACTCGATCCACCTGACTTTGGTTTCCCTTAGAAGAACCATCAAAGTTTAACTTGCACCATCCAGTATCAGGGGGTGTCCAACATGTATTCTTATGGGACATCTTGTTAGATAGGTCATCTTTCCTTAGCTTATCAGAAATACTCTATTTTTTGGCTATCTTTACTTCATTATCTGTAGGATTGAAATTGGGATTGTGAAGATTAGGAACCTTGAAATTTTGAGCAATGCTATGGATTATGGACTTAGTTAGCAGCTCCCAAGTTTTCATTTTCTCTTTTAAGACTTTGTTATTCCTCTCTCTCCATAGACCGCACCCCATATGAAGCAGAGATTACCACCACAATTCAGATATCAGGGGGTGTTTAAAAGGGGATTCCCAACTAACAATGATTTTACTAACCAAGCCATGCCAAACCCAAGAAAGAATATTTTTCTCATAATCTTTTGTCTGACCTTCCTAGCATAAGTGCAGTGGAACTACATATGATCAATGCTCTCCTCTTTTCATTCACAAACCATCTATTAGCCATCTGAAATCCTCTTTTCTACAAATTGTCAATAGTACATATTTTTCTATGACTCACTGTCCACTAGAAAAACTTGATTTTGGGAATGGTTTTATGACCCCATATGTGATTCCAATTGAAGGTGTCATTGTAGGATGTATCCAACATATTGAAACCAAACTTGACAATATAGTTAGTAGAGTGATCAACGGTCTAGATGTTTTTGTGCTGTAGAAACCTTCTATGAAGCCTGTGATTATGGTAAGTGCAAGAAGTGGGGTTCACTTTTAGTGGAAGACATGGGGCAAAATATTTTCAAAAGGGATGGATTTTGGCAATATGGTTGAAATTTTCTTAAAAAGAATTTTTTAATGAAATTAAAACCTATTTCAGATAACAATGTGTAGTTTTACAACATGTAATTTTTTAGTCTTCAACATATTTTTCTATTTATTATTTATTTTTTAAACAAAAACCCTCAGAATTTTTCAAACGAATTGACTTTGGTAATATGGATGATGACTTTTAAAAAAAAAAATTTAGATGAAATTAGAACCCATTACAGATGACAATGTCTATTTTTCAAATATGTAATTTTTTTTTGGTTTTGAACGTGATTTTCTATTTATTAATTATTTTTTAAACAAAAAGCGTCATAAACCTGAAATAACATATATTGCTATTTTTTAATAACTTTGATTTTGAATTTTTTTTGAAATTTTTTGATGTCTAATCAATCTAGAAATCATTCTATACATAATAAAAAAATTAAATTTCATGTTATGATTAATTTAGCTCAAATTATGTTGGTCGTACATGAGGGGTTTTAAAAAACACAAATTAGGGCCAGTAAAAGATTAATTAAAAAAATATTTATCAAAAAATTACAAAAAAATATCTTGATCAAACTCCAGCATCATATGCATTCTTCCACAAAATGAATTATAAAAATAATTTCATTTAGGTCAAATTATGTTGGCCATACATGTGCATGTTTTGGCCCAAAACATACGACTTTTAAAAAGTTACTTTTTGTACATCCTATTCAAAACCAACTTTTATCATCTGGGTATTAGAATAAAGTACATGTTTGAAAACTAGAAACAAAATGTTAAATTTCATATTTTTACATCATATTAATATTCTATGTGTAAGTGCTTCATATTTTTACTTCAACTATGACAAACTTTGATTTTTGAAGAAAAAATTTCCAATTTTTGGGCAAAATGTGGACCCAACTTCTCGCACTTACCCATTATTAATAATTTTAATCAGTTCAGAAGAAACTATGTCAAAGGGGTAATCGTACCAAGTCAGGGAGATATTCTAGACATCCTATCTTCCTTCAAACCTCCAATAGTCATTGACATTGGTTCCCAATCTTGTTTTAATGTTCTCTTTTATTGCAAATAAAATTGGGTGATAGTCTAACAACAAGGTAGAAACCCATGGGTCTTCCCAAAACTTGCCAATATCACCCTTACCAACTTGCCATTTAAGACCCAAAGAGAGTGCAAACTTAGTTTTGACAATATTATTCCAAATACTGGAGCCGGTGGGAACCTACTAGTTTTGAAGTAAGGAGATTCCATCTCTGCCATCAAGATACTTAGCTTTCATGATGATAGACCACTCACTGTTATAAATGATGAGTCTCCATCCCACCTTGGCAAGAAGGGCTTTATTCATGATATTAATTTTCCTAACTCCCAGTCCAGCCTTGCTTTTAGGGGTACAAACAATATCCCAAGCCACGAGAGACATTCTTTGATTTTGTTTTGTGCAACTCAAAAGGAATCATCTTTGGATTTGCTCTATTTTTTCATCTATACTCTTGGGGATTTTGAATAGGTAGAGGAGATAGACATGTGGCTACTCTGCAAGGAAGCTTTTAGTAATTGGATTTTTCTAGCATGGCTTAAAAGAACACCTTTCTAGGCCGCAATATTTTTCTAAATCTTCTCAATAAGGGAGTTCCACGAGGAGTTGGGGATTTTTCCCTGAGACATGGTCATTCCTAGATAAGTCTTTGAGAGTTGTTTAATTTTGCAATTTAGAGTAGAAATAATTCTATTTTTGGAAATTGTGAGGGGAGTTGAAGAAAAAAATGTTGCTTTTATCTAGGTTGATCTGCTGCCTAGAAACATAGGTGAAGTTGTTAAGAATTCTTTTCCATTCATAAGATTTAGGCAAGGTGTCTTCCCCTAGAGGAATGGCATCATGAATGAATTGCTGGTGGGAGGAACAATGAAGAGTAGAGGTTGGTCTAAAACCTTCCAAATTACCTTTCAAGACACTATCCTCAATTATTCTACCCACAACTTTAGGCATGATAATGAACAAGTAGGGTGAAAGGGGGTCACCTTGTCTCAAACATCTAGAGGCTTTGAAATGACCATGGGGTTTCACATTAACTAGGATAGAGAAGGTCAGAGTGGTAAAATAGTTTTCCAAGATTTTTAGGGTTTCTTGATGGAATCCAAATCTGAAAAGCACTTTATATAGAAACTACCAAGAGACCTTGTCATAGACCTTTAATATATCAAGTTTTAGGACCATACTCTCCCTATTTCTTTTCATCATAGAGTGAATAGTTTTGTGGACCGTGATAATGGCATCACTGATTTATCTCCTAGGGCCAAAACCATTCTAATTTGGGGAATGATTTTCCCTAGGAGGGGTAGTATCCTTAAGACCAACAAATTAGAAAATATTTTGCATAGAGTGTTACAAAGGCTTATAGGTCAAAATTTGGCCATTTTATTAGCTCTAGCCCTCTTGGGGATATAAGAACTATGAAAGTGTTGTTTAGTTCCTTTAAGATGTTTCCCTGATGGAAGAATTCACTAGTAGCTAAGGTAATGTCCCTGCTAATGATGTCCCAGTAGATATGGAAAATCTAGGGGGAAACCATCAGGACTAGGTGGTTTGTAGGGGTCTAGAGAGAAGACAAACACTTTCACCTCCTCTTTAGTAATAGCTTTCTCCATTTCCATGTTATCAACATGAGATATGGAGTTAGGAATCACCTGTAACATTTGATTTAGAATTGTATCATTATCTTCAAGAGGAAGAGAATTAGAGTTCAACAAATCTTAAAAATCTAGTTCCTTCCTAAATTTGTTCCTCTTCCTTAATGAGTTTGCCATTTTCAAGAACAAGTTTAGAAATTCTATTTTTTTTTCTATGTTTAAGGTCTAATTGATAGAAGAATTTAGAGTTTTTATACCCTTCTTTAAGCCATTGGATTGTCAATCTCTGTTTCTAGAAGAGCTCCTCTTTCTCCAAAATATTATGGTCACTAAGAAGAACTCTTTCTTTGGCACAAAGCTCCTTGGAAGCCCTACCCGAGTCCAACTCTTCTTGGATAATCTTGAGTTGGACCTTAGTTTATTTTTTTGGGGTGAATATTTACCAAAGGAATTTTTTGTTCCATCTCTTAATAATTTGCTGACATATTTAATCTTTTGAACAACCTTAAACATATCAAACCCAACATGATCCTATTTCCACTAATTAGCAATCATGTTTTTCAATTTAGGGTGGTGGGTCCACATCACCTCAAATCTGAAGGAAAAATATTTTTTCCTAATAGTTGACTTCTAGTTTAAAATAAGAGGAGTATGATCCAAACCAAATTTGAGATGAGTAGACAGATTTCATTTAGCAAGAACATATCATTTAGCTGAAATAAAAAATCTATCTAGTTTAACCTGAATGAGGTTGTTCCCCTCTCTTTTGTTGGACCTGGTGAAGTTAAGCCCCTCCAATTCTAAATTTAAAAGACCTCCCTTATGAAGGAAGTTATCCAAATCCATCATGTTGTCAGTGAAGTCTAATGAGCCACTCATTTCTTCTGAAGGGTCAAGTGGAGAGTTGAAGTCTCTAGCTACCATCCAGTCAAGACTAGAAAAGAAATTCTTGGAGGTTAAGAGAATTTCCCAAATCTTCCGACATTGGACCTGATTGTTAGGAGAATATATATTTGACATGACCCATTCAAGATGGTTGATCTTACTTTTGAACAAAATACTATGAAAATGTTTATTCTTTGAGACTTGCATACCTTCCATATCATGAGGTTTCCACATAGTAGCAAGACCACAGAGGTGCCCTCAACATTTTCAGTGATAAAATGAGCAAAAGGCCAAATGTACCTTTTGAATTGGCCAAAATCTTTAATACTTATCTTAGTTTCTTGGAGAAAAAGAATATTCGATCTCATGCCCTTAATGAAAATTTTTAGGACATGTTGTTAATGGGGGTTGTTTAGTTCCCTTATATTCGAAGAAATAATAATTAGTTTTTAAAACTTCTAGAGCCCATTTGCTCCAGTGTTTTTTGTCTTCCATTAGCCAAATATTTGCCTATTTCCCTTTTCCTGGTATCCCAAAGATATTTCTTACTCGTTTTGGAGTCCTTACCCACATCCATGGTTTTTCTATTACTCTTTTTGAGTATGAGGAGAAAAAGAAGTGGTGTCTCCTTTCTTCCTTGAGTTTGGGGTTTTAAGGGAGCTAACTCCATCCTTCAAGTCTTTTTGGCCTTGGTGTGTGGACTGCTTCCTACCTTGTTCCTTTTTAAAGTCACTAGAGTCCAAGCCTCCCTCACACACTAAAGATTTTAGGGCAATGCTCTGCCTAGGTTCAGTGCTGATAATGGCTTCAAATATAAAACCCTAGGTGCTTTTCCCACCACTTCCCTCTAGTAGGGATTGGAACTCTAAAGTTACAAGTTGGTCCCTTTCAGGGGTATCATCCCAAGTGCTATCCTTAGCCCCAACGTCTAAATCTAAATTTAGACTACAAAGCCAATCTTCCACCAAGATGGTAGCATGTAGGCTCTGAACTTCCCAATAGGGAGGGACAAAAGTTTGGATATGAACAACCATAGGAGCTTCCTTTTCAAACACAAGATTTTCTTTGGGGGAAACTATGGGTTAGTCTTGTTAGACGAAAATGTGAACAATAACTCAATATCCAATAACTTAATGAAATTGATGAAAATATAATAAACAAAGATATTATCTTCGTAGACCGATTTACCTCGTTGCATCCATTGTTGCCTATCTCATATCGATCTTGTGTATGATTTTAGCTCTTAGAAGTTGTACTTCCTTGCTGTTGAAGATGACAATAGGAGAATGGTTGTAGATGGATCATGCAATGAAGACTAAACTAACAATGCAACTCTAGGATGATGGATGATTGATAATGGAGACATGGTTGGATGATTATCATGGTAATGGGATTATGCAAATGCAATGAGGATACTTTACCAAAGGCATGCTGGTAGGATTCCTGCAGAGTAAGATTACAAAAGCTTAAGTGGATATGAAATGTGTGTGAGGGCCTTGTTTATATAGGTTGGGGAGAGGCCAAATCCAAGTGTCAATAGATCCATGACTGGAGGAATTGCCAGTGAGGTGTACAGTTGAGAAAGCTTGAGGGAATGTGCGCAAATCAGAACATGACAAGTGTCCAAGCTCCTTTCATGAGTTATGGGAGTTAACAGAATAGATTAAGGAGTTGACTAAGGTGATTGATCAGTTAACTGGGTTGATTGGATAGTTGACTAAATTGATTGACCAATGAACTCAATTGATTAATTAGTTAACTAATTTAATTGATGAGTTAACTAATTTGATTGGAGGATAAATAGGATATGTGGGTGAGGTGATATTAGCTAATTAAATATTAAAATATTTAATTATGTGTGCAACATGGTGAGGTGGAAAGGTGATGTGGATTTATGAAATTAGGACTTTGGAATAAAGGAATTTGAGATTAATTAAATAATTTAGGATTATTTAATTAGATGAGACATTAGAAGAATTAGGGTATTTAATTAAATAAATTGATTTTTATTTAATTTTGGGATAATGAACCAATCACATAAATTAGAATATTTATTTAATTGATAGAAGAATATGAATTAAAATAAATATTAAAATACTTACTTAATTTGGCACGAGCCATTTTTAGGTGTATACATTTTGCCCCTCTATGATATAATATGTTTTATCATGTTGTTTCAAAGAATTAAAATCTTCTGGTTATGATACATGCCCCAGTTTGCCCCTAGTATAGGTTTAATGATGATAGGATGCCTCCTCGGGAGATTGGTCAGGTTGAATTCGGTAGAAATATGACGAATGATCTCACAATGAACAAGAATGATAAAGGATGGCTAAGAAAATGGAGGATGCAAGATAAGAGATGGATGAAAGAGTTGAATGACATGTTATGCAAGATAAAATGACAACACACACAAGCAAGCAAGCAAGTATGCACAAATGATACAAGAACAAACAAGGTACTGCCCTTGTCAAGCTATAAAACAATGATTAATTGATAATGACTGATGATAGTGTTTTTCATTGTGGGGAATGATATATCCCTAGATCAACACAAAGATGCAGGAAAGATATATCCCACTGATGATGATGATTGATTGATTTGGTTCATGACGAGATTAGGATCAAGACCATTGATTGCGATTGGATAATTTGACAAGATTGATTTACTTGATTGGTATGGATTAAGGATGGACTTGAATTTGGATCATTGCTTGGATTGATTGGATTGATTTGATGATCAGATGAATCATTGGATTGGTGATTGGTGATGCCCTGAGTGAGGGTGACAAGGAAAGATAACGGTAAGTTAACAAATAAGATGAATGATGATGATGACGCCCCCTCAGGAGGACAATTAATGTGCTCTCAAAATGAAAAGAGAGAAAACGGGTGAGTAGATAACGAGATGTAAATAAAGAAAGGAATTGGATCTTAAGCCACTTGCAAAATGATACATATGAAATGCTTATAAATGAAATGAAATACAAGTTGGTATATATGGCAGTGGATTTTGTCATCTTCTTGTCTAAGTATTTGAAGTACTTTGTTTCATCATTGAGCTTTTAAAATGTTATAAGAAAATACAAGCATCTAGGTATAATTAAACCATGATGACCTGAGTATTACTTACATGGATTTTGACTTAGTAAGTTAATACAAGCATCTAAGTATATTTGAACCAAGATGACCTGACTATTGCTTGCATATCAATAGACAAGGATTACACCTATTTCATGTTTAGACCTCTGATGTCCTCGATGATCAATATGTTGATCATGTCTTTAGATGAGGCTTCACATTACTAAAGATAAACCCACAAACAATAGACAAATAAAATAATCATGTTCCATCATAGCATCTCTAGTTTTTGACATCCTTGAGTAGCATAGGAGACATAATAACAAAAATCTTGATAATAAGATTTTAAACAACCATTAAAAACCTTCTTGCCATAGATATATCCTTTCCTGCAATAACTTGATAGATTCACGCTTTGATGTTGTAGGCAGGCTGAGATTTGTCAGGTGTAGTTTAAATGCCTTCTTATCAAGACAATGTTTGAAAATCTTACTTTGCTCTGCTGCTTGTTGTCTAGTGATAAAACCATGATCTAGTTTGTTATCCTCTGAGTTGTAGCATTCAAAAATCTAGTTCACTAACTAGGTCAAGGATTTGCCCCCAGTCAACTAATGGTTCTAGTTATTATGGATAAACTAATGATAGATAGGAAGAAATAGGCCCTAAGGGACTAACCTATTACCTTAGGGGCTCATTGATAAATGGCCTTACCTACGTGATGACACAGAGGCAACATAGTTTGGGGTATGGACCATGTGGACCTAAGACCTAGGCGATGGGAAAATGGTGCGGATTCAGATGGACAAAAGGATGGGTGATAAGGGATGAAATGGATGGGAAGCCTTAGGGGCTCATCGATGATGACCTTGCCTACGTGATAGCTTAGAGGCAACGCAATTCGACAATGGTAGCAATGGATGGAGTTATAACGGATGACAAGATGGACGAAGGTTTGGATGAATGGACTGGGGTGAATAAGCTGATAACGGTGAGCGAACAACAAGCCATGATATGTATCCTTATGCGATTGGATGGATGCGGTAAGAAAGGATGGATGAGGACTAGAATCCTAAGAGATGGAGGAAGCGGTTAATTATTGACATTGCTTTTGATTCCCTTGCATTGGAGTTTGTAGGATTTGACGATTGGATAAAAGGATGGGTGATAAGGGATGGAATCGATGCACGTGTAAGAAAACAAGGATGTGATCTCCAAGGACTATGTTGCATAGGAATAACTTAGTGATGCAAGGACTTCCAGAGGTCATAACTTTTGACTTGGATGTGGGTTTTCTATGAAATTTTATAGGTTGGACCTCGTCTTGGCACTTTTTCGAGGCTTGAAACTTTCATCTTGGCCCTCAAAATGGCAATTTAGTGTTTTTTTTGAGTTTTTTAAAAGTTGCTTTTGTTAATAACTCAAAACTCATGTTTTAAATTTAGGATGTTAGTTAGCTTTTCGTCCTACCTTAGTGTTAGGAAGTTTTTGGGAAAAAACTGGATTCTCAAGATATGAATGCAAAATTACCTAAAATGGAAAAATCTGACAATTGTCAAAATCTGTCAAAAAAGATAATTTTTTGTTTTTTTTGTTTTCTTGGATATAAGAGAGTTTTCTCTCATTGTAGCAGTAGAGTTGGCGAATAGAAGTTTTTTTCCAATTTTCTAAATCTTTGGCTCTCACACATGATTAATGGCACAATTCTATTGAGTGTATGTTGTTGGCTACATCACTTAGGATTTGACATGACAATGCTTATGACAAGAGGGTAATAGGATAGGATTGGTTTGAAAAAGATAAGGTACATCAAGAGTTTTTCCAAAGAATGTTTCGACATTTTGCCCCCATATCTTTATCAAGATCAAAAGAGGAATGGAGGATGAACATACTCAATATGATAGGTATATGTAGGATAAGAATGATAGGAGGGTATGGTAAGATAGGATGGAAAATGATAGGGTTAATGAGATAATGTGCTGCTAAGGGTAAATGACATGGAAGATCAACCTACACATGACACTTGTTTGCCAGATTTTTATCATGGTACTTATCCAAGGTGCCACCAAGGGTTGTTTTCACTATTGGACGAAGGGATTTTTCTTTACTCTTTTTTTTGAATATTTGGATAGGATAGGTGGGATATGGGCGAGAAGCACTGAAGTGTCTAGTTACATAAAAGGTGGTAGTCCTGCTAGATGGATGTCGTCGTATCGACCATGTTAAGTGCACTCATAGATGTTGGTAAGGGAGATTGCGTGAAAGTGGATTACGTAGATGGGGGATTATGATGCAGATTATGGAAGGTGCGATAGTGGATTATGATGCAGATTATGTGGGGCTTATGGATGGAAGATGGTTGGAAGGCTTATGCAAAAGCATGGACCATAGAGAAGTGATGAGGAAGATATGTAGGATAGTGGATGAAGGAAGGGAAGATGGAAGTATGTGGAGGGTAAATGCACAAAGTTGAGTCCACTTAAGGTGGAAGTTTCAGACTTAGACAAAAACCTGAAATTGGGAAAAGTGAAACGGGATCCTGCTTTTTATGAAAAGGGATCCCATTTTGCTTCAGGATCCCGAGCCAAAAGCGGGATCCTATTTTCTAGAAATGGGATCCCGTTTCATAAAGGGATTAAATAGGAAAAACAAAATGGGATCCCACTTTGAAATGAGATCTTGTTTCTTAAAATTTAAATTTTGGGCCCAGTTTTTGCTTTGTTAATCGATTGGGGAAAAGGGTTGGGGACCCGAACCTAGGTTTTGGACCTAGTTTGACCTACAGGTTGAAGGTCATGTCAATCTCACAAAAAATAGTGACTTTGGACATATGTCTGAAGACCCTTTTTGTAGAATTTTTTGACGAAATTAAAACCCATTATAGATGAGACAGTGTAGATTCCAAATATGTATTCATTTACAATTGGATTAAATTTTCTATTTTTCAATTAATTTATGATGAAACAAGTCCATAAACTTGAATTATCAGGGTTTTTAGTATTTTAATAACTTTTTATTAAAATAATTTTTTGAAAAAAAAATTGTACGAAAACATATTTCAGACCATTCTTTTCAATTTGAAAAAAAAATTAAAAATGATAAGTTTAGGCCATCTTATGTGTGACGTACACGACGATTTTTTAAAACACCAAATATGGCTAGTAAAAATTAACAAAAAAAATATATTCAATAAAAAATTACAAAAAAATATGGAAAACGTGCTTCAGTGAGTTAAAAATATTTTCCCAAAAGGATTTAGAAAAATATGATTATTTAGGTCAAAATATGGATGACGTACACGTGCATGGTATAGTAAATAAAAGTGACTTTTAAACAATGGTTTTTAGAAAGGCCTATTGAAAATTAATTTGTATCATCTAGGTATTCAAATAAATTACATATTTGGAAACCAGACTCTGTGTACTACATTTTATGATTAGTGACTTTTTCTAAGATTCCATCTCTAAGTGCTTCAAATTTTAAGGTCAAATGTGACAAATTCTAAAAATCAGGGAAATCACTTCCACATTTTGGCCAAAAAGTGGACTCAACTTCTTGCACACACCCTGGAATTGTCATGGGATGGAAGGGAATCATGACCAACGATTGCACACGCTGTGATAAACGTTGAATCTTATGATGGGAAGGTGGTGTAGGAAGTAATGGAGATGTTTTCTTAGAAGATAGGCGATTTAAGCATTTTGGTACCCACATAGACTTAGTATTTTTCTAATTTTTTCTTTTCATGTGGGATGGAAGGATTTGAGACTTTTGGATGAATTGGGATTTTTGGATGGAAGAGGAGAAAGTGGATGGTTGGGTTTCTTGAGAGGTGGATGCCTCATTTGACTTGATGGCTTGTTGCTTAGGGACCCATACCATTTTAGTTTGACTTTGCTTATGGAGGCATGGGTTTGGATATATCCATCTTTTGTGTATCTTTTGAGGTAATTACTTTTTGGTTGGGGACCCACACCTTTTTTATTTTTGCTTTAAGGCGTGTGGCTGTATGCAGCTTTTAAGATGGATGTTTCTTTGATTCTTGGTTTTTGTATCCTAAGGCATGAGGACCCTCAGGATTTTTGACTTTATAGGTAGAGGCATCCAAATTTTTGTTATTGAATCCCATGGGTATGGTGGAAGTGGGGTTGCTGGAAGATCCGTGTTTAGACAATGTGTGCATTTGTTGGCCATGATTGAGATTTTTAGAGGATTTATGGATGGATGGATAAGGTGTCGGAAGAAGTGGATGGTGGAAGGTGAATGGTCACATGCTTTCGACATTTATAGGATGATGGAGGTGGAATGGCAACATATGTTTTGGGGATATGATGGGATTTTTGATGGAAAGTGGTGGACTTAGGATGCATAGTGGAAGTACCAACATAGTTAGATTGTTTACCTTGGGGTGTGTATCCAAGGCCATATGAGTGTGGAGGGACTTTGACATGGATAGGCTCCAAAATACCTTGTTCATGAAGGCCTAAGCCTTTACCTTGATAGTTCATTTTTTGGAGTATGCGGTGGACAATGGGATTATGGGTGATTTGGACACTAGACGTGATCTAAATATTTGATGGGGAAGGTGAAGTGGTAGATAATGGTTGTTTCTCTCCTAAGGAAGAACATTCATGGATGAAGGTGGTAAGACCAAGGGTATATGGTGGGGGATTTGCAACATGGTTGATAATGAATGATGGAGGATTAGTAGGATCTTGATTATCATTATGCTCACTAAGATCCAAGTTATTGGTTTAATCATCTATGTACACTTGGGAGGCAAGTGTCTCATCAAGGAAAGTGGGTGTTGGATGATGGATAGGACTAGGGGGAGGATGGATAGGAGTAATGGTGGTTTCTTACTCATGGATGGTTATGGGGTTATGGATAGATGGGGTAATAAGATCATGACCATGGAATGCATAAAGTTGGTTAAGAGGATCATCATGGTTCACTTGATCATAGATAGGATTAAGTGTGATATGGATGGGATCAATTTACTCATGTTTATGTTCTTCATCAACGATAATATCTTGATCATAGAAAATATATAGGTTATGGATGGGTTGAATTTGGATTTCTTTCTCATGTATAGGTATAGGATCAAGTTACACATGGATATCTTCTCCATAGATAATATCTTGATCATGGAAAAGATATATGTTATGGATGGGTGGAGTGAAAGTGATTTGATCTTGTTTAGGACTAGGACTTGATGTTTTCACATGTATATGATTAGGTTCTCGACATACCTCTTGGGTTACTTGAATGAAAGGAGATTGCTCTTGGAAGGGCTCTTGGTCAACAACTTGAAGGTATGATGGGCTTTGACTTGGGTTTATGATAGGAGGTTCTTCAATAAGCTCAAGGGGTTGTGGACTATATGAAGGGGTTGTAGGATTGGACATGGAATTGGAAGAGTCTTTTGTAAGTTCAAGGATAGGAATTTGGGGACATGGTTGACTTCCTACTAGTAGCCCTTGGATCACATCCTTTGTAGGTGCATGGGTAGATGAATGATGTAATGGATGGGTGGATTTGGAGTTCTCCATAACTTTTCTTTCACTTTTAGATTTTGTAAATAATCTTTGGAGAAAATCGTTCAAGAATTCTTTGGTTGATGGATTAGAGCTTGAGAAGTTTGATGGTGGTGTTGGTATAGGACTAGTATGCTTTGGGATAGGTATTCTATGGGATGGTGATGGAGGACTAGTAAATGGAGTGGTATATGATTCTAAACTTGGGGTGGGATTTCCCTTGTCTAGAGTATCAGTAAGATGACCTAAGGATTCTACAAAGTTTTCATCATTACTAGGATACACAAAGTTCTCATCATCACTAGGATCTACCAAGTTCTCATCATCATTAGGACCAAATTTTAGGCCACCTAGGAGTATGTATGGTTTTGGAGTTAGTCTAGATTTGTTGATGATTACAACCATTTTGATCAATGGAGACTGGACTAGGTTGAAATTATTTTCCAAGTATAAACTAGAGAAAAAAGGGTACCTAGAAATGCTTTCAGTTTTGTCTCAAAATGTACTGAACAACTCTCTATTGTGAATGCGTAGCATCAGATGCATAAGAATAAAGGGCAAATGTGTAGCTCTGCATTGTGTATGTGCAACTCTGTATTGCCAAGACTGTATTTTAAAAGCACAGTTTTGTGGTTCAAATGCGCAATTTCATGTATGCGCACAACAATATTGTGTAAATGCGCAGCAAAAGTGAATGCGTAGTAGGATTTGGTGTATGCACAGGACTACACAAATTTTGCTTTTTGTTTCAGTTTGTCAATCTTGGCTTGTTTGCACATTTTCCTAGGATGCTCTAAAGTTTGAAGTATTGTTTTTGACTCAAGTTATTGCTAGAAAAAATAGTAAACAAGAAGTTGTCATGATTATTTGATGCAAGTTTTGATAAATGTAAAAAAACAAGTATAATCCTAAGGATGGAATGGACAATATTCATTGAATTCCAACTTGGATTTTACTCCAGCCACTTACATAAAGGCAGACAGTTAGTAACTTGGTAGCACCGACTCCCCTCCACTGCACTCACTTCTCATGCATACCAAGTTACAATTCCTCCGAAGAGTTATACTTTTGTCTCCACATTGGATGGCTTCAGAGGTCCGATCTCCTATGTCAACAAATAGGGGTTTTGGCTTTTTAAAACAAATGGATTTTTAGTATGAACATCTATTCAGGTGGTTACACTGCAACAATTTGCTCCAATAAGGAGGCTTCCCAGCTTGTAGAGGTTACACTCTACAGGGTTTTGGGGGAAACATTTGTCAGTGTAACACATCAGCACCTGTTGTTTGTAACTTTTGTCACAAACATAATTTATTTATAGTGACTTGGAAGTGGCTTGGCTTTAGCCCATTATCGCTCAAGGTCATCCTTCTTGGAAGGAAGGAATTCCAAGGGTAGGCCTCTTCTAAAGGTTACACAAATAAAATGATGAGTTTGGCATTTTGGTCACCCAAGAAAGGGGAGAGCATAGTCCTATCATCATTTTCAAGCACAGAGTACACTAGTTCTTTATCCTCCTAGAGTTAAAAACCAAAAACTAGGTGTGTTTTACTCTACCAAGCACATTGCATTGACAATATAGCAAAAACTTGGAAAAGACGGTTAATTTTATCCTCCTAAACAAATCTATGTGAAAATTATTGTTGAAGAATTAAAAAAAATATTTTCCCCAATTTAAGTTGAATGTTAGTTTGTAGTGCAAGATAGCGAAATGAAAAATTTGTTCAGTTTTATCCACCTAGGTTGGGACTGTGTGCGAGTTGTGATGCAACAATAAGTTTACTTCCTCCTAATTAGATCCAGGTGAAAATTGGCATGAAGATATTAGATTAATTCCCCCTAATTAAATCTAGATGAACTTATGATGTAGCTAAATGACTAAACCATGCTTCTACACCTGCAAGAAAAATTGGTACAAAAAAGCCATTACAAAACAATACAGCTTTCTGCTAGAATGTGAATGCACAAGAACAAGAAGTTAATGCGCATCACTATTCAGTAAAAGCGTAGAAAAGTGAATGTGCAGAAAGAAATCATGGATGCATAGGACTACTCAGTGAATGCACAGAAAAGTGAATGTGTAGGAAGAATTTGTATATGCACGGAAATAAGTTGTATATGCATGAAAAGAAGTTGTATATTCATGGAAAGAAGTTGTCTATGCGTGGGTCTAGTAAAATCTTCCACGGATGCGCAGGATTGGAATGTGAATGCACCGGAATGACTTGTCACGATTGTAGCTTCACAAAAAAATCAAATGGAGGTTAAAAATGGGGCTAGGCCCCACAGTGGGTGCCATAAATGTCAGATGAAAATGTGAACAATAGTTTTAAAGAACTAAATATCCAATAACTCAATGAAATTGATGCAAATATAATAAACAAAGATATTACCTTCGTAGACTGATTTACCTCGTTGCTTCCATTATTGCCTATCTCGTATTGATCTTGTGTATGATTTTATCTCTTAGAAGATGTACTTCCTTTCTATTGAAGATGACAATAGGAGAATGGTTGTAGATGGATAAAGCAATCAAGACTAAACTAACAATGCAACTCTAGGATAATGGATGATTGATAATGGAGACATGGTTGGATGATTATGATGGTAATGGGATTATACAAATGCAATGAGGATACTTTTCCAAAGGCACATTGGTATGATTCCTACAGAGTAAGATTACGAAAGCTTGAGTGGATATGAAATGTGTGTGAAGGGCTTGTTTATATAGGCTGAGGAGAGGCCAAATCCAAGTGTCAATAGATCAATGACTAGAGGAATTACCTATGAGGTGTATGGTTGAGGAAGCTTAAGGGAACATTTGCAAATTAGAAGAGGACAAGTGTCCAAGATCCTTTCATGAGTTATGGGAGTTAACAGAATAGATTGAGGAGTTGAGTGAGATGATTGATAAGTTAACTAGGTTGATTGGAGAGTTGACTGAATTGATTGACCAGTGAACTCAATTTATTAATTAGTTAACTGATTTGATTGATGAGTTAACTAATTTGATTGGAGGATAAATAGGACATGTAGATGAGGGGATATTAGCTAATTAAATATTAAAATATTTAACTATGTGTGCAACATGGTGAGGTGGAAAGGTGATGTGGATTTATGAAATTAGGAATTTGAGATTAATTAAATAATTTAGGATTATTTAATTAGATGAGACATTAGAAGAATTAGGGTATTTAATTAAATAAATTGATTTTTATTTAATTTTGATATAATGAACCAATAACATAAATTAGAATATTTATTTAATTGATAGAAGAATAAGAATTAAATAAATATTAAAATTTTTACTTAATTTGACATGAGCCATTTTTAGGTGTATACAAGTTGAGAGAGAAATTCTCAAGAGAGGTGATAGGGGATTCACCTAGAGTTTTATCCTTTTGTGTTGGTTCCTAGCTAGTTATGAGTTTCTTCAGGTAGGAATTTATTAAGTGGCCTGTAGAAGAGAAGTTCTGCCAGTAGAGAGTAGCATTCTCATAAATAATTTCCTAAGTCCACTCCCCAACTTTGGAGTCTAGGATGATGGAGGTTGAAATAATTTTGTGGGTTTCTAAACAAACAAAAAATTGTGCGAAAAAAAACCTACTATGATCTTTAGTAACATTATCTAGAGACAAGAAGTGGCCAAACGAATTAGCAATGTAAGCAAAAAATTTGTCATCCCAAAATTCAAGAGGGAGACCTAGGAGCCTTATCCAAGTAAGGGTAGAGGTTGACAAAGTTGTTAGCACCTAAAAAAACCAACTTTTAAACATGCATTATTTTGCCACAAAAATCCAATAAAAATACCTAGTTTTGCCTTTGCAGTCAAAAGCCCCCATGTATATCCGATCGGATACAATTTATAGGGGTTTTTCTTTCAAAATCCTTAGTATAATGTTCCCCTTGTCATTGTGCTTTCTTCCCTTGGAAAAATCTATCCATTTGAGACTTTTGTTGGTAAATCGACAAAATTGTGAACTGATGAATTTGTTGACTAAGTTTGTTGGTTCATGATTTTGTTGGCTTTCTAGTTTACCAACAAAGAGCCAGAGAAGGGAAGTTTGAAATAAATGTTTGAATTCTTCTGCGGGAAATTTATTCTAGTTGCGACCTTTGTCGGCAAATCAGAAAAATCACAAACTACTAATTTCATTAACTAGGTTGTGAGTTTGTGTTTTCACTGATTCACCGACCAAGGGAAGGGGCCACAAAAGTAAAAAAAATTCTAAGGCACAAAGGAAAGAAAGATAGCTCAAATCTTTTATCAGTGAAAGTTTTAGTTTGCGAACTTGAAATTTCATCAACTAAAGAGTTATCCATTGTGAAGATTCACTGATAAAACAAAGGGAGTAACAAAGGTGGAGGCAAAAGGTAAAAGGGAAAAAAACTAAGTGTTTTTCATTGAATCGACTGGTTCGTGAACTGTCAATTTCACCAACAATAGTTCACCATTTCAATATTTTACAGATAAGAGAAGTCATCGATTGGGTGAGGCGCTAAGGAGGAGTCTTCAAAGAAGAAAAAAATGCAGTAAATAAAATGAGTAGCTCATTGGCAAAGGTGTGAGTTTGTGAACCTTTAGTTTTGCCAACAAAAAGTTCACCGACGAGTCTTTTCTCTGACAGCTAAGGAATGAGCAGAGACAAAAGGAAGATTAGTTAAGGAAGGAAGCGGCAAAGATAAGAAGTTCACAATGGTGAAGATTTGTCGATAAAGAGCTTGAAGGTATGAAGGTAAAAGGAAATAAGGGAAGATAGTTCATCGCAAGTGAAAAAAATCTAAGGAAACAAGAAAAATAATTGTTTGTCGGTGAATCAACTTGTTTGCGAATTGCCAACTTCTCTGACCAAGTTCACGAGCTTTTGTTTTTGTCATTTTGCCAATAAGGTGACCAAGTGGTGAAAGGAAAGGGGTAGAGAAAAATAGTTTGTCGGCAGAGAAATTTGCTAATAGAGAAGGAAATGGAAAAGGAAGAAAAGGAAGACTTTTCCAAGGTTCATAGAAAGGTAAAATTGTTGACAAAGGAAGATAAAGGAAGAAACAAGAATGAAGCGGTGAAGTGGATGGTCCACCAAGTTGATATTTTGCCAATAAAGGGGAAAGAAGAATGAATAGAGTGGCTTTGTCAGCAAAGTGGGTAGTTTGTAAACCGTTTGATTTGCTGACCACTATGTTCACTGATGTGAGATTTTGCCGATAAAGGAAGGCAAAGACAAAATTGACAAGTGAGGAGCAAGCAATGAAGAAGAAGATGAAGTGGATAGTCTATGCCAGGCTAAATTCATTGATAAACATGGAGATCAAAAGGCAAAATCAAAGGAAGATCAAATGTTTTGTAGCATAAAGTAAATGCAATAGTTTAAAATATTTTATAAAGGTTGGAAAGATTTTTATATAGTATTTTTGTGGAGTGTTCTTCAAGTGCCTATCTACCTGAAAGCATGCCATGATTGTAGGATATTGTAGGTGGGTTGGTACTCAACATTAATGTTTGGCAGGCCAAGGTTAGTTTTAGTGGGTAGCACAGTGAAATTCTTCAATGCACAGGTAAACTTGGAGGACAAAGGAGATGAAATTGATGTTGTAGGTGTTAGGGAATGGACTCAAGCCATTCCTCATTATTGCTCTCAGTACCCAAAGAGTGTGTGGGTAATCTTCTTTTGCTATTTTTAGAGTTTTCAAGGAATGGGCCTTTCTTCCAATCTGATAGATTGTCTAACAAGGCCATGGGTCAGATTTTAGTGCGGCATGGGTTTCTTCTTGACTAAGGTGTCAGTACCTTGAGGTGCATGGTAGAAAAGTGCTATATATGCACATTTCAATGATATTTGATGGTGTTGGTTGGTTCTTTGTTGGTTACTAAAGGTTGTGCAAATCTAGCAATACTTCTAGGGATCCAAATCTAGCCATGTCTAGTTGGAGAGAAGTAATGGAATGATGAAACAATTGAAAGATAATTGTGTAGTAGGGATTTGTTGGCAAGAGACACTATATGGATTCATGATTGTTGTCATTGATGGCAACAAAGTTCATCCCACACATCCGTAGGACATGGTATGTCCCTACCGGAAGTTAGAGTGAAGAATGTTGTGGTCTGATAAACAAGAAGAGAGCAGTCATAAAGGTCCAACAGACAAGTTTGGATCTCTCAGAGGAAGTATCTTGGTGAAGTGCAGATTTGGGGAAGTCAAGAGGACTACCTTGAGTGATAGATTCCAAGGATTTAGCCTCCGATGATAGATGAGGTAAAAGATATGAATACTTGAGTACTGGGTTCCTGAGTGACAGTGTGAACAGAGGAAGAACTGACTGACAGAACATCAAACTATTTTCCGGATGTGTTACTGATGATGGAAAAGGTTCTTAAGGCATAAGTTATGTTTGGCCAACATGGTTGATGACTTCTACAAGTATATGCTTGATCCACATTACTTGGTGTGCAAGGATTCAGCTGATAGATTAGAGTTTGTGAAAAGAATTGACTATTTCGGGTGCTGACTTGAAAGGTGATGAAATCACTTGTGCGGATATATATACACGATGGATTTAGTTGTGAAAGGTGTTGAAAAAGTTGGGATGTGCGAATAAAAGTAGAAGAGCATAACATAAGCAGTAAAGAAGGTCCGATATGTGAAAGAAAGCAGCATAAGAAAAGAGGAAAGATGAAGTGCAGTAGATTAGTGTATTGAGCCTAATCGGAACTGAACTCCAGCATATTTAGATGCTCCTAATCAGTTCAAGTATTGTATAACACTCTTTTGTAGACAGTGAGTCTCTTGTAGGCAGTGTGCCTCTTGTGAGCAGTGTGCTCGGGCAGTGAGCCCTAATTGGCAAGTGCCATTTTGTTTTTCCTTATTCTTCTAATAGAGAATAATCTTTAGGTTAATCACCCCATGGTTTTCTCCCTTAACAGGGTTTCCACATCAAAAATATTGTGTCATGTGTATTTCCATTTCATGGTTATGTTTGCTTGTTTGAATTGATGCTGTATTGATTAATAAGAAAGTTCAGAAGCAGAAATAATTAGGATAACTGATTCACCCCTCCTCTCAGTTATCAACAATTGGTATCAAAGCTAAGTTCCTCCTAACAGAGTCTAACAGGTAGAGGAAGATCTGGGAGTCCAAATGGATGCATATGGTTTAAGGGAGCAACTCAAGACTGCCCTTGAGGATCTTGAACAGTCAAACTCTGAAGTCAATGATTTAAAGGAAAGACTCAAACAGGCTGATGATTTCATGAGAGAACTAAAAGACAAATTAAGTCTCTCTATGAAAAAGAGAAAGGAGCTGCTTTAGCAATTGGCAAGACAAGGTGAAGCAAGTGATGCAAATGAAGAGCTGACTGAGAAAACCAAGTTATGTGAAAAGTTATCAAAAGAAATCATTATGGTAAGACATGAAATGGAATCAGGAGTTATGAAATTTACCCAAGAAGTTGAAGAGAAAAGAAAAACTAAAGATAATCTAAGACGATCTCTCAAGGAGAAATTAGAAGATTGCCACCAAACGGATAGAATTATCAAACATCTTGAATCTGCTCTTGAAGATGCTAAAGAAAATGAAGAAAAACTTGAGGATCAAATTGTCTCTCTCAAAAGGGATCTTCAAACAGCAAATGAATATAAAGAGAAATTTAAGATAAGTTATGCTCAACTTGAAGTTCTTCTTGAGGGCAGATGACAACTGTGGTTTGGGATATGAGCCAGGAGAAAGCTCCGGATCTGGTCAGAAGAATTTTGGATCAGAAAATCCAAGGAACAGGCCTAGAAGACCTCCGGTAAGACAGCCCAATGCTCAAAGATATCCATCCTTGAATGGATACTGCCACAGTTGCAATCACTTTGGTCACAAAGCTAATCAGTGTAGAAAGAGAATGAATCAGACTAATTCATCCTTCTCCGGACAGTGCTTTAACTGTAAAAGGTATGGTCACAAATCTCATGAATGCAGAAATATGCAAATGAACAAATCATTCAATGGTAGATGCTTTGCATGCAATAGAATAGGTCATATGGCTAATCAATGCAGATCAAGAGGATATCAATCAAATATGCAGAGAAATGTTGTTTGCCAAATTTGCAATAGATCTAGTCATATTGCAAAATTTTGTAGAAGCAAGAATCAGGACAAAAGAGGTTTGGTATATTATAATCAAAATCAAGATAAGGGTAAACAAAAGGTGAATGTGGATGAAATTAAAGTGAGATGAACAAGATTTGGGTGAAGAAAAGTACAGAGAATGCAGAGGTTGGATCCGCACCAGACTCTGGTGCTGATATTCCTTCTAGAAATTAAAAGGTGAACTCTGGCTCAGGGGGAGACACAAAGAAAACCTTGTTCCCCTAGCCAGTTAATTGGTGCCAGAACTACCACAAGAAGAGCTGCGGATTGAAGGATTCAAAAGGGAAGCATCCAAACAAACTATGGTTAAGATTTGGAAGATCCACAAGATGTTTAAAGATCAGGATTGATCTGGCTCTTCAAGTCATCCGAATAAGGCAAACCGGAATAATTTAGGTTGAGCATTTATTGCAACCTGACATTAGGATTTGTGGAGCAATATAAAGGTTTTCTCGTTAAGCATTTGTTCATTCTGCAGTCAAGAAGAAAAGAAAAGGAGCTCTACAAACAACCTCTCCCAAAAGATCAAGATGAGCCTTCATACAGCTCAATCCAGATTTCATCGTGTGCCCTAAAACTGCGTAAAAGGTATTCTTCGTTCTTGATATTCTTCAGTAAGATTGTTTGATGATGGCTACTCCAAATATAGTAAAGATTTCTGATAGACCTTGCACCACATTTAAGAAACATCCATACAAATCCTTGGAAGTAGATCCCGTAGGAGCTTTTTCCAGTGTTCAGCATGGCATTTTGCACACCGAAGATATTAGGGTTTACATACACGCAAATATTAAAGAATTTGGGGAATCCAAGTTGGTAGATATCTATCACAAACAGTTGATAGATGATTCTTTTGAGATCAAACCTCAGTTTAAGGCCATCAGGGATAAGCATTTTGCATAGTGCATTCATTTCCCCTATTTTGAAGAAGATGAATGGGTCCAATATGTATTGAGTAGAGTGCATGACAATTTCCTATGGTTGAATAAGCCATTTAAGATCACCAAAGATGCAATTAGGGCAGTAACCGGTCTGCACTCATATGGTGGAATGCCTGTTCTCAAGTCTGTCAAGAATCAGATAGTAAGTGATGCAACCGGATCAAAATATGACAAGAGATCTATGACAATTGAAGACATCACTGAACCGGATGTCAAATTTGCATCCATGATAATCGGTTACAAGATTTATCACTCTAGTAGGGAAAATTCAATACCGGGAACTACAGTTTACATAGCCTATCAAATGCTGAAAGAAAATGCTGACTATGATTTGTGTGAGCTTCTTCTAAGCCAACTTTTGGAAAATTTGCCAAAGATTAAGAAGGATAAGAAGAACTTCTTCAAGTATGGTGGATAGATACTCTGCCTATTCTTTTATTACATAAATGAGCTTCCTGGATCCAATGGATGGGTATGGCAGAATGACAAACCATTTACCATTCAAATCAGAGACCATTTGCATGGGCTTGGGGATGCTAAAGCAAGAAATACAGCCCTATGGGGATATTTCAAGAACTTTCAGAGCATGATGCAAGCAAGAGAAAGAATTCCTTAGTCTCTTGTTGAGAAATACAAAGACATAGTATGCTTTATGGTAGAGACAGATCAGTGCCTAATGGAGGCAGTAGAACCAAGAACTGTGTGGATCATGCCTATGGGGTATGAAGTTGACAAACAAATTGTAGAGCTGCATGTTCAGCACATGCTCAATCAGCCAAAGGACCCAAAGGCAGAGAGGTTTGGAACCTTTGAAGAGCTGAGTATAAAAGTTCATGTGGAACTCAGACAACCAAAAATAAAGAGGAAAGTAAGAAAAGAAGTTGAAGAAATTGCTAAAGGCTTAGGCATCTCAAGGAAGCACTTGATGCCAAAAGGGAAAAGAGACAAAAGGTTGAGGAAGAGAGGAAAGAGGCAGAAAAGGGAAGCAAGGAAAGTGCTCTGGTAGAAACCTCAACCCGGACCAGATCATCAAAGAGATCAGCACTTGTCCCTGCTAAAAGCTCAAAACTAGAAGTCCAGGCATCCGGAAAAGGAGAAAAGAGAACAAAGAAAAAGGCAACAAGGTCCTATGTTAGCCTAAAGGATGATGAGGAAACTGAATCAGATGAGGAAATAAGGAAATTGAAGAAGAAGAAGAAAGGATCTGATAAACCTTCCACAGGTCAAGACAAGGAAGAAATGGTAGAGGAATATGTTGAAAAACCCACTCTTCACATTGATGACATAATCAAATCAGTCATAGTGGATGGAAATCTTCAGCCAATGGTTGAGTTCTATGATGATTATGGTGAGGTAGATCAGAAGATATTACAAGAGGCCACAATCAAGTACCTAAATATCTACAATAAAGCATTTATTGAAATCATATCTCTGATCCCCAAGAGCCTAGAAAAGGAGCTAGAAATAAGAAATACTAATGCCATGGAAAAAGACCTTGAGATCCAGGAACAGATAGCTATTCAGCTATATCCTTCAATCGATCCCAAGATAATGAATTTGGTATTCAAAGATTGCAAGGATGAGTTTGGGAGCAAAGTAAGGATGAATTAGCTCATGCTTGGTGAGACTGACAAGGTAGCCAAGGACACAGAAGAGATTCTCTAGAAAACCTTCAAAAGATTCAATCTTCCTATCATAGAGGACTTGGGTGTTGTCCCCTCGGCCACAAATATAGTAGAAGAAGTAATAGACACCAGTATAGAAAAGGATAAGAACTTAGAATCCTCTGTTCTAGAAAAGGAAGAGGTGGCCCATGAACAAACTAACATCACTCCTCCGATTTCCCCTGCTGACTCCGGATCCAAAGGAGAAGAAAGAGTAAAGGAGAAAGAAGCAAAAGTAAAGGGAAAAGAAGATATCTGTGCAAAAGTTGTGGAAGGGGAGAAAGCTCCAAAAGATAGTTCTGTGACTACAGAAGAAAAGAAAAATCTGTCTCCGACAAGAGACACTGCAGAATCTATCAAGGACTTCTTGACAAAAAAGAGCATAGAGATTGATGAACCGGAATTACTAAAAGGGCCATTTGATTTTGATTCTCTTTCTCTGGTACAAACAATGAAGATAGCTTCATTTGCAAATGCAAAGGCCAAAGAGAAACTACTGAAATCTCACATGGAAGACTATGAGGTTATAGCAGCTACATCCGGAGTGCTAGAAAAGATTATGCCATCCTTTTAGAAGGACTTCTCAGCTTCTTCATCTGATAATCTCAAGTCTCTTATTAATTCTGTCTGCACTCATTTTGAGTCCTTTGAGAAGTCAGCTGAGGTGAAGGTCCAGAAAGAGTTCTCTGATAAGAGATTTTCAGAGGTTCAATGGTTCATAATTAATGACAGGAGAAATATGAATACAGGAATAAAGAGCCTAGAAAATGCTCTTAAAGATGGAGGAGAAATGTATAAATTTTGTTTATCATGGTCCAAAGTAACACTAGACATTGAGAAGAAAATAAAAAAACAGGAGGATAAACTATCAAACCTATCAAAGAATTTTGATCCTCTCTCTTCCTCTATAATAAATCAAGAATGTCAGACTATCACAGTCTTGAGTGAAATCAAGAAGCTGTAGAAGGAAAGAAAAAATAGAATAAGCAGGTTGAGTGAGCTCAAGGGGTTAATTGTCCCTAAGTAAGAGGCCATGCATGAGGCCATAAAAGAAGCCCAAATCACAGCCCAAACCAATGATTCGACAGATCTAAAAAGGGCAGATGCATTTGCATTCCTGTTGAGTGACCACATCTCAATTTTGGATAGGATGAAGCAGAGTTGGGCGACAAAAGTTGTATAGTTGAAGAATACTTTTGCAGACATACTTAAGTATATGTAAGTACAACTTGTATATATACTTATGCGGATATGTATAGACTGTTTTTGGAAATTTTGGTGTGCGGACCATACCCTTTGCCATTGATGTCAAAGGGGCAGTGAGGAGTAGTGAAAAATGAGGAATCCAACTAAGGGGGAGTTCTAAAAAATGTATATAAAAATAGAGCATCAGCCAAGGGGGAGCATAGTGTAAACACTTAGTCATTTTTCACTAAGTGTTGCCATCAATGCCAAAGGGGGAGATTGTTGGCAAGAGACACTATATGGATTCATGATTGTTGTCATTGATGGCAACAAAGTTCATCCCACACATCCGCAGGACATGGTATGTCCCTACCAGAAGTCAGAGTGAAGAATGTTGTGGTCTGGTAAACAAGAACAGAGCAGTCAGAAAGGTCTGATAAACAGGTCCGGATCTCTCAGAGGAAGTATCTTGGTGAAGTGCAGATTTGGGGAAGTCAAGAGGACTACCTTGAGTGATAGATTCCAAGGATTTAGCCTCCGGTGATAGATGAGGTAAAAGATATGAATACTTGAGTACCGGGTTCTTGAGTGATAGTGTGAACAAAGGAAGAACTGACTGACAGAACATCAGACTATTTTTCGGATGTGTTACTAATGATGGAAAAGGTTCTTAAGGCATAAGTTATGTTTGGTCGACATGATTGATGACTTCTACAAGTATATGCTTGATCTGCATTACTTGGTGTGCAAGGATTCAGCCGACAGATCAGAGTTTGTGAAAAGAATTGACTATTTCGGGTGCTGACTTGAAAGGTGATGAAATCACTTGTGCGGATATATATACACGATGGATTTAGTTGTGAGAGGTGTTGAAAAAGTTGGGATGTGCGAATAAAAGTAGAAGAGCATAATAGAAGCAGTAAAGAAGGTTCGGTATGTGAAAGAAAGCAGCATAAGAAAAGAGGAAAGATGAAGTGCAGCAGATCAGTGTACTGAGCCTAACCGAAACTGAACTCCAGCATATGTAGATGCTCCTAATCAGTTCAAGTATTGTATAACACTCTTTTATAGATAGTGAGTCTCTTGTAGGCAGTGTACCTCTTGTGAGTAGTGTGCTCGTGCAGTGATCCCTAATTGGCAAGTGCCATTTTCTTTTTCCTTATTCTTCTAACAGAGAATAATCTTTGGGTTAATCACCCTGTGGTTTTCTCCCTTAATAGGGTTTCCACGTCAAAAATATTGTGTCATGTGTATTTCCATTTCATGGTTATGTTTGTTTGTTTGAATTGATGCTGTATTGATTAATAAGAAAGTTCAGAAGCAAAAATAATTAGGATAACTTATTCACCCCCCCCTCAGTTATCAACAGGATTGTGTAGAGAATGTCTCCATGGTAGTTTGTATGTATTTAGGGTCTTTCCTCTTATCACATTTGTTGATATGTTTGTATTGGACATTTGAAAATGTGACAACATTTTAAATATATTACAAGCCTTGCTATTGTCATCTGTCCTTTATATTTGAATGCATATAATTTTGTCCTAGATTATTAAGTATGTTTGAAGCACAAAACCTGCAATCTGATATAGCATATGCTTAGATCAAGTTTTCCTTGTTTCCCTTCCATTGTGTTCTTTTTTGTCAACTTTGACTATGTAGCCCAATTGGATTAGCACCAATCTTGGCTCCATTAGACCAATCTCACACTTTTAAATCAAACAAATATCTACCAGTGGTTTAGGGGAAAAACCATTTTTCCTGTGCATGTACATTTGCACAGTTTGTATCAGCTATATAGGGGTTTTGTGACAACAAGTTGTTCTTGGTTTAGTGACAATCTTTGAGACCAAGACAATGAGTTAGGTTTGGTTGTCCATTTATTTTTAGTTGTTCATTTGGTTTGAACTCAATACCTATTCAGGTATACCCCTTGGAATACCCCTCCAAAGTTTAAGTTGAGCTCAAAGTATAGAGGAGCCTACCCACTCCTATCAGTTGGCCAAAATCATTCTTGACTTATTGAACCTCTTTCAATCACCTTGATGACACCCTAGCCTAGGTGATTTTTGAAATGTTTTAGGGTTTTGAGTTCTTGTTATTTTGGGAGCCAATGTTTTGGCACTGTTGCCAGGGACCAGAGTGTTTCTAGGTTGGAAAAGAATCTGAAGACTTTGTTGGTTGGAGAACTTGGACTTATTTTGTGGCCTTGAAGATTAGTCATGCTTCAAGGAATTTCCTCTTCAATGAGGTGGCAACTCTACTGACAATGAAAACAAAGTGTTGCTGCTGTGTGCATGATTCAAAGAGAATACAACTAGTTAAGGTACATGTTTTTTCTTCTAGCACTGAACCATGGTTTATTTCTCAGTAAAGGAATGTGTTATTTTCTCTCCTTTTAAATTGGTAATCAGCTATGGTTGAATGGAATGGACAAGTTTACCCTAGGGAAAGTTTTTTAAATGTATCATATGATGAAATCCCTAGATACTATGATAGAGAAAATGTCCATGAGTATGATGAGGATGGAGGTCCCTATTGTTCATACAACCCAAGCCCATTTGCACCCCTGCATAATCAAAATGGGTTGACTAGGCTGCAGTATGAAATTGAAAAAGAAAAGAAGTTGTTTGAGTCTCTGTTGCAACAACAAAAAGAATTAGAAAATCAAATCAGGCTGCGTTAGTCCAAGCCATAGTCCAATACCTTCCTATTGTTTCCCTTTGCTCATTATTTTGGCCTCATCCCATTACCAATGAAATTGCATACAAACAATTGGACCTCTCTTGGATCGATTATGAAAAGAAGTCCATGCCCAATAAAATATATTATCAAATGCCAATTTTTCATGGGTGTGAAGTTTATGATAGGAAGACACATATTGAGGCATAAATTTTGATTGTAAGATGAATATATGTGGATGATATTCTTTGTTAGATCTCTGTGTGGAGTGGCACGGAAATGGCTTATTAGTTTATGTTACCAATTTTTCACTTACAACTCAAATTGGCAAAGCTACTACATTTATTCTATCTTAAGATGAAAGATTTTTAACATTTTTACTATGTTGTTTTTGCATAGTTTAAGGTGCTTGAAAGCTTCAATTTTATCATTGTTATGACAGAAGAGAGAAATTCAGTTCATCATTCATAGCTTTGCAGAGTTTTCATGAGGGATATAAGTTATTTCATTTCAAATTAAATAATGATTATTCATTTGACAAATGAGATATACACAGACTGAATAAACATTACATTGAATGAAAGAAAGAAAGATCAAATGTCCCACACAAGCCATGGGAATAGCTGAGCTGATACATCAAAAATAATATACTATGCATCTAAGGAAAACTAAAGTAATGAAGCAGATAAGATAAGGCATATCTATCATTGCCTGTTAAAATATTGGACTGATTCTTGTTGTAGTTAACTCCTCTTTGCTCCTAAACTTTGAATGAACCTACAAGGGATGGAGAAAGATATGTTAGAGCTCCAAATATGATGTATCCTATGTATTTCATCAGACAGAGACATAATACATTCTTTATGATGCACTGAGTCAAAAGATCAAATCATCCATATGCAAGAAAGCCTAAAGAGATGAAACATCATTGAGCTTCACTATTTTTTAAACTAACATGTTTGTTTCTTATGCAGGTATAGAAGAAGTTATGTTGCTGGTTTGAAGACATTTTAGCATGTGGTGCAAAGTGGGCTCCCACAAGTGATGCAGACAACCTAGGACTGCAGAAGCACACTTTAAAACTTCAAGGAAACCGATCTCAAGGTTCACTATTTTTACTAGAGGTTCAAACTTGTCATGATGAAGGGCTTTAACACAACAACTTATACATGCTCATGACATAAAAGAGAGTGGGACTTCAGGACACATCTCACAAGACTACTAACTCCACCTAATATTCCACCATCTCCACTGTGCAAGGTCTGCAGGGCAACAGTCTTTCCTATGTCTTCCAAAAATAGTCATAATATCCTTCTTATGGTGGTCACAATTAAGACAAACTCTTCATACAACATGCCTAATCTATAACATTCTAAGCATACCTAATGCCTTCACAAGTCAATAACATATCAACATACCTATTACCTTCTTTGTAGTGATTGTCTCCAGGAGGATTGACAGAGACAGAATAAGGCCAAGTGGACTGTTTTCTCAGAGAAGCTTCTTCCTACTTCTTGTCACATGGCCAAGGTCAGATCTAGAGTCCTTTCTATAGGTACCAACACTTGACATTCACTGACTTTCCACTTCCACAGTCACTGGTCACCACCCCTTTGCTACTGTCCTTCTCCAAATCCCAACACATGGTTCTTGTTGGGCCATTTACATGGTAAACTCCACCCAACCCATTCTCCTGCCTCTAAAGCCTTCACAAGCCTTTAAACTAACTATCTTACAATCCATTCCACTGATCATAAATAGAAAAGATCAATGGAATGAAGAGGATTCCATCGAACTAATCAGAAAAACCCTAACTCAGGGTTTCCAACCTACTTGCAGAGAAAGGAGAAATATAGAGATATAAAAGAATGTCAAGAACCCAAACAACTTGTAGATGGAAGGTCACTCACCAACCTAACTCTCCATCATAACCAACAACCACCACTCATCCGTACAGGTACGGGGCATGCAGGAGAACAATGAATTTCTGACTATAACAACAGGTTTAAAGAACAGTTTGTTACTCTACAAGAATATCATATCTTCCTTCAATATCAAGGGCCCAAACTCATCTCAATGGATAGTCAATCCACTAATCTTTACTCCCAATCATCCAACATTCCATAACAGGGCCGTACTGTACAGTAGTACGGGTTCAAGTGCACAAGAATTTAGAAAAAATACAGAAAAGGGTAGAAAACAAAAGTTTTTGTTATTTCTTTCAATTCCCCCAGATGTCTCTTTAACAATGAACCTTGGCAGGCTTAAAATAAGCCTCCTACATTTGCATGAAGTCATTTGGGAGTGGTTGGGGTTGATGAAACTACCCCAACCATCAAACTTCTTCTTGATTTCTAACTGCAGCAACTAATCATTTAGCATTACATCTCTTGTTTGGACTAGACATAGCCTCCAAACAAGTTTACAACTGTCATTAGGTGTTATTTCTTATGCCTTAGGCTCTTTTGCTATGCCTTAGGTTCCTTATTATGCCATCATAGGCTTACAAGAATGAAAACTTATATGACTGCACCTAGGAGCAAGACTTACAAAATGACTGTCCTCCTTAGGACTTACAACTTGAGAGTAGGTTTTAGTTATTTGGACATAGTCCTTTTACAAGCATGGCTTTCAAGCCTTATTACAACATTGAATGGTCACAAGGACCTTATTGAACCAAAACAAAGCAACTTGAAAATCAAACAAGTCTTGGATATTTTGGTGCTCCTACACCAACAAGGGTAGAGCCCAGCATGCTGCCCCTAAATCTCAAGGGAAATGGAATAGGAATACATATTCATATTGTGCAAATAGAAACATTTCAACTAAAGGAGTAATTCATAAAGTGTTTATAGGAGCCTCAAGATCAGTGTTCATTCATGACTATCAGCTCAAACATGATGAGATGAGAATCACAAATGAGCAGTGATCTCATTCAAGGCTGCCCAATGAGGTGTGAAACTGAGTAGAAGGTATTTTCAACATCAGAATATCTATTACTATAACTATTTGTTGTTACAATATCATATATTTCCTTTTGTATGCATTTAAATCACTATATTGGAACAACAAAAGCCATGGAACACATAGAACAACTATAAGAATAAAATCAGTCACCAGATGCTTCTGTAGTATACAAGATGGAGCCATGGAGTACAAGTATTAAATGAAAGGGCAGCTCATGCCACATTAAGCATGCTTCTAAATCTTGAAAAGATACAATATGATTGAACAAAAAGTGAAAGAGCCTACAATAGGCATATGAAGTTATTGTTCAAATGCAATGGAACAGCCAAAAGGATCATAAGTTACATATGCAGCTACATGAGGTAGCACATGAAAATTACTCAAGAAACATATGCCTCAGTCAGTGAAAAGAGTTACAACCATTCAATATGATGTGTATGAGGATACATTTGATGTAGTACATTGAACTAGACTGGAAGTATGACATGTCATAGGTTGAATGTGATATCACCAAGAATATACAGAATAGGTGAACAAAAGTACCACAATCATCGAATGGAGCATACAGATTGTATAGCTATGTGAGCTTAGAAAATCAAGATACACTTTACCATTGTAAAAGATGAAGTTTCAATGATTATGTTCATCTACATGAAGTACAGGAAGAAATAACATGTGTACTATCATTATAGAGTGCATTTGGAACAAAATGAATCATAATCTTTCTCAGATCTCATCAAATATTATTTTTTTGCAACCAAAAAGATAAATGAAATGTTAAGAGCAGATATATCTTGGAGCTATAGTGAAAAACAAATGGAGAACAAAATGGATCAAGTTCTCTGCACACAGATACAAAGGAGATAGAGGGTTCGAACGCACAAGGGTTTGATAAAGTTCATAAATGATAAAGAATCAGATATATTTGGCCAAGACCCGGTATAAGGCTTGTATTTCTGCATTTTCAATAATAAAGAACAGTATAATTCTATTATCTTTTGCATATAAAAATGGAGACAAACCCAATTCATGCTGCTGCCTAAAAGTCATTTTAAACAAACCCTTATCATTATATGGAGAGATCATAAAATTCATTGAAGATAATAAGTTCAAACACATGAGGGTTCGATAGACACTCAGAGCAGTGAAGAATATCAAATACAGAAGTGTAACCATAGCCGTAGTAGAGTCAAAGTGTAAGGAATGAGATCCAAACTGTGAGGTAGAGTTGCGAGTCATAGTGATAGAGTGAATCTTTTTCTTCATAGTAGGTTAAACCCATTTGGAGTTTCGAGGAAAATAACAAATACAAAATAATAGAATGGTTCAAACTCATGTAAATAAAGAAATGTAGAAATACAAATATGGACGCAACTTCTAATAAAGAAAATATACAGAAGATTTTCCCATAAACCTTTCACAGAATATGATCTATGTAAGCATGTTTGACCAAGAAAGCTACAGGAAATGGAGAAGCATCCAACACAAAGAAAATTACCTTTCATTTTCTATAGGAATATATGTGTTGAATACACAGAGAATAGCTTCATAGATGGTTCTTCATGGCAGCCTCAATGCAGAGATGAGGAATATCGACAGAAAGAAACGAATGCATTCAAAATGAAGAAAATGGATCGAATATGTGCAGAGGAGTCTTACCTTTTATTTTCTATCAAAATCTTCAAAAGAATCCATGGAAATCCATCAGAAATAGAAGAGGAATCAAAGTTTTACTTCAAACCCTAACCTCCATGGTGGCTGGCTAGCATAGCCCTTTCATCAAAAAGTTGCAAAGTGAAACAAGTCGGAAAAGATAGGGCACAAAATGGTTGTGTTAGGGTTTGCATTTTGCCCTAAGTTTGATGGTGACTTTTGCACATTGAATTATAAATATTGCCTCAACTAATACCCCTTGTGGTATTATGTTCCCTTTTGTATGTTCGAAGCCTAGGCTTTATTCCTTAAAGGCTTTTTGATCACCTTTGAAGATGAGCCTAAACCACATATGCCCATATGCCTTAGATTATTTACACATTGAGTGGAGGACAAGCCCTAGAGGCTTTTAATATTTTCCAAACCTTTCATAATGCCTTCAAACAATTCTAGAATTTTTAAAGAAAATCAAGATGCCCGAATAGTTATACTCAGCAAAATTAGTCATATGAGCCTTGTATCATTTTTTGCAAAAAATCAAATCAAGACAAATTAGAGTTAAAACTGTAAAACATTGTAAAACAATATTTAAAGCAATATTTCTATAAATTGCTTTTAAATATTTATTATTTCATGTAGTTAAAGCAAAGTAAAGCAAAGTAAAGAAAAGTAAATCTTTTTTTTTTTAGTTTTCTTTCTTTTGGGAGAAATTGGAAAAATATGGATGAAATGGAGCCATTATTGAGTAGATAAAGCCTGTTTTTAGGTGTTTTTGGTGAGACCACCTTGGAGGAGATTTTGCCAGCTTTTGCAATCAGTTTGGACTAGTTTTGGTTTATTTTTTGGTGGCTTTTCCTGGGAGCTTGAAAATGGATCAGGATGACTATTTTGAGAAGATTTTCTCATCTTTTTCCTTGGGAGTTTTTTGGAGGCATATATTGGAGGAAAATTTAGTTTACCTTAGTGAGTTGGGATCATTGTTTCTTGCCTCTTGTTCATCTGTAGAGAGCTTGTAAACAATTTTTTGACTCAGATTTTCATTTTCATGTACTCCTTTCAGTTTAATATAGCAGAGCATTCCTATCTCATTTCTTTTTCTTCATAGTCGCAATATTGATTTGATGTTTGATTGTGATAATAAATATTCTGTCCTTTGTTATGTCTCTTTATTGTGAAACTGTATGCAAATATTTCATATGATTCTAGTTGTCTATTGTGTTTAGATCAAGCCTTCATGCAAATTACTTTTGAGTTGTATGTTCTAGATGAAGTTGTGAAAGTTTATGTTTAAAGAGCTATTTTGAGAGAGAACATTAAAACAACTTATAGTTTTGGAGATTAGATTTTAGAATTTAAATTTTAGTTATCTTCTCACCCTTTTCCTTAGTAAATCATTTAGATTAAGAGAGTTCATCAAGAGAACCAACTCACTCTGGAGGTTCACTCCAAGTTTTAGGCAACCCATAGGCCTAGGAGTGTTCCCATGTGTAAATAGGTATCGAAGTTGATAGCTTAGCATTGGGTGTATACTTCATTGATAACAATTTCCTTGACCATCAATTTGCTTCTTGGAGTCATTTAAAGCCTGCATTTGAAGAGTTTGCAAGTGGTTTGGAACCTATTGTTCTTGTCCAAAATCTTGAAAATATTAGATGTCATGAGGGAGAGTCCAACATGGAGATCAACCATAGATTTATAGTGGCCCTGTTCCACATCCTAGAGGGTTTCAGCCCTGATCTGCCCATTTGTATTGACTTGTATCTAAGGGCTTATGATGTTACCTTTTAAGCTCAGGTTCTATACAGGAGGAGTTGGATCTAATGAGCATGCAACAGGCGTACTTGTTCATTGATTATGTTTACAGAACTAAGAGGTATATGATTACAAAGTCTTTATCCTTAGATGCAAAAGTGGCTAGTAATGAATAGGTTGTTGTAGGCAACAAAGATGTGGATGCTTCATATGATCCAAGCACAATGTCAAGTGTGATTGCATATGAAGGAGGGTAGAAGAAGGTGTTTGTACATTGTATGATAGTGATTCAAATGAAATAGTAGTGATTGCACCTACATTCAATTGGACCAGGCATTAGTGGATGACAAAGATGAGAAAATCAATGATGATTCCCAATTTAGCAAAGAGAGTTATGACCCTTCTACTTGTAGTATTGTGGACTACTAGGAAGGTATGTATGCAAATGAAAAATTGAATAACTTATCTCATGTAGTTGATTATATAGATCATACATACATTGGTGATCCAAACAATGATGAAGGGATGAGCATAAGGCACAATGTCCTTTATGAAGAACATGCAAGTCCATCAGTTAGCATAATTCATGATTATCATTGGTGCATGGATAATCCTCTTTTTGAAAGTGACTTAGTGTTTAATGGGTTTGAAGAGCTCACTCAGTCAGTTCTTAAGGCTAGCTATGTTGAGTGTATGCATGTGAATGATATTGAGAGTGAACAAGAGGTTGGTTTCTTGTTTAGTGTATTGTCATCTTTTATCTCTAATTATGACATTGAGGCCATTGGCACTTGTTTGCATGAGGATGATGTAGATTTTCTTACACTAGACGATAGAGTTGTAGAGATAAATGATGGTCCATCCAATGAGATTCAAATTGAAGACCTTGCATATGAAAATTGTGAGGATGTGGAGCACCTAGATGTACATGTGTGACCCTACCTTAACCATGCAAGGGTTATCTTCATTCTCATATTGATTATGCTTCAGTTGGACTTCATGAAGGTACTACTACAATTGCCAAGGATGTGCAGGTAACAATTTCTAAATATGAAGACTCTGTCACAGATGGTTTTTTAGAGCTTTGTCTGGGGAGCTTGTCTCTTATTGATGTGGATCATGTTGAGAGTATATTTTTGGGCTCGTTGGCTGGGCCTACTAACGTTGAAGCTGGGTGTTCTTGTGTGGATCAAGTTTTTAATCTGCAGGGTGAGGAGGAGAAAATCATGAGTGGTTTTCTTAGTAGTAGTTTTTACATAGCATAGTGTGTCAAGGAATACAAAATAGATATGCAACTTGATGATTTTGAGTCTTCACTTGAAGTGCCTCAATTTTTTGATTTGTATGCTAATGGTGTAGAATTGGATTTGAATCAAGTCTTTGGTTCAATCATGGAGGAGTACATTAGCATTTGTGGTGTAGTTGGGTCACAAGGACTTGAATGATCATGTGACATAGCCTACCTTGAGACTACACCTGAATTGGATGCATTTTTGCTTGATATGTTTCTTCATGCTGATATTTTTGTAGGTCCAGTTATGTGTCATGCTAACAAGGATCTTAAAGGTGAGTATTGCTATGTGAGTCAACATGATGATGAGTCATATTATATATGGCTATCATGCTGTGGTGAAAATCATTTTTATTTTTAGCATGATGATATGAATAGATGCAGTTTGTATGTGCATGCATGCAAAATGTTTTTATTGCTAATGTTGGGTGATCAGTGCAGCAAAGAATTGAGGGAGATCAACTCAAGATCAATAGGCTTGTCTTTGACAAGGGCAAGTATCTTCACCAATTTTTTGCAAGGTTGGTCTACAATGTTTTAAAATTTTGGATACAACCAACTTTTTCTGCCCTCGTGTTTTTGACTGTATGTTTTCATGTAGTGCATTTTGTGTTTTTCCCTTTGTTTTTTTGGTCTGCCCAAAGATATTATGGGTCCTCAATATGACATTTTTTGTCACACATCCCCAACCAGAGCCCATGTTAGCACCTGAAAAAACCAACTCCCAAATATGCATTATTTTGCCCCAAAAATCTATTAAAAATTCCCATTTTTTTATTTGTAGCTAAAAACCCCCATTTAGATCCTATCTCAGACAAAACATAGGGGTTTTTCTTTCAAAAATCCAAGTATAATGTTCCCCTTGTCATTGTGTTTTCTTCCCATAGAAAAGTTTGTTCATTTGAGGCCTTTGTCGTCAAATCGGCAAAATTGTGAACTGATGAATTTGTCAACTAAGTTTACTAGTTTGTGATTTCACCCATCTTTCGGTTTACCAAAAAGAGCCAGAGAAGGGAAGTTTGAAAGAAATGTTTGAATTCTTCTTTGGGAAATTTGTTCAAGTTGCGGCCTTTATCAGCATATCAACAAAATCCCAAACTATTGATTTCACCGACTAGATCGTGAGTTTGTGTTTTCCCTGATTTGTCAACCAAGGGAAAGGGGTCATGAAAGTAAAAATTTTCCAAGGCACAAAGGAAAGAAAGATGACTTGAGTCTTTTATCGGTGAATGTTTTAGTTCATGAACTTGAAATTTCACTGACTAAAGAGTTAGCCACTATGAAGATTCACTGATAGAACAAAGGGAGGAACAAAGGAATAGGCAAAAGATAAAAAGGATAAACCTAAGTCTTTTGTCGCCAAATTGGCTAGTTCATGAACCACCAATTTCTCTGACAACAATTCACCATTTCAAAGTTTTTCCGACAGGACAAATCACTGATTGGGTGAGGCGCTAAGGAGGAGTCTTCAAAGAAGAAAAAAGAAGAGAAGGAAAGAAAATGAGCGGCTCATTGAAAAAGGTGTGAGTTTGTGAAACTTTGGTTTTGCTGACAAAAAGTTCATTGACGAGTCATTTCTCCATCATATAAGGAATGAGCAGAGATAAAAGGAAGATTGGTTAAGGAAGGAAGGAACTAACAAAGATAAGAAGTTCGTAATACTGAATAGTTTCTGATAAAGAGAAGAAGGCATGAAGGCAAAAGGAAATAAAGGGAAGATAGTTTGCCATGGGGAAAAGTTCCCAACAAAGAGGCAAGTGAAAACAATTTCTACTAAAACAAGAAAAATAATTATTTGTCGGTGAATCAGCTAGTTCACGAACTGTCAACTTCTCCAACCAAGTTCATGAGCTTCTATTTTTGCCAATTCGTTCATAAGGTGACCAAGCAGCAAAAGGAAAGGGGTACAAAAAATTGTTCATTGGTATAGGAATAGGCCGATAGAGAGGGAAATGGCAAAGGAAGAAAAGGACTTTTCCAAGTTTTGTGGAAAGGTAAAATTACCAACAAGAAGAAACAAGAATGAAGCAGTGAAGTGGATGGTCCCCCAAGTTGATATTTTTCTAATAAAGGGGAAAGAAGAATGAATAGAGTAGCTTCATTGGCAAAGTGGGCAGTTTGTGAACCGTTTGGTTTGCTGACCGTTGTGTTCGCTGATGTGAGATTTTGCTGATAGAGGAAGGCAAAGACAAAAAAGACAAGTGAGGAGAAAGCAACGAAGAAGAAGAATATGAAGTGGATAGTCTGTACCAGGCCGAATTTGTCAATAAAAATGGAGATCAGAAGGAAAAATCAAAGGATGATCAAATGTTTTCTAAAGCATAAAGTAAATGTAATAGTTCAAAATATTTGTAGTTGAAAATATTTTAGAAATGTTGTAAAGAGCTTTACATAGTATTTTGGTAGACTGTTCTTCAAGCACATATCTAAATGAAAACATGCCATGATTGCAGGATATTGTAGGTGCATTGGTACTCAACATTAATGTTTGACAGGTCAAGGTCAGTTTCAAGTGGGTAGCACAATGAAATTCTTCAATGCACAGGTACACTTGGAGGAAAAAATAGATGAAATTGAAGTTCCAGGTGTCAGGGAATGGACTCGAGCCATCCCTCATTATTGCTCTGGGTACCCAAAGAGTGTGGGCAATCTTCTTCTGCCATTTTTTAGAGTTGTCAAGGAATGGGCCTTTCTTCCAATCTATTAGATTGTTTGACAAGGCCATGAGCCAAATTTAGTGCAGCATGGGTTTCTTGTTGACCAAGGTGTTAGCGTCTAGAGGTGCATGGTAGAAGAGTACTATATATGCATGTTTTAGTGACATTTGATGGGGTTGGTTGGTTCTTTGTTGGTTGCTGGAGGCTGTGTAGGTCCAACAATGCTTCTAGGGCTCCAAATCAAGCCATGTCCATTTGTAGAGAACTAGTGGAATGGTGAATCAATTGAAAGATAATTGTGTAGTAGGAATTGTGTAGATAATGTGTCCATGGTAGTTTGTATGTATTTAGGGTCTTTCCTTTTATCACATTCGCTGATAACTTTGTATTGGACTTTTGAAAATGTGAAAGCATTTTAAATATATTACAAGCCTTGTAATTGTCATATATCCTTTACATTTGAATGCATATAGTTCTATTCTGGATTATTAAGCATATTTGAAGCACAAAACCAGCAATCTAATATAGCATATGCTTAGATAAAGTTTTCCTTGTTTCCCTTCCATTGTGTTCTTTTTTATCATATTTGAATCTGTAGCCCAATTGGTTTGGAATCAGTCTTGGCTCCATTAGACCAATCTCACATTTTTAAATCAAACAAATATCTCCCAGTGGTTTAGGGGAAAAACCATCTTTATTGTGCATGTACATTTGCACAGTTTGTATCAGCTATATAGGGGTTTTGTGACAGCCAGTTGTTCTTGGTTCAGTGATAGTCTTTTGGACCAAGACAATGAGTTGGGTTTGATTGTCTATTTATTTTTAGTTGTACATTTGGTTTGAACTCAATACCTATTTAGGTATACCCCTTGGAATATCCCTCCAAAGTTTAAGCTCAGCTTGAAGTGTAGAGGAGCCTATCGACTCCTATCAGTTGGCCAAAATTACCCTTGACCTGTTAATGAACCTCTTTCAATCACCTTGACAACACCCCTATCCTAGGTGATTTTTGAAATGTTTTAGGGTTTTAAGATGCTATTATTTTGGGAGCCAACAAGGGCCTCATCAGGATTAAAACTTGGGTGCCATTTGCATAGCGCAATTCTTTGCTTACCAAAGAACCAAGGACCTTAAATCAAAATGTTGAGGCAATCTTCTGCCAGATAGAAGGTGAAACTAAAGAGCCCCTTAGGAAGAGCAGAGATAGAGAATTTAACTTTATTTGACCATTTATTTGACAACCATTTGTGCAACATCTCAATATTCAGCCATCTTCCATAGACTTTACTAATGAGCATATTGTCCATTTTGGCCATGGCTTTGTCTAGAGTGTGTTTCTTAATTTTAAGGCACACCCCATCCTTGAAATGGATAATATCCACCCTATCATTGAATTTTTGGGTAGAATGACTTGAAAAAAGCTCTTTCTAGGCAGGCGACTCACCCGAGGAAGGAACAGAGGATTTCTCAAGCCCAGTGATCACTTTTGAGGTAGAGGCTCTACTATGTTGTCCAATATGAATATTAAATGATTGATTCCACCGATAGTACAAGCATCTATAGACACTATCCTAGGAGTTATTGGGATTCTCTAAGCACCTAGACCAGCTCTAGGGTTTCCCACTTGTCGGTCGCTACTCCCATTTCAAATTTTTTTATGAGAGTAAGTTGTTCCAAAATACACCATTGTTCCTCATGTGAAATAGAAATTAGTAAACTTATGTTTTAGCTATACTTAAATTTTGGAGGTAACAACTTCAATTTTTGACATGGTAGAGGGTGACCCCACATGGTTTGACCCTTGGTTGTTATCACTGTAGGAAAGAAGCCACTATTAGGATTATGTTAGGGTTTCAATAGCAATTTGGAGCAATACCAATTACCAATTATAATGCAGATTTAAATACACACAAAAATAGAGATAAAGAATAACACAAATGAACACGGATATTTATTGTGGTTCATCCAAAGTGGGCTACATCCATAAACAAAACTATCTAATATTATTATCTACCAAAACTCATGATTACAATCTCAACTGTGACTCATGGCTTTTCACCTTCTCCAGTTGCTTATTTAGCAAGCCTTATTGTTGTTATACAAAGTGGGTTTTTACATGTCGGCCAATAAAAAACTAACTGTTGATGCCTTTATTAAATATCTAGGCCATTTTTTATTCAAGGGAATTGCCCCTAACAACCCCTATAGGGGTGCTACCCCTAGACCCCTACCATGGGATCCACTCCTGGACCCCTGTTGGGGGGATGAGTCTTCAGGCCCCGCAGGAGGGGCTATGCCCCTTGCACTCCCCCATTAATTATTTTGGGGGGAACCATGGCTAGGAAAGTCACCAAAATTTACCTTGATATGTCTACCCACAACCCCTGCAATAGGAGCAGTCACCACATACTAATAGTCCCACCATTTCACCATAGGATCTCCCCTCTTTAAAGTCCCTCAATTGTTGACATGGTAGAGGGAAACATTGCAAGGTTTAAACCTTGGTTGTTTGCACTATAGGAAAGAAGCCCCACAATTTCACGAAAGGGTCTCCCCTATGAATTCCCTATAGTTATTCCTTGAGTTACAAATTGTTTAATGCAGATATGAGAAAGTAAGATCCACTTTCTATTCATAAATTTTCTTGGGAGTTACAAAATAGATTTGAAAACAAATTTAAAAATGGACTAATGATCTTTTACATTTAGAAACCAAAATATGAAACATTACATATACTTCCAATTAGGATCCCTGATCAGAGTAATCAAGATGGAGCCATGTGTTAAGCAAACCTTGTTAATCCTTATTTGTCTTCTTAAACTAAGGCTTTGTTACTTAGTGAACCAAAACAAAAGAGATTGAAGTTTCAACTAGTAAATTTATTTGTAAATTGAACCATGAAGATAGTAATCTTGAATCAAACTATTAAATATATAGAAAGAAATTTGTTTGAATTACATAGCTAAGTTGGGGTGTTACAACAGATCAAATCTGTGAATTTAGATTAGATCTGTGAGACATATCATACATGCACTTGTACGATCAAATTTATGGTTGTGAAAGTAACTCAAAGCAATAGAAAGAGCATTCAATGATTGCAAGGTATTCATATAATCTTCACTAGAATTTCTATATTATTGGTAAATCAATTTCATCATCTACCAAAGTTTTCTAACTAAATACCAATATTTTATTTTATTACATTTCTCATAACTCTTTAATCTAGAGTAGATTCTCAATGTTATTTTTTATAAAAGGCGGTGAACCACCTAGATGTATATTGATCAAAATATATCGATTTACATGAGAAAGATAGCTTCCATCCTATTGGTGTTTATTTTTGAATCAGCAGAGGGTTTGCCAGTTCCAATGCACAGGCAGATTCGGCCAACGAATATAGGAGGTTGCGTGAGCTACCTCCCCTTCACTTCTGGTTCTGCCACACCAAGGGGGGTATCCCTATAGCTAAAGATTTAACACTTTGACTCACACAATGACATGAAGATTTAGCTTTGTGATAATAGGTAGAATACTCTCATGTATGGACCAAGATTTGAATGACAAATCACAAGTTTAGCAACACTCTTAGACATGTGTGTCTGGTTATGGATGAGAGTATGTAGGGGGTTCCTAATCCTACTCCTACAACTAACAGGTTGAAATTATGGAATGGTTTGAAATTATGGTTTGGATGCAAGACAAGGGTTTTGGATCATAACTACTTCACAAGAATAGACTGATGCCTATCTCAGGGCAAGGAGTCAACTAGACATATACATAATAATGGCTTGCAACCGTCATTCGAGTTTCAAGGGGTTAGGACTGGCGTTTTCCTTACAAATACCACCCAAGGATAAGTATTCAACTGTCTCTACTTACAAATATCCCAGTTGACATACAATCTTCTCCATACTTAACCTAAAATGATTTAATCCACTCCTAGAATGGAAGTTAGAGATTAGGCATGTGATACAGAAATCTATACCCAAGAATCTGAGAAACCCTTAGCAACTAGATTCAAAATAAGAAATTACATGCAACAAATGGAGACAAACAAATAAATACATGCAACAATGCATTTTCCATATACAATGACAAGAAACTGAACATATGTGCAAGATACACTCAGATGCAACTCATAAACTCCACAGAGATACAACAAATAGGAAATGCTCTATATTTCATTATTTTTCCCCCAAAATTGCCCAAGTCTTCAAAAACAAAAAAAGTGACACAGTTTGGCTTTTATACCAAGACTGTGTACCCAACAAAAATAATTACAAGGAAAAACAAAAATCTGCCAGATACAATGCATGAGAAATGGCACTCAGAAACAGTAAATGCAGCAGAGAGACAAAGAGGAATGAGCAGGTGAACTCAGGATTTGCACCGCCACCTAGGGATTTTCTTCATCAATTGGGTGGTTGACCTGTCAATTCCATCGATCATCCTCTGCAAGTCTGCCATTAATGCTCAGCTACTTGCAGCCATTGCATTTTTGCTTGTCTATGAATCTTTTCTCGCTCGAATTGGTGTAGACACATAGAAAGTGCTTTCTCGCGGGTTCAAAACATGGCCGTCAATCTACTCCCATCGCTGAAATCGACGGCCCCAAACACACCCTAAAAATCACCAACAAGTCAGATCGTGCCACGTAGGCAACTCATGTTTTTATTATTGGCCTTCTTCCCTCTCATTTTTTCCTTTGTCGCCCAGAGCACATACATTCGTCTTTGTATATGCAAGAGCATATATAACCACCCCCTTTAGCTTTTTAAAACCATTGTATATTTATTCAACATATACATGCGACTATTTTGGGACACGTGGCAGTCGTTGGTTGGTCCTCTGTTGCCATGCATTTTCCTCCGTCAGCCATCAGAATAACTCTTGAGGCATCCGCTGATGATAACTGTCCCACCGATGACCCAATGCATATGCCCTTGCACATCGGGCCTTGTACATTTCTTCTTTGTATATTTTGCTTGCACATTCGATTGTATATTTGGAATATACAATCCCAAACATACAAAGGTAGATTTCAAAATATTTCTCAAATACTATTAATTCTTTGGCCGCATCCAACTTGTACCTGTCCATTTGCATACTTCCTCTGATGCATGTGCAATCCGCGGGCCCCACCAAATGTATATTCTACTATTTTGTATATTGTCGAATGTACAAGACCCCCTGCATTTTTTCATTGTATGTGCTGGCGATGAACCCTTGCACTATTCACTTTGCATGTCGCGGGCCCCACCAAATGTACATCGACCCTTGTATCCTTTGCTCACATGTGACCATTGTATATCCAAACATACATTCACCCTTGCATACAAACAGTGAATCTTTCCTGGAATATGCCTGTAATGTATCTTTTCTCTTGTACATAGCCATTGTATGTCTAAACATACAAACCAAATATACATGCAACCCGATATATAAATAGGGAATATTCTTGAGAATCTGCGAAAGATTCCCCCTTTGTATATGCACTATCCTAAGCCTGATATGCATTCAAAAATGCATCTAACTAATTTTTTCAAAGGGCGATAGAGATATCTGACCCGCCAATGCATATTTTGACCTGCATGCATATACAAACAACCTTGTATATACAAAGATACATGCACCTTAACTAATTTTTGCATTTTTTACTACTGCAGAGGCCAAAAGACATAGAATTTTTGGATTTTTGAATTTTATGAAGGTGCCCGCAGATTTAAGTACTAACACAGGCTCTGTCTGGGCACGCATGCCTCTTGCAGGCATGGCAAGAACCTTAAAATATCTGGTTTCACATATTGGGCCTTATCCATTGGGCCATAGAGTCTATCATACCAGCCTGCACACAAACTATGTTTTCAGACATTATTTTGGAGGCCCCAGGAAGCCAAAAAGGAAGAACCACAACTTTATTCTATCAAATACTTGATTCCAAATTGAATAATCCCAGCCACAACTGAAAACATTAAAACAATCTACCTGTAAGCTGATTTGATCAATTACATGCTTCACCATTTCTAAAAACTTGCCACTGTCAGTACTGCCTCTATCACTTTGCACCTTACAACTAGACATATAACCATACACATTATAATATTCTTTAGCATTAGGTAATATATGTATGTTATGATCCTCAAGCAGTATATCCTCATATTGCATTTGGCAATATTCATTATCTACCTAGCTATTGCATATAACCAAACACATATCCAGCTGATCCAAAAACTAAAAACACTCAGAAAATATGAGACCCTCAATATCATTTATATCACTCATTGACATTGAAAACAAATCCTGATCTACACACCCATTGCCATCACTGCACATGTCTGAAACAACTGATGCTAAGCATTTATCATGAATAGTTTGCAAATCAGTATTATCATTTTCAAATAGAGGGTTAATTCTGCACCAATGAATGTCATAACTCACAATATCAAATGCATCCACAGGCTCATCGTAAAGGGGATTCATACTCATTGCAAAGGTCTCTGTTTCTTCTTCATGACAATCTATTTCTTTTTCATTATCAAATCTAAAGTCATAAGAAGAACAAACCTGATCCATGAATTGATCATGGATATCATCTTTATCATCTTTAATCTTTGATTGCCCCACATACAAAATTTTTGCTACTTCAATGCACTCTGAAGTTGAACTATCTACATCATTTTCCAGTCCTCTAATGCTCCCTGATGAAACTAATATTGACTCTTGATCCATATGATCACAACTTTGCACAACTGGATCATTTAAACATGAATGCTCTTTGTTTAGGACTGGCATGCAAATATTACTTGGGAAATCGTTGTTGTCAACTCCATTTGCTGGGCAAAATAGGACATCCTCCTCTATAACAGAAACATCATCAACTTGGAATGATGCAAAAACTGGGGCAACAGGGGTGTGAGTACTTTGGCATTTATCTCCAAGATTTAAACTATATCCCTTATTAACATTGGTGGCCCTAGGGCAGCAAAAGTTTTTAGAGAAATACCCTTTTTGAATCCCATACCTCTAATTATTTTCAACATGAATTGCAAACTGATGTGCCTAATGCAATGTGATGGGCTCCTTATCCCTCAATCTATAGCTCATTTTCCTATCAAATGCTCCCAAATAGACAACTAGGCACAATGCATCATTAAGTCTCGTGCATTCTGGTATTCTATTCAATGCCCTCATAAATCTGAGGCTAAAAGCTGGGATCAACTCATCTTCTTCAATATTGCCGATGATGGCATGGTTCGGTGGTTAAGTCGCTCGGTTGTAGTGGCGGCCACCAGAGTTCAAACCCCCACTGGGCCAACGAGCTCGCAAGGCTTTACGCCTTCGCTGGGCCGATGATCTCACGGGTTTGAAGTGTTCTTCCTAGGGGATGAGGTCCCCCAGTTGTGGCCTCACCGGTTCATTGCTCTAAGCAAAAGCATTCGCATGGACCCAGAGGGCGTGTCGCACCAACATCGCCGGTCACGTTAAAAAGTTTACCAGGTGCATTATTTAAAAAAAAAAAAAACTCATCTTCTTCAATATGGATATACATAAAATCACTAATAACAGCATATTCAGAAATTCTTTCACCATATTGTTCTAGAAATGCAGATTTAAAATCATGCCAAGAGCTAACAGAGTAAGCTGGAAGATAGGAGAACAGTCCCTTGCATCTTTATCTAGAGATTGAACAAATAATCTCATAACTACATCTTCATGGTCAATCTCAAAGTCATCTACAACATTTATAAACTGCTGCAAGTGTTTCTCAGCTGATTCATCCTTTGCACCATTAAATTTGGGCAAATATTTTCTGATTTTGGATGGAAAAGCATTTGGATAGCCACAAATGCCATCAAAATTTATGGGCTTGTATCTGTCAATGCTGAAACTTCTTTTATTACATGGTTGGGACTGATTATTATGTATCATTATATTTGACATCTCACAAGGGTGCATGGGCTGATAAAACATCTTTTATATTTTTACAACCCTCTTTTCAACTCAGATTTTCAATCATAATAATGACCTTAGGCCTTTAAAATACAAACTGTTATTTCAGCTTTCCTAAAGTCCTCCAAATGAATCTTTTAGACAATATTGCATACTCCTTTTGAAATGCAAACTAGGTCCTCACAAAAGTATGCAATCTAATCACCAATATTTCCCTTTTGACTAGTGCTATTTCACCAAATAGGGAACCTTTCAAAACTTATGAAAATACTTGGATATGTTGTAGCAACTGCAAATTCAACACCTCTGGTGTCCTCTTATTAGTTTCTTTATATGCAGAGTCACCACCTCCTTGGCAGAGGAATAAGCTTCAAATAGGTCGAAGCTGAAAATTGATTTCTTTCTAGGTTCTCCCACAACAAAGCCACACACATAAATTTTCAGATTTTGCTATAACAAACACCTCCAGATCTACTTTTTTAATCTTTTAGACTCACACCTTCATGGATATGACATTGTCTCCCCAGTAGAGTCGCCATTTGTTGGTATTTATTTCTGAATCAGCAGAGGGTTTGCCAGTTCTAATGCACAGGCAGATTCAGCCAACGAATACAGGAGGTTGCGTGAGCTGCCTCCCTTTCACTTCTAGTTCTGCCACACCAAGGGGGTATCCCTATAGCTAAAGATTTAACACTTTGACTCACCCAATGACATGAAGATTTAGCTTTGTGATAATAGGCAGAATACTCTCATGTATGGACCAAGATTTGAATGACAAATCACAAGTTTAGCAACATGCTTGGACATGTGTGTCTGGTTATGGATGAGAGTATGTAGGGGGTTCCTAATCTTACTCCTACAACTAACAGGTTGAAATTATGGAATGGTTTGAAATTATGGTTTGGATGCAAGACAGGGGTTTTGGATCATAGATACTTCACAAGAACAGACTGGTGCCTATCTCAGGGCAAGGAGTCAACTAGACGTATACATAAGAATGGCTTACAACTGTCATTCGAGTTTCAAGGGGTTAGGACTGGTGTTTTCCTTACAAATACCACCCAAGGATAAGTATTCAACTATCTCTACTTACAAATATCCCAGTTGACATACAATCTTCTCCATACTTAACCTAAAATGATTTAATCCACTCCTTTAATGGAAGTTAGAGATTAGGCATGTGATACATAAATCTATACCCAAGAATCTGAGAAACCCTTAGCAACCAGATTCAAAAGAAGAAATTGCATGCAACAAGTGGAGACAAACATATAAATACATGCAACAATGCATTTTCCATATACAATGACAAGAAACTGAACATATGTGCAAGATACACTTAGATGCAACTCATAAACTCCACAGAGATACAACAAATAGGAAATGCTTTGTATTTCATTATTTTTTCCCCAAAATTGCCTAAGTCTTCAACAACAAAAAAAGTGACATAGTTTGTCTTTTATACCAAGACTGTGTACCCAGCAAAAATAATTACAAGGCAAAACAAAAATATGCCCGATACAATGCATGAGAAATGGCACTCAGAAATAGTAAATGTAGCAGAGACAAAGAGGAATGAGTAGGTGAACTCAGGATTTGCACCGCCGCCTAGGGATTTTCTTCATCAATCAGGTGGTTGACCTATCAATTCCATCGATCATCCTCTGCAAGTCTGCCATTAATGCTCAGCTACCCATAGCCATTGCAGTTCTGCTTGTCTATGAAGCTTTTCCCGCTCAAATTGGTGTAGACACACAAAAAGTCCTTCCTCGTGGGTTCAAAACATGGACGTCGATCTACTCCCATCGCTGAAATTGACGGCCCCAAACAAACTTGAAAATCACCAACCAATTAGATCGTGCCATGTAGGCACCTCATGTTTTTATCGCTGGCCTTCTTCCCTCTCATTTTTTCCTTTGTCGCCCAAAGCACATACATTCATCTTTGTATATGCAAGAGCATATATAACCGCCCCCTTTAGCTTTTTAAAACCATTGTATATGCATTCAACATATACATGCGACTATTTTGGGACACGTAGCGGTCATTGGTTGGTCCTTTGTCGCCATGCATTTACCTCTGTCAGCCATCAGAATAACTCTTGAGACATCCGCTGATGATAACTGTCCCACAGATTACCCAATGCATATGCCCTTGCATATCGGGCCTTGTACATTTCTTCTTTGTATATTTTGCTTGTACATTCGATTGTATATTTGGAATATACAATCCCAAACATACAAAGGCAGATTTCAAAATATTTCTCAAATACTATTAATTCTTTGGCTGCATCCACCTTGTACCTGTCCATTTGTATACTTCCTCCGATGCATGTGCAATCTGCAGGCCCCACCAAATGTATATTCTACAGCTTTGTATATTGTCGAATGTACAAGACCCCTTACATTTTTTCTTTGTATGTGCTGGCGATGAACCCTTGCACTGTTCACTTTGCATGTCGTGGGCCCCACCAAATGTTCATCGACCCTTGTATCCTTTGCTCGCATGTGACCATTGTATATCCAAACATACATTCACCTTTGCATACAAATAATGAATCTTTCTTGGAATATGCCTGCAATGTATCTTTTCTCTTATACATAGCAGTTGTATGTCTGAACATACAAACCAAATATACATGCAACCTGATATACAAACATGGAATATTCTCGAGAATCTGTGAAAGATTTCCCCTTTGTATATGCACTATCCTAAGCCCGATATGCATTCAGAAATGCATCTAACTAAATTTTTCAAAGGGCAATAGAGATTTCTGACCTGCCAATGCATATTTTGACCTGCATGCATATACAAACAGCCTTGTATATACAAAGATACATGCACCTTAACTGATTTTTGCATTTTTTACGCAAGAACAACCTGCCTTGTATATACAAAGATACATGCACCTTATCCATGCTTAGGAACAACCTGCTCTAATACCAATTGACGCAAGAGGAAAACACTCCCCTGCCTTAAACACTACACAAAACACCCAATTACACAAGCAATTTGCTGCCCCTAAACTTACAGTATCAACACACAAGATTGCAACAGAAATAACTATAATTTTATTCAATTTATAAAATGAATCTGCAATTTATTTACAACTTCTTAGCCTTCAATGGCCTCTTCCATGACTCCAACACTTCATATTTGCAAGTTCACGCTTAAATTTGACACTCTTTGCATACTCTCATATTATTTCTTCCATTTGGTTGATCCCACTCTTAGTTCCTAGATCACACTTCCTTTAGAGCTAGAGTTTAGGTTTTTATAGTACATAGCATGAGAAATGAAAGACCAAATCTGGATTGGTCTTAAGCAACTGAAGCATCACCCCAAGAAGCCAAAGGGTCAACATATAACAATGAAATTTAAATTGGTTTTGTGTCAAAGACTCACACTCTTCTTAGGTCTGCGGCCTTACTCCAATGAATGGAAAGAAATTTCAAACCCCAATACAATGGTATTCATCAGTAAAAGCATCAAAATTCTCTTTGATAATGAAAAGACCATCTTCTGAAGCGTTACCTCTTTGCATAAGTGGTGCCTTCCTGCAAGAGATTTCTGTATGTATTTATTGCTCCAAAATAGGTTGCTCTTTCTCTTCCTGCAACGATTTCTTTTTCTTTCTCACAAAGGTGGTTCAACTTCTCCCTTCCTCATGCTTAGTTTGTTAAATAGAGGCCATGACATCAACATAGGAAAGAAAGACAGAACCACAATATTTATCGTAAGCATCAATGTGAGTATAAAGGCAACCATAAGCCATATGGTTTCCTCATGGTGGACTTGATTTGCAATGAAAATTGCAATCCAAACTCCTAGGAAGATAGATGTAATGGTTACTCCCTTGACCACTCTTTGAACTTGTCAGATTTAAATTCAATGTGTCGAATCTTCCATGCGATACCAACAGGTATAGATAGATAAAACAAATGCATCAATTTCCTGGATGACAATAAACATTGAAATATCTTCATGCCTAGACATAGGTAGCTAAACTAGCGCATGGTATAAGTATTAAATGGAACTAGTTGATATAGCTTCATTGGTGGTAAATGCCTTTTAACAAACAAATAATAGAGTCGATATACTTGATCAATGCGGCAGCTCATCAGCAAGCCAAAATTGAAATCAAAAACTTGAAATTATTTCTTGATTGATACAGATCATCAGTCCGCCCAGGGTGCACCTACATCAAACCATCAATTTAGATATGTATTTGTCAAAATTTTGTGTACTAGGTATAGACATGCTGATGTAGTTATCTACTCTTGACTCATATGCACATTTCAAATCCATATCTATATCACCAACACAAGGAAAAAGTGAAAATTTAAAACCAAATCTAAAATTATTGAGATTGAGTGTTAAAATTTTAAAAATATTGAACAAGAAAAGTGATAGTGGATTTGAAAATGATATCATGGCTCTACTAGGGTTTCATCTATAAATAGTCTCCATTGTTTCCATCTTGGTCATACCATGTTCAAGGCGCAGGAATTATAGCCTTTCCTTTTGTACGTCCGCATTTATTGGCGGTTCGACGACTCTGTACAATGGCTCCTCCACTGACCCAACAATTTTTACTGGTGTTGGCGGTTCGACGGCTCTATACAATGGCTCCTCCACTGACCAAGCATCCCTGGAAGTTTGTTCTGAAGGTCTTTCATGAGGTAAGACCTCTGATTCTCCTGTTGATGTGATTTTTCCCAAGCAGGAATTTGATTCTGCATGTTTATGGTTAGAACAACATACTCTTATTGGATACTTTGTTGGGAGGACTCCCTTGAAACTATGCTAGGAGACTAGGTTCAAAAGGCTTGGGTCCGTCATGGGGTCCTCCTTGATATGGTTCAAAATCTAACCAAAGGATTTTTCCCTTTCTGTTTTGCAGAGGTTAGTCATGTTCAAGCAATCTTGAATCATGGCCCATGGTATGTCCGATCTTCTTTCATTATTTTTCAATAGTGGACCCATGACTTTGTGGTTTCAGATGATACCAAACTATGGGTCCCTATGTGGATTGAATTCCCTGGTTTGTCTTTGCCTTGCTTGCATTTCTTGCATGATATTGCTTCCTCTCTAGGAAAAGTAATTTCTGTCGAACCAGATAGGTTCTTTCAAGCTCACCCACAAAAGCGAATCTGCGTAGAGGTGGATCTTTCGCAGAATCTCAAGGAATTCATTGATATTCAAATTGGTCCTCTTCGGCATACTCAGAAAGTTACCTACTTTAATTTGCCAAAAACTTGTTACCACTATCAGTCAGCCAAACATAAAATTAGAGATTGTCCTCTTGTCACACCTCGTACCCGAGCTCCACCCAAGGAGGTTGCCCAGCCCCGTCTAGTGGAAGTTGTTTCCAAGCCAGTGGAAACTTGGGCTACGGTTACCAACCACAAGCACAAGGCTAAGGCTCCTGCAGAGACTCTCAAAGTTGTTGAACCAGCTAAGGACATTTCAACCCCTTCTACGAAAGGGAAAGACAACCTCAAGGGTTCTAGTGTTCTGCCATTACAACAAAGGTCGTTGGCCATGTCACGACCAAGTGCACATAAATACGTGTCACCAAAGTGGCGCTCTCGTAGCCGTTCTTGACCTCTTGAAGAGGGAGAAATCGCTCAGGAGGAAAAGAAGTGGCCATCTCCTCCCATTCAATTTGGCACACACCCAACTGAAGTTCTGCAGAATCATTTTTCTTCCTTTGAAAATCTGGATTATGAGGAAATGGTGGAGGATTTACTATGAAATTCCTCTCTTGGAATGTTTGAGGTCTAACTGACCTTGCTAGGAAGTACTGCGTTAGTGCTACTTTACAAAAATATGTTGCAATTGATGTTCTATGTCTACAAGAGGTTAAAGTTGTAGGTTTTTCGCTTTCTTCGGCTTGCCATTCTATTTGGCCAGCCAATAAATTATTCTACACCGCTCATGAGGCTGGAAAAGGTGGCGTTGCTACACTTTTGTCCCCTCGGTGGAAAGATTTAGTGGTGGCTCATGGGGTGGACCCCACCAACCGTTTAGTCTGGACACTGCTCAATATTGATAATCAATTCTTTAGGATTATTAATGTTTATGCATCGAATGATGTGATGGAAAGATCTCTTCTCTGGCAGTGGATTGCAGACTCCTTGCCAGTGGCCACCTGGCTTATTTGTGGGGATTTCAATATGGTTGAGATGTCGCATGATAAAGATGGAATTCTACCTTTTTGGTGGCCAGCTGGCAAGAGAGAGGTGTGGTTCCACATGCACAATAAATTGGGTTTTTTATCCCAATACTGGTTGCCACCATTCCCATCTTTTTTGGCATACCTGGTGTAATTTTCAAGCTGGGTCTGACATGATTTTTAAATGCCTTGATCATGCCATGATCTCAGCCCAATCCTTCTTTTCTTTTGCCACATCAAACTCCCTCCCAGTTAAGACATTAGTGGACGTGACATTATCAGACCACTTTCCAATTCAATTTTGCATTGAATGGCATGCAACTCTGCCACACGCCAGTAAGTCTCAGTTTTTCCTTAACACCTCTTTGTTGTCTCACCAACCGACGCTGGCACATATTGCTACTATATGGAATTTAGAATGTCGCCCACTGCATACTACTGGCTGGATACACTAGTCGAATGATGCCATCACCCAGACTATGAGGTTTCCTTGCATCTATGGCCGTCAGCTAGCCATTTTCAGAAGATGGTCATATGAGGCTAAAACTACTGCTTTGAAAGTGACCAGTGAGGTATTGGAAGCCGACCCATTTTCACCTTCTCTGCAAATCAATGTCGCAAACTTAAGGCATCATAAGCAAATAGATGATAATCATGCTGCTAGAGGGGCATAGCTAAAGCCAGGTTGCACTGGCTAAAAATAGGTGACCGTGCCTCAAAGGAATTCTTTCTCGCTCTTCGAGCTAGACATTCCTCGCATGACATTAAGCAAATCAAAGAGGATAATAGTGTTCTTATAGAACTACCTGACATTCTCCAGGCATTTGTAAGGCATTATGAAAAAAATTTCACAGCTTAGGAATACACTTCTGAGCAACAGATTGCATTACAAGATTGCCTTGCAGTGGTTCGAAATAGGCTTTCTCCAGCTTAGATAGGCTTCTGTGATCAGTTACTAACCATTGAAGACCTCAAGGAAGCAGTTTGTTCTATGGCTGATGACAAAGCTCCACAAATTGATGGTTTTCCCTGTGCATTTTACAAATCCCTTTGGGATTGCTTAGGAAAAGATATGCATAATGTTTACCTTGAATCTTTTCGTTCTAACTCTTTAGGCAAGCTTATCAATCAAGGCAATATAAATTCATACCTAAGACTAGAGATCCTAAGGACATTTGCAACTGGCGACCCATTACGCTCCTCAATGTTTCCTATAAGATCATTGCCAAAGCCCTTTTGCTGAAGGTCCACAATCTATTACCTTTGATTGTCCGCCTTGAACAAACTGGATTTATTAAATCGAGATATATTTTAGACAATACCATTGCAGTCTGGGAAAGCATGGAATGGGCAAGAAACTCTGATCAAAAGCCATTTTCCTCAAAATTGATTTTGCTAAGGCCTATGATCGCATTGAATGGTGTTTTATTCTTTCCATGCTTGCAGCATTAGGGTTTGGTCCATCCTTCATACAATCTGTCAAAATGTTGTTTTCAGATGCTTCTACCTGTATCATTATAAATGGCCAGCAATCTCCAACCTTTGGTTTGTTTCGTTCCATACGTCAAGGTTGTCCTCTTCTGCCTGCTCTGTATGTACTAGCAGCAGAAGGTTTTGGATACCTGCTTGCTCATTTTGTATCAGAAGGTCTTGTTCGTGGGATTTCTCTACCTAATTCTTCCTGCCAATTGGTTACTGGTCATTTTGCTGATGACTCCTTTTTAACTTTACTGGAAGAGGAAACTACAGTGACAAATGCTCTTGGTTGTCTCTCTATTTAGCCTCAGGTTCTTCCATCCAGTGGCACAAAACCCTATGTTATAGGCAATCAATTCTTTCCATTCCACATTGGATCCAATAGTATGGCTAGCGCTAGGTTGTTCATGGTGAAATCTTCCGATTTCTTGGCATCCCATTTGCCTTCTAGGCCACCTCTACAGATCTCTGGCATGCAGTTCTTTCTCGAGTGAAACAAAAACTTACCTTCTAGATAACTAAGCCACTTTCTCTGGCTGGGAAATTCCAGGTATGTTCTAAGGTTTTAGCAGCAACTCATGTTTACTACTCTTCTTGTTGGGCTCCTTCAAAAGCCTCCTATGCCATTGAACTGGAAAAGCTTTTGAGAGATTTCCTTTGGACCTCTTCTGAAACGCGTCGTGGTTTTCACCGTGTTGCATGGGAGTTTTGTTGCTTACCCAGAGATTCAGGTGGCCTTGGTCTTCTTTCCACCCAACGCCAAGGCACTGCTTTGTGTGTAAAATGGATCATTCGTGCTCTCACTAGCAATGAGGTGTGGAAAATTCTGCTCAGACACAATATAGAAATGGGACATCCTATTCACAGACTTGGTTGGAAAGAAATTGGTTTTTAACCATCCTTGTCATGAGAGAGCCAGTGCAAATCTCAGGTACCTTTGTGGCTAAGAACATTTGGAAAGCATGGGAGAAAGTTAAACCCTGGCTCCGCTGGACTGGAGCTAGGTTTCACGATGGCCTCTCATTCAGTCAGTAGAACATTTGGTGGTCACCCCTCTTAACCAATGCAGGCCAACCATTAGCCAAGTTGTCCTGGTTAAAAGCTCTCAGATTTCATAAAAAGGGTATCCAGACTCTTCAAGACATTTTTCATAGACCCACCATGAGTCTTATGGCATGAGAAACTCTTCGAGTTCGATTTGGTCTTCAAAGGCATGATCAGGCCATCTATGATGGCATTGTCAATGCCATTCCAGCAGACATGATTCACAAAGTGGGAATCAATTCCATCAAGCCTTGATGGAAAGACTGGAAGTGGTATCCAGAAACTCCAATGAAATTATAAGCCTAGGCTTGGTTACAGTTGGCTCTCGCCTCATTTGTCAATGGTAGACACTCTCAATAAGCGATGGCTGCTTCACTCTTCAATGTCTACTTGGCACATTAGATTTACCATCGAGCGGGTCTGTGAACAGGATGTCCCTTTTCTATATTGTGTCTGAGTAGAAATTTCCATGCGTCATTCCCAGTGAGAGCATGAATGATCCATTTTACACACAAAGCAATGCCTTGGCACTGGGTGGAAAGAAGACCAAGGCCACTCGAATCTCTAGGTAAGCAGCAAAACTCCCATGCAACATGGTGAAAACCATGGCAAGTTTCAGAAGAGGTCCAAAGGAAACTCTCAAAAGTTTTTCTAGTTTGGCATAGGAGGCTTTTGAAGGAGCCCAACAAGAAGAGTAGTAAAGATGAGTTGCTGCTAAAACCTTAGAACATACCTGGAATTTACTAGCCAGAGAAAGTGGCTTAATTATCCAAAAGGCAAGTTTTTGTTCCACTCGAGAAAGAACTGTCTGCCAAAGATCTGCAGAGTTGGCCTGGAAGGCAAATGGGATGCCAAGAAATAGGAAGATTTCACTATGAGCAACCCACCGCCAGTGATACTGTTGGATCCAATGTGGAATGGGAAGAATTGATTGCCTGTAACATAGGGTTTTGTGCCAATGAATGGAAGAACCTGAGGCAAAGCAGAAGGTTTCAAGGCAGCCAAGAGCATTTGTCACTGTAGTTTCCTCTTCCAGTAAAGTTAAAAAGGAGTCATTAGCAAAATGACCATTAACCAATTGACAGGAAGAATTAGGTAGAGAAATTTCACGAACAAGACCTTGTGATACAGAATGAGCAAGCAGGTATCCAAAACCTTCTCATGGCCGACGACGAAGGAGTGGGTCTACCAAGGACTCCCGGCCCCATTCTCAGCCTCCTCCTCACCATGGATCTCACCGTCGCAGGTGATCGTCGTCTCCACGCAATCGAGGATGGACTTCTAGTCATCCTATGGGTGGTACAGGGGATAATGCAGGTTGGCCCGCAGGTGACAATACAGGTTGGCCTGCTAGTGGTGCTTTCAATCCAACCAACACTGGTTGGGATAGCATTAAGGCTTTTCTGCACCTGATTCTGGTCATTTCACCTCAACGCAAGGAAACTAATGTAGAGAATGAGAATGAACAAAATGATGATGGTTGGGCTCCACCTGATGTCATCCCGGACCCCCCAACAATATGGGGTAACCTGGATGACAAGGATCCCCCTTCTGTTAGGGTTGCATTAGCTGCATGATTTTCATTTCTGTTATATTTTTATAATTCTTGTTATGTAATTTCAGGTGAGTACCCTTAGACTTTCGGAAACTTTCTGGGCTCTGCCCATATGACAGTTATTTTGGGTGTGCCTCTATACCACCCAACCCATTTTTGTGGAAGTGTTTTACTTATCTTTTGATTAATAAATAATATTGCATTTTCATAATATATATATATATATATATATATATATATATATATTGAAATTGTTTATATGGTTTATTATATCGAGCTTCTGGAATAAGCTACACACAGTGTTTCCAGAAGCTCAATATAATAATCTATCATGCACTATGGAAATATCATGTCTACTATTATTTATATGGGTTTATGATGCACAGAGACACCATTATTGTGATGGTCCACTCCCACTCTCCGCTTCAATCTTTACACGGCTCTTCTCGTACGTAAAGCTGATGCTGTGTTCGAAGAGTCTCGACGTCTCTCACATTGTTCTGCCTTCCGTAAATGTCAATTCTTCTCATCACCGACCCCCTTTTGTCTCTTCGACATTATGTTTTGGGTCTGAATAGGCAGAACCGTCTTCCACATGTTTTCCTGTACGAAATGGGTCCACCTCTCACCTCATTCCCAGCGACCAAACAAATGACTCCCTGTATACGCTCCAACTCGAATGACTGTCAGTGTTTCTGAATGACTTCAACGACCTGGTTTGCTTCTCAGTCTTCAATGGTCGTCCAAGGCGTGCGCACAGCTAAAGACCGTCATTTTCTATCTGACAGCATAAGGATGCCCGAATTCTGTCCACGGGAACACCTATCGGCATAATTATGTAGTTTCCATTCATCCGACTTATATTGTACGGGTCGTTACGAAACTTCCCACTACAATACGCTGTGAAATCCAGTCAAAACAGAATTGTCTAAAGTTGCTCAAATTTCCTATCAGACATATTGACCGAGACTGTGCAGATGGAAAAGGCTATGTTTACATCAATCAACAGACTATGGAAAAATGGTTGCCGTTCAGAAGACGAAATAAACAAGGAAACTCCCTCGTTACTTCTTGAGTCTATATCGTATAGGTTTATTCTTGAATCCATATCGTATAGGTTTAATCAATCAACAAAATTATGGAAAAATTGATTGCCGTTCAGAAGACGAGATAAACAGGGAACGTTCCTCGTTACTTCTTGAGTCCATATCGTATAGGCTTACATCAATCAACAAGACTATAGAAAAAAAGATTGCCGTTGAGAAGACGAAATAAACAATTGTATACAGATAAGGGGTCTGAGTTGTTAGCGTGGTTAGATATCCATTCAAGTCCTTAATTTTGGATCTGTAAATTAGTGAGAGTTCATTTTGTTTGTTTAGTGGAGAAAATCTTGTGCCGAGGAAATATTGCCGTTGCTGAAACTCAGCATTCTATCTCCTCATTCACCATGTCCAAGCACAAATCATCCACGCTGGAAGAGGTGAAGAAGAACTTGAAGAACTTGCAAAATGCAAACATCGATGATTTAATCAACTTCATCAAATCGCTCTTGGAAACAGCAAAGGCTGGAAAGGTTCTATGCAAATACTACTACTATTTTCATCATTACAAGTGTATGCTACCGTCAAATGTAATGTATTGTAGTTTGTAAACGTTGATAAAGTTTCATTTTTTTTTTTCTATCTCTATGTTTCAATTGTTTTGCAGCTCAACCAAGATAAGCCAAGCATAAGTTCTGGATCGGCTTCATTAGTCCAGACCGGTGGCAAAATATTGGCTTTGATCGACGACCCCATGGAGAAAAATGGTGAAAAGGTATATTAAACATTAAAACTTGTATCTTTTCAAGAGCATTCACAGATCACTGTCATTAGTACAGATTTTCACTTTTTTTTTGCTTCGGGTTTACAGGGAGACCTGTTCCATGGCCAAGTATAAGCGTGGTATCAGAAGTACTTAAACAAATTGGACAAAATCATTGGGTAATAGCAGGGCTGTCCATGGTGGGGCATTTGCTCACAAAAATCGACAAAATGTCAGACAATCGGGATAACTGTTTAGACCTCTTGCAAAATATGGTTGAACTTGCTAACCATATTAAGAAAATAGGAACCCTAGTCACAAAGGAAGAGGAGAAGCTAAGAAATGCACTTGAATTAATTGTTCAGGGATCCATGCTCTGCGCCAAACAGCTACGTTCTAAAAAGCTTTTCAGGTTAAAATAACAATTGCATATTTCCCCAGTTGTTTCATGTTCTCTTATCATGTAATTGTCATGGTTAAATTCCTTATGTTTGAAGAACATGTGGCCTTTATTGTTATGAATCCTTCGCAGCTATTTGCTCTTATTGTGGAATTTTATGTTGCAGCTTTTTGAAAACTTCCCTAGAAGAAAAAAGTTTGAGTGAACTTCGCGCAAAAATAAATCATCTCTATCCAGATCTTGTGTTGACAGTTCTAACAACAATGTTGCAGCGGCAGCGCGCAAGACTACCTGAGTCTGCGATTCTAACAGGTATATATAAATAAAACGTTTTCGTACTACATATTTGTTTTCAACGATTGCATTTTCATTGAAGTAATCTAAAGTTAAAATAGATCTTCAAATGAGGTCCTAGGGAGATCCAAGTAAGTGAAGTTAGAAGGAAGACGCCGATGCTTAGTCCTTCTGTGTCTACGGTGACTTTTAACTTTGGGTGTCTTGTTAGGAAAGTTATTTGTAGTACAAATCTTTTGGATGGGGAAGTTCTATGCCCTGTGGAATGCTTTGATTTTACACCACTTTGATTGTTTGATATTCTTTGGTTTTTGAGTTGCATAATCTTTTTTTGGCCTTTCGATTGAGTTATTGTCGGTTTGCTATAGTTTTGTAGTTTTTTCATGTGTTTGTTTCTAATTTAGGCTTGTGGTTGGATTTCATTGTCTCATCTTTCTTGCTTGGTGCTTAAGGGTTAGTACCCTTTTGAAAACCCTACTTTTGAAAAGCATATAGGTCTTTAATATTTGACACACCTCAATACCCTGAATAGTTTATGGTGTACCCTTAAATCTTCATGTAATCTACAAATCCCTCTCTTTCCCATGGTTTTCTATTTGTAACTACATGAGCCAATTTGGATTTATTCTATTTCAAATCTATTGTAGCATGTTTGATTATTTATTATTTTTAACATTTATATAAGAAATATATTTATCTTTTCTAATTTCCAAATTGAATTTCACTTTCATTCTTCAAAATCTAAGAGGCCTATGGGCCATCAAATTGGATGCTATGACATCAAGACCAATGGTTCATAGACCTTAGTTATTTGGCAATCTCTTTTTAAACTCTAAGTGAGCATCTTGTTATCACACAGACTTGAACCTTTTTTCCTTTCTCTTTTATATTAGGATTTATGCTTTAATCTTTTTCTTTGTAATGTGTTAGTTTTGTAAGCCCCATCACAATCTCTCTATCTAATTACATGAAACCATTCTAAAATCTCCAAAGAAAACTTTATAAGAATACATGATCGATTTGATTGGATGAGTTAAAATTTCATCTAATGATGTATACGATTGATGAAATTATTGAGAAATGGTCCACCATCTTTTAATTGATTCTTTTGAGGACTAATGCTTGCTTTTGTTATATTGCATAAAGATTAATCAATGGTACCCAAAGCTTCTCAGAATCTCTAGGTGTTAGAAGTTTAATAGTTTTCCTTTTTACATCATCCATCTAATTCATTCAATCTATGAGGCTTTGGAATAAAGGCTTCTTGTTTCTCTCTCTCTTTTAGAAGTGTGTGCAATCCTTTGATCTTATTTTAATTTAACATCAATAGTTTGTAGAAGTAGGACATCCAAAACATTTAAGGCTATAACCTTTTACCTATGGATGATAATAGCGAGCTCTATCAACATTTCGAGACAAGTTGTTTTCTTTCTCACTATATTTTTTTACAAATCCCTTGGTCTTTCTTACTCCAAAGAATGTAAAATTGAGAATTCTTTGGGCATAGAGTAATTTTAAAAATTAAGACTTTCCCAAAAACTATTGACACAAAGCATGAAAGAATGACAATTCTCTTTCTAATTTCTAGAGTTAAAAGAAATGCTTGTTTTAAATTCTTCATATGACTTCTCAGTTGTAAACTTCACCACCATAGTCTGATTTTGGATCTCAATCTCTACACGTGGTTTGATAACCTTTTTGCACAACATTGAAGGTTTGAACACTAATCTAGTCTTTTCTTATCAGCCATAATTTTTTGAAATTGAGCTTGACACAATATCCTATAGTATACTCCAATGGAGAAGCGAGCCTCTAATGAATGACTAGGTCATTGTGACCTTGCATACTAGTGATAGTTTTTTTTGTCAAAACACTATTATGAGCTTCTTATCTCCTCCTTTTTTCCATGCTTGTCAATAATTCTAATGACCTTTTCTACAATGGTGATTTTTTATCCTTCATTCTAATTTTGATATATTGATCCCTTAAAGGAGGAAATAGTTGTCTTATGTATGTCACTGCTTCATATAAATTCGCACCACTAATTTTTGTAGGGCCTCTTTTATTTCTTTTTGTACCACTTAAATCTATGATACAATAACAAAAATGGATATGAGGGCCATAGATGGGCCTGCTATTATTCTAGAAAGACTTATATACCAGTTGTATACATGTATACTATTATGCATGTAGCAAACCTCGAGACATTATTTTTCTCAGAGAGATGGAGAATCTTTCTGAAAATAATAACTCCATGTCCTCCTGAAGAACTTCATCTCATATATCATCAAACAGATCCCCTCCCACTTTCCTCAAGGCATCATCAACTAGGGCAGTAAGATGTTCATCCACATTTGTGGCTTTGCCAGGAAGGCCATCATTATCCGTGAACGGAGGTGACATTGGGTCCTTTGGTGTAACTTCAAATTGGAGATGAACCTGTAAAAATATTTCCCGGGGGGGTTTTTGTTGTTATTCTTTGCATGCATTCTCTATATCCTAGCACAATGACTCTTCATGTTGATCATGTGCTTTGCTAATATCCTCTACGTTATTCTGTGTATTCTCATTATTCTCTCACAATGACTGTTCATGCTGGACATGCGCCAATTGAAGCATGGAATCACCATTAATCCCGTTTTCTACTATGAGTGTGGAAACAACCTCTACTCTTTGGGGAGACAAACATTGAGGCAATGGGGTTGTGTTACCTTCCACCTGTTTGGGGGGAAAAGCGCTTGCTGCATTTTATATGACCGTAACCTTTGCATATGTAGCACTTGAGTTTAGGACCCTCATAACATAATTGTTGTTCCCATTTCCCTACAACGCTGGCAAGGGTGATGGATGGAGGACATCTAGAGGAAGCTTCCAGTAAAATACACATCCTACACACTTATCTGAACTCCTCAATAACTGTAAATCAAGGCTTAAAAATGTGCCAAGAGCATTTCCAATTATTTTAATGATAGCAGGGTCCCTATATTCTAATGGCAGATTCACAAGGTACACCCAGACAGGGGCAAAATCTATTGAAGCCTTAAGGGGATCAAAATGGATCTCCCATGGCCGTAAGTATAAACCAGCCCCATTCACAAACCAAGAATTGGTTTAAGAACTTATTCTCTATCTTCCATATTTCGATATAGAACTATAAAAAACCATTTTCTAACATGTATAAGTCTTCCGTATAAGGCCAGTTTTTAGAAATCCATTTAGAAAGGGAAATCTTAGAAGGAGAAATTTTCCAAATCTTACCTATCAGTGCCTGAACTTTAAGCTCCTCTATTTGTTGTGTCAAAAGGGTTTCTCAGAGGGATTGTTTCTACCAGAGGTGGTTTCTCAGGGGGATTGAGATGATTATTCTGTTTACCACCAAGTTTTTTCTTCGCTCCATCATGGTGTTCAATTGACCTTCTACCAGATTTACGACATCTTCTATTAATTTTTTGATGGGTCCTTCTTGGATGGCCTTGATCCCATTTCCTCTAAAATTCTTTCATGCTTCGATTTCCCCTTTCCTTTTGAAATGTGAAATGTCTCTAATTAGTTTGGGCTCTACTTAAACATCATCCACTTCAATGGTCAAACAGTCAATAGTAATTTTACACCTCATCCATAACAAAAAGTGGTAAATATTTTTCCTATTTTTATTGTTCAAAATTGACTTTTGACTGTTGAAGTGGATGATATTTAAAAACAGCCATCATTAGTTTGTGCCAAGTGAAAAAGGTCTATTTGTGGTAAAAGTGGACCACTTGGGTGCCACCTACTATTTTTTGCCATGGAGTGCCCCTTTTGCTGCCATTTGGCTAAAGTGTCTCTATGCTAGGAGTCAAGTTGATTTCTTGTCTGCCGTTGTCGTGGCCAATCCCTATTTGAAGCAAAGTGGTTTGTCTTTTCTTGTTTCCTTGAGAATGTCAGTGTGCCAAGAGTTCCCCAGCATGGAATCCTCTACAACCTTACTCCCACCCAGCCTTTGCCTAGTAGCCAAATTTACTATTCTTCATCATTAGTAATGCCAAATTTAACCAATAATTCTTCAAAAGTGTAGTAAATATTATATATTTATATGTAACTTTTTAATAATTTCATTTATTAATTCTACTCAATTTAACCAATCATTCTTAAAAAGTGTAGTAAATATTATATATTTATATGTAGCTTTTTAATAATTTCATTTATTAATTCTACTCCTTGCTGCAAGTTGCACCTTTTTAATGTGATAACATAAACTTTCATAGAAAAAATAATAAAATCCTAAAATTAAAATGAATACATTAAAAAATTATTAATGCAAACTCTAAGAAACTTAACACTACATATCAGGTTTAGGCATTCATCAACAGCTTTGATAATTAAAAAGGTTAGAAGCTTTGAAAAAAAGTCTCCGTTCCATTGATCTATGTAACTAAGGGAGAGGGGTCAGTAGTCGCCCACCCTAACTTCGCGCACATCAAGCACATAGTTAGACATATCGAATTTTGACGATTTTTTTTGGGTTTTTCCGTATGCGACCGAAGAGCTTAAAGCTATTCTTTCGGCTTCTGGGCACTTATAGATTTCCCTGTAGGACGCGTTATGTGCACATGGGTCGAAAAATGGTCATTTCAACATGTCGCCCCATACATCCACACTGATGTGTTGGTAACCGCTAGCATCACATTTGTACACTTGTCTTTATTTCATTGGTTAATTTACAAATGTATTGGTGCATTTGTGAACATGTACAAATGTTGTGAACATGTATTAGTGCATTTGTCTTAATTTATTTGGTTGGTATTTTACTTTTTAAAAATTTAATTGAAGGTCAAGTGATTAAAAACATAGCGATTATTGGGACATGGGCAGCAACTGGCCCCTCTCCCTTACCACACAAGTTTATGATTTATTGTTCTATTCATCAACAGTTTTATACGTTCTTACAAATTTTATTGTTTCTGATAGTTGTAATTGGACAAAGGGAAAGACAGGTATTGAACTTGGTGCAGATGGACACAAAAGATGAGTCATTCAGGGCTGTTGTTATTCATGGCAGTGATGAGACTGAAAGGACAACCCTTGCCCAGGCTGTTTATGCACAATTAAATCGGGAAAAGTACAACCATAGCAGAGTTGTAATGCATACAGATCCTCAGAAAAATAACATCAAAGAGAAGCAGGAGCAGATTTTGCAGGATGCCTTCCCCAAATACAAGGGTGGAAGACAAATAGATTTGAGAGATCATTTAGAGGGCCAGGAGCGTTTAAAAAAAGCTTTTTGACAAATGGATAAGCCTGTCTTTCTGTTTATTGACAATGTTCTGCGGGCACAAGACCTCAGAGAGCTTTTGCTAAAAGGCTTGGAACTCCTTGGCAAACATATCAGACTTCTTTTAACAACAAAAGACTTGATTGAGACAAATATCTTAAAGAAAGAGTTTTGCCATGAATATCTTGTCAAACACCTCCCGAACAGTGAGGAAAGGTTTCGCCGTACATATCTTGTCACAGATAATCCTGTTCATAGTCTTGAGAAGATTTGCAACAGCTTTCCTCTTGTTGGGAAGATTGTTCGTGCTCATTTGAATAATAAGGGAGACAGCGAGGACAACCGTAGAGAGATACTGAATGTTTTGCAGACAGGGAATACGGAACAAGATCACAGCGAATGTATGGTGGATTTTGTTTTCAACAAATTTGATAAATTTACCCAAGAAGCATTTTTGGACATATGCTGCTTGTTTCATGGTTTGGATCGTGGACGTGTGGAGCACGCTGTTGGATCGGAGGCGCTCAAAACACTTGAAGACGCAAGATTGATCAGAATTAACCTGGATGCAGAATATTATGCCCCGATGCAGGAGAATGAGGAGAAGGCTGTTGTTCGTGATGTGATCAAAACAAAGGGGCAAAATATGGCACGCTCCACTAGAATTAGAGATATTCAGTCTTTTGAAGCCGCTGTAAAAGAAAAGGTATTCCTATCTATCCATAGTAATAATCACTTCACTTAAATATGATTAAACAGTTATCATCCACAATAAAATGGTGTGGATACTTTTATTAATTAAAATTGAATTTAAGAATACAAGTTTCAACTATATTTTTAAACAGTAAAGTTTAACCAGACGGTGCATTGTAAAACAAATTCATCAACAAACAATATTATTAAACTGGTTGAATTCATTACAATAGCTGATTGAGAGTAAAAGTCACAACCGGCACAACATCATGCCGGCTGTTTACTGTGGGCACTTTTGTACGATCCCCTGCACTTACATTTTTTGTAATGGTTATACATTTTGCAGAGACTTGAGAAAATCAAACGAGTTGATATCTTCTGCGACGAAGATCGTCCTTCTTACGTAATCAGAGAAGCACTTAAATTCAATGAGCAAATCATTACGAGTTTTCGTGCTGGGACCGAAGATCAGCGTCAGCGGTACAAGTAACAAGACATTTCCAGAATTGAGATATGTTTATTTAAGTCGCAAGATCCCTTGTGTGCCCTTCTATTTAGAGGCCCTCGAGAAATTGAGGGTGTACTATGGTCCTCTCCTCAGAAAAGGTGCTAGCATTTATAGGGTATGTCTTATAATTCATATCATTGTGCAGTTTAGTAGGGTTATTCTTAAGTATCATCCACTTCAATAGTTTTTGGACCAATAAGAATAGGTCAAATATTTACTACTTTTAATTGAGAATGAGGTGTAAAATTACTATTAATTGTTAGACTATTGAAATGGAAGATATTTAAATAGAGTAGTTTAATACTGTTGGAGATAGTATTTACAATCACAAAAAATTTGCATGCAGTTACCACAGAGTTTACGCCAGATCAGCGCATTGGAGTCCAATGTGGAATGCAGGAATTGGGAGCAATCAAAGCCAATGCAAGTGGCTCCAAATTCTTCTCTACAAGAGTTAAAGATATACTATTTATCAATAAAGACGCTCCCACAGGGACTTCAGAGTTTCACTGCATTGAAAATTCTGAAATTAGATACGTGGAGTGAAATGGAGGAGTTGCCAGAGGTAATATGTGGACTGCATTGGTTGACTACACTCAGAGTGAGGTGTTGTCCCTTGAAATGTTTTCCACCGTCGTTTGGAAAACTTACAAGTTTAACGCATTTGGCGTTAAACGGTTGTGACAGACTGGAAGAACTACCTTCCACCTTGCTAAAACTGAAGGCTCTACGGCATTTAAATCTGATGGGATGTACTTCTTTCAAGAAATTGCCTTCGACTTTTGGGGAACTTACGGCCCTGCAAGGTTTGAATCTGAGGGAATGTTCTTCCTTAGAAGAAGTACCTGGATTAGAAGGAGGACTCGTAGGACTAAAATATTTGAATGTCCAATATTGTCCAAAATTAAGACGCGACATTGGTAACAGGCGTAAAGACTTGCAAATTGTAAGATAAAAGGAAGAGGAAAGTGAAGGTGAAGAGAAGAAAATGACTGGAAACTAATGACTAGACTGAACTTTTTAAATTAGAAGTATTTAATTAGGAGCACCGTAAAATAAGTATATTGGTTTATATTTTTAATATTGTTTTTTGAGTTGTTTTTTTAATATTTTTTATTTTGATCTGATCTAGATGTTTAGATATATTAGTATTTTTTGTTTAGTTATGATTTAGATGTGGGTTTTTATTTTGGATACACTAGATTATATGAAATTATGGAGTTGTATTCACTTTTTCTGTACTTGTTTATTGAGTAAAATGATTAATTAGATATTTTTAATTTAATTAAATATCATAATTTAAAATTTTGTTGATAACTAGATTATTGTAATTATTTAATTGTATTACTAAGGTATGTGTGTCAAGATGTGATGTTTGGTAAGGTAAAAGAGAAGTTTAACTAGATTTGATCTAATATATAAAGTAATAATTCTTTGAATTAAACAATTAAGATAATTTAATTAAATAAGTTTGGTAACTAATAATGTTTGCTTATTTAATTGATTCATAGAATAGTCTTTACTTAATTTAATTAGTTTGCTATATATATGAGAAAATTATATACAAAATTATAATATGAGAAAAGAATATTTAATTTACTAATTAAAGTTATAATATATTTTTATTCATTCATTTCGCTTTACAAAGGTAATTATAATAAAATATTACCTTCTAATTCTATTTTAATATTAAACTTCCCTCAAAAATAATTTTAGGGAAAACTTTTATTTAAATCAAATAAGAATTACTTTAACTAATTATTTAAATTTCTTAATTCCAAAATTGAAGTTTACTCCATAATAATTTAAATGAGATAATTGTAGTTCAAAATTATATATGGAGTAAACTTCAATTTTGGAATTAAGAAATTTAAATAATTAGTTAAAGTAATTCTTATTTGATTTAAATAAAAGTTTTCCCTAAAATTATTCTTGAGGGAAGTTTAATATTAAAATAGAATTAGAAGGTAATATTTTATTATAATTACCTTTGTAAAGCGAAATGAATGAATAGAAATATATTATAACTTTAATTAGTAAATTAAATATTCTTTTCTCATATTATAATTTTGTAAATAACGCTTTGAGAGCTTTGAAATGAGACTTTTTATAGAAGTTAGAAATTCTCTTAGAACACATTAATGTTTGACATTCACAAATTCATAAGGATTTGTCTTGAGAGCCTTAGAGATTTGCAAGTTCTTTTTAGATTCAAGGTTTTTTGCTTTAAGCCTTTTAGCATCTTCATTAAATTTTAAGATGGGATTTTAAAAGAGATTCAACTTATATTTAGGGGTTTTAGAAAACATTTCATTTTGGTAATTAAATGAATTATGATTGATTGGGAATTCATAATTAAGTGTTGATTGATTTTATGTATAAAATTTAAGATTGCTTGTAATGTAAGAAATATATATTTGGAAAGATAAACTTTAGAATTTATTGTAAAAATCAATTTACAAAAACATGGATTCATAGAGAATGGATTTGAATGAAATAGAAAATTTGTTAACTCTAATTTTTGAAAGTACAAATTTAAAAATAAATTCTAAAGATGTAACTCTGAGTTGCTTGTCTCATAGAAAGGCTTCGAAACTATAGAAAAACTAAGAAAATATAGAGGAGTCAGTTTAAGAGAAATTAGATTCTATTAGATTCTAGGAAGTTGATTGAATGTTAGAAACATGTTAATTTTTATTTTATTAAATTATATATGAAAATTGAAATTGGAAATCTAAACTTTGGAATGATCATTATTAAATTATAAAACATAGTGTTGAAATTAGACACATATGAATGAGTTTAAGCAACCAAAAATAATGGGTTTAGACATGCTTATTATTTTTGGGTGCTATGAAAAATTGTACACTTACATTTGGTAGAAAGATGATTTTCTATTTTTCATGGGAAATGTGCTTCTTAACTTTATGTAATTTGTTTTTTTTTATATCTAATTTTGTTTTTGTTATTTTCAAAAATTAAATTTTGGAGCCAATAGTGTAGACTCTTTATTACAATTACAATTATGTTTAACTAGTTCTACAAAAATTCATGTAAAATTTGTTCCATAATTGGATAGTCTATGCCACATTTTAGTATTGTTCTCTATGTTTTGAGTCTCAAATTTAATGTTTGAATTCAATATGATCTATAGATTGTATTTTGAAATATTTTATGTCATGCCCAAACATACTCTTAGACATATACACACAAAAAGAATAGTACAACCAAAATAAATTTATTAAAACAATACTTAGTACTATAACAACCAATAAAAATGTATATGAATATCTACGTAATTTTGTTAAGAGAAAAGAAATAAAAATAAACAATTCACAACACAAACAATGAAATTAAATATGCACAAATTAAAAAAGTTATATTTACATTCAAAATAAAATATTATTTTTGATAAGGGTGTGGTGTGGTAGTTAAGTCACAAGGTTTTTGTGGCAGTTACCAAGGTTCAAACCTTTGCTAGGCCAAAGAGCTTGCAAACCTGTGCATTCATTGGGCTAACATGCTCACAACATATGTGCCTTTGCTTGTGATAATGCCTTGGGGTCTGAAACTCCCTAGTAGTGGTCTTAGTGATAAAGCCATGGGAAGAGATCCCCTATAAGGATCTCTCTGGGCTCGAACCAGGCTAAAATCCCAAATAACCCTCATATATTTTTTAAATTAACTTATTCAATTAAACTACAGCATTTCACTATAAAATGAGTTACTAATGAAAAACATAATTTAATTGTGAAATATAAATCTCTATTTAACTTGAATAATAATCATACAAACAAAAGAATTGATTTCAGATTAAGATGATTTAATCTATTGCTTCATTAATTTGTTAATGAAATTAAATAATTTAAACACTTCACTTGAATTTAGATTAAATTAATTGAAATTCCAAAATTACATTTTATTTTAATTATCTAGTTATTACAAATAATTAAATTAAACCAAATATTTATCTTAAAGAAATTCAAGCAAATAACTAATCTAAAAATTAAGGAAATACTAAAAGATATATATATATATATATATATATATATATATATATATATATATATATATATATATATATATATATATATATATATATATATATATATAAAATTCAATTTCACTTATTTCTTTTCATTTGCATCCTTAACCTCTTAAATCTGAAAGAAATTATTCTTGCAAATCTATCTGATAATGCATGTTTCTCATTCTGTGTACAATTTTCCCATTTGATTCCAATTGCAAGATCTAGGAAAAGGAAGAAAGAATACACCAGCGTTTATTTAGACTGGGTAAGATATAAGAAAAGTATTATAAAGATCTCTAGTTACACAAAGTTAAATCATCCATCTTTCTAGACATTTTGATTATGTGTTAAAATCAGCATTTTGATTATGTGTTAAAATCAGCATTTTGATTATCTATTAAAATCTTTAGAATATATACATATACACATAGATATAACCCCACATGAATTAGGTTACCCTATACATATATAGAGAAGAAATAATTTTTTTTAATACATAAATACTGCCACGGGGCAGCTCCCATCATATTTCCATACGAAAAAGTTACATTGCCAATAGGGGATTTTCCAGTCTGGGAGACAAAACTCTACCTGAAAGTAACAACATGATACCTACAAAAACCAAATAGAAGCCATGTGTGCTCAATTTCTTGAGGTAGGGAGGTGCCATAAGAAGAAAAGGCCCTCCCCTAGCTCCATGGCTCTCTTGATTTGAGAACGGGATATTAAATCCTTTTACTAGCTTATGAAATAGGAGACAATTTTCATGTTGTTTTTTCTGATACCCTCCTAGAATAGACACAGTGCCTGAGCCGTCACCTTGTTCCAATTGATAGAAATTTGTTCTCTAAATGTGGAGTTAATCTTCAGTCGGGAAAGAATGGTGGATACCTCTTTGGGGTATTATCATGGAGATTGGTGTTGGTGCTATGAATGATGTAGTTGATGGGAGTTGGTGAAATGGGGAGTGAAAAATATGTTTTTGGGACTAATTGTTTTATGGGAGCTATATTTCTATGGGAGTTCTCAGAGTTATTATTTATGGGAGTTTTGGGAGTTATTGTTTTATGTGAGATATTGTTGTTATTGTTTATGGGAGATATTGTTGTTATTTTTTATGGGAGATATTGTTGCTACTATGTGAGATACTGTTGTGTTATGGGAGTTATTGTTTTATGGGAGCTATTGTGTGTGCTACATTGATATAAAGGGAACTACATGCCAAAGGGAGCTACAAGGATCTATACCCTTTGGGGAATCTTGTTTATACTAGGAAATGTATGGTGGGATTCTTGAGAGGACCCTGAGACCATCTTTCCTAATTAGTTATTTGGTACTATGGTATAAATGATATTAGCTCCATTGGAGCTGAGATTATATGGTGTTATGTTACTAGAATATTAACATAGTGATTCTACATAGTATAGTTATTCATTTATTGGTTATTTGGCTCCATGGCACTATGGATTACTTAGTGATATATTAGATATGTTCTCCTCATAATACCCATTCTCGATGAGCCTTCTGGTGTGATTCATGTGATGTCTTTATGATAAGTATATTTGATACATGTAATAATTATCTTCATCATGTGTTTCACTTAGAAGAGGTATGTAATATGAAAAGGATATTGAATAATGTGTTATATGTGGAGTTAAGTTTATGTGATATGTGTGTCACTGAGTGTTGTCAAGAATTAGGTGTTAGAAATTATTGACAATTTTCATGGGTAGGCATTACACATATACACACACGAAGAATAGTACAACTAAAATAAATTTATTAAAATAATACTTAATACTATAACAACCAATAATGATGTATATGAATATCTACATAATTTGGTTAAGAGAAAAGAAATAAAAATAAATAATTCACAACATAAGAGCATGGAATTAAATATACATAAATTAAAATAGTTATATTTACACTTAAAATATTAAAAAAAATCAATAAGGGCATGGTGTGGTAGTAAAGTCATAAGGTTTTTGTGGTAGCTACCAAATTTCAAACCCTTGCTAGGCCAAAGAGCTTGCAAGCCTTATGCATTCATTGGGCTAACATGCTCGCAAGATATGTGCCTTTGTTGGTCTATCATGCTTGCAGGTTGTGGGCCTTTGCTGTGTCAATGAGCTCACGAGTTTGAACAATGTGATAATGCCTTGGGGACTGAGAACCCCCAGTACTAGTCTTAGTGATAAAACCATGGGAAGAGATCCCCCATAAGTGTCTCTCTGGGCTCGAACCAAGCTAAAAACCTAATTAACCCTCATATTTTTTTAAATTAGCTTATTCAATTAAACTAGATCATTTCACTATAAAATGAATTACTAATGAAAACACGTAATTTAATTGTGAAATATAAATCTCTATTTAACTTGAATAATAATTATATAAACAGAAGTATTTGATTTCATATTAGGATGATTTAATCTATTGCTTAATTAATTTGTTAATGAAATTAAATAATTTAAACACTTCACTTGAATTTAGATTAAATTAATTGAAATTCCCAAATTACATTTTATTTTAATTATCTAGTTATTGAAAATAATTAAATTAAACCAAATATTTATCTTAAAAAAATTCAAGCAAATAACTAGTCTAAAAATTAAGGAAATATTAAAAGAGAAAAGAAAATTTATAAAATTTCAATTTCACTTATTTCTTTTCATTTGCATGCTTAACCTCTTAAATTTAAAGAAATTATTCTTCAAATCTATCTGATAATGCATATTTCTCATTTTGTCTATAATTTTCCCATTTGATTCCAATTGTAAGATCTAGGAAAAGGAAGAAAGAATACACCAGTGTTTATTTAGACTGGGTAATATATAAGAAAACTATTATAAAGATCTCTAGTTACACAAAGCTAAATCATCCACCTTTCTAGACATTTTGATTATCTGTTAAAATCTTTAGAATATACACATATACACAGAGATATAACCCCACATGAAATAGATTAGCCTATACATATATAGAGAAGAAATAATTCTTTTGAATACATGAATACTGCCAAGGGGCCAACTCCCATTATATTTCCATATGAAAAGGTTACATTGCCAATAGGTGGATTTCCCAGTTTGAGAGACAAAACTCTACCTAAAAGTAACAACATGATACCTACAGAGACCAAACAAGAGCCATGTGTGCTCAATTGCTCGAGGTAGGGAGGTGCCATAAGAAGCAAAAGCCTTCTCTCAGCTCCGTGACTCTCTTGATTTGAGAAGGGGATGGGCATGTGCATGATCATGATGGACCAAACTATACCTCTAAGTGGTAATGAAAATACAAAAAATCAGACTTTATCAAGTTCATGTGAAAATTTGAATGGATTATCTACACAATTTGAAAAAGATGTAAGAACAAAATTTGTAGAGAATTGAATCTAGTTTATAGGCTACTATTTTTTTTTAAAACTAAATTTACTTAGTGAAAATTGAATATTTCAATGAACAGTTTTAAAATTTTTCAGAAAAAAATAAAAAGTGGGTGTCTGTCCAGCCAACCTAACTATGAGTAATTTTTTTTTCTTAAAAAACTTTCAAAATAAGTAGAGGACTCATGTCCGGATGTGACACATATCTATTTGAAATTTTTTTCCAATAAAATAATTAGTTATGATTTTTTTACTGTGACTTTTTTAAAAAACTAAAAAGTAATTTTCCAGCCAACCTAACTCGATAAAAAAAATTAAAATTCAAAAAAAAAAAAAAAAACTATAGCCAGAAAAGCATAGAGTGTGACGCAAGTTTCAGATCTCAAAAAAGTGAAATGGTTTGAAAGTTATGGATGTTTTTCAATCAGTGTGTCCATCAAGATTTCAGAGACACAGTATATAGAAAATTATTAATAATTATTTAATAAAATGATAACCAAACAAATCTTATATTTTTAGAAAGCTAATAATTTTTTCTATAAACCCTTTTCATTTTATCAATTTTGCATTAAAAAAAGTCGTTAGCATGAAGGGTGAAGTTCGAAGAAGAGACTGAAACATGAAAACATGTTAGAATCCATGAAAAGTCAACAACCAAAATGGATATCCGTCTTGCTTTGTACCAAAGCAAGACGGATATCTATTTTGCTTTGGTAAAAGCAACTCAAAACGGATATTCGTTTCCTTGATCTATGAAATTTTTTTTACCATTGGTTTTGGATGAAGAGAAGTAACATATTTGAAACATCGAGCCAATAATACAAGAAGTTAAAGTTAGTTGGTCATTTATAGGTGTATCTATTGTTTCATATCACATTACACATAGAATTCTAATTAACAATCTAGTTTCCTCATTTGGGGGAACATTTTTTTATCCATTTCTAATAGAAATATTTAGTTAAAAATTGGTGGCTCCTTGTGAAAAGTATGGGCTCTTATCAAGCACGCATAACCAAGAAGGTTGATATCCATTTTTTTTACATGTTTGTTGATCACATCTTATGAATAGGATGTTGCTTGGTGATAGTTCTAGGTTTGGTGAACAATATTCTCAAGCTTATTGCAATTTTTACACTTGTGACCAAATTTGGTACCAAACCCTTTCACCTTTTCAATTAATCCTGATAGTGTCATCTCACTCCATGCAAATCAAACCAACATTAGGACCATGTGAATGAGATTAAGGATAGCCTTGAAATATGAATCTTTGTACTGTTGATTATCCTTTTAGCATGACAATCCTTTAGGATCATTGTACCCAGGTGCAACAATCCTTCAATCTTCTTTTATTTATATTTCTTTCCTCTTCATACACAAGATTCTCGTGCCTTGTAGTCATGACAATCCACAAATCACCTAACTGTCCTTAGTGATACTATATCTTACTTTGACAGTGATAGTCATCGTCCATTCACAAGTCTCCTCTTTAACATAGATACCCTTTGCACATGTTTTGACTTCATGATTTTCCTTTTGTATGTTGTATTATGGTATGAAAATACTATGGCCCCTTCTTCATCCTCTTGTATAATGAAATTGAAGATCGACACTTACGGTTACTCTTCTTTATTACTTGGTGGTAATGAATCCCTAAGTTTTGATTGTCTTGAAGCCAAATTTACCATTGTGGAGATAGTCAAAGTTGATTCTTGATCATGAATATTGTGAATTACTTCAAATATCCATGGACAATTTCAATTGTGTTTCTTAAGACACCCATGCCTTGACTATCCCTTGATGTTGGTCATGATTGTGCTTGGATGGCACAATAGTTCATAGTTAGATTTTTGCCACTAAAGTTTTCCTTTGACAAAGTCATATTTGTAGTCCACCTTTTGGTGATGTTCAAACAATATAAATACTTATTCTTAACATAAGAAATACATTTCTCACAAATACCAATGCATTCTACTCTTAAGGTTCATCACACCATGCCTAAAGGTATGATAGTCAACAGTGTACTATTATGGCAGCCTATGGTTGGTTTGACAATCTATAATAGTGATAGCATTCATGCCTAACAGTCCTTATCATTATTGTCATAATATATTTTACATTTGAGGCCTTGTCTACAACATACAAAGTTTACCTTTCTCACCCATACCTTCAGTATATAAAGGACATTGATTGGGAATTTTTAATTTCCACTCAGTCAATGCAATCTAGAAGAGGATAGATTGTCTAAAGTTGTAATCTATTTCCATTTACACTTGCCATAACTACAAATGCTTAGTGTTTATTCTCAACCCTGGTATATGAATAAAATGTGACCTATTGTTCTAATAGGCCTATAGGGACAAAGAGGTGATAAAGCCTTTAATTTTAAACATGACATGGTTTTGATAACTTCCCATATTGGTAAGGTCCTGGATGACAATCCTTTGATGCACCTAATTGTAATAGGTGTCATGATAGTCCTTGGTATCTTTTCATTTCTTTCTTGAATGACCTACAAATAAGACATAAGACCTATTAGATCCTTCATAAATAAGAATTCTCATACATTACATTTAAACTTAAACTCCCTAAACATCCATCAATCCATCCATTAATATCAAAATGCCATGAATATCCTATGATCAACCATTCTAATTCCTAGGATAGTCATATATTGCAATTTTGCTTCTCTATACTAAAATAGCCCAAGGAATATCTACCCTTGAATTTGTATTTTAACAATCTAATGTCTTTACGAATAACATTGAGCCTTCTTTTGGGACAACATTTTTGCCTTTAGAAGCTCCTCATTTGATGATAGCCTAAAATAGAATAAGTGGATAGTCATAACATTTTAGCATATAATGGGAAAACCCTAAAGTGTGATGAAGTCTATACATTATCTATTCCCATCCATGTCATGAAGCAACTATTCAAATGCTAGGCTAACATGATTTAAACAATCATAAGGGCCAACAATCCACTCCAAATACATGGGAAAAGGACAACTCTTGGATCCCATATTAATCATGTTCACATGGCTGCTAGCATCTTCAAGTGAGTCAATACAAAAATTGAAAGCCTCAAACTCATACACTTCATCAAAATATACCTAATTATAAATTTGATATGCATGAATAAGGAAGTCCTCATGCAATACAAACTAAAATGTGTCATATTTAGACATGCCATCAAGTTGAACTACATCATGTTGACACTTGTGTTTACTTAAGCATTACAAGTCATTTTCCTCTTTGCATGTTTCAAAGTTCCAAACAAAGGACTCAACTTTAGGTGTAGTAGAGTCCTCATCAATGACTGATTTACATTTGTTCCTTTTTCTACATAAGGCATTCCATGAGATGACATGTATTTAATGTCTTTTGCCAAATAGTTCATGTGCCTTGTCTATGCTTTCACATATTACATACATGTGTCACATGGCAATTGCAACTACAACATCTGACAAAATTCTCATTTCTTTGAGGTATTCCACCAAACAGTTCATGTGCCTTGCCTATGCTTCCTTACTTTGCATTCTTATAAAAGTCCTATAATAGTCATAATTAATCTTCATACTAATCTTGATAGTAATCTTGCCATCATTGTATTCCATTAGATGACAGTCCTATAACAGTCCTATACATGTCTACTAGGATAGTTTTAACTACAACAGTCCTACAACAGTCCTAAAATAGTCCTAGAACAATCCTATAATAATTGCAGCATTTAATGTACATATTTATGATATTCATGTTTACTTAAATTTGCTTGTTCATGCTTCTCACAGGATGTCACCTCCCCTACCCATCCAACTCTACAGAAGAAGAGAGACAAGAAATGATCAAGAGGGATCACCAATTGGCGGTAAGTGATTGATTACTTATGTCATGTTATATATTTTGAATATTAAATTCTATATTAATGTGCACGTTGTTTGATTGTATTAATAGGTGGAAATTCAAAAATCTTTATCAAGGAGGTCTAGTCGATGAGCGATAAAGGATGAGTCATTGACTGGTTCACCATCTTCATGGCCTAGCAAGAGCCATAGATTATTTGATAGCAATCTAGATAGGAGATTTGATTTTGGGACATTTTGTTACATATGCCTATTTGGCTTTGTAAACATACTTTTGTATGTTATCGATGTATATCGTTGTATATACCCATATGGTTTTATTTGTACATGCCTATATGGCTTGATATATACACTATACATTATTTTCATGACATTATGCATATATGTATATATAAGATCCTAATTTGGTACAAGTAGGGAGAATGCTTGCAAAGGTTATGGAATTTGGTTTTAAACGTTCCAATTGTATTTGCTTCAAAGTTTCTAAAGCCTTTTAAAAAAATCCAATTTGTGCATATCTTGCAATCATTGCATTCCATGAGATAGCATCTCTTTGAGGTGTCATGCCAAACTGTTCACATGCCTTGTCTATGCTTCCACTTTGGATTTACACCCGCCAATTGCATTTTATTAATATTTCCTTTCAATCCTTATCAAAAATTATGTTTTGTGCACATATTACAATCATTGCATTCCTTCATTTACAACACATGATTAAATAAGAAGATGCATATTTACAACACTTAAGAATATGTAGTAGTGTTGCTCATGTCACCAATACTATGTTTACATCTTCACATACATGGCTTACAACATGTGACAATATGAATGATAGAGAATGTTTACATCAACATGATGGCACAACATGAACAAATTGCATGTTTGCATCAATTTCATTGGTTCAATGATTGAGAATGTGTCAACTTGAACAATATTTTTTGTTCTTCTCATCAAGACCTTCATGAAATGATACATTAGTTTCTTGATATTCAATCATGCATTGGAGTTCTTCAAAGTGTTAAAGATGTTTGACATGATGAAGAAACTTGTTATTTTGATGTATTTCAACTCCAAACTTCTGCCTAGAAGTGAAGGCGCTAATCCTTGATCAAACTAACCTAAAAGTGCACCTTGGTACTTAGGGCGCTAGATTATGATTGATCAACCTAAATTGTGCGCCTAAGGCTAGATAGTGAATTGGAAGGATAAAATGCATCATCAAAGGAGTTTATAGTTATTGAAGGCATCAAATGGTGACTTGGGCACACATCTACCTCTCTAAACCATCAAATGTGTACCTAGATTAGTGAGGTGCCACTTCATATCTTTATGACTTTGGATATGCACCTTGATAATGAATACAAGGCGCCAATTATTGAATAAACAACCTAGAATGAGTGCCTTACTATTTGAGGTTCTAGTTAATGCTTCTAGAACACCAAAAGTGTGCCTAGATGTTGAGGCACTAGCTCTTGCTCAAGCAACCTTGAAAGCGCGCTTTCACAAGGAGGTTAAAATGTATTATCAAACGATTAAGTTGAATCAAGGAATCATCATTGAAGACAAGTAAAACATGATTGTGAATGATGCACAATTTTCATCATCTCTAACCTCACAATTACGCCTTCCATTGGAAGCTCATATTGTGCCTAAAGGAATGGTATTGAGATATCATCCATGCCAATGATTGAGAATTTGTCAACTGGAACAATATTTTTTGTTCTGCTCATCTTGGGGCCGAACAAACTGCGCCAACATGTCAGGGTGGGTGGGTAAATGCCAAGGGAGGTCTCGTTTTGTGCGCCAAGCGTCCCAGTGATTCTGGGCAAGAGGCTACCGGCAAAGTCCCTTAAGATCCCTGAGACCAAAAAATTGCCAAACTTTGATGGAGCAGTTCTTAGAATTCGTGACAGCTGGGAATGTTTTGTTTGGACCTACAGGTGCACATGGGGTCCATCCACAATAACCTCTCTCATTTTTTGTCAACTCCATTCTATTTGCCCATGCTGAAATGAAACGCATTGTTTCAAAATGCTTCAATTTGATGCTGTGGAAAGGTGCTAGGTGTGACATTTTTCATTCCATAGCTCGTGGGGTCGAACAGACTATGCCAACGCGTTGGGGTGGGTGGGTAAATGCCATTAGAGGTCTTGTTTGGTACACCAAGCGTCCCAGTGATTCCGGGCAAGAGGCTACTGGCAAAGTCCCTTAAGATCCCTGAGACCAAAAAATTGCCAAACTTTGACGGAGCAGTTCTTAGAATTTGTGATAGCTGGGAATGGTCTGTTTGGACCTACAGGTGCATGTGGGATTCATCCACAATAACCTCTCTCATTTTTGGTCAATTCCATTCCATTTGATCGTGCCAAAATTAAACACATTGTTTCAAAATGCTTCAATTTGATGCAGTGGAAAGGTGCTAGGTATGACATTTTTCGTTCCATAGCTTGTGGGGTCGAATGGACTACACCAACGCGTCAGGGTGGGTGGGTAAATGCCATTGGAGGTCTCATTTGGTGTGCCAAGCATCCCAGTGATTCCGGGCAAGAGGCTACCGGTAAAGTCCCTTAAGATCCCTGAGACCAAAAAACTACCAAACTTTGACGGAGCAATTCTTAGAATTTGTGATAGTTGGGAATGTTCTGTTTGAACCTACAGGTGCACGTGGAGTCCGTCCACAATAACCTCTCTCATTTTTGGTCAACTCCATTCTGTTTGACTGTGCTGAAATTAAACACGTTGTTGCAAAATGCTTCAATTTGATGCAGTGGAAAGTTGCTAGGTGTGACATTTTTCATTCCATAGCTCGTGGGGTCGAACGGACTGCGCCAATGCATCGGGGTGGGCAAGTAAATGTCATTGGAGGTCTCATTTGGTGCACCAAGTAGCCCAGTGATTCCAGGCAAGAGGCTACTGGCAAAGTCCCTTAAGATCCTTGAGACCAAAAAACTGCCAATCTTTGACGGAGCAGTTCTCAGAATTTGTGATAGCTAGCAATGTTCTGTTTGGACCTATAGGTGCATGTGGAGTCCATCCACAATAACCTCTCTCATTTTTGATCAACCCCATTCCATTTGACCATGCCGAAATCAAATGCATTGTTACAAAATGCTTCAATTTGATGCAGTGGAAAGGTGCTACGTGTGACATTTTTCATTCCATAGCTCATGGGGTCGAATGAACTGCGCCAACGCATCGGGGTGGGTGTGTAAATGCCATTGGAGGTCTCGTTTGGTGTGCCAAGCATCCCAGTCGTTCTGAGCTGTAAGCTACCGACAAAGTCAAAAGTTGCTAGGATTGAAATTTTGCATTCTATTGGCCTGGGGTCGAACAGATTGTGCCAACATGTTGGGGTGGGCGGGTAAATGCTAGGGGAGGTCTCATTTTGTGTGTAAAGCATGTTAATCCTTCTAAGCTGTAAGCTATTGGCAAAGTCCCCTTACTGTTTATGGGAGATGTTGTTGCTATTATGAGAGATATTGTTGCTATTATGGGAGATATTGTTGTGTTATGGGAGTTTTGTTTTATGGGAGCTATTGTGTGTGTTACATTGATATAAAGGGAACTACATGCCAATGGGAGCTACAATGATCTATATCCTTTGGGAAATCTTGTTTATACTAGGAAATGTATGGTGGGATCCTTGAGAGGACCTAAGACCATCTTTCCTAATCAGTTATTTGGTATTATGGTATGGATGATATTAGCTCGATTGGAGGTAAGATTATATGGTGTTATGTTACTAGGATATTAACACAGTGATTCTACATAGTATAGTTATTCATTTATTGGTTATTTGGCTCCATGGTACTATGGATTACTTAGTGATATATTAGATATGTTCTCCTCATAATACCCATTCTCGATGAGCCTTGTGGTGTGATTCATGTGATGTCTTTATGATAAGTATATTTGATACATGTGAGAATTGTCTTCATCATGTGTTTCACTTAAAAGAGGTATGTAATGTGAAAAAGATATTGAATAATGTGTTATATGTGGAGTTAAGTTTATGTCATGTGTGTCACTGAGTGTTGTCAAGAATTAGGTGTTAGAAATTATTGACAATTTTCATGGGTAGGCATTACACATATACACACATGAAGAATAGTACAACCAAAATAAATTTATTAAAACAATACTTAATACTATAACAACCAATAATAATGTATATGAATATCTACATAATTTAGTTAAGAGAAAAGAAATAAAAATAAACAATTCACAACACGAGCATGGAATTAAATATGCACAATTAAAATAGTTATATTTACACTCAAAATATTAAAAAAAAATCGATAAGGGCATGGTGTGGTAGTTAAGTCACAAGGTTTTTGTGGTAGCTACCAAGGTTCAAACCCTTGGTAGGCCAAAGAGCTTGCAAGCCTTGTGCATTCATTGGGCTAATGTGCTCACAAGATATGTGCCTTTGTTGGTCTATCATGCTTGCAGGTTGTGGGCCTTTGCTGTGTCAATGAGCTCACGAGTTTGAACAATGTGATAATGCCTTGGGGACTGAGAACCCCTAGTACTAGTCTTAGTGATAAAACCATGGGAAGAGATCCCCCATAAGGGTCTCTCTGGGCTCAAATCAGGCTAAAAACCTAATTAACCCTCATATTTTTTTAAATTAACTTATTCAATTAAACTAGATCATTTCACTATAAAATGAATTACTAATGAAAACACGTAATTTAATTGTGAAATATAAATCTCTATTTAACTTGAATAATAATTATATAAACAGAAGTATTTGATTTCATATTAGGATGATTTAGTCTATTGCTTAATTAATTTGTTAATGAAATTAAATAATTTAAACACGTCACTTGAATTTAGATTAAATTAATTGAAATTCCCAAATTACATTTTATTTTAATTATCTAGTTATTGAAAATAATTAAATTAAACCAAATATTTATCTTAAAGAAATTCAAGCAAATAACTAGTCTAAAAATTAAGGAAATGCTAAAAGACAAGAAAATATATAAAAATTCAATTTCACTTATTTCTTTTCATTTGCATGCTTAACCTCTTAAATTTGAAGAAATTATTCTTGCAAATCTATCTGATAATGCATATTTCTCATTTTGTCTATAATTTTCCCATTTGATTTCAATTGTAAGATCTAGGAAAAGGAAGAAAGAATACACCAGTGTTTATTTAGACCGAGTAATATATAAGAAAACTATTATAAAGATCTCTAGTTACACAAAGCTAAATCATCCACCTTTCTAGACATTTTGATTATCTGTTAAAATCTTTAGAATATACACATATACACAGAGATATAACCCCACATGAAATAGATTACCCTATACATATATAGAGAAGAAATAATTCTTTTGAATACATGAATACTGCGAAGGGGCCAACTCCCATTATATTTCCATATGAAAAGGTTGCATTGCCAATAGGTGGATTTCCCAATCTGAGAGACAAAACTCTACCTAGAAGTAACAACATGATACCTAAAGAGAACAAACAGGAGCCATGTGTGCTCAATTGTTTGAGGTAGGGAGGTGCCATAAGAAGCGGAGGCCTTCCTTTAGCTCCGTGACTCTCTTGATTTGAGAAGGGGATAGTAAATCCCTGTATTGGCTTATGAAGTAGGAGAAGGTTTCCATGTTTTTTTCCAATACCCTCCCAGAATAGACACAGTGCCTGAGCCAGCACCTTGTTCCTATTTACTTCTATATCATCAAACACCCCTTTTAGGTATCCATTCTTTGGTTTCTTGTTGAAGGTGGAGATGGCAGGGTATGCTGCCTCCTTCATCTCATCATTGATGAAGGCATTTGCCATAATCTTGCTGCACACTTTCCTCCCAAAGATAACCACTGTGTTCATTAAGAATTCATCATAGAGGTACCCATCATGGATGTACTGATTAGATAATAGGTGGGGACCAATGACTTCATTGATTACGTCAGCAACTCCTTTCCTTTCCTCCTTGAACAGGTGTTTAATTTGCTCCTCCAAGGTTTCTTCCTCCTCTTCCTCCTTGACATCCCCTTCCTCTTCATCCTATCCATCATCAAGCTTTTCTTATCACACCTAACTGTATGCACAGATGCACTCGATTGACATTTGTTGGGTCATTTTGGATAGTTTCGAGCATTTGCATTGAATCCATTATGTAGGTGTAGTAAAATAGTAATTGTTTAGCTTGTGAGAAGTAATCTATTGGAACTATAGACTGTAAATGATCCTCTTGGATATTTCTTTACTCTTCTACTACCGTCTTTTTGAGTATCAAGGATCTTGTGAATGGCCATTGATAATATATGGAGGCTGAATTGTGACTCCCAGATTGGGAATATATTTTATTGTCTGTATGGGAGCTAAGAAGGTGCCCACTGGAGGGTACAAATGTAGAAGGCAAATAAATATTCCTAATTTGTTAAGTCATTCCAAATGATTTTCGATTCTATAAGAATACCGATTAGCTATAGAGCCATATGATTGTTGTCCTTCTTACTGAAGTCAAGATCAACGGGTTCTAGGTTGAGACATGGATTGTGAACATTCAAAGCAAGATAGTGCACATTCCTTATTTCTCATGGGATGGCATTGGTAGTAACACCAAAAGTAGGGGCCCACTTGCTACCGTGAATCTATGATCAATTCCTAGAAATGGGAAGAGCTCTTCCCTTCCCTTCCTATAGGAAGTCTCTAATTGAGAGGTGCTTGATAAGTGTGGAACCCGAGGGGTTCAAGAAATCAAGTACTTTGGGCACCTCCTTGTTTCATGCATGTTCATTGCATGAAACTTATGGCTTTGTATTATTCACCACAATTTTGGGAAGCACTTGTTTGTCTAATGTTGGTGCGAGGAGGTGATGTCATTGCCTTGTTCTTCTTTTGGGGACTCCCTTTGCCACCGTTCCTCCCATATTTTGAATTTGGAACATAGCTACTACTTGTGCTAGGTCTGGATTGTTCCTTAGGAGGCTCACCTTGTGTGTTTGTGTCTATTGTTTCATTGGCTGGGAGTTGTGGGAGGGTAGGCTCAAGTTGGTTGTTTCCTAGTTCCATGTTTTATGTATTCGTCAGTGTAATGGTGCCTTCCTTCTCCATGGTTTGCCTAGGGCATCTCATACTGAAAGGTTTCTACTTCTGTAATTTGAACAAAAGAATCTAGTCTCTTTGATTTCCAAAGGCTGAATCTAATTTTTAAGTGAGGAGCACAGAATTATTTTCTTTGGGATTAATTGGATGGATGCTACTTGGATCCATGTGTACAAATAAGAATCTTTGTCAAACATATATGTGTCAATGTTTGGTAGGGTTCACAAACTTCACCCAATTTTTGTAGGGCAATCCTCCATGCATAATTCCATATGCAAATTGTACAGCCTGATCCATTTAGGCTCGTCATAAGGTTCAAAGCTTGTGGGATCAAAGCTTGGGCTCTATTTCTAGATATAGAGGGGGATGTCACCCATTCACCAAGTCATCCCGTTTAGAATTTTGTTTCTATTAGCTTTGGATGAGAGAATCACATGGAAGAAACCTTTTGGGATGAATTTTAAGACACATGGGAGCTTCCAATTTTCTTCTACCCATTTCTAAATTTGAATTCTCTACATCTTTACCCCTATGAGGCAACAATTGACAATTGTTTTGAGGAGCATTTCTGTCTCCTCTATGCATTCTGCCATAATGTCAATGCAAGGGCATGTTAAAGGGGCCTCACTATTATCTTCTAAAATTTCTTCGCCACTTTTAGAACTAGTTTCCTGAATTTGCTTGCTCACCATTTTTTCATAGGAGAAGAAATAAAATTTATAAATATATTACAGTGTAGAATTAAATTAAATTTATAAAAACATTTTAGTGATTCTTTAATACATAAATGTTTTGTTGACAAATTGTTGTAGGGATTTAAAATAGTTTTAATTTATTATAATATATAAATTATTCATTGTTTGAAAGGATTTAATTAAAAAGAGGGGTTATGGGGAGGTGGCACCCTCCATGGTTGACCACTTCCCATGGGGAGGAGCCCAAGGTGCCCCCACAACTGTAGATTTTAAGCTATAGCCTGTGGGGATGGTGTTTACTTCCCCACATAGCCTCCATAACAATGACCATTCACCCCCTTAAGAACTTATTCATTATTATATTTTTTTATATTTTTGCCATTAAACTTGCTAGTATACAACAATCTATAATAGTTTATATATAGATAGATAGATCAATAATAGTTTATGTTTATATATATAGATCCTATACTTATTAATACATGGAAAATTACATGCGATCATGGCAAATATATATATATATATATATATATATATATATATATATATATACATATTTTAATATAATTATACTATAAAATTTATACAATTTGAAAATAAATAAAATTGAGTATGTGATGTGAAACAAAATGGATTTTAATATATAATATTATTAATTTCCACTCTTTTTTAGTAATAATAATAATAATACAAAATAATTTAATCAAGTCATTTATAAAATTGATTCAATAACTAAATAATTGTATTTCAAATTATTCCATTAAAATGAATTTGACTTTTTTCATATGAATTCATATAATAGAAATAATAAAACATTAAATTTCTTCAAACAATAGTTTTCACACAAGATCTAAATTTACACATCGTCCTAATAAAAGTTTTACAATAGCTTTTTAGCTTAAGAAAGAAATCCAAAACCAAGTGTGGTCTCCATCAACACAAGCTAGCCATCATATTAAGCTTCCATGAATTTGTAAAGCATCTTCACATCCAACCCAATGGTGGTTTGCTCACCTTCCAACTGTAGGAATTACTCAAAGCTCATCGTCAACCTAAGAGGTTCTCAAGAAAGCTAGGTTTACAACAAAATAAAGAAAAATACTTATAACACATATTCTGAAGGTTCAAGCAACACATATGAGTCATGACGAGATGCATATGGTGAGACAAAATTTGGCCTCATCTATTCTTAACAAAGTACCCATCCTTCTCCTTCTTTTACCATGTATTTAAAAAAATTATGTTTTGATTGGAAAATTATTTATTATTACAAGTAGAAAAAGATTGCATTTATTTGGTTTATTTATTATAGACTAACCATGATAAAAAAAACTAATATAATTGTATGTGTTGGAGTACGCAAGACACTGAGAGGGGGGTGAATCCGTATCTTATAAAATAGACTTGTTTTTGGCAACACCTAATTAACTTTTACCAACTGTGAACTTCAACCTTGAATGGTTAAAGCAAGACATTCTTTTAAGAACCAAGATGAACTATCAAACCAACTTGTGAGCATGAAAAGACAGAACAACTATCTATGCACTATGAAGAATCATTAGAACAATTCATCATGACAAACAATTGAGGTAGATTGTTACTTCATTGGACTGAGATAAGTATCAAAGTATTATGCATTTGTACTAATTTACTATGAGCATCATATAATAGTTAAATTATGAAATAATGAGCAGAACAAGTAACCATAACACAAAGATTGTCCTGAGTGGAAAACCCTCTGGGGCATAAAACTACTCAAAAAATGCCTCACTGGCTTATTTAATGAATCTCACTGATTACAGGCCTCACTAGCTACAAAATGCTTCACTGGCAAAGCCTCACTTGCTACACAAAATGCCTCACTAGAAAATGTCATTTCTTGTCTCACTGACTTGACCTTTCAATACATGTTTCAATTATGAAGAAAAAACAAATACAATTTGTTTCACTGATTGTCAATCTCTGATCTAATATCAATGATAATGCATTAAATAATCTATACTCAACATTACATCAAGTGTATACACAACCACACACAATTTCTATTCAAAGCCCTTTTTATACATCTCACAATGTCTTCCTCTTCTCATGAAACAGTTTGAAGAGATAACCATTTGCATAAAACTGTTTCAGGTAATAACTGAATATTAAACCATTGTTTAGGTTCATAATCATAACTAACCCATAAATCAAACCTCTATGCATAAATCAATATAGTATTACCAAATCATGGTTCTGATAGACAAATATAATCTAGTTGAGAGAGCATTAGATCTTAACCCATATTGTCAATGTTCAAACAGGTGCCACATAAGCACTAGGGTTAATCAAACAATGTTTAAAAACAATACTAATCATTTCACTAATGAGTATCAGACAAATATAACAATAGTAAATCTTAACAGAACCATTATTAACACATTGACAAATTGCACTCATATCCTGCAACAGAAACCCTAAACTGAAAACACAACTTCATTATTAACTTAAAAAACCCTTAAGATCTTGCTTAAGCAAATGAAATAAAACATGACCAAGAATACTATTACGAAGTGATAACACCTGAAACTCATGAACTAATCACCAAACCGTGCCGTGCCCTCAAACTGTGAGAACCACCATAACTGACAATGGCCACACTCCTCAAGTTCACTTCCAGCTTTGTCACTTCAGCAATACAACGACTTTTGATTCTTAATCCAACTTCCATGATTACCAGCATTGAATCAACATAATTTCATGATGATAACCAAACCCTCATGGAGAAGAGACAATGGAATGATGAAATGAAATGGTTATTGCAATATTTGTGCCTTTTGAGCTAATTAACCGGATGTGCCGGTATGCCCTAAAAAGGGCTTAAAAAACAAAATACTACCTTTACCTCTTACTGCTGTCAAAACCTTTTTGGCAGGTTACACAAGAAACCCAAAGCTTCTATGTGATAACATTTCATCCCTTTTGCAAAGAAAAAAATTTAACTTGCTTTTGCCTTTATGAAAATGCTTAAATAATTTCATTTGGGGGCCACGTTAAAATAAAGTTTGTCACTTTAAAATTGCACATAATGCCACATAATAATAAACATCAAGACTTTGACTTTCTATGCAATGTTCTCAACGTGTTATGCTATGCCAAGTCAACCACTATGAATACCAACTAAGCCAACAAATCATGTGTCACGAATATGCCAACAAATCATGTGTCATCCAAAAGGAACCATATGAGTTTGTCACATTAACTGAAACAAGGTGATGCCATAGGACTGAAACAAGATGCCAATTGTATGCTCATGTATGTCAAAATCAAAGTCACCATGAATAGCAACTATACATATACCAAAGTCACCATCAAATGCCAAGTCATTGTCAAATGCCACATTGTTAAGGTACCATGGCAAACCATAGCCAATCACCATATCCAATCAAGAGAGATTGTGTCTTTGACATCAAGGACAACAACTAAGGGCAAAAAAATTCCCCTTTGTCCATGATGAAAAAACACAACTCTCTCTCCCCCTTTTTGGAATCAAAGACAAGGGGAGAAAGAAAGTATGTTGATGCCTCAAGGAGATACACAAAAATCAATGTAATCCTAATATGTGAAACAATGTCAAAAATATAAAACCATACCAACCATACCATGACTGTCCCATGAAGCAGTAAGACTCAGAATAGCCTGAAACACATCTGCACTTGTCAGTACCATATAAATGAATATAGATATATCAACGCAAGGACAACAACTGTATACTATCACCATTGGATCAATAATCATATAACAGGAGAAGGAATGTATAGCAACTATCACTATGGAGACTGTCAAGAGTAGCATAGCATACTAGCAACATGCCAAACAAATCAACCACAATATCAAAAAATTCAAGTGCCAGGAATTAAAGATAAAACTACAAAGCTCCCCTTATCTGAATGCACAAGGGCAACAACTGTATATGCTAAACAAGCAACTAATAGAATAACACTATCACCATGAATATGCATGAATCTAAATGCCAAAGATCAAAGACAAGGAACCAATATGCCATCAACTGAACCAATCTGTATAATAACATGCCATGAACTATACTAGCAATGCTCCCAAACTATACCAAATGCCATGAACAAAATATGAACCAGAACAATACCATTAAACTACTTCCAAAACATTATGCAATAAGCAATAATAATGATGATTACCACTTGTTGGAATGATATATTACTATTAAATTCTCATAACAGTATAATGATAGTGTCTATAACAATCAATCACAAAACATACTTTCTTTACTTTATGCCATCACTGTCATAGCTAAAGGTATTGCCATTGACCATACACTGTGATCTCATAAAAGTCTGCTCAACACATGATGTTGTAACAAGGACACAACAAAAGAGGAACATAATGATATAAATGTGCTAAGTAAAGACCAAGGCTCATAGATTCCAAATGTATAAAATATCTAAGTACCAATGTAGATGTTAGTCACCAAGCACCAAAACAATAAAGCAAAGATGTATCAATGTGTACACCTGATCATTTGCTAATCTCTCTACAACATATGAACTGTATGAACTCCTTTGCAAGTAATTTGCATTACTAATGTTCTTATGTCTTGAAAACACTATTTATCATAAAGTCTTATATCTCTAAAGCTATGATGAAGGAAGGATGATGAATACCAAACAAACTGTATCAAGAGTATCCATCTTGAGACAACCATGCAGACATCCTGATGAAGCATCAAAACTATATTACAACAATTCACCATATCAAAGCAAACTTACTTTAATGTTCATTACTCATCTTGCCAACCTTGACTCAAGTCATGTTGTTCTATTGAGATTTATGAAGATAGCCTAAAGAGCAATATGTATATCATGAAATCCTCTTTGAACCATGAATATCAAAATGATTCAACACTTGTAGCAGTCAATGATATGATAATCAAACATAGCTATGTCTCACCTTTGACCTTCTTTAAACATTAAATTGCTAATTTGGAATCTTAAGTTACTTGTCAATTATAAACCTCTTAAGCCCTTTGAAGAAACCAACATGTCTTGCACACCACTATCCTGATGAAGCTTTTAAGAATAGAATCATGACGAAAAAGAGCAAGTGTAAACAAGTGTAGTCTCTATGAACTTCTCATGCATTAACAAGCTTTATTATACAAGCAATGAATTCTTCTGTAAATATATATGACAATGTTATACACAACTGATATGCACTGATAGACTCTTTCCATTTTTTATATCAATGATAGACTTATCAAATCTGACATCTAGATTACTCTTGTCTCCAAGGTAATCACAACAAACACAATATGATCAACCAAATTGTTAACACACCTACTGAACTTCTTTGGGGTTTAAAAGATGAGATGTTTTGACAAATCCTCATATCTTTGTGCTTTTCCTTTTAAACTGTCATGCACATAGTTTGTGCAGTATGCACATGACTAGACTCAACCATCTCCTGGTTTTTCTTTCTTCTCCAAACAAGTATAGGATATTTGTTTTACTTACCCAAGGCATTCACTTGATTTTGCTTAAGCATATAAACTCCAGTTGACTTTATCTCTCTTTTGCACCATTGTGTTTTATGCCCAAAACTATTGCATCTATAACACAACATATTATAGTTTTGATCAAGAGGAGAATAGTTTCTTCTAGAGTCATACCTTGCATTCATCCAACAGTTTCTTGCAAGATGGCCAACTTTATTGCAGTTAAAATAAACATTATTATAGTTTTGATTTTACAAACCATAATAACTATAGTTTCTAGCTCTATGACTGTACTTATGATAGACATAGCAACAACCATGAAATTGTGAATAGTTAAACTTGGATGAATGATATTGTCTAGTAGATACGGGTCTTGAATGCCTGTTTATACTGCTTCTATCAACAACTTTATCTTTTTCTTCCTTCTTGGCTTCATTCTCAAGGGTAGTAGAGTAAGTATTTAGGTCTATGTTTTTCCTAGGAGCATCTCTTGACTTGGAACATTCTCCTTTTTCATAACCCAAGCCAGTAGTGTCTCTATATTATCTTTGCTTACTCAACATGTCATTCAGGCAGTCAATACTCTTTTCAAATTGAATATTCTTATGCAGTTTTGAAGAAGCTTTTTCCAAATCCTTTCTTAAAGAGACTATTTTTTTCTCTAACTTCAGACATTCTATTCTTTTTACTTCAAGATGAGATTTTGTAAGGTCAACTATTCTTTTAACTTCTTCAATTTCTATTTTTAGGTTGATAATCAATTTATCAGATTCATTAACATGACTCTTTAATTTTGCAATCTGATTTCTAGCATTTTCAAACTCTAAAGAAACATTTTCAAAATCTAAACATACCTTGTCCTTGGATTCTTTCTCTTGTTGAAGCTGGTCTTTTAAACTCCTATTTTCTTTACTAAGTTAAATGATTGTATCTAGGGCACATAGAAGTTCTTCTTCAACATCAACTTCACAATCATCTTCGTCAAACTCCTGACCATTTTCATCCTCAAAGAAATCTTCTTCTGCATCATCAATTTCAACCACAAAATCATCAAGTTTTTGTCTACTAATATTCACATTGTCAAGACTCTTAACTTTAGGACTGACCTCTTTATGACACTTTGTATCTACATTCATGGTTGACTCATGCAACAACTCATTACTGGACTTCACTGAGGCTTGCTTTTCAACTTTTTGATCAATATTTTTCTTTTCTCTATTTAAGGCCTTAATTCTTTTACCCTTTCCCATGGTACTCCACTATCAGGACCTACTCAAGCCGATTAGACTTCAAATAGGGAACCTATGCTCTGATACCACTTGTTGGAGTACGCAAGACACTAAGAGGGGAGGGTGAATCAGTGTCTTATAAAATAGACTTGTTTCTGGAAACACCTAATTAACTTTTACCAACTGTGAACTTCAACCTTGAACGGTGAAAGCAAGACATTCTTTTAAGAATCAAGATGAACTATCAAACCAACTTGTGAGCATGAAAAGATAGAACAACTATTTGTGCACTATGAAGAATCATTAGAATAATTCATCAAGACAAACAATAGAGGAAGATTGTTATTTCATTGAACTAAGATAAGTATCATGTTGGAATAAGGTGCGATTAACCTTGTAAATTCCAATATTGTATTTTATTCCATTTATTATTTGTTATTTGTAATTATCCATAAGGGAATGAGGTAGTCTCATTGACAGTTGTAATTTTGGAGTTACTGGTGGCAGTTACAGAGTGACATTTATAGTTGGCAAATGTAAAAACTCATAGTAAATGAGGATAGGCATGCTCCCTTGAGGAATATACTATTTTTGGCATGTATGAGAACTGTCATAATGTTTGGTGAGTGAATCTATGACAACTATAATTTGTCATAAGATTTTGTGATTCTATGACGCATATGACTGATATGTTAGTTGTATATTTGCTATATTTAGCCCAAGGTTCCTATCTTGAAAATATACTCTTTTGTGGAATCTATGATGGTTATGACATGTTATAAGATGTTGTAAGAGGCCAGATTTAGTCTTGGGCCTCCAACCTTTGCATGGCTATTTTTGGACAAGTGTAAGATGCTTGTAAGATGGTAATTAATGTTTACAGGTTGGAGAATCTTAGGAGAGAGAAGGTGAACGCCTAAGATGAGTTATAAAATGTTTTTATAAGTATATTCCATGTATTAGTTGCCACAATATAGATTTTAGGTACTTGGGTGCTGCCGGAATGCTATCGAATTGAAGACTGGTGGAGAGAGTTGGAGTGTTGTTGTATTGTACAATCTTTTTCAGATTAATACAAATATTGGGCCTCTTTCCTGTGTGGATTTTTTTACTCGAAAGGTTTTTCTCCACGTTAAACATTGTGTTATGTGTTCATATTTCTGATTTTGCATTTCTGTGAAGCATAGTTTTGTTTCTGTGTTACAATCTCCATTAATAACACACAATTAAAGATTGCAAAAATTTATATTGAATCAGATTTCTATTGAAGTAGTGTTGCTTTCATTTCTATCATATCAAAATATTATGCATTTGTATTGATTTATTATGAGCATCATATAACAGTTAAATTATGAAATAATGAGCAGAACAAGTAACCATAAAACAAAGATTGTCCTGAGTGGAAAACCCTCTAGGGCATAAAAAACCACTCAAAAAATGCCTCACTGGCTTATTTAATGAATCTCACTGATTACAGGCCTCACTAGCTACAAAATGCCTCATTGGCTACACAAAATGCCTCACTAGCAAAGCCTCAGTGTCTACACAAAATACCTCACTGGCAAAGGTCATTTCTTGTCTCACTGACTTGACCTTTCAATACATGTTTCAATCATGAAGAAAAAACAAATATAGAGGGACACTTTGTTTCACTGATCCTCAATCTCTGATGTAATATCAATGATAATGCATTCAGTCATCTATCCTCAACATTATATCAGCTGTATACACACCACACACAATTTCTATTCAAAGCCCTTTTTATACATTTCTCAATGTCTTCCTCTTCTCATGAAACAGTTTGAAGAGATAACCGTTTCCATAAAACTGTTTCAGGTAATAACTAAATATTAAACCACTGTTTAGGATCATAATCATAACTGACCCATAAATCAAACCTCTGTACATAAATCAATATAATGTTACCAAATCATGGTTCTGACAGACAAATATAATCTGGTTGAGATAACATTAGATCTTAACCCATATTGTCAATGTTTAAACAGGTGCCACATAAGCACTAGGGTTACTCAAACAATGTTTAAAAACAATACTAATCATTTCACCAATGACTGTCAAACAAATGTAACAATAGTAAATCTTAACAGAACCACTATAACCCATTGACAAACTACACTCATATCTTGAAACAAAAACCCTCAACCGAAAATACTTCATTATTAACTTTCAAAACACTTAAGATCTTGCTTAAACAAATGAAATAAAACATAACCAAGAATACTATTATGGAGAGATAACACCTGAAACTCATGAACTAATCACCAAACTGTGCCGTGCCCTCAAACTGTGAGAACCAACATAACTAACAACGGCCACACTCCTCAAGTTCACTTCTAGCTTTGTCACTTCAGCAATACAATGACTTTTGAAGATTCTTAATCCAACTTCCATGATTACCAGCATTGAATTAATAGAATTTTATGATGATAACCAAACCCTTGTGGAGAAGAGACAACGGAATGATGAAATGAAATGTTTATTGCAATATTTGTGCCTTTTGAGCTGATTAATCGGATGTGCTGATATGCCCTAAAAAGGGCTCAAAAAACAAAACACTACCTTTACCTCTTACTGCTGTCAAAACCTTTTTGGCAGGTTACACAAGAAACTCAAAGCTTCTAGGTGATAACATTTCATCCCTTTTGCAAAGTAGAAAAATTTAACATGCCTTTGCCTTTATGAAAATGCTTAAATAATTTCATTTGTGGGCCACATTAAAATAAAGTTTGTCACTCTAAAATTGCACATAATGCAACTTAATAATAAACATCAAGACTTTGAATTTATGCAATGTTCTCAACGTGTTTTGCTATGCCAAGTCAACCACTGTGAATACCAACTGAGCCAACAAATCATGTGTCATCTAAAAGGAACCATATGAGTTTGTCACCATAACTGAAACAAGGTGATCACATAGAACTAAAACAAGATGACAACTATATGCTCATGTATGTCAAAATCAAAGTCACCATGAATGGCAACTATACATATACCAAAGTCACTTTCAAATGCCACATTGTCAAGGTACCATGGTCAACCATATCCAATCACCATATCTAGTCAAGAGAGATTGTGTCTCTGAAAACAAGGACAAGAACTAAGAGCAACAATATGCAAAGATCTATTTTTCTCCTATAGAATGTTTTGGACTCTTTTTGAAGAATTTGGACGGAACTTTAGAAGAACTTAGCCAATGCAAGGGATTACTCTAGAGAGCTCCTTAGCATCTCCAGAGACATCAAGCTCCAAAGAAGGTGGAGCACTTTGCAAGGACCAAAATGGTAGGCTATAGAAGAAGGAATTCCAACATTAACTAAGGATTCTAGAGAGATGGCCTCAATTGTCATCGATCCCTTGTGTCACATGATGATTGTAATAAAGCCACTCCAATTCATTGAGCATAGTTGGAGGTGGAAGATTCTTGTTAGGAGTCATCTCTAAAAACATTTCCTTTGTGCATGCTGCATACTTTCTATTTATGTTATAACAAGCTTCATTTGTTCCTTTTTGTTAAAGACATTTTTATAAGATTTGATAGCTCATGCATTTACAATACATAGCTAGACTCTTGGAACTTATCTTAGATCTACAATTAAGTAGTGGTCGTGATGTTATTAATAGTTAGTTGCTATTATTTTATAGGGAGATATATTCACAAATAGAGACATATGTTTATTTATCTATTATCTTGGAATAGAATAAAATATTATGGACTTTGAAAAATTGTTATTATGAATGGATGTGATGTCATGTTCTATTATTTTGACTTTTAGAAGTTGAATTAAGACTAGTCTATTTTTGTCACATCCCTTGTGAAAAGGAATACTGTGCTAGACACTATATACCTAAAAGAAATAAATTAATTAAAAATAAATATTCAAAGTCAAATGTAGAGTCAGAGGGGGCAAAGAATTGAATGCATAATGAAAAGTGTCAAGGATGGAGAGGGGAGTATGTCATGACGTATGAGACTAGAAGCATGGTACGAACATCCATCAATGCATAATTAGAAGTTTGGTGGGAAAACTAGACGGGACATCTTTCAACATATAAAAGATAGAGGAATATTGATAGAGGAAGGATGCATTTTTCATTCAATGAGGGGATGAAGGAAGTGAGACACAAATAGGAAGAGGTCTAATTTTGCATTGAGGTCTAACAAAAAAGAAGGAAATAATAATAATGGACAATATGTGGAGGATAATAATATTGAATTCATTACAGCAAGAAGCTTTGTCACTTTGGCCTACCATAGATTTTATAGTGCTTCATTAGTGTTTTTCTACTCTTGATTTTACACTTTTGTATTCATCATGCTTCAAGGAGGAAAATAGCCATATAGTGACCAAGAATTAGGTAGAGGAAGTTCAATTTTTCTTTATTATGGCACTAGGATCCTCCAACCAAAGACCCCATGGGAAATACTTTCCCTATTTGTTTAAGCAAAGGATAAGGGAACTTTGGTCAAAGAAGAGGAGGCTGTGCATAGAAAAGGAGGAGGAAGAGAAATTGAATCAGGAATATTCTAGTGCTTGCACAAACAAATATATTTGTCATTCCTAGAGATAAGTACAATCCTCCTCATTTTTACTTTCCTATAATAGTATGTAGTTTTGAATTAATCACCATCTCTTTCCACTCACTCATATAGTGAACATGTATGCAAACTATGGAAGCTTGAATAGGGCAAGTGAGTTGATATATATATATATATATATATATATATATATATATATATATATATATATATATATATATATATATATATATATATATATATATATATATATATATATAGTGCATGAGACCATGCCCACATATGGGTATGTATATACTACATATAGGCATAAATAGGTACAAACAATTGTATATATGTATGCACACAAAAATCATCCCTCCTTTAATGACTATTAGCTAGTGTTGAATAATGAGTGATTACAATGTCAAAGGGGAGGATTTGTTCTCATTGATATATAGAAATAATTGTTACTCACCCTTCTGTAACTAGGCATGGTAGAGACTTGATTTATTAAAATTATGATTTGTAGTTAGCGCTAGATCCAATAGTCTAAAGTTTGTGTGTTCATATTTATTGTAGAGTCCTGCATAAGATCTTATTACTATAATTATTAAGAGTTTTGGAATCAAACCATGTCTTCGAAAGTTAGGGATATGAATTCCTCTAGGTTGTCTTGACCTTCAATAAGGTTGATTAATAGTTACTTCTTATCCATATTAGTGACTAGAATGTTTGAAATAAACTTAAATTGGTTTTATGCTCCTACCTGCATTGGAGCTGGTTACAAAATTTCTTTCTCAATGGACTACTATGAGATATGGGATTGTCCATAACTAAAAGCATTCTCCCTGAATTAGTATATCATGACCTTTTGGGGTTAACGAACTTCTCTAAACAATGATGGTATATATTTACTCTATTCTTATTTGTGAATGTATTATATCTTAGTGGATAGATTTGAGTTAATTTTATAGGGGATAGTGGAAGATTAAACCATTATGCACTAATTGTAAAAGAGAATAATTGATATTAATATTTGGATCAGCATGTTTATTACCAGCAACACATGCATTTGTGGACAACAAACCCTTTATGCAGTCATCTCTTATTTTCTCCATGGAGTGTAGGGACAAATATGCCTACTCCATAATTGTTATTTTGAAATCTTCTAGCACATAAATCAATCCAGTCTCATATGCTTTGAAAAACATATCAATGCAAGCGAGAATGTTAGGTCTGAAATCATTTGGAATATTGGAAAGGGTAACAACAAACCTGTGACCAAAATCCTTTCTTGAATCTCCCTCTTGTCTCCTTATTTTTTTAACTCTATGACAAGATTAGTAGAGTCAAGACCCTTAGAAAATTCCTTTTAAAATGTTGCCACAAGTTCATTCTATGAGGTAAAGGACTACACTAGAAAAAATTTGATCCATTCTCTTGGCTTTCCATGTAAGGACCTAACAAAGAACCTCATCCACATGTCCTCATCCTCAAATTGATGTTCTTCCATGAATTTTGAGAATACACCAACATGTGTGTCCCCTTCTCAAATATCATACCCATCAAACTTGGGAAACTATTTGTAAACCTTGGTTAGCATACTCAATGTTTTGTAATCAACCCATGAGAGGTCTAGCTAATCATATACAGGATCTAAGTGAGGAGTAGGGGATTGATCAAACTGATTTTTAGGGGCAACAAGGAATGCATTAGACTGCATCCTAGACTCTAGCAGCCTAATCTAATTTTTTGTTTCTTCTTCTTACTGCAATAATGACTCTGGTTTTATCAATTTCACACTATTGCATTGCTAAGTCATTCTAATTTTGCATGGGTGAATATAAATTTTGGTTTGTATAACATGTAGGGCCATGACTATAATATGGATTTCTAAGATGGTCATAGGAATCCACTCCAATGTAATTTGTAGGTTCTGATATATATGAAGACTCAAATAAAGGAGAAACCCTAAAATAGTCATATCCATTCCAACCATCCTTGACTAAAACATCCTATAATGCAGGGCAAAAAATTGAGACATGCAAATTTGTTCCTTTAGCATGATAGGAACAACAAATTTGAAAGGTTAGGAAGAAAACCATGTACCTATATTTCACCAGCTACTACATATTGAGATGGAGTACTCAGGTCACCAACAAAAACCAAGGTACATTAGTAATAAACTTCTGTTCTTTGACAGCAGAGTCACCACCTCTTCCAAAGAGGAATTTCTTGAAGTGTAACTAATCTTCAAGGCCACAAAATTGATTATGAGTTCAACTCATTGGAGCAAAGTCTTCAAATGATTTTAACCCAACATTCATCCTAGATAATGGCACCAAAATGTTAGTGTAAGTTGACATGCTTCCAAACATACCCAAACACACAGAAATGCAAACTATGGACCTACTATTACAAAGTCATGAAAAGTGCTCTAGCTGCCTAAAACCTGACAACGATTAAAGTAACTTCATCCCCAACAATGATGCCAAAATGTTGGTTCCTAAAATGACTGCAACACAAAACTCTAAAACATTTCTAAATCACCTAGGCCGGGGATTGTCATCAGGGTGATAGAAAGAGGTTTTGTCAACAAGTTATAGGTGATTTTGGCCAACTATAAGAGTGGGTAGACTCCTCTGCACTTCGATCTCAACTTATACTCTAGAGGGATATTCCAAGGGGTATACCTGAATAGGTAGTAAGTTCAAACTAGATGAACAACTAAAAAAATGGACAACCAAACCCAACTCATTGTCTTAGTCCTAAAAGCTATCACTGAACCAAGAACAACTGGCTGTCACAAAACCCCTACATAGCTGATTCAACTATGCAAATATACATACGTAGGAAAGTTGGTTTTTTCTCTTAAAACATAGGTGAATGATTTGTTTTATTTAAAATAGTGATTGATCTCTCTCCAATATGGACCGGTGCCTACTCCATTGGGCAACTGAGTCATAAGTAATAAAGAGGAAGGGAATGGATTGAACTAGTATCAACAAAAGACTAAAATATATCGACATATATTTCTTAGATCACATTTCATACATTGGACATTCTTCATTATCTAAAACCAAACTACAATGACCCATTTGCAATAAACAAATGACTCAAAATAAAGCATGTATTTACTTGAATGTTGTCACACATTATCAAATCTCTATTACAATCGTGCCAACAAATGTGGTGAAGGAAAAATACGAAGCTGTGACTATGCATTCCCTTGAATCATTACAAATAGCCATGGAGACATACCAATGCATAAATATGTGCATTATAACTCATTCCTATGTTGTGTCAACCACATTCCTCCATTCACTGCTTAGACATTATCCTCTACTTGATGCCCAAAAATCTCCCTTAGGCTTTTCTAGCTAGATAATTGGTTCATTGACCAACCCTAAAAAAATATTTTTATCATGTATATATAGAAATCTTTTTCACTGTGCAACCCAGGGCATTGGAAAACTAGTCAACAAGAAACCCATATTGCATTAAAGTTAGGCCCACTGCAATCTCAGAAAATCTACACTTTTGGAAGCTTGCCTATTCCCTGACAAGTCTACAAACTAACAAAAGTAAGATTTCCCACATGCCTAGTGTACCTAGAGAAATAATGAGGGAAGGTTTGAATCCTTCCAGATAGCTACAACACCTAATTTTATTCTTTTTGTCATCTATATATGTAGGAACATTTAAGATTTTCACTATTTGAACAACCTACACAACTTTGGCGTACATCTCATTAATGTTGAGTACAAATCTATCAGTTTATATTATTTCTTTATAAAGCACTCTAACCTTCTTTTGATTTTCTACTTAAAATTTCTATTCAACCCTTAGTCAGAAAATTTTCACTTTCAGGAACCTCTACACCTTGTTTATTTTCCTTCCCTTATCTCTCTTTGTCATCCTTGGCGCTATTTTGCCTTATCGGCAAAACTTCATTTTCTCAAACTAGGCTTGTCCGAGTCTTCCAATTCATCCTTTTTCTTCTCTCCCCTATCGACAGTTTTTCCCATTTGTAAACCTCTCTGCCTTTTCACTTTTTCTCCTTATTGATGAATTTTTCTTTTTTCAAACTTGGCTTGCTCTTCCTTTCTTCTCCATTTTATTCTTCCTTTATTAGCAAATTCTCCCCATCGTCAACTTGTTAGGTCCTTCTCTTTCTTAACCCCTTGGTTGCCTTATAGCGAAAAGATGAACTTGAGAACAGTTGTCAGCGAAATTGGCAGTTCACGAACCAATTGATTCACTGAAAAATGGCTTAAGCCTTTTCCCTTTCATTTTACCTAATTCATCATCCTTTCATCTCCTTCATTGTCAAAAAAAACCTTTGAAAATGAACCAATTTCTTGCCTTTTGCCGCTTTCTAAGGCCTTCCTTTATTCTGTCAGTGAATCTTCACAACACCGAACCATCCTCTTCCTTGCCTCTTTGCTTGGTTTGAAAATTTCTCCATTGGTGAACTTGGTTGTCGTTGAACCTTTCAATTCATAAACCAAGCCAACTATTGATAAAGACTTCACACCTTCCTTTTTTATCCTACCTTAGAAACTTTCACCTCCCATGGGCCCTTGTTTCCCCTGCCTTCTATCGATGAATCTTTCTTTACGTGGAGGTTCATGAACCTCCAACTTTGCTGACAAGCACTTAGATCCCCATCTTTCTTTACTTAGAATTTTTTTCTCTTTCCTTGTTTTCCTTTTGCCTCATCAGTCATCGCCTTATTGATGAATTGACAAAACTTCGAACCTACGAACTAGTTCACTAGTTCAGAAATTTTCCAATTTGCCAACAAAGGGCATAAATGAACATATTTTTCCTAAGGGAGAAAATACATTGACTTAAGGGAATTTAACTTAGAATTTTTTAGAAGGGAACCCATGTAAAATTTATTAGATCTAGTACAAATGATGGGTTTCGAAATGCAAAGGCAAAGGTGGGAATTTTGGATGGATTTGGATGGTTTTTTGGGGTGAAATAAGGCATTTTGGGAACTAGTTTTTTTGGGCACCAACACCATCCACTGGTATTGATTATATTTCCTAATGTACCGCTAGATGTCCTTTGTCATTGTTGGCTAGAAATATCTAGTCCCTAGGATCTTGTGTCAAGTTTGAAGGGTTGAGAAGTGTCCTCCTGAGGGTTCATCGTGGCAGGCTAGGATGATATCATAGACTTCTAATTCGTGCACACATCTCCTTAACGCATGATCAGGGAAATTTTTAAATAAAATACCATTTACCCACTTATACCAGGAACTATCCCTGATAAGCCACCTAATCTCCTTTTGGTTAAAGTGTCGAGGACATTTACCCATAGCCAAATAGTTGGCCAAATCTGTGAACCAGGGAGATTGTATGAAAATAGCATAAAGAAGCTCATCTAGAAATGTATTATCAACTGGTTCATTACATCCCTACATAGTCAATCTAGATAAAAAATCAGCAATCACATTATCCTTTCTAGGTTTGTCAATCATAGTTATGTCAAATTCCTGTAATAGTAGCAACCATCTAATAATTCTGCCTCCTACTACAACTTTATTCATGAGATATCTAATAGCAACATGATATGTGGGAACAAAGACTTTACATCTTGTAATGTAGTGGCAAAATTTGTTAATTGCGTAGACTACTACCAAAAATTCTTTTTTTGTGGTTGTGTAATTTTTTTCTGCAAGATTTAAATTTTTGCTGACATAGTATATTGCGTGCATACCTCCCGACTCATTAACCTGCCCTAAAACTACCCCAATGGCTTGGTTGGAAGCTTTTGAATGAATATGAAAAGGTTCATTCCAGTTTGGTCCTTTGATGATAGGTGTAGTCATGAGGTCTTTGTTTATATCTTCGAATGATTCTTAGCATTGTGTGGTATAGTTGAACTCAGAGTCCTTTTTCAGAAGGGTAAACAATGGATCAACTTTTTGGCTAAAATTTTCAATAAATCTCCTATAGTAACCAACATGTCCTAGGAAGCTTCTTACTTCAATTTGAGTCTATGGTGTAGGTATTTGCACTATGATCTCAACCTTTTACGATCTACTTTCATACCTTCCTGGGAAATGTGATGACCTAGGACTATTCCTTCTGTCATCATGAAAAGACACTTCTCATGGTTTAAAGACAACTGATGCTCTTTACAAGGTTATATTTTTCAATTTCAAATCTTTGAGTAAATCTCTACTTCCATAAGTGCTCAAATTTAGACTTTTCTAAAAATAGCAATTGGCTATTTTTAGCATGTTGGAAAAACTGAAGATTCTACATCATTATTCAAGCAATTAGGTATCTAAAAATACAAAAATTGAAAAGAACAGAAAATAAAATCATATTTTTTTGGGTGATGCAAGATTTCCTATACACCACTGGATGCTCCTGCATCAATATGCCATATCGATATGCATGAATGCCTCAAATAATATATGTAACAAGTAAAGATATGCTTGAGCCGTTGCCTAGGCCATGCAGCTCTTTATTGTTGAAACAAAATCATACTTTTATGTCTATGTTGCAAACATAATATCTAGGTAACAAGTATTCTAATTGGCATTCCAACAAGTAGTTACATAGAAGACAACAGAATGGTACAATATTATGCACTAAACCTCAAACCCTACTCCATATTTTTGTTTGTTTTATAGTCAAGGCTGTAATGCCACTCAAAATGTAGTTGAGATTTATATTTGAGTTGTGTATCATTTCCATATGATAATGCTTAGGTGGCTTTTGCATTTGGATCATATATTTCTTTGCACTATATTAAAGTATACCAATTCACTGATATCAAATTAGACCACCATATTGCAAGTGTGTTAAACTAGTTATTACTAGCCTTGTAGTTCAACATACATGGAGACATTTTCTTTGTATTTTATTGCACTATATATTTTGATACATTCAGCCCTCATAGATGCCCTCGTAAATAACATGAATTATTTAACATAATGCTTAAAACAAATGATCTCCGAAAATACAACCTTGTTAATAAAATGCCTCAATGAGGCATGGTGGCATTCAAGAGCATGTGTTCTTCGTGTTGGAATACACAATGGTATTTTTTCTTACATTTATGCTTTAGAAACACTCCCCCAATCTTTGTTCAACATTATTTACAAAAGCTCACACAATAAAGAAAGTACCATGTGCACTAAAATAAAACAATGCCATTTCCTGCAACATGATCATAGATAATGATAAAATAGGGGCATTTCAACAACATAACAACACCTTTCAAGACTTGATGCCTCAAATAAATGTAGTTGCAACTGTTAGCTCAAAATCCTTGAAATCTAAGTATGAGAGTTTTCTAGCTTTTTCCTTAGCTTTTGTGTCTTTTTGGCTTTTAAAAATATTGGGCTTACTCATTCCAGCATGCCATCCTTATTGACTTCGAACTCTACCTTCGAGATCGTAGCATTAGGCATTCACATTTTCCTTTTCCTTTGCAGTACATAGTTAGTGGTGTCCTTGATCTTCGATTACCTAAGTATTTTAGGATCATGGAGTTGGGAAAGTGTTTGTTCTCTTATTTCAAGTGTAAGGTAGTTTGGCAAAGGACCAATTGCTAAAGTCTTATAGGTTGCTTTGCAATGCTTCATATTTATTCAAACTTCAAAGTTAGAGAAGTCACTTGTTTCTCTTCCTCAAGTGAATGGTATCTGGCAGAGGCCCGACTGTCGAAGCCCGTTAAGATTCACCTAAGCCTTTTGGACTTTGAATTTTGGAGAGACCCTAGTTCTTTTTCTCAAATGAATGGATGTCCAACAATGGCCTGAATGATGAAGCTTGGCGAGTTTGCTTTCCTTTGTATTTCTTCAAAGTTTGGACTTCAGGGAATCTTTCACTCCTATTAAAAAATGGAAGGATGTTTAGTAAGGACCTGACTCTTGATCCTTGATGTTTTGTAATTGGTTGGGTTATGAGATTGTGGCATCGAGCATTTTCATTTTCCTTTGCCTCTTAAGCATGAGTTTGAGTGAAGGCCTGACCCTTGATTTTTGAAATTTCATATTTTCTTAAGTATCTCAAACTTCAAAGAGGTGATTGTTCTTCTTTTGAAATTGTTATAGATCTAGTGGAGGTTTGATTGTCAAAATCTGATAGGTTGTTTCCTTTGTTCTTTTCAAACTTTAGATTTCAAGGAGATCTCTCACTCAGTTTTAGAGTGGAAGGTGGTTTGGAGATGGTCTAATTGTTGAACCTCGATGGTTTGGCCTTGCTAGTGCATTTAATCAAAGTTACAGGGAGTCTTCTACTCTCAATAGTGAAGTAGAATGTTTGTTGGAGGGTTTGACAATTTTTCTTTCCTAGAGGATTGGCTTATCAGCTCGCGATAGGATGTTCTAGCGACCCTCTAGGCTGCCATTAATTGTCATTCAAAAGCTTGATAGCATAGTTGGTAAAATTTTCACACCCCAATGCTATTGTTTTCCCCTCATTTATGAATTTCTATACCAAGGCATGGGTGAACACTCCAAATCTATATGGTTTCCTAAAATGGCCCATGTGGGTATGATGTAGTGGGTGCATGAGTGACCAACAAACATATTGACCACTCCAAATCCACGTCTAAGTTGCAATAGTGATTTGTAATGCTATATATGCATATTCTCAAGATGTAATAGTTGTTGGTTGTAGAGCCATCTTTGGGGTCAGATTAACACTTTATATTTGCTATATTTTACCTCTTTGATCAATATAAATAACTGATTTATGCCTTCTCATACTCTTTTACATTGTGTAGTATTGGGAGTTTGATTTTCTATCTTGTGAATGATTAATTCATTACGATTTCAACTCTATTTTTCTACTTTGTTAAGGTTTCCATGAGTTGTGTATGTTTGTCATCTATTTGAGATCATTATGTGCATGTAGGTCTAATACAGATGCTCTTCAACTAAATTTGGTGCATCACCTCTTATTTTCTGTCATTTTCCATCTCCCCCTTTTCCTTGGTGAGTGTTAGAGTAGGTTTAGTTGTATTTTAGCTATTTAAGCTTTAGTCTTAGAGAGGAGCTGCCTTCTCTAGAGGTCTGATCTCATCTGCAAGGTCCCACATGTTGAGATCATTCCCATTATGTTATTGGAATGTTTGAACCAGGTTCAAACAAGGATGCAATTTCAAGTGACAACAACAACCAATGTCATGGAGGAAGTTCATAAACACAAAAGACATTTAGCAAATGGGTTCCAATTAAAAAACAAAGCATGAACATACACATTTTTTCATTGCAGCAAAGAATAAATACCCATAAACATACAATAGCATGGCCCATTTAAAGCCATGCGATAATACCCTTTGAAGCTTAGTTTTATTGTCATGCCTTGAGCTCTTGCAAATTTTATGCACTACCAATAATAAAGACTATTTGCAATTCGTATAATTCTTTGAGACATTAAGCCTTGATAGATGTCCTTGTGCTAGTTTTATTTTAGTATGCATGGTCTTTTATTTATTGTGTCAACTTCTATAGAAAATGTCAAATGACGTGTGTTTTTGCCTATAGGTGTTTTCTTACTGTGTCTATTGTGGAAATGAAAATATTGGATTTGTACAAAAGTTTGGTTCTTTCAATAACTTTGTGTGGTTGAAATTCATAAGAATTGATTTTATGATTTTGCATACTCACAAAGCTGAGATCAATTCCATGCACATATAATCAAATGCACATATTTGGGCCTTCAACCATTAAACTTGAACACTTAGGCTTATGATAAAGGCTTGAGAAGGATAAACACACAATTTTAAGGCATGAATTCATCAAAGTGACCCATTTAAGAATTCTCAAATTGAATATTTGAGATTATCCAAAAAAGGATCAAGGCAACACTCCCAACATGGAACTTAGAAAAATTGCATTTTAGGGCATGTGCCAACAATGGCTCTAGTTAGGGAGGATTACCCCTAGTGGCTACTACAAGAATTTAGCATAACTTTGGGAGTGGACCACAAGAAGCAAAATTGGGAGAGGAGGGAGGGGAAAATAAAAGACAACCATATAAAGACACACACTTATGTACATACACAATCCCAAAGGAAACACAACCTAGGCACCAAAAACAAAATAGGGAAATTGTAAACTTATAACCAACAACATATAAAGCATAAAAAACATTTTATAGGTTAGACCCTACATGTAAAATATATGGCTCAAGGCCATATATAAATTGAGAAGTACCATCTTCCCCTATCGAAAACCATCTTCATGAATGAGCTTCTTTGTCTTGACCTGATAGTATAATCTTTATTTAGTTACAATTCAAGACATTCCATTTGTTTATGCATTTGCAGGCTATCACTGTTGAAGGTGCTAGCTTACAACTAAAAATGATGGTTCTCATGATAACCATGTAAGTCAAACACAAAGATAAAAATGAACCGCTCTCACCCCTACTATCATATATCTCTTAAACATTGATAATAGAGATTGGTGATTCATAAACAACCATGTCAATTATATCCCCTTGATGGCTAACTTCATCAAATGAATCAAGATCAAAACAAAAGGCATCAAACTCACCGGAAACAAAAAAAACATGCCTTGAATTTGAAAACCAACATGAAAAAAAATGTCTTTATGTATCACAAGCTAAAACATATCCATATCAAACACATCTTCAAATTGGACTACAACAAGTTCATCTTTAGGTTTGCAACACATCAACTTCCATGCATGCCTTCAAGTCCCAAGAAAAGGATTCTACCCTAGGTGCAACAAGGTTCACATTAGAAAGTGAATCTTGATCTTAAAACTAAACAACCATCCATTTAGATATTTGTCAAACATTTGTGTACTAGGTATAGACATGCTATGTAGTTATCTACTCTCGAGTCACGCACATTTCAAATCCATATCTCTATCACGAACACAGGGAAAAAGTGAAAATTTAAAACCAAATGATCTAAAATTATTGAGATTGTATATATGGGTTTATGATGCACCGCGACACCACCCACTCTCCACTTCAATCTTTACACAGCTCTTCTTGTAAGCAAAGCTGATGCTGTGTTCCAAGAGTCTCCACATCTCTCACATTGTTTGGCCTTCTGTAAATGTCAGCGTCTTATCATCACCGACTCCCTTTTGTCTCTTCGACATTATTTTTTGGGTCCGAATAGGCAGAACCGTCTTTTTCCTGTACAAAATGGGTCCACCTCTCCCCTCATTCCCAGCGACCAAACAAATGACTATCACTGTATTCGCTCCAACTCGAATGACTGTCAGTGTTTCTAAATGACTTCAACGACCTGGATTGCTTCTCAGTCTTCCATGGTCGTCCAAGGCGTGCGCACAGCTAAAGACCGTCATTTTCTATCTGACAGCACACGGATGCTCCAATTCTGTCCACGGGAACGCCTATCGGCGTAATTTTTTATATGTGAGCATTATAGTGCTCGGAATTGTCTCACGCCATAAAAAAAAAATTCACGCCGGAAGATTTTCTAAATTCGTCGGTTGTTTCTATCGGCGTATTCCTTGAACCTTCTATGAGTGCAAGCGCCAGCCGGTGAGTTGTGCCGACCAGAACGTCTTAACCAGTCGGTGAGTTGGCTGGTCGACGTTGGTACGAACGGTCGAAGACAGCTGATCTAGAGTCGACCAAGCGTACGGCAGTAACAGTCAAGATAAGTCGAATAGATTTGGTCCTTAGTTGTCGTCGATTGGTGAAGTTGTCGACGAATCCGTACAGCCGGTGAGTTGCTGTTTACATGATAAACATTAATAACTGTTTTGATTCAAAATAATTTGACGGACAGCAATTTAACCTTTCGTACAAATATCGACCAGCCGGTCATTTGCAACCCACCAGCTGGTTAAGATTAACCCTAATTATGTAGTTTTCATTCCACTTATATTGTACGGGATGTTACGAAACATCCCACTACAATATTACGCTCTGAAATCCAGTCAAAACAGAATTGTCTAAAGTTGCTCAAATTTCCTACAGACATATTGTCCGAGACAGTATAGATGCATTCCAAGTTTCTCGAATGAATCTGCACCTTACACAAAACAAAAAAAATTCTAAACCTTGGTATGCCGGTCTTATCTGTAAAAATTGGGTTATTGCAGTAATTCCGAAGCTTCTTGGAATGGGTCAGCACGTTAGACAAGTATAGGTTTACATCAATCAACAGACTATGGAAAAATGATTGCCGTTCAGAAGACGAAATAAACAGGGTTACTTCTCGAGTCCATATCGTATAGGTTTAATCAATGAAAAAAATAATGGAAAAATGATTGCCGTTCAGAAACGAGATAAACAGGGAATGTCCCTCGTTACTTCTTGAGTCCATATCGTATAGGTTTACATCAATCAACAAGACTATGGAAAAAGATGGCCGTTGAGAAGACGAAATAAACAATTAAGGGTTCTGCATTGTGAGCGTGGTTAGATATCCATTCTAGTCCTTAATTTTGGATATGTAAATTTGTGAGGTTTCATTTTGTTTGTTTAGTGGAGAAAGTCTTGTGGCGAGGAAATATTGCCGTTGCTGAAACTCAGCATTCTATCTCCTCATTCACCATGTCCAAGCACAAATCACCCATGCTGGAAGAGCTGAAGACGATTTTACAAAATGCAAACATCGATGATTTAATCAACACCATCATCGATGATTTAATCAACACCATTAAATTGCTCTTGGAAACAGAGAAGGCTGGAAAGGTTCAATGCAAATACTACTACTACTATTTTCATCATTACACGTGTATGCTACGGTGTCAAATGTGTTGGGCACGTGGCTATTGAAGCCCAATTGTAACGGCCACCTCTGTGCTTTCAGATTCTTTGTAACTTCTCGTTCTATACATTGCCTTTCTTGGCATGTAACTGCTTCCGTTCTGTGTGGTTCATGATTCCAAATGGAAGTCGGTTGGTGGGTTGGGGCAGTGTAGAGTCTTTAGCATGTAAAGGAAATACGTTGCTGTGAAAAAGATACAAAGTGATGTATGTAATACAGGAAGTGAGAGAGATGTATTCAGATAATAAAAATATGGCCCTTCATTGTGGATGTAGCCTGATATGGTGAACCACGTTAAACTCTATGGTCTTATTCTGTGTGTGTGTTATGCTACTTCTTTCTGAGCTGCTTGTTTTGATATTGCTGTTCATTATTTTTTGGTTCTGTTATTTGGTTTTTTGAATTTACAATTGGTATCAGAGCTTGTGTGTAGCTCGGTCTAGGAGACTGTGAAATTTTTTGGGAACTTGCACAGCAATCAGAATGGATGACTTGGAGAAATGGAAAATAGAAAAGTTTACAGGCCTAAATTTTGGTCTTTGGAAAGTGTACATGGAGTCTCTTCTTATCAAATAGGACTTGTCAATCGCCTTACTGGGGAAAGCGAAAGGACAAGGTTTTATGAAAGATGAAGAGTGGGAAACACTGGATTCGAAAGCGAAGGCAACTATATTTCTCTCATTATCCAGTAATGTGTTATTTAATGTGTCACGAAACTGGTCTGGCACTGTTTGCCATAAAGGCAATGTTCACAGAATTCTAAATTGATGGAGTTGAGGCCTGGAAGCTGATTGCACTGAAGCATAACTTGAAGACCTTTTTGGCTCATATGACCGAGCCTTTTGTGCCATATTTCAGACCCACTGTCCATAGTTGGCAAGGCAGCTCCCACTTCACCAAAACAGTCCATAATATAGAGATTACCTTGCTTCTTTCCTCTTGCCATTACTAAAAGTCCCTTTGTAATTTTCCATGAATCAAGAGAAAATTTAACATTGCATCCATTGCTTATAAACTGACTGACAGAAATTAAATTTCTTTTTAACATGGGTACATATCTAACATCCATCAAAGTTAGTTTGTCACCATTTTTCTAATTCAATAGTATATCTCCTTTTCCTAAGATGTCACATTCTGTATTGTCACCAAGAAACACCTTACCGAATGTGCCTTCTTGAAAATTTGTGAAAGTTTGACGGCATGAAGTGGCATGAAAAGAGGCGCCGGAATCAAGGACCCACGAATCTTCATTATTTTCTGGTTCTGTTATTATGTTTTTTGAATTTACAATTGGTATTAGAGCTTGTGTGTAGCTCGGTCCAGGAGACTGAAATTTTTTGGGAACCTGCACAGCAATCAGAATGGATGACTCAGAGAAATGGAAAATAGAAAAGTTTACAGGCCTAAATTTTGGTATTTGGAAAGTGCACATGGAGTCTCTTCTCATCAAACAGGACTTGTCAATCGCCTTACTGAGGAAAGCGAAAGGACAAGGTTCTATGAAAGATGAAGAGTGGGAAACATTGGATTCGAAAGTGAAGGCAACTATATTTCTCTCATTATCCAGTAATGTGTTATTTAATATCTCAAATGACAAGTTCTGGATCGGCATCCACCGAACAGAAGCTGCGCAAGTGGGCTTTATTATGCCAGGCCGGTGGCAAAATATTGGCTTTGTTCAACGCCCACATGGAGAAAAATGGTGAAAAGGTATATTAAACGTTAAAACTTGTATCTTTTCAAGAGCATTCACAGATCACTGTCATTAATACAGATTTTTTTTTTTTTTTTTTTGCTTCGGGTTTACAGGGAGATCTGTTCCATGGCGGAGTATTAAACGTGGTATCACAAATACTTAAACAAATTGGACCAAATCATTGGGTAATAGCAGGGCTGTCCATGGTGGGGCATTTGCTCACAAAAATCGACAAAATGTCAGACAATCGAGATAAATGTTTGGACCTCTTGCAAAATATGGTTGAACTTGCTAACCATATTAAAAAAATAGGAACCCTAGTCAGAAAGGAAGAGGAGAAGCTAAGAAATGCACTTGTATTAATTGTTCAGGGATCCATGCTCTGCGCCAAACAGCTACATTCTAAAAAGCTTTTCAGGTTAAAATAACAATTGCATATTTCCCCAGTTGTTTCGTGTTCTCTTATCATGTAATATTCTTCTATTTGTCATAGTTAAATTCCTTATGTTTGAAGAACATGTGGCATTTATCGTTATGAACCCTTCGCAGCTATTTGCTCTTATTGTGGAATTTTATGTTGCAGCTTTTGAGAACTTCCCTAGACGAAAAAAGGTTGACTGAACTTCGCGCAAAAATAAATAATCGCTATCCAGAACTTGTGTTTGACAGTTGTAACAACAATGATGCAGCGGCAGCGCACAAGACTACCTGAGTCTGACATTATATATCCAACAGGTAAATATAAATAAAACGTTTTGTACTGCATATTTGTTTTCAACGATTGCATTTTCATTCCATTGGATTAGATATCAATTAGTAAGGATTGTTGATGCATTATTTTTTCCGAGATCAATGTTAATCAATGTGATTTTTCTTAGTAATTTATTGGAAATTTTCTATGGTTATCGTTGGATATACGGTATAACCCATAATAATGAGAAGTTCCTATAAATTATTGAGACTCCTTGAATAGAAGGATTGACTTTTATTTTAGTATATTTAAAAATCATCCATTTTAATAGTCAAAAGTCAATTTTGGCCAATAAAAATAGGACAAGCATTTACCCCTTTTTGTTGTAAATGAGGTGTAAAATTCTATTGACTATTGATTGTTTGACCATTGAAATGAATGATATTTAAGTATAGTGATTAAAAGGATGATAAACGTTTCAAAATAACATACAAAATTAAATAAGGTCATGTTTTAGAATAGGCAAACATTATTGTATCACATATCTTTATATGTAGACACAATAAAAAATTAAGATTTATTTAAGTACAACTAACAAATCTTGAATGTAAGAAATTTAATATATCATATGGGTTAAAGAGTTTAGATGAAGAGTAAAAAGTAGTCAAGACATATTTATTGTATATTTTATAAAGATTATACAATTGCACTTGTTTTAAAGCTAGAATAATTGAATAATTAATAGTTAAGGTAATATTTTTTTTTTATAAAAATCAAGGTGGTGACCCTTGCATTTCATTAAAGTAATCTAAAGTTAAAATAGATCTTCAAATAGAGGTCCCAGGGAGATCCAAGCAAGTGAAGTTAGAAGGAAGACATCGATGCTTAGTCCTTCTGCCTCTACGGTGACTTTTGACTTTGGGTGTCTTGCTAAGAAAACTATTTGTAGTACAAATCCTTTGGATGGAGGAGTTCTATGCCTTGTGGAATGCTTTGATTTTAAACCACCTTGATTGTTTGATAGTCTTTGGTTCTTGGGTTGTATGCCTTTTTTTTGGCCCTTCGACTGGGCTATTGTCGGTTTGCTATAGTTTTGTAGTTTCTTCTATGTGCTTGTTGCTAATTCAGGCTTGTGGTTGGACTTCATTGTCTCATCTTTCTTGCTTAGTACTTAATGGTTAGTGCCCTTTTGAAAACCCTACTTTTACCCTTTAGCATAAAAAAAAGATCTTCAAAAATATTTGAAAAGCATATAGGTCTTTAATATTTGACACACCTCAATACCTTGTTTAGTTGATTTTTTGAGAAGTATGTTGCAAGTATGAGGATAACCAGTGTTGTCATTGATGTCAACATACTCATATTGCATTAATGAGAAGGATTGGATGAGCTGTGTGCTGAGGATATTGAGAAAATAGCCTCAATCAGGAACAGTGAAGAACATCGATGACATTATGGTAAAAGTCCAAGATAAGATGAAGATCAGAGGATGCGGTTTAAAGGGTTTTCAGATGAGTCTTGAGATGCTCCAGTCAAGATTTCAGAGGTCCACATGAAGATATGAAGAAGTTATGGTCGCTCTAGTAGAACCGGTTCTGGCAGATGTTCAGTGGTGACAGAGTGTCATAGATTGGTCCGGTGAGCTCTGGAATTGCATTATCTCATTCTGCGGATTAGAGGGAGTGTTGAAGAAGTCAGTGTGAAGTGACAACTAGATTTGTTCATGGTTTGGAGCTCTGAAAGCACCTTTTTCATTGTGATAGTGGCGACAGATTGTGTTCTTGAAGTTTTGGATGAAGAAGGGAAGAATTCCAGTAAGTTGATAAAGTGTGGATGTTCTTGGTGACTCAGGAAAGGTTTTGGTGATCCTTGGATCATGTACAATTCTTATTGGTGGTCCGCATTGAAGTTAGAGTTTGGATTTGACGTAAAGACCACTGGTTGTTGGTGTTCTTCCTGAGACTGGCTGACCGGATGTATTACACATCTTGCGGATGATCTTGTAGGTGTTTGCCGACTTAGATGATTGTTCCTAAGTCGATGCCTTGTATAAATAAGGGATTGTGAATTCATTTTGAAGTGTGTCTTGGTGTGATGAGTGTGTGGTAGTGAAGAGGAGCGCAAAAGGCAGAGTAGAAGTTTTTGGGCTTAAATGGAACTGATCCAGGCATGGTAAAGATGTCAATCTCTAGTTCAAGTTTGTGATACTTGTTACTTTGTAGACAATGTGTCTCTTGTAGGCAGTGTGCCTCTTGTGAGCAGTGTGCTCGAGGAGTGAGCCCTAATTGGCATGTGCCATCTATTTTTCTTATTCTTCTAACAGAGAATAATCCTTGGGTTAATCACCCCATTATTTTTCCCTTGACCGGGTTTTCCACGTCAAAATCTTGGTGTCTCATGTGTTGATGTCTATCTGCTCTGGTGTTTATGCTTTATGCTTTCATGAATGATTAATTGCTATGCTATTAAATAACAAAGTGGATTTAAGTGTTTGAATTGGAAGCAAGTTTAGGATAACTGATTCACCCTGCCTTCTCAGTTATTAACACTTGGTATCAGAGCTAAGTTCCTCTAAAAAGAGCTTAACCGCTTGAGGAGATCCAGGATGTCATCATACAAGAAGGATAGTCCGAAGTTTCATGGAACCAACTTCTCTCTTTGGAAAGGTTGCATGAAATATCACTTGGAGTGTATGGCAAAGGCATACTTATCCATGGTCACAAAAGCATATGTACCTCTACAGGGTGGTCCGACAACTCTAAATAAAATCACAGATGCTGAAAATAATCCGCGGACCAAAGAGGCTCTTCTAAGCACTTTAACTGACTCAGAGCTCTCAAATGTTATTGACCTACCAACTGCCTATGAGATCTGGATCAAACTGGAACTTCTGCATGAAGGAGATGAGTATGTTAAGTGTGCAAGGTTGCAGAGTCTAAAAGGGAAATTTGAAAGACTAAAGATGAGAGATGATGAAAATATTTCTACCTTTATGCCTAGAGTAAATGAGCTAGTGTGTGGAATTAGGAATGCTGGTGGAGTCTTCGATGAAAATGAGATTGTTGGCAAAGTTCTTAGATCCCTTCTTGCTACCTACAAAATAAAGGTTGCTACCATTGATGAATTCAAAGCCCATACAACTATCACAAGAGACCAATTGGTTGGCAAACTGGCTGCATTTGAAATGACCGAGTTTGGAGATGATCCCCCCAAGACTGAATCTGCATTCAAAGCCAGTGCCTCTGTGAAAGGTAAACAAAGATTTGATCCGGGAGAAAACTCTTCAAGGAAGCTGTCATGGTATGATCAAGCAAGAAGAGACATGGAAGTGGAAGAAGCAGAAACAACTCAACTTGAAGCCCTCATTGCAAAAAGACTGCCAAGAGGATCCGGTAAGTATGAAGGAAAATTACCCTTTAAGTACTTCAACTGCAATAAGATTGGTCATTTTGCCTCAAGATGTCTGGAAAGATCTACAAGGTCAAATTCCAACAGACAAAGGTTCTAAAAGAATTGTTATTATGTTCATGAAGAAGATGATAATGAAGGAGTAACCGATGATGAATCAGAGATAGGAAACAAATCCAGAAATGAATGGGTGTTTATTGCCATCAAGGAAGAAGATCCAATAGCCTCTGAATTTGTAAATCATAAGGTTGTAGAAAGAGCTTTGGCTGCCCAAGTTGAAGAAAAGGATGACTGGGTTATTGACAGTGGATGCTCTCACCATATGACAGGTGACAAGAACAAGTTCTTAGATTTGGAAAGGTATGAAGGAGGAATGGTAAAGTTTGGTGATAATTCTGCTGGTAGAATCAGAGGTAGGGGAACTATTTATTTTGATGGAAAGAACAAAACTGGTAATGTACTGTATGTTGAAGGATTGAGGCACAATCTTCTCAGTGTTGGACAGTTGGTGGACAAAGGTTATGATCTCCGGTTCAAGAATGGAAGATGCAAGATCTTTGAAAGCTCCGGAACTAAGATTGCATCTGATACTCAAACAAAAGGTAATATCTTCCATCTAGTTGGTACTAATAAAAGTTGTCTGTTTGTTCAAGTTGATCAGAGTTGGTTATGGCATAGAAGGATGTGTCATGTAAATTTTGATAACATCATCAAGATAAGCAATACTTAGGCTATAAGAGATCTTCCAAAATTGGTAAAACTTACAAATAGTTTGTGCAAAGAATGTCATCTAGGTAAACAGAGCAGAGTCTCATTCAAAAACAAGGATCAGTCCTCTACCGGATTATTGGAATTAGTTCATACTAATCTATGTGGTCCAACAAGAGTCAAGAGCATGCAAGGTGATAGATACTTCATGTTACTAATTGATGATCATTCCCAGATGATGTGGGTTACCTTTCTGAAAGAGAAATCAAAAGCTTTTGAGAAGTTCAAAATCTTCAAGGCTATGGTAGAGAATCAAACCAGATTAAAACTGAAATGTCTGAGGTTTGATAGAGGTGGTGAATTTACACTCGGTGAATTCATAGATTTTTGTGAGAAGCATGGTATAAAGAGATAGTTGTCTGCTTCTAGGACTCCACAGCAGAATGGAGTAGTAGAGAGAAAGAACCGTACCATCTAGGAAGCATCCAGGACAATGATGATGGAAGCAAATGTTCCCCAGATGTTTTAGATTGGCATCACTCCTACTGTGAGATATTTTAGAGTATTTGGTAGCAAATGTTACATTAAAAGAGATGAAGATCTAGGAAAGTTTGATGCTAGAAGTGATGAAGGAATTTTCTTGAGTTACTCCACTCAAAGCAAAGCATACCGGTGTTACAATAAGAGACTGAGAAATATGATAGAAAGTACAAATGTGAAGGTTGATGAAGGAATTGAGAAGCCCTCAAAGTTTTATGAATATGATGAAGAAGATCAGAATGGTTCTCTAGTTCAAGGAGCTCAATCCTCTTTTGAAAGATAGATTCAAACTGATCTAGTAATTCAGGAAGAAGAGATAGGTCTAAATGAGCCTGATCAAGAAACAAAAGTGCAAGAAACTCCCAAAGTTCCAAGGTATGTAAGACTGAACCACTCTGAAGATCAGATCATAGGTGACAAAAGCAAAGGTGTGCAAACTAGAAGGACAATTGCTCAAAATTCAAATGAATATTGTTAGATTTCAAAGATTGAACTTAAGACAATAAACGAAGCCTACAATGATGAAAACTGGACCAAAGCAATGGAGGAAGAGTTGATGCAAATTGAGAAAAATCACACTTGGGATCTTGTTCCTAGACCTAGAAACAAGAATGTGATTGGAACCAAATGTGTCTTCTGGAACAAACTAAATGAAGTTGGTGAAGTAATCAGAAACAAAGCCATATTGGTCTATAAAGGCTACTCTCAAATAGAAGGAATTGATTTTGAAGAAACCTTTGCTCTGGTGGTAAGAATTGAAGCAGTCAGATTATTTCTTGCATTTGCTGCCTTCAAAGACTTCAAGGTATATCAGATGGATGTCAAGTCTGCCTTCCTAAATGGTGATTTGGAAGAAGAAGTATACATTGAGCAACCGGATGGATTTCAATTGTCTGATCATGGTGATATGGTCTGCAAGTTGAAGAAAGCACTGTATGGATTGAAGCAAGCCCCAAGAGCTTGGTATGAAAGATTGGATAAGCATCTTGTGCAGATTGGTTTCAACAAAGGTACTGCTGACAGTAACTTATATTTTAAAATTGATCATGAAAACATCTTGATTGTTAAAGTATTTGTTGATGATATCATCTTTGGAGGAAAAGATAACATGTGTAAAACTTTGCAAATCAAATGAAAAGTGAGTTTGAGATGTCTATGCTTGGTGAAATGAATTTCTTCTTGGGTCTGCAAATTACTCAAACAAAGAAAAGGATCTTCATTTCTCAGACCAAATATGTGAAAGAATTGTTGAGGAAATTTGGGATGGAAGATTCAAAGCCAATGAATACTCCCATGGCAACTGGATGCAAGTTGAGCAAAGAAGATGACTCTCCTAAGGCAGACCAGACAAAGTATAGATCAATGATTGGTGGATTGTTGTATCTCACTCAAACTAGACCGGATATTATGCAAGCTGTTGGTCTTGTTGCTAGATTCCAGGCTGATCCCAGAGAATCTCATGTCATGGCAATCAAGAGAATTTTTAGATATCTAAAAGGGATAGTGGAGTATGGTTTGTGGTATCCTAGAGATCATAATTTCTCTCTTCATGCATACACAGATGCAGATTGGGCAGGAGATGTGGATGACCGGACGAGTACCAGAGGTGGAGCATTCTTTTTGGGAAAGAGATTGGTTTCTTGGCTAAGCAAGAAACAAGATGCAATATCTCTGTCTACAACTGAAGAAAAATACATTGCAGCAGCATGTAGTTGCACTCAAGTTTTATGGATGAAGCAGATGCTAAGAGATATTAAAGTAGAGTATGAGGAGCCTATCACAATCTTCTGTGATAATTCAAGTGCAATAAATATTTCTAAGAATCTAGTGCTGCACTCTAAGACTAAGCATATATCTATTAAGTTTCACTTTCTGAGAGAGCAAGTGAACAAAGATGAAGTTAGACTAGAGTTTGTGCCCTCTAAGGATCAGATTGCAGATATCTTTATTAAAGCTCTTCCCAAGGACTCTTTTGAGTTTCTCAAGGAGAAGTTAGGGGTTATTGCCCCTCTGGTGATGAACTAGGATGCATTGATGTGCATTAGTTTGGTGGATATCACAGTCATATCTTGTGATCCAGATTGGTGATGGGGAGCTGCTACTCAGGGGGAGCATCTGGTATGATTCTGATATGTTAAAAATGCAAGTATGAGCCCTTTGCCAGAAAGAAGAAGTTCTTGTCTTGATGGTTTTTCACATCATATGTTGCCATCAATGACAAAGGGGGAGATTGTTGCAAGTATGAGGATAACCAGTGTTGTCATTGATGTCAACATACTCATATTGCATTAATGAGAATGATTGGATGAGCTGTGTGCTGAGGATATTGAGAAAATTAGCCTCAATCAGGAACAGTGAAGAACAGTGATGACATTAAGGTAAAAGTCCAAGATAAGATTAAGATCAGAGGATGCGGTTTAAAGGGTTTTCAGATATGAGTCTTGAGATGCTCCAGTCAAAATTTTAGAGGTCCACATGAAGATATGAAGAAGTTATGGTCGCTTTAGTAGAACCAGTTCTGGTAGATGTTCAGTGGTGACCAAGTGTCACAGATTGGTCTGGTGAGCTCCAGAATTGCATTATTTCATTCTACGGATTGGAGGGAGTGTTGAAGAAGTCAGTGTGAAGTGACAACTAGATTTTTTCATGGTTTGGAGGTTTAGAAGCACATATTTCATTGTGACAGTGGCAACAGACTGTGTTCTTGAAGTTCTGGATGAAGAAGAGAAGAATTCCAGTAAGTTGATAAAGTGCAATTATTCTTTGTGACTCAGGAAAGGTTTTGGTGATCCTTGGATCATGCAGAATTCTTATTGGCGGTCTGCATTGAAGTTAGAGTTTAGATTTGACGTAAAGACCACCAGTTGTTGGTGTTCTTCCTAAGACTGGCCAACCGGATGTATTACACGTCTTGCGGATGATCTTGTAGGTGTTTGCTGACTTAGATGATTGTTCCTAAGTTGATGCCTTGTATAAATAAGGGATTGTGAATTCATTTTGAAGTGTGTCTTGGTGTGATGAGTGTGTGGTAGCGAAGAGGAGTGCAAAAGGCAGAGTAGAAGTTTTTGGGCTTAAATGGAACTGATCCAGGCATGGTAAAGATGTCAATCTCTAGTTCAAGTTTGTGATACTTGTTACTTTGTAGACAATGTGTCTCTTGTAGGCAGTGTGCCTCTTGTGAGCAGTGTGCTCGAGGAGTGAGCCCTAATTGGCATGTGCCATCTATTTTTCTTATTCTTCTAACAGAGAATAATCCTTGAGTTAATCACCATGTGGTTTTTCCCTTGACCGGGTTTTCCACGTCAAAATATTGGTGTATCATGTGTTGATGTGTATTTGCTCTGGTGTTTATGCTTTATGCTTTCATGAATGATTAATTGCTATTTTATTAAATAACAAAGTGGATTTAAGTGTTTGAATTGGAAGCAAGTTTAGGATAACTGATTCACCCCCCCTCTCAGTTATCAACAAAGTATGGTGTACCCTTAAATCTTCATGTGATCTATTTGTACAAATCCCTCTCTTTCCCATGGTTTTCTATATGTAGCTACATTAGCTAATTTAGATTTATTCTATTTCAAATCTATTGTTGCATGTTTCACTATTTATTATTTTTAACATTACTATAAGAAATATCTTTATATTTTCTAATTTCCAAATCGAATTTCACATTCATTCTTCAAAATCTAAGAGGCCTATGGGCTATCAAATTGGATGCTATGACATCAAGACCAATGGTTCATAGACCTTAGTTATTTGACAATCTCTTTTCAAACTCTAAGTGAGCGTCTTGTTATCACATGGACTTAAACCTTTTTTCCTAAATCTCTTTTATATTAAGTCTTATGCTTTAACCCTTTTCTTTGTAATGTGCTAGTTTTGTAAGCCCCATCACAATCTCTCTATCCAAGTACATGAAACCATTCTAAAATCGCCAAAGCAAACTTTATAAGAATACATGATCCATTTGATTGGATGAGTTGGCATTTCATCTAATGATGTATACGATTGATGAAATTATTGAGAAAATGGTCCACCATCTTTTAATTGATTCTTTTGAGAACTAATGCTTTCTTTTGTTATATTGCATAAAAAATAATCAATGGTACCCAGAGCTTCTCAGAATCTCTAGGTGTTAGAAGTTTAATAGTTTCCCTCTTTACACCATCCATCTAATTCATTCAATCTATTAGGCTTTGGAATAAAGGCTTAGTATTTCTCTTTTTTAGAAGTGTGTGCAATCCTTTGATCTTATTTTAATTTAGCATCAATAGTTTGTAGAAGTAGAACATACAAAAGATTTATGGCTATAACCTTTTACTTATGGATGATAATAGTGATCTCTATCAACATTTCAACGCAAGTTATTTTCTTTGTCACTATATTTTTTACAAATCCCTAGGTCTTTCTTACTCCAAAGAATGTAAAATTGAGAAACAATTCTTTGGGCATAGAATAATTTAAAAAAAACAAGACTTTCCCAAACACTATTGAAACAAAGCATGAAAGAATGACAATTTTCTTTCTAATTTCTAGAGTTAAAAGAAATGATTGTTTAAATTCCTCATATGATGAGCCTCAGTTGTAAACTTCACCAACATAGTCTAATTTTGGATCTCGATCTCTAACAAGTAGTTTGATAACCTTTTACACAACATTGGAGGTTGGAACACTAGTCTAGTCTTTTAAAATGGACTCACACTTTTTCTTATCAGCCATAAATTTTTTTGAAATTAATCTTGACACAATATCCTAATGTCTACTCCAATGAAGAAGGGAACCTCTAATGAATGACTAGGTCATTATGACCTTGCATACTAGTGATAGTTTTTTGTCAAAACACTAAATTGAGCTTCTTATCTCCTTTGTTTCCATGCTTGTCAATAATTCTGATGACCTTTTCTACAATGGTGATTTTTTTCCTTTATTCTAATTTTGATATATTGATCCCTTAGAGGAGGAATATATAATTGTCTTATGTATGTTACTACTTCATATGAATTTGCACCACTAATTTTTGTAGGGCCTCTTTTATTTCTTTTTGTACCACTTAAATCTATGATACAATAACAAAAATGGATGAGGGCCATAGATATGCCTGCTATTATTCTAGAAAGACTTATATACTATTTGTATTGGATTTGATGGGCTTTTCTAGAGCTCTTACATATTACATTTTTCTTATGCTTTCTAGAGCTACATTTTAGCTTTTAGATTTTTATTATGCATGTAGCAAACCTCAAGACATTATTTGCCATCTCCTTTGTGAGGTCCTTGTCTTGAAGTTCCAAGGACTTTATTTTGACATTTGATTTCTTAATATTTTTATTGATACCACCTAACTTTACATATTGTTTCTTGTATTTTCTAGCTAATTGTAAAATAATGTATAGTGACTAGTTTGACACTTTCCTCAAAATGTTCAACTCTATTTCAAGTTTTGATCCCCTAATATTCCACCATCATAGCTGAACAAGTTAAAATTTAATCAGATGGTAACATCTATAATCTTTTTAGCTAATTAGAGTGGGTCCCATATGGTTAATATATAATCTTTGGGCATTCTAATTATAGTAGCATGCATTTTATTGTAATAGTTTGTTTCTTGGGTCCATATATTCAATTTCATCTAATAGCCCATATATTTCCTTAAAGGGATTATTAAGGGGATAATATTAGTTGTTGAAGGAAAAATAGATAGGGTGATAAATGTAGTAAAGGAGGAAAGTGGAGATGGCTATAGGCGAGTGAAATAAAATAATGTGGTGGTAGAAGATGTTAGCAACATGGACATAATAGATTAAGTGAATTGAAGTGAAGGAGATGCTTTATTTGGTTGAGAGAAGGGATATACTTGTAGTCATAAATTAAAGTTGTTTATAGAGGTAGTAGGAAGGGAATGAGAATAATGGGAAGGATCCATCACAAATAGTGAGGATATACAAGGGGATGGAGAAGAAAGATAAATTATATTATTTACAAAAGAAGAAAAGTTTAAGAGGCATCATTGAAAAAATTATAAAGGGGAGGAGGAAGAAACCAAATATATTTATATGGGAAGGGTAATCATGGATATTAAGAAAAGAGAAGAGAGATAGGAGTTCTTACATAAGAAAGTTCAAAAGAAGTAATATCTATATTGACAGGAAGATGGAGACTTACTTCGACTACTACAGATGGTGTGCTAGTAAGGCTAAGGTTGAAACCTCCCTATCCTCCTCTTCATCTTGTTCTTATTTTATTCTAAAGAATTACAATATTATGTATATTTCATTTTATTTTTATTGTCTTTTTCATCACCATCATCATTGTTGCCTCTACCTGCAATTATATGGCATTTTGTGCAAGTGTTGTCTATGTAACCCTAGAGCCATTGTGCTTCTATTTTGTTGAGAGGACCATCTCTACTTGATCTTAGGCCACTTTTAGTGGTACCAAATGGTTCTACAACCACTTCCTCAATAATGTATCCTATTTAATCTCGGGATACAATTCCTTAGTTCTATGAAGTTAAAACATTGTTTTAGAGGACTCATGAAGGTATAATTGTTTACTTGGCTCTATTCCAACCTAGTTTTCTTCCTTTAGTTAATTGGATTATTGGCTCTTCTACTTCATTTTTGGAGGTGCTCAATCCCCACTAGTATAGCCTTATTTTTGTAGCAACACCTATCCCTCACATAATTTGTGGACTCAAATTTTTAAGATCCATTATGGATCATAGTAATTGTAAGTTGGGAAGTAGGATCTACATCTTGTTGTGCTATGGGCATTGTAGATTCTAAACTTTTATGAGGAGATAAATAAATTGAATCTCTTTTTACAATTAGGGAATCCTTAATGTCCTCACACATAGAGTCTGATTGCTCTCCATGAAAGATATTTTTTCTTTCCTTATTCTTGTCAAAAGTATCAAAGAGCAAGGTAAGTTGATGAAAACCAACTCTAGATTTCTACCATATCCTAACCTTGTTGTCTCTCTATTGGTCTAGATAGATGGAAATCCTCTATTGGTCCTATATGGGTGTATTAAAGAAGAATATCTTTGATTTAGATGCATTGACAATCTACCCTAACAAAGATCATAACAAAAGCCTTGGATGTGGAAGATTTACCAAATAACATTGTATCATCTGCAAAGAGGGAATATGTGATTTGATCAACATAAGAAGGAATCTGAATACTCTACCAATTATTTTTCTCACTCTCTTCTTTAATTGTTATGCTGAAGGCTTCTACCATAGAATGAAGATAACAAGAGATAATGGATCTCCTTCTCACAAACCTTGAGAAGTATTGAAGAAGCCAGTAGGTTTCTCATTAATTAAAATTGAAATTTTGACATTTGAAATGTAGGAAGAAATCCAATTACAACAATCCCTAGAAAAACTAAACTTTTTGAGAACCTATAGAAGAAAGGCCCAATTAACTCTATCATAAGCCTTAGACATATCTAATTTGATAGGGCCAACACCCTAAGTTGGCAAATATTAATAGAATGGAAAGTCTCATGGGAGATAAGTGCACCTTAAGAAGTCTCATGGCCAGGAACAAACCACCCTGCTCTTCTAAAATTACAAAAGGAATAATATCACTCAATCTTGTTGCAATTGCTTTTGAGATGATTCTATATATAAAATTGCACAATGAAATGGGCTGAAAATCACCAAAGGTGGATGGATTGTTGAATTTAGGAATAAGTGTTTATTGGAGTACATGACTACTGAGAGGGGGGGGATGAATCAATGGTCTATTAAACAATCAAACTTTTTCACCTATTAACACAATTGACTAATAATGTAGAGGGAACTAAGACACTTCAATGAATTAAACATTTAATATTGAATGCATCGCCATAACAAGTACATTTGAACATAAGACTATGAGCAAAGATGATCAAACATAAGACACAAAATCAAGAAGAGAGATGACACAAGTGATTTGAGTGGAAAATCCTAAAAGGGTAAAAAACCACTATGAAGATAGTTTTTATTAGGCTTCACTAGCCAAACCTCACTGGGATAAAATTTGTGTGCCTTACTGGCAAAATAGCCTCACTGGCAATTAGGATGTCTCACTGACAATATATGCTCACTGGCAAACAAAATTTCTCACCAACAAAATTGATTTCATCACTAATTTGAATGAAGATAACAAATTCAGAGGAACACTCTATTTCCATACATAGCACTATCCTTGTCACTCTCTTCAACTCAACATTTTCTCAAGTACATAACCAATCATCACTACAATCAAAACATGAGAAAGTTAATACATCATTATTCTAACACCTTACAATCTTCTTCTTTTGACAAAATGCAACTCTTGTGACACCAATGAATTTCACAAAGAGTTTCTTCAACTATAAAAAATCTATGGCATCAACATGCATACTTTGATAAGAAAAATACTACAATAAAGACCTTTAATCCTACAATAAATATACTCAGAAACTGCACATTGTGACCATTTTCACATAGGTACATATGTCACAGGTTCAAATCACTAAAGAATCAGTCTCCAGCCCTCATACAGACCCTTAAATCAATTTCCCTGGCCTTGTAAGTTGCTTCATAACTGAAAAGAGGTAGTTAGGGTTACAGTGACAAAACATGTCCATCATTTTAAACCACAAGCAATGGCCCGTTATAAATTCAAACTCATTTAAATAATGGTCATTGATGTCTCTTATAAAACTCATCAATATTGAGTTCCTGCATAAACTCCTTGGAGTTACCATTGGATCTGGTTACCCCTAACCAATGGGGGTGAATACCCCATAAAGTGTTCAATTAAGTGAAATACAACCCGTGATTACAAGTCAATGAACAAATAGACATAAAATGCCCTTTTTAAAAGATAGTTTGAATTAAAGTTTATGAGGCATAGTTTAGAGTTTCAAATATATAGGGTTTATATCTTTCATTAGAAAGCCCTAAATCTGCCAATCACCAAACTTGAATCTGCATCTAACATCATTCAACACAATGAGAGAAACACCACTGTGACATGAGAGCCTGCATCAACAATGTAAACTAAAGAAGACAAGAAACCTTTTTTTGGTGGCTCAAGACATCACCAACAACAAAAATATCAACAACAAATAACATCTCCAATAACAAAACTGTGAATAAGCATCAAGTGAGTTGATCAACATCTCAACTTCAACTCCTAAATTGTTGCATCACAAACTTGATCCAGATAAGATGATCAACTCCTGAACCAAGAAACATCTATCAACCCCTGAACCAAGAAGCATCTATGAAACATGAAGTGCACCATAAGAAGCTTTTGTGCCTTTGACAACAACACCATTGCCATTCACATTTCTTGGAACCTATGTGACTGTGGATCTCATCAACTGCATCATCATTGTGCATTTGTATACAACATGAGATGACTAGCATCAACTCAACTTGCATCAACACCTAGCATCAATTTGTATCAACTCAATATGTAACATGAGATGGTACCGACAACAGCAATGTGAAATGATCAACACCATGACATCAACAATGTTACCTATCTTATATCAATGAAAATTCAACCTTTGACATCAATGACAAACTTCTGCAACAAACTCCCTCTTTGTCATTTATGGTGAAAAAAATCTCTCCTCTCTCTCTCTCTCCCCCTTTGACATCAAATGACAAGGGGCAAAAATATACACATATTTGATATAGAACCATGCTCAATCTTGCAATTCTCCCCCTATCTGATATTGCCATTGAAGAGCATAATCAATGCTTGTACTTCAATTGGAACAAACTACACAACACCTCTATGATCAATCATATACTCCCCCTATCAACTGCACAATGTCCAATACACCTGAGATCTGCACATTAATTAACAGAGCAGACTGTACATAAAAAAAATATCCATTACACTGTCACAATCCACCATCACTTTGAGTAAATCCAAATAAGAGGTATATCACTATCATGTCATGTCCTACTACTACAAAGGATCACTGTAAAAACCAACTACACTTGCTGTCCTTACCTGCTTCCTAAAGCATTACCAAACCAAATCCATAGAAAGAAAAATAATGGTAGACTTTAGCCTATGAAGATCATCATTAGAGTACTGACACTGTTAGAAGATACCTGCAACAAATCCTAAATAGCAATTTAAAAAGCCATTTAAAACATAGACAGTCATTAAACTATAGTCCAAGCACAAGAACCAAGATTTGCATCTTACTGATTAAAACCATCACTTTCCTTTACAACTACAAGTCTGTCAATTTTAGCCATGCATATTTTTGGCAATTATGCTAGCATTCATATCACTGTTACTCAGAATAAGTTCATTCAAACCTACATTTGATAGATGTATACTTACTCTATACTCTACACATTACTTTACACTAGACTCATGCACTTTCATCGTGAAAACTTGACATCACCTGTACACTGTGATAACCCACTAAACAAGTAGGCATAAACCTACTGAACAAGCAACACTATGTCAACAAGAAGCACTGTCATACTCAACTATTCTACCTCCATAACAATACGTGAACAAAGTACCATGTCACTTGAATCACTATCTTAACTTACTACACTTTCAATAATGCTTTGATGCAGGATCATACACATTTATCAATATGTTGATAAAGATTAGGAAGTTTGTACCTGAACTAATCAATTGTATTTGTTCAGAAGATTCTTTGACCTTTAGTAGACTCATATTGAACAAACCCTAAACAAGTTGCATTCCATTAGACCACATATCTATGAGTCATTCTTTCATAGAGTTCATAAGCCTTGTTTATTCTTCTACACTTAGCATACATGATTACTAGGACATTTGCAACAACATTTGACAATAATCATTCTTCTTTACACATTGAAGAATGCCATACCCTATTTTAAAAAAATGATGACAAAGGATGCAAAGTCTGATTTACACCTACCAACAAACTTCATCTTGTAATCTATCCTCAACACTGCAAATACCTTGTATTCAACTAGCTTTCCATGAAGTTTTATGATCTACATTCTGTTCATGAGGCTTCAAAACTTTAAGTGTATCAAGGATCAACTAGATCTTTGCAAATCCATAGACTAGAGGCATCCAATATACTATAGACATGATCAACCAACATCAACAAAGCAATATTGTTGGTAATGAAACAATAATGAAAACCAAAAGCAAATGCAGTCAAATTATCAAAGATACGTCTCCTTGTATTTACCTTGGGGTTAAATGAAAAATAGTAAGCATCTCCCCCTAACTTCATGTCACTTCTTAAGCAATTGGTGATGTGTCTTCTGGAATATGCACAAGCATAGGATCCTTCTTACCCTGATCTTGTTTTCTTCTCCAAACTTTCATAGGCTTCTTCTTTTGCTTGTTTGACATATTTGCTTTCTTAATGTGATTAGGTGGCTTCACAAGGTTTCTTTTGTAATAATGTATTGAAGGTCCAAGATTGTTACACCTATAGCATATGATACTGCTAAACATACCAAAGGGATGATAGTTTCTACTTCTTGACATCCCAAGAGTACTTCTATATTCATATCTTCCATGCATCCAACAATTTCTTGCAAGATGACCAACTTTATTATAGTTATAGCAAACATTATTATAATCTTGATTTGACAAGCTATAAGAACTTTTATCCTTATTCCATCCAAAACCATTTCTTGTATAAGTTTGACAATCTCTAGCTCTATGACCATAAATATGACAGGAATAGAAACAACCATGAAATTGAGAATAATTGTACCGTATTGAATGGTATTACATGAGAGGTGGAGATCTTGAGGATCTACTTGTCCTTCTACCTTCATCAACACATTTATCTTTTGTTTTATCTTCAGAAGCAACAGCATGATGATTGAAATCTTTCTTCCTTGCTGCATTTCTGACTTTAGATGTCTACCCTCTATCATATCCCAAACCAGTAGTGTCCCTGTAGAGTTTTTGTTTTCCCAAGAGATCTACTAACTTGTCACTACTGTTACACATATCAAGCCTTTTTCTCAAGGCTACAACTTGCGCCTCTAAAGCATAACACTCCTTTTCTTTGGTGTCTAACTCCATTTTAGTGACTTCTACAACCCTCTTGCTCTCTTCAAGTTAAAGCTTTAGGTCTATAACTAATTTTTTAGACTCACTGACCTTGCTAGTCAGATTTCTTGCTTCTTCAAGTTATAAAGAAACTTTTGCAAGGTCTAAAAGTACCTTGGCCTTGGAGTCCTTTTCTTGTTGAAGTTGTATTTCTAATCTCTAGTTCTCCTTTTTGAATTTCTTAATCTCACCTAGGGCACACATAAGCTCTCCTTCAACATCAGTTTCACAATCATCTTCATCAAGTGCTTGTTCACGTTCACTCACAATGAAGTCTTCCTCTTTGTCAAAACTCTCAACTACAAGATCATTCTCTTTATCACACTTTGTGTCAATTTTCAGGGGTGACTTATGCAACAACTCATTACTTGACTTGATTGGGGCTTGTTTTACAACTTTTTGCTTGGCATATTTCCTTCCTCTATTTCGTTTACACTTTTCCATAGTACTCCACTACCAGGATCTCGTAAGTTGAATAAACTTTGAGCAAGGAACCTAAGGCTCTGATACCACTTGTTGGAGTATAGGACCACTGAGAGGGGGGGTGAATTAGTGGTCTATTAAAAAATCAAAAAATTTCACCTATTATCACACTTGACTAATAATGCAGAGAGAACTAAAACACTTCAATGAATTATACATTGAATATTGAATGCATCACCATAACAAGTACATTTGAACATAAGACTATGAGCAAAGATGATTAAACATAAGACACAACATCAAGAAGAGAGACAACACAAGTGAATTGAGTGGAAAACCATAAAAGGATAAAAACCACTATGAAGATAGATGTTATTAGGCTTCACTAGCCAACCCTCACTAGGATACAATTTGTGTAGCTCACTAGAAAAATAACCTCACTGGCAATCGAGATGTCTCACTGACAATATATGCCTCACTGGAAAACAAAATGTCTCATTGACAAAATTGATCACTGATTTGAATTAAGGAAACAAATTCAAAGGAACACTTTATTTCCATACATAGCACTATCCTTGTCACTCTCTTCAACTTAACATTTTCTCAAGCACATAACCAATCACCACTACAATCAAAACATGAGAAACTTATTACATCATCATTCTAACACCTTACAATCTTCTTCTTTAATAAAATGCAAAACTCTTGTGCACACCAATGAATTTCACACAGAGTTTCTTCAACTACAAAAACTCTATGGCATCAACATGCATACTTAGATAAGAAAGATACTACAATAAAGACCCTTAATCCTACAATAAATATACTCAGAAACTACACATTGTGAGCATTTTGATAGAGCTACATCTGTATAGGTTCAAATCACCAAAGAACTAGTCTCCAACCCTCATACAAACCCTTAAATTAATTTCTCTGGCCCTGTAAGTTGCTTCATAACTGAAAAGAGCTAGTTAGGGTTACAATGACAAACCCTGCCCATCAATTTAAACCATAAGCAATGGCCCATTGCATATTCAAACTCATTTAAATAATGACCATCGATGTCTCTTATAAAACCCATCGATATTGAGCTCCCACATAAACTCCTTGGAGTTACCATTGGCTCTGGTTACCCCTAACTGATGGGGCTAGTAAGAACACGGTGAAGACCCCATACAGTGTTGACTTAAGTGAACTACAACCCACAATTACAAGTCAACGAACAAATAGACATAAAGTGACCTTTTTAAAAGATGGTTTGAATTAAATTTTATGAGGCATAGTTTAGAGTTTCCAATATATAGGGTTTATGTCTTTCATTACAAAGCCCTAAATCTGCCAATCACCAAACACGAATCTACATATAACATCATTCAACACAATGTGAGAAACACCACTATGACATGAGAGCCTGCAACAATAGTGTAAACTAAAGAAGACAAGAAACCTTTGTTTGGTGGCTCAAGACATCACCAACAACAAAAATATCAACAACAAATAACATCTCCAATAACAAAACTATGAATAAGATCTATGAATAAGCATCAAGTGAGTTGATCAACATCTCAACTTCAACTCCTAAATTCCTACATTACAAACTTGATCCAGATAAGATGATCAACTCCTGAACTAAGAAACATCTATCAACTTCTATCAAACATGAAGTGCACTATAAGAAGCTTTTGTGCCTTTGACAACAACACCATTGCCATTCACATTTCTTGGAACCCATGTGACTGTGGATCTCATCAATTGTATCATCATTGTGACTTTGTATACACGATGAGATGACTAGCATCAACTCAACTTGCATCAACACCTAGCATCAATTTGTATCAACTCAATATGTAACCTGAGATGGTACCAACAACAACAACATGAAATGATCAACACCATGGCATCAACAATGTGACCTAGATTATATCAATGACAATTCAACCTTTGACATCAATGACAAACTTCATGCAACAAACTCCCCCTTTGTAATTGATGGAAAAAACATAATCTCTCCCGTCTCTCTCCCCCTTTGACATCAAATGACAAAGGGCAAAAATATACACATGCTTAATATAGAACCATGCTCATGCTTGTAGTTTTCCCCCTATCTGATATTGCCATTAAAGAGCATAATCAATGCTTGGACTTCAATTGGAACACATCACTGCACAACTCCTCTGTCATCAATCAAATACTCCCCCTATTAACTGCACAATGTCCAATACACCTGAGATCTGCACATTAATTAACATAGCAGATTGTACATAAAAAATATCCATTACACTATCATAAGAAAAAAGAAGCATAGATAGAAGGAAGGTTGCAAAAGGTAGAGTGAAGTCAACAGTCCACCATCACTTTGAGTCAATCCAAATAAGAGGTATAGCATTGTCATGTCATGTCCTGCTACTACAAAGGATCATTGTAAAAATCAACTACACTTGCTGTCCTCACCTGCTTCTTGAAGCATTACCAAACTAAATCCATAGAAAGAAAACAAATGATAGACTTTTTCCCATGAAGATCATCATTATAGTACTGACACTATTAGAAGATACCTGTAAAAAATCCTGAATAGCAATTTAAAAAGCCATTTAAAACATGGGTAGTCATTAAACTATTGTCCAAGCACAAGAACCAAGATTTGCATCTTACTGATCAAAACCATCACTTTCCTTTACAACTACAAGTCTGTCATTTTTAGCCATGCATATTTTTGGCAATTATGCTAGCATTCATATCACTATTACTCAAAATAAGATCATTCAGACCTACATTTGACAGATGTATACTTGCTCTGTACTCTGCACATTACTTTACACTAGACTCATGCACTTTCATCATGAAAACTTGACATCACCTGTACACTGTGATAACCCACTAAACAAGCAGGCATAAACCAACTGAACAAGCAACACTATGTCAACAAGAAGCACTGTCATACTGAATTGTTCTACTGCCATAACAATACATGACCAAAGCACTATGTCACTTGAATCACTATCTTAACTTACTACACTTTCAATAATGCTTTGATGTAGGATCATACACATTTATCAATATGCTGATAAAGATTAGAAGTTTGTATCTGAACTAATCAATTGTATTTTCTAAGAAGATTATTTGACCTTTAGTAGACTCATACTGAACAAACCCTAAACAAGTTGCATTCCATTAGACCACATATCTATGAGTCATTCTTTCATAAAGTTCATAAACCTTGTTTGTTCTTCTGAATTTAGCATACATGATTACTAGGGCATTTGCAACAACATTTGACAATTTAATCCTTCTTCTTTACACATTGAAGAATTCCATACCATGTTTAAAAAAAATGCTGACAGAGGATGCAAAGTATGAATTGCACCTACCAACAAACTTTATCTTATAATATGTCGTCAACACTACAAATACCTAGTATTCAACTAGCTTTCCATGAAGTTTTATTATCTGCATTATGTTCATGAGGCTTCAAAACTTTAAGTGTATCAAGGATCAACTAGATCTTTGCAAATCTATGGACTAGACTCATCCAATATACTATAGACATGATCAACCAACATCAACAAAGCAACATTGGTGGTAATGAAACAATAATGAAACTAAAAGAAAATGCAGTCAATTTATCAAAGATACATCTCCTTATTTTTACCTTGGGGTTAAATGAAAAACATTAAGCATCTCCCCCTAACCTCATGTCACTTCTTAAGCAACTGGAGATGTTTCTTGCAGAATATGAAGAAGCTTAGGATCCTTCTTGCCTTGATCTTATTTTCTTCTCCAAACTTTCATAGGCTTCTTCTTTTGCTTGTTTGACATATTTACCTTCTTAATGTGATTAGGTGGCTTCACAAGGTTTCTTCTGTAATAATGTGTTGTATGTCTAAGATTGTTACACCTATAGCATATTATATTGCTAAACAGACCAAAGGGATGATAATTTCTACTTCTTAACATCCCAAGAGTACTTCTATGGTCATATCTTCCATGCATCCAACAATTTCTTACTAGATGACCAATTTTATTATAGTTATAGCAAACATTATTATAATCCTGATTTGACAAGCTATAAGAACTTTTATCCTTATTCTATCCAAAACTATTTCTTGTATAAGTTTGACAATTTCTAGCTCTATGACCATAAATATGTCAGGAATAGCAATAACCATGAAATTGAGAATTTAGTTGTACGTTATTGAATGGTATTGCCTAAGAGGTAGAGATCTTGAGGATATACTTGTCCTTCTACCTTCATCAACACAGTTATCTTCTATTTTATCTTCAGAAGCAGCAGCGTGATGACCCAAATCTATCTTCTTCCTTGGTGCATTTATGAATTTAGAAGTCCACCCTCTATCATATCCCAAACCAGTAGTGTCATTGTAGAGTTTTTGTTTTCCCAAGAGATCTACTAACTTGTCACTACTATTACACATAACAAGCCTTTTTCTCAAGGCTATAGCTTGTGCCTCTAAAGCATGACACTCCTTTTCTTTGGTGTCTAACTCCATTTTGGTGACTTCTACAACCCTCTTTCTCTCTTCAAGTTGAAGCTTTAGGTCTACAACTAATTTTTGAGACTCACTGACCTTGCTAATCAGATTTCTTACTTCTTCAAGTTCTAAAGAAACTTTTGCAAGGTCTGAAAGTACCTTGGCCTTGGAGTCGTTTTCTTGTTGAAGTTGTATTTCTAATCTTTGGTTCCCCTTTTTGAACTTATTAATCTCACCTAAGGAACACATGAGTTCTCCTTTAACATCAATTTCGCAATCATTTTCATCAAGATCTTGTTCACCTTCATTCACAATGAAGTCTTCTTCTTTGCCAAAACTCTCAAGTATAAGATCATTCTCTTTATCACACTTTGTGTCAATTTTCAGGGGTGACTCATGCAACAACTCATTAATTAACTTGATTGGGGCTTGTTCTACAACTTTTTACTTGGCATCTTTCCTTCCTCTATTTCCTTTACACTTTTCCATAGTACTCCACTACCAGGATCTCCTAAGTTGATTAAACTTTGAGCAAGGAACCTAAGGCTTTGATACCACTTGTTGGAGTACAGGACCACTGATGGGGGGTGAATCAGTGGTCTATTATACAATCAAACTTTTTCACCTATTAACACACTTGACTAATAATGTAAAGAGAACTAAGACTCTTCAATGAATTAGACATTGACTATTGAATGCATCACCATAATAAGTACATTTGAACATAAGACTATGAGCAAAGATGATCAAACATAAGACACAACATCAAGAAGAGAGATGACACAAGTGATTTGAGTGGAAACCTCTAAAACGGTAAAAAACCACTATGAAGATAGATTTTATTAGGCTTCACTAGCCAACCCTCATTGGGATACATTTTGTGTACCTCAATGGCAAAATAGGCTCATTGGAAATCAAGATGTCTAATTGATAATAAATGCCTCACTGGAAAACAAAATGTCTCATTGACAAAATTGATTGCATCACTGATTTGAATGAAGGAAACAAATTTAGAAGAACACTCTGTTTCCATACATAGCACTATCCTTGTCACTCTCTTCAACTCAACATTTTCTCAAGTACATAACCAATCATCACTACAATCAAAACATGAGAAACTTAATACATCATCATTCTAACACATTACAATGTTCTTTTGACAAAATGCAAAACTCTTTTGCACATCAATGAATTTCACATAGAGTTTCTTCAACTTTAAAAACTCTATGGCATCAACATGCACACTTAGATAAGAAATATACTACAATAAAGACCTTTAATCCTGCAATAAATATACTCAGGAACTACACATTGTGACCATTTTCACATAGGTACATCTATCGTGCAGGTTCAAATCACCAAAGACCCAGTCTCCAACCCTCATACAAACCCTTAAATTAATTTCCATGGCCCTATAAGTCACTTCATAACTGAAAAGAGGTAGTTAGGATTATAGTGACAAACCTTGTCCGTCAATTTAAACCATAAGCAATGGCCCATTACAAATTCAAACTCATTTATATAATGGTCATCAATGTCTCTTATAAAACCTATCGATCTTGAGCTCCTACGTAAACTCCTTGGAGTTACCATTGGCTTTGGTTACCCCTAAGTGATGGGGCCGATGAGAACATGGTGAAGACCCCTTAAAGTGTTCATTTAAGTGAACTACAACCCATGATTACAAGTCAATAGACAAATAGACATAAAGTGCCCTTTTTAAAAGACAGTTTGAATTAAAGTCTATGAGGCATAGTTTAGAGTTTCGAATATATACGGTTTATGTCTTTCATTACAAAACCCTAGATTTGCCAATCACAAAACCTGAATATGCATCTAACATCATTCAACACAATGAGAGGAACACCACTATGGCATGAGAGCCTGCATCAATGAGAGGAACACCACTATGACAAGAAACCTTTGTTTGGTGGCTCAAGACATCACCAACAACAAAAATATCAACAACAAATAACATCTCTAATAACAAAATTGTGAATAAGATCTATGAATAAGCATCAAGTGAGTTGATCAACATCTCAACTTCAACTCCTAAATTCCTACATCACAAATTTGATCTAGATAAGATGATAAACTCCTAAATCAAGAAACATTTATCAACTCCTGAACCAAGAAGCATCTATGAAACATGAAGTGCACCATAAGAAGCTTTTGTGCCTTTGACAAAAACACCATTGCCATTCACATTTCTTGGAACCCATGTGACTGTGGATCTCATCAACAGCATCATCATTGTGCCTTTGTATACACAATGAGATGATTAGCCTTTGTATACACCATGAGATGACTAGCAGCAACTCAACTTGCATCAACACCTAGCATCAATTTGTATCATGAAATGGTACCAACAACAACAACATCAAATGATCAACACCATGACATCAACAATGTGACCTACCTTATATCAATGACAATTCAACCTTTGACATTAATGACAAACTTCATGCAATAGTGTTATGAGTGTAGTATTCAATTCTTTAAGCATATTCTTATGCTCTCTCGCTTCTTCCACTACCAATATGATATCATGACCAATGAAATTCCATCATTTTTCAAAGAAGAGAGTAATAAAACCATCCAGCCTTGGGGCTTTATCTCTTGACATTGACAAGACGTCAGCTTTGATCTCCTCTAAAGAAAATTCAGCCATCACAACCTTGTTTTTCTCCTCAGAAATTAACATTGGAATGTTATCTAGGATAGAGATGCAACGTAGGAGGATTGGAATCAACACATGAAAGGGAATTCTTGAAAATTTTAAGAGTTTCCATTTGAATATCTTTAGGGTAAAATAATTGATCTCCATTTCTAGATTTAGTATTTGTTATAGCATTTGAATTCCTTCTTATTTTAGTGGAAACATGGAAGAATTTAGTATTTCAATCTCCCTCCTTCAAACAAATTTCCCTAGATTTTTGCCACCTCTAGATTTTTCCTAAATAAAATTTCTTGAAGTTCCTCTTTAAGTCTCTTTTCAAAGGAAAAACTTTGGGAATTAATGCCATCCTTAATTATCTACTGAGCTAAGTCAACAAGTTGTTTCTCAATCCTCTCTTTATTTTTAAAGATGTTCTTAAAATGAAGGTGATTCCATTCCTTGATTTTATCTCTAACATATTCATTTTTTGGATGAATTAAAACATCCTTGATCTAGGTGTAAATGGAGAAGAGGTCCACCATTTTCAAGGAGGGGGAGGACTTTTGGATCTCTGAACCACATGGCTTTAAATTTGAAAGAATTCTTCATTGAAGTATGATCCTCCACAAGATCCAGACTTATTGGGAAATGGTCAGAGCCTGAAAGAGGTAGAATAGAGATAGAGAAATTTTGTTTGAAGTCCAACCATTTATAAGAGAGGAGAAACTTGTCCAATCTTTCTGCTATATGATAGAAGTGTTGTCTCTGATTTGTCCATGTAAATCTTCCACTTTTTGGAATACAATCAAAGAGATTATTGAGGAAAATCAACTCCCTAAAATCTTCTACCAGCTTGGAGGGTGGGATGATGCCCCTTTTTTTCTCTTCTAAATCAGCAATTGCATTGAAATCTCCTCCCATAATAAACCTTATCCTCTTATAGGGATGCTAAAATTAGGTTGATTGAATTTCAAAGTTATTTTTACTAGTTTGCATTGGTCGGGCCATAGACATTAATGATACAAAAATTTAATTGTAAAGGTATGTAAAGCATATTTAGAACAATGCAGTTTTCTCCAGTAGAGATAAGGTCTACTTTGACAATTTTCCTATTCCACAAGACAACCAATCCTCCAGAAGCACCTCTAGTTGCCACCACTAATGAGTCCCATAGTGACCATTTCTGAAAGAAGGACAGACCTTGTTCCTCTAAAACCTTTGTTTCCTATAACAGAACTATATCACCTTTTGAGCTATCAGTTTGATGCTCTATCAAGCGCTAGGGGAATTAATCCCCCTAACATTCCATGATAGGACCTTCATTGCTCTTGAGGAGAGCATCCCGCTCTCCTCACCTTCAGAGTTTTGTCAAGGGTAGATTGAATCACAGCCTCAATCTCTTCTTGTGGCTTGATCCTTTTCTGTTTTCTCTCTTTTTCAGTGGGATGGAGTATTAAAGCCATCTTTCTTTCCCATTTCAGTTTGAAAGATGAAGAATTTTTCTAAAAATAATAACTCCATGTCCTCTTGAAGAACTTCATCTCCTATATCATCAAATAGATCCCCTCCCACTTTCCTCAAGGCATAATCAACCAGGACAGTAAGATGTTCATCCACATCTGTGGCTTCACGAGGAAGGCCATCATTATCCGTGAATGAAGGTGACATTGGGTCCTTTGGTGTAACTTCAAAGTGGAGATGAACCTGTAAAAATATTTCCTAGCGGTTTTGTTGTTATTCTCTGCATGTATTCTCTATATTCTAGCATAATGACTATTCATGTTGGTCATGTGCTTTGCTAATATCCTCTACATTATTTTGTGTATTCTCATTATTCTCGCACAATGACTGTTCATGCTGGACATGTGCAAATTGAAGCATGAAATCACCATTAATCCCATTTTTCTATTATGAGTGGAAACAACCTCTACTCTTTGGGGAAACAAATATTGAGGCAATGGGGTTGTGTTACCTTCCACCTATTTGGGGGAAATGCACTTGCTGCATTTTATATGACTGTAACCTTTGCATATGTAACACTTGAGTTTAGGACCCTCATAATATAATTGTTTTTCCCATTTCCCTACAACACTGGAAAGGGTGATGGATTGAGGACATCTAGAAGAAGCTTCCAGTAAAATACGCACCCTAACATACTTACCTGAAATCCTCAATAACTCTAAATCAAGGCTTAAAAAAGTGCCAAGAGCATTTCCAATGATTTTAATGATAGTAGGGTCCCTAAGTTCTAATGCTAGATTCACAAGGCACATCCAAAATGCAGAAAAATGTATTGAAGCCTTAAGGGGATCAAAATGGGTCTCCCATGGTTGCAAGTATAAACTAGCTTCATTGAAAAACTAAGAAGTGGTTTTAAGAATTAATTTTCTATCTTCCATATTTTGAAACAGAACTATAAGTATTATTTATTGCTTTAATATAAGTTAAATAAGATATTCATTAAAAAAATAGAACTATCAAAAACTCATTTTCTAACATGTATAAGTCTTCCGTATGAAAGAGAAATCTTAGAAGGAGAAATTTTCCAAACCTTACCTATTAGTTCCTAAACTTTAAGCTCCTATGTTTGTTGTGTAAAAAGTGAATTTGGGATTGTTTCTACCAGAGGCAGTTTCTTAGGGGGATTGAGATGATTATTTTATTTACCACCAAGTTTTTCTTTTCTCCATCATGGTACTTAACCGACCTACCAGATTGATGACACCCTTTGTTAATTTTTTGATGGGTCCTTATTAGACGACTTTGGTCCTATTTCCTCTAAAATTCTTTCATGGCCGAGTTTTTTCAACTTCTCCCTTCCTTTTGAAATGTGAAATGTACCCGATTAGATTGTGCCAAGTGAAAAATATCTATTTGTGGTAAAAGTGGACCACTTAGGTTCCACCTACTATTTCTTGCCATGGAGTGCCCCTTTCACTACCATCTAGGTAAAGTGTCTCTGTGCCAGGAGTCAAGTTGATTTCTTGTCTGACATTGTCGTGGCCAATCCCTATTTGAAGTAAAATGGTTTGTCTTTTCTTCTATTTGAAGCAAAGTGGTTTGTCTTTCCTTGTTGCCTTGAGAATGCCATCTGCCAAGTGTTCCCCACCAGGGAATCCTCTACAACCTTACTCCCACCCAACCTTTGCCTAGTAGCCGTTGAAGCCATCACAACCAATTTACTATTCTTCATTTATTAATTGAGTTATTTAATATTTGTTTTGTTAAACTTTATGAAAAGTTTTTTTTTGAATATGCACATACCATACACTCTACCCCTTGCTGTAAGTTGCACCTCTTTAACATAATAACATAAACTTTTATAGAAAAACTAATAAAATCCTAAAATTAAAATAAATACGTTAAAAAATTATTAATGCAAAATATAAGAAAGCACTACATATCAGGTCTAGCCATTCATCAACAGCTTTGATAATTAGAAAGGTTAGAAGCTTTGAAAGAAATTCTACGTTCCATTGATCTATGTAACTACCACACAAGTTTATGATTTATTATTCTATTCATCAACAGTTTTATACCTTCTTACAAATTTTATTGTTTCTGATAGTTGAAATTCCAGGACAACGGGAAAGACAAGTATTGAACTTGGTGCAGATGGACACAAAAGATGAGTCATTCAGGGCTGTTATTATTCATGGCAGTGATGGGACTGAAAGGACAACCCTTGCCCAGGCTGTTTATGCACAATTAAATCGAGAAAAGTACAACCATAGCAGAGTTGTAATGCATACAGATCCTCAGAAAAATAACATCAAAGAGAAGCAGGAGCAGATTTTGCAGGATGCCTTCCCCAAATATAAGGGTGGAATACAAATAGATTTGAGAGATCATTTAGAGGGTCAGGAGCGTTTAAAAAAAGCTTTTCGACAAATGGATAAGCCTGTCTTTCTGTTTATTGACAATGTTCTGCGTGCACAAGACCTCAGAGAGCTTTTGCCAAAAGGCTTGGAACTCCTTGCCAAACATATCAGACTTCTTTTAACAACAACAGACTTGATTGAGACAAATATCTTTAAGAAAGAGTTTTGCCATGAATATCTTGTCAAACACCTCCCGAGCAGTGAGGAAAGTTTTCGCCGGACATATCTTGTCACAGATAATCCTGTTCATAGTGTTGAGAAGATTTGCAACAGCTTTCCTCTTGTTGGGAAGATTGTTCGTGCTCATTTGAATAATAAGGGAGACAGCGAGGACAACCGTAGAGAGATACTGAATACTTTGCAGACAGGGAATACAGAACAAGATCATAGCGAATGTATGGTGGATTTTGTTTTCAATAGATTTGATAAATTTACCCAAGAATCATTTTTGGACATATGCTGCTTCTTTCATGGTTTGGATTGTGGATGTGTGGAGCACGCTGCTGGAGCGGAGGCGCTCAAAACACTTGAAGACGCAGGATTGATCAAAATTAAGCTGGATGGAGAATATTATGCCCCGATGCAGGAGAATGAGGAGAAGGTTGTTGTTCGTGATGTGATCAAAGCAAAGGGGCAAAACATAGCACGATCCACCAGAATTAGAGATATTCAGTCTTGTTAATTTTTATGTAGCTTGGACAGGTGTTCTAGTCTCGGGTGGTGATTACGAGGATGGAAACATAGCTGGAATAATTATCTCCATGCCTAGATAATTGATTTCTCGAGAGACTTTTAGATATTAGGGTTTAGAGTCTAATTAATCCTAGCCATTGATTAAGATTAAATCATGGCCATTGGTTTTCAATGAGGGGATTATAAAAAAGGATCAATAGGCATTTGGAGAACACAGATCCGAGAAGTATTTGCAACGATAGCAAATAAATAAATTTGCAGTGATAGCAAATTGATTTGCAGTGAGAGCAAGGGCGCAGCGATAGCGTTCAAGACAGCAGTAGTGGAATTTCTATAGGAGAAATTGGGAGAAGAATTCCCAGAGGAGATCATTGCCGGAGCTCTGCCAGTAAGAGGCAAGCAGTCTATGTATCTCTTGATTTGATTTAATAAAGTTCCTCATCTGCAGTACTGGTTTTTCCTTCGGGGTTTTTCCAGGGACAATTTGTCCAAAATGTTGTGTTGATTTTATTTTTCTATCTCCGTGATTTTTCCGTGAAATTGTAGCTGTGTTATTATTTAATATTTGCTGTAAATTAATTAATTTTTTGGCAGCCAAATAATCTTATAAGATAGGAAATTAATAATCAGTAGCTGCAATAGATTTTTCACATGGTATCAGAACGGATCTGAGTGCAGAACAGGCACAGGGAGAAAGGAAAAATAATAAATAAAAAATCTAGGGTTTATAAAACCCAGTTTGACCTCTTCAAATTATTATTTTCTTTTGAGATGGCCTCAGCAGGTTTAAGAGATCAGGACAGATTGGATGGAGCCTCAAATTTTGGTGTCTGGAAAGCCAGAATTTCTTTATTGCTGGAAGAGAATGGTATCAAGGATTATGTGACCACTGTTGTACCTATACCTACTGATGCAACACAGCTCGTAGCATATAAGAAGGAAGATGCCAAGGCAAGGAGGTTGATTCTTGACGGTGTTAAGGATCATATTGTTCCGCATATTGCAGAGTTAGATACAACAAAGACGATGTGGGATGCCATTATGAATCTGTACTAGAATGCTACCCTTAATCGAAAGCTGATTCTCAGAGAAAAGTTAAGGAATACCCGGATGAATAAGGGAGAAGACGTCACAAGTTACCTCACCAGACTTAGACTTGTCAAGGATGAATTGGCAGCTGTTGGAGACAAACCAAAGGATGATAAGCTAGTACGAATAGCCCTGAATGGGTTTACTAAGCAGTGGGATGTCTTTGTTCAAGTTATTAATGGACGAGACACCTTACCGAGTTGGGATCGACTATGGAGTGACTTCACTCAGGAGGAGCTTAGACTAAGTCTTGTCAATGGAACCAACAATAATAGTCAGAAAAGTGAGGTGGAACAGGAAAACGTTGCCCTAGCAGGAAAAGGGAAAGTGAAGAAGGGGTCTGGCAAAGGATCAAATCCAAAAAGTGAGAAGAAGAAGGACTTATCTAAGATCAAATGCTATGGCTATCACGAGTTCGGCCACTATGTCAGCGATTGCCCACAAAGGAAGAAAAATGAAAAGAAGGGCAAGAAGTAGACGGCAGCTTCAACAAGTGTAGATGAGCTTTCTAGTAGAATGGAGGATGAGTTTGCACTCATAGCTTGCCTAACTAGCTCAACCTCACAGGATGTTTGGTATATAGACAGTGGGGCGTCATTTCATATGACAGGAGTTAGGGAGTACTTCTCCAGATACAAGGAGGAGGACATCAAATTCCAGATTCAGATGGGGAACAAGTCCAAGTGCAATCTAGTTGGGAGAGGGACTGTTCTATTTCAGAGGGAGAATGGCAAGCCTATTTCCATTCATGATGTGTTGTATGTTCCAGGCTTGGGCATGAATCTAATTTCTGTATCTGTCCTTCAGGATAAAGGCTACAATGTACTCTTTAGAGGGGCGCATGTTTTAATCAAGCATAAGGATTGGAAATCACCCATAACTATTGGAGTTAGGAGCGGCTGACTTTATAGGTTACAGTTTGATACTCCTAAGGCACTAGTGAGCAGCAGTAATCCTAGAGATCAAGGAGAGCTATGGCATAGAAGGATGGGCCATATACATTATGGAGCACTTAAATTGCTTCGTGAGACAGTGATAGGTGTTCCAGACGTGAGCACAGTGCATGATGATGTATGTAAGGGATGTGTATTGGGGAAGTTTGTGAAAGCAGCTTTTCCAAGGAGTGACACTAGATCCAAGGGGGTTCTTGATCTAGTACATTCAGATATATGTGGACCAATGTTAATGAAGTCTCTTAGAGGATATGAGTACTTTGTTACTTTTATTGATGATTTCTCCAGGAAGACCTAGATATACTTCTTGAAGACCAAGGATGAGGTCTTCAGTCACTTCCAGGAGTTCAAAGCTCTTGTGGAGAATTCGACAGGCAGGAAGGTAAAGGTTCTTCGGTCAGACAATGGAGGCAAGTACAAAGGGAAAGAGTTCCAGGAGTTCTGTACCAGGGAAGGAATCAAGAGAGAGTGGACCATTCCTTACAACCCGCAGCAGAATGGGGTTGCTGAGAGGAAGAATCGTTCTATATCGGAGGCAGCAAGGGCTATGTTGTATGACCAAGATATGCCACGATACTTATGGGCAGAGGAATGCAGTACAGCAGTATACATACAGAACAGGGTTCCACATAAGGTATTGGGCAAGATGACACCAGAGGAGGCATTCTCAGGGAAGAAGCCAGATGTTAGTCACTTCAGGATATTTGGGAGTTTGGCGTTTTGTCACATTCTAGGGGCTACATGTTCCAAGTTAGATCAGACTGCAGAGAGAGGGTACTTTGTTGGGTACAGCGAGACCTCAAAGGCATATCAGATATTTATTCCAGGGACTAGGAGGATTATAGTCAGGCGTGATGTCAAATTCATGGAGGACAAGGCATATAAGAGGTCCAGAGCTTTGCCAGCAGATGATCAAATGAGCAGCCAACAGAAGCTCCAAGGATTGTTCAATCAGAACAGGGGCAGCGAAGCACGAGTACAGTTACTAGTACAAGCACAGGCTCAGGTGCTGAGAGTTCACAGAGTATGGAGCAACAGATACAGCAAATCTAAGAGATGCATCAAGAAGATATGAAGTTTGATATTTCATCCTCTATAGTTGACAGGAGGAACCATGAGGTTCAAAAGACACATAAGGATACTCAGGAGTTTGTGGGAGCTCCTAGGATGAGTAATAGACAGCAGAAACAACCAGCTAGGTATAATGACTATGTGGCATTGGTTAGTCAATTGGTAGATAGTGAGCCTTCTAGCTATCAGGAGGCTGCACAGCAACAGGTGTGGCAAGATGCGATGGTTGAGGAATATACCTCAATAATGCAGAATGATGTGTGGGAGGTTGTGCCTAGACCGACAGATAAGGCAGTGGTTGGATCACGCTGGATCTATAAGATTAAGCATGGTGCAGTTAGTAGCATCGAAAAATACAAGGCAAGGTTCGTGGCCAAAGGGTTCTCTCAAAAGGAGGGAATAGACTATGAGGAGACATTTGCTCCAGTGGCCAGGTATACTTCTATACGAGCCGTAATCTCACTTGCAGCACATATGGGATGGCAGATCCATCAAATGGATGTCAAGACGACATTTCTTAATGGTGAATTGTTAGAAGAGGTATACATAGAACAACCAGAGGGCTTTGTAGCACACAGCAACGAAACCCACGTGTGCAAATTGAAGAAAGCTTTGTATGGACTCAAGCAGGCTCCCAGGGCGTGGTATGAGCGCATTGATAGATACTTGCAGGGAATAGGCTTTGTGAAGAGTGAGGCGGATGCTAACCTCTACTACTTGGTGGTTGGGGGTGAAATTCTCATTCTTGTTCTATATGTGGACGACTTGTTTTTAACAGGTTCACTGGGGCTTATAGAGGAGTGCAAGAGGGACCTTGCAGCAGAGTTCGAGATGAAGGATTTGGGGCTTATGCACTACTTTCTAGGCATGGAAGTGTGGCAGACAGATGGAGAGATTTTCCTTGGACAAGGGAAATACTGTATTGAAATCTTGAAGAGGTTTGAGATGCAAGATTGCAGAGCCATGTCTACACCTATGATCATGAATTGGAAGAAGGTAGACGCATCCAAGGAAAAGGATGTAGACCCCACCTTATACAGGATGTTGATTGGATCTCTCATGTATTTGGTCAACACTAGGCCAGATATATCCTTTGCAGTAAACTCTCTTAGTCAGTTCATGGTTGAGTCGAAGAGAGTGCATTGGATAGCGGCAAAGCATGTATTGCGGTATTTGCGTGGTACAATCGAGTATGGGATCAGATATGCTCGAGGTGATGGTATCAAGTTGATAGGCTATACTAATGCAGATTGGGCAGGTAGTGCGGTGGACAGGAAAAGCACTTCAGGGTGCTGCTTTAGTTTGGGATCAGGAGTTGTCTCTTGGTACAGCAGGAAGCAAAAGTCCGTGGCTCTGAGTTCTGCAGAAGCAGAATACATAGTAGCTAGCATGGCAACGTGTGAGGCTATATGGCTTCGGAAGTTGCTGGTAGCCTTGTTTGGTCAGAGGGTTGAGACTACAGTGATACACTGTGATAATCAGAGTTGCATCAGATTATCTGAGAATCTAGTGTTTCATGATAGGTCTAAGCATATAGACATCAGATATCATTTCATCAGGGATTGTGTACAGCGGAGGGTTGTTCAGCTATAGTATATACCTACAGATCAGCAGGTAGCAGACATTTTGACAAAGGCATTGGGGAAGGCGAAATTCATCTTCTTCAGAGGTAAGTTCGGTGTTATGCAGAACACCTTCCTCGCTAAGAGGGAGTGTTAATTTTTATGTAGCTTGGACAGGTGTTCTAGTCTCGGGTGGTGATTACGAGGCTGGAAACACAGCTGGAATAATTATCTCCATACCTAGATAATTGATTTCTCGAGAGACTTCTAGATATTAGGGTTTAAAGTCTAATTAATCCTAGCCATTGATTAAGATTAAATCATGGCCATTGGTTTTCAATGAGGGGATTATAAAAGAGGATCAATAGGCATTTGGAGAACACAGATCCGAGAAGTATTTGCAGCGATAGCAAATAAATAAATTTGCAGTGATAGCAAATTGATTTGCAGTGAGAGCAAGGGCGTAGCGATAGCGTTCAAGATAGCAGTAGTGGAATTTCTATAGGAGAAATTGGGAGAAGAATTTTCGGAGGAGATCATTGCCGGAGCTTTGCCAGTAAGAGGCAAGCAGTCTATGTATCTCTTGATTTGATTTAATAAAGTTCCTCATCTGCAGTACTGGTTTTTCCTTCGGGGTTTTTCCAGGGACAATTTGTCCAAAATGTTGTGTTGATTTTATTTTTCTATCTCCGTGATTTTTTCGTGAAATTGCACTGTGTTATTATTTAATATTTGCTGTAAATTAATTAATTTTTCGGCAGCCAAATAATCTTATAAGATAGGAAATTAATAATCAGTAGCTGCAATAGATTTTTCACAAGTCTTTGGAAGCCGCTGTAAAAGAAAAGGTATTCCTGTCTATCCATAGTAATAATCATTTTACTTAAACATCATAGATTTAATGATTAAAGAGTCCATAGAAATTTTAAATTTCCACAGCCTGGGCTGTTTAAGCTTTACCCTCAAAATAAAACCACTGCATAATGAAAAATTGAGCAGCTATCCAAAATAAACTAAACAACATGCTGACCTGCCCTAAATATTTATCTTATTTTTATTTGATTATTGGATGCATGATATTTAAGAATACAAGTTTCAATTATACTTTTTAATTATCCACTGCACTTGACATTTTTTTGTAATGGTTATACATTTTCAAGAGGCTTGAGAAAATCAAACGAGTTGATATCATCTGCGACGAAGATCGTCCTTCTTACGTAATCAAAGAAGAGCACTTAAATTCAATGAGCAAATCATTACGAGTTCTCATGTTGGGACCGAAGATTAGCGTGAGCGGTACAAGTAACAAGACATTTCCAGAATTGAGATATGTTTATTTAAGTCGCAAGATCCCTTGTGTACCCTTCTATTTAGAGGCCCTCGAGAAATTGAGGGTGTACTATGGTCCTCTTCTCAGAAAAGGTGTTAGTATTTATAGGGTAAGTGGTAATAATTTATAGTATTGTGTAGTTTAGTAGGGTTATTCTTAAATATCACCCACTTCAATAGTTAAAGATTAATTTGGACCAATAAAAATAGGATAAATATTTACTACTTTTAATTGTGAATGAGATGTAAAATTGTTATTGATTATTTGACTATTAAAGTGGATGATATTTAAGTAATTTAATAAGGAATGTTGGAAATTGTATTCACAATCACAAAAAATTTGCATGCAGTTACCACAGAGTTTACGCCAAATCAGCGCATTGGAGTCCAATGCGGAATGCAGGAATTGGGAGCAATCAAAGCCAATGCAAGTGGCTCCAAATTCTTCTCTACAAGAGTTAAAGATATACTATTTATCAATAAAGACGCTCCCACAGGGACTTCAGTGTTTCACTGCATTGAAAACTCTGAAATTAGATACGTGGAGTGAAGTGGAGGAGTTGCCAGAGGTAATATGTGGACTGCATTGGTTGACTACACTCAGAGTGAGGTGTTGTCCCTTGAAATGTTTTCCACCGTCGTTTGGAAAACTTACAAGTTTAACGCATTTGGCGTTAAACGGTTGTGACAGATTGGAAGAACTACCTTCCACCTTGCTAAATCTGAAGGCTCTACGGCATTTAAATCTGATGGGATGTACTTCCTTGAAGAAATTGCCTTCGAGTTTTGGGGAACTTACGGCCCTACAAGGCTTGAATGTGAGGGAATGTTCTTCCTTAGAAGAAATACCTGGATTAGAAGGAGGACTCATAGGACTAAAATATTTGAATGTCCAATATTGTCCAAAATTAAGGCGCGACATTGGTAACAGGCGTAAAGACTTGCAAATTATAAGATAAAAGAAAGAGGAAAGGGAAGGTGAAGAGAAGAAAATGACTGGAAACTAATGACTAGACTGAACTTTTTAAAGTAGAAGTATTTAATTAGGAGCACCGTAAAAATAAGTATATTGGTTTATATTTTTAATATTAATTTTTGAGTTGTTTTTTTAATATTTTTTATTTTGATCTGAAATAGATGTTTAGATATATTAGTATTTTTTGTTTAGTTATAATCTAGATGTGGGTTTTTATTTTGGATTTACTAGGTTATATGAAATTATGAAGTTGTATTCACTTTTCCTTTACTTGTTTATTGAATAAAATGATTAGTTAGATATTATTAATTTAATTAAATATGATAATTTAAAATTTTGTTAATAAATAGATTATTGTTATTTTTTAATTGTATTATTAAGGCATGTGTGTCAACATGTGATGTTTGGTAAGCTAAGAGAGAAGTTGAACTAGATTTGCTCTATAAAGTATGACACAAATATGATATAATATGTAAAGTAATAATTCTTTGAATTAAACAATTAAGAGAATTTAATTAAATAAGTTTGGTAACTAATAATGTTTGCTTATTTAATTGATTCATAGAATGGTTTTTACTTAATTTAATTAGTTTTGTTAAAAATATATTATTTTTTTAAATTTTAAAAATAACAAAGTCAAATTAAATTTGAGCTACAATTATCTTAAGAGATTTGAAATGAGATCTTTTATAAAAGATATAAATTCTCTTAGAACACATTACTATTTGACATTAACAAATTCATAAGGATTTTTTTTGAGAGCCTTAAATATTTGCAAGCGCTTTTTAGATTTGAGGGTTTTTGCTTTAAGGGTTTTAGCATCTTGGTTAAATTTTAAGATGGGATTTTAAAAGAGATTGGACTTATATTTAGGGACTTTAGAAAACATTTCAATTTGGTAATTAAAAGAATTATGATTGATTGTGAATTCATTATTGAGTGTTGATTGATTTTATGTATAAAATTTAAGATTGCTTGTAATGCAAGAAACATATATTTGGAAATATAAACTTTAGAGTTTATTGTAGAAATAAATTTACCAAAACATGGATTCATATAGAATGGATTTGAATTAAATGGAAAATTTGTTAAATTTAAAAATAAATTCTAGAGATAAAACTCTATGTTGCTTATCTAGATAGAAAGTGTTTGAAACTATAGAAAACTAAGAAAATATAGAGGAATCAATTTAAGAGAAATTAGATTCTAAGAGGTTGATTTTAATTGAATGTTCCAAACATGTTTAAATTAAACCAAATATTTATCTTAAAGAAATTCAAGCAATAACTAATTTAAAAATTAAGGAAATACTAAAAAGCAAAGGAAAATATATAAAAATTCAATTTCACTTATTTTTTTTTCATTTACATGCTTAAACTTAAACCTGACAGAAATTGAAATTTTTTTGGCAAATCTATCTGATAATGCATGTTTCTCATTTTTGTAGATCTCAAACATAAGATATGTATACAATTTTCCCACAAAGAATGTACTAGTGTTTATTTACACCAGTGTTTATTTAGACTGGGTAATATATAAGAAAATTATTATAAACATCTCTAGTTACACAAAGTTAAATCATCCACCTTCTAGACATTTTGATTATGTGTTAAAATCGACATTTTGATTATCTATTAAAATTTTTAGAATATACACAGAGATTTAACCCCACATGAATTGGGTTACCCTACACACACCCACTGTAAACAGCTGGCACATTGTGCTGATTATTTTTTTCAAATTTCAACCTATAAAAAATGGCAACTATTTCTACCAACCTTTTCAATCGACATTGCTTCATGCTTTTGACACCATCAGTTAGCTGAATTTTGACTAAAAATGGTTAATCGGTAAGGTTTGATGAAAATTGAAAAAAAATAGTTGGCACAACATGTCGATTGTTTAAGTTCTTCCCCTATATAAGAAATAAATTTTATAAATATACTAGCATATTTATATTTTAAAAAATATATCTAAAGTACGCCGAGATATATCCTTCTTGAGGCGCCTATTTTTTAATCACTAATCCTAACATTAGGCACCTCAAGAAGGATATCTCTTGGCATACTTTAGATATATTTTTAAAAATATAAATATACTAGTAGCAATTGGAGCGGCAAGCCTAATTCTAACTATAATATATAATTAAATATGAATTATTATAATTATATAATATAATATTATAATATAGATTAAATATATTATTATAATATATTATAATAATTTTTAAATAGAATATAATATAATATTATATATAATGTTAATTATGATATATAATATTTAACATTATATATTATATATTATATAATAATTGTAATTGTAATTATATTATATATTATATTTAGGATTAGAGTTAGGGGTTAAAATTAGGGTTCAAATTAGGGTTGGGATTATGGTTAGCATTAGAGTTAGT